>JANCMC010050420.1:13804802-13861938 GCA_024363005.1 Charaxes varanes | reverse complement strand
AATGCCTAGTTTATAAAAATATTATCATTCGCATACCCTTCTCTAGATAAACTATTATTGTGCCAAATTTCATACTCAAGTTTAAGCTTCACAAATTAATGTATAGATATATTATTATATACTTTATCAATAATTATAATAGGTAGCTAGCGGAGTTTATAATCAAAATTTCACTCAGCAAACAACAGGACTGGTGGGTACATAATTAAAATTGTAAAACAAATAACGAGATATGAGAAAGTTAGTTTAAATAGAAAGTGAACGGGAATAACAACGCCGGTAGCTAATTAACTAAAATAAGACGAGCCCACAGATTGAACCGAGCCGCGCGGTTTGGCGGCGGCCGTATTTAAAATTATTTTCAATTATAACTTGCGACATGCAGTTAAAAAATTTAATGTTTTTTTTTTCAGTATCTAATAATACATTACATCACAAATCTGAAATTCTATTAGCGGGAGCTGGAATTTTTTTATTTTAGTTGCTACTTTTTTGCTACAATATACTTTAGTTGATTTGTACGTCTTGAAGATTGTGGACTTTATTGGGTCAATGTCTGCAGAGCTTGATGATGGATTATTTGTTGTTGCGACTTCTTATAGGGTAAAAAGATAGTATGTAAGCGCCGTAGAGGGTTTATGTGAATGGCCGATGACGCACCAAAGAGTATTGTGCTAGTTTTTAATTTAATGCCATTGACGCTTGGTTGATCTGTGTTTATTCTTTAACAATACCTGTATAACAATATTGCTAAATATCTTGACATACACCTGCTTAAATATGTTCATGTTTTTTTCTTATAACTTAATATTAGATTACTAAAACGTAAAGATCTCATAGTACTTTGGTCTGCACTTGAATTGGGCCGGTATATTCTGTACCACATAAGATCGATGTGAAGTGGCGGCAATGCTGCGACGTCAAGGGATAGTATTGTTGTCGCTAATCAATGAATATGTGAGAGTTCCTGGTGGCCCGAACCCCTCCTTAATGACCTTCAACGCATTTCTTCTTAATGACCTTCAACGCATTTCTTGTAACTTGACTTGATTACCGATCGCTCAATTTGTACTATTCATTCCTAAAAGAAGTACTTACGTAGAAGAATTTCGATATCTGTATTAAGTACTTTTTCTACTACCTTTCAGCATTTTAATCGAAAACTTTGCTTTTCTCGAGAAAGAATCGAATTAGAGAATCTACAAAACCATAAGTTATTTGCAAACATCTATAAACGACAGTCTCTGCTTTTTGCGTTATATCCCAGTCTAGTACCAAGATCCGCCTAGATTGCAGTGGATGTGGCTGTAGTACAAGTTAAAATAACCAACTGCCATCTGACGTCATCCCCGGAACCCCCATATTATCTAAAATCTCACGACTATTATCTAATGCCCGTAAAGTGAGATAATTGGTCACCCATCTACCACCCGGCCGAGGTAAGAACTGCTTAACCTAACAATCAGCTCGAATGCCGGCTACTGATTAACCTACAACCTCCCCAACTGTCACGTGGCTTGTGTTTTTAGCACCTTGGTAACATAGAAATTATTTCACAATGCCCATAAAGTGAGAGCTATTTCAAAAGTTAATAAGTAAAACAACATTGTTGTCAGCTCAGCCAATCGGCGAGCTGGCTTCACAAATGGAACTGTTATCAGGCTGATAACATACACGACCGTTATTGGTCACGCTTTTCAATATGGCTGCCTTTATCTAAATCCATTTGAGCGTGGCTTTTATATACTTTTTAATAGCCGCGATAACGTATCGGGTGTACGAACATTTAGAGTTTATGTTAATTGCATTGTAAACAGTGTGCCGCCTTGGAGTCACATTAAATTTTAAAAAAATATATTATTGTCTATTGCGCTAACGTTAGAAACTTTAGGTACTTTGAAGGTTGGCTCAGTATAACCTATTAGGAGGATTAACATTATGTATATACCCTTATAAACATAATGTCAATCCTCATCCAAAACCTATTTTTTTTTTACTAACTAGTTACTGTGTTTTTAACATGTTAATAATTACAACTCTGTTATCATTAGAGGTTTATATATTTTTTTTCAAAAATTTGTAATAATCTGGTGATAATGTACTCGACGTAAAGCTAAATTATAAAGTAATTTGAAAAAAAAACATTAGCAAATATAATTCTAGAAATAGTGTGATGCTCTACATATTTTCTTAGTTTGATAATAGGTATACCTAAAATTTCTAACGTTAGCGCAATAGACAATTTCTACACTAGTTAGATACAATAAACATTACAACAGTTTAAAAGTGATAACATTAGCACACGCGAACGAAGTCGTGGGGTACAGCTAGTCTATAATAAAAAATATGATATAAATATCCTAGGGCAATAAAAGCATATTTTATCATTTTAATTACGATTAGATTGTAAAAAAATTAGCACAAAGCAATAAAATCTTGTTGATCTGTGTAGGTTATGAGTGAAAGTAATTTTCATACGGAAGCCAACGTCGAGTTTTGATGGATAGCGCCTCTATAATATCAACTGATAAAATATGTTATCTGTGTGATCAAATTGTGCCATGGAGTAAATGTGACACGTGACACGTACTAAGATGATTGAGTGTGGGAGTAAGAGTAGGTTTTTGGGGTCTTACATTTTTTTTATAACTAGGTCAGGTTAGGTTATTATTTAGGTAGAAACTAAATAAAAGAAAATCCAAAAAATCTGGCTGTTGCAGGATTCTGTCATGTCTCTTTTCGCACCTCGAGGATTCAGCACTGAGCTGAACAGACTGATGATTGCAGAATTTTTTTATCATTTTATTTTGTTTTCAAATCAAAGAAAGACTATTTTTTTAACCTGTCCAGACTATAGACATTTTGAGCAAAACTCTGTTCATTTTTCTAAAACTGAAGTAGCCTATGTTACTTCTTGCCATATCAGCTACCTATCGATAAAAGTGCCGTCGAAATCAGACCAGCTGTTTCAAAGATAATCCGGTACATTTTTTTTACATGAGTTTTTGTTATAAGTATCGTATCTGTACGACACATGCAATTAGTAAACAACTTCAACGTTACAAGCAGACCCTTCAATTATATTCATATGTATAGATTATAATTGGTTTCTCTCATTAAGAAAGTAGGCAAATAGCTTCAGAATATTAATTAGTACCTTTTCGTAAGGAAACTATAAATAAATATATACATAAATATATACAGGACTATATGACACACGGACGTCTGTTCCTAAGGTAGACAACTTAATGCCTGTGATATAAGTAACAGACGCCCGTTATCCACAAATATTTTTTGTAGAAATATATAAATGTATACATATAGACCCAGACTCGAGGCGGGAATCGAACCCATGACCCACGGAGCTAAAGGCAGGGTTTTTCGGGCATTGCCCGCTGCGCCAATAGGCCAGTCATACTACATTAATATTTTGCAATTTTTGCAACCAACGTTATTGTAAACTGTATATGTTTCGATAAAATAAATGTATATTTTTATTTCAACCATTGGTTTATAATTATTTTTTACACATCCTGATAGTCATATTACTATTTAATACAAGTCTTTAAAGTGAAGGGCACTTTACTTACTATAAATATGAACAACTGTTGAAGGTACTAGGCAAAAACTTCCTGGTTAATTGAAAAAAAAAATCCAGATATTTTTAAACGCTGTATTGTACATTAAAAATTCTTCATAATGGATATTCTATTCACATATTGGAGGAAGTACTTGAACTAACCAATAAGCTCACCAAAAACGGTTATAAAACCAGCTTATACGCGGTAGAGGTGGGAGTAAGGGGTATACCAGCAAAATTCCTGTACAACCTACTAAAAGACCTTGGTTTGTCAAGAACTATCATACGTTCATTATAAGAAAGGACATCTAAAGCCGCACCAGTAGGATCATACGAGATTTGGCTAGGCACGGGAGGGAACACTGGCAGTGAAGGTGAGGGTTAGTGATCCACGCTCTTAAACCTACACCTGGGTCACAAGTCCCGGCCACTGCTATGGTTCCTTCCTCTGCAACGCGATGGACCCAACACCCGCATGGTGACTCCATGGAATGCTAAGAAATTTGTCTCATACATTGTTGTTTTACAATTAAGTATGTACCTGTATGTAACATTTCATCAACGTTTCTGTGAGAGTTCTGCAAGGAGTTATGTTCCTGTCCCAAGTAGTCCACATTGATGGCGGTGTGGTCGTGGCCAAACCTCCTGCTCAATAATTGCTCCCTGTCAGCCTTAAATTCTATAACGTACTGAAATTTGCACATCCATAAATTTTAAACGCAGACTATAACCTGATCATAATAAAATAAACAGCAATAACACCAATCGGTCTGTTAACGACCGCCCAAACGGCAGAACAATATGTTAGCAATTGAGCGACGATACAAAAACATCCCCTATATACCGGCTCACTAAAGCCACGGTCAGACAGACGCTATTAAACTTGCGATCATTTAAAAGTCGGACAAAATACTTCATATATAACAAGGGATAGAGAACTAGTAGATAACGATAAAACTGGTCGATAGCAATATAACGTGATCATAATAAAGTAAACAGCAATAACACCAATTGGTATGTTAACGACCGCCCAAATGACAAAACAATGTGTTAGCAATTGAACGACGTTACAAAACATCCCCTATATACCGGCCCACTAAAGCCACGTTCAAACAGTCGCTATCAAACTCACGTTTGCTTAAAAGTCGTCAAAAATAATTTGTTCCTTATTTTATTACACGGTAAAATCCGGAACAACCAGAAATGCAGGCGAACGGTACTATTTTTATGTACCAATGGGTTCAACTTATTTCATGTGACTTCTGACGTCAAAAAAATCAAAATTGACAATGCACAGATGATAATATATATAACCCATAGTACCAACAACCGTTAGGGAGTAAAAAATTAAGAATAGTATTTTCGAACCAGACTATGTAAATTAAAATACAGGCAATAATCAGATTGAAACGAAGAAATTTTGACTTTGAATATTTAATTTAATTCAGCAAACTGTTTAAGTTGCCCATTGCATGCATGATCGTTCATCGTGCTATTAAAATCGTTCCAACATTAAACACACGCAAAATTAACCAAGTAAAAATTTCACAGTCTATAGTGAAACAATGTAAAAATAGTAAATTTAGCATAATAATTTGAAAATGTATCTTGTGTAAATCAAAAATAAATTGAAATAAATGAGAAAATATTAAACGTTAAATGTCGTAGCCAGAATTAAACCGGTGTAAACGCAGCCCAAGGCCACGTTTATATCCATTAAAGGCTCTTCCGACATAACGGGTAATCATATTCCGGGCAGGGCCAGCATAAATCATGAGGGCAAAAAACGCGACTGGACTTAACCATAACCTCTGCTTACTGCTTTATTACTGCCCTGTAAATTCAGCGCTTATACAACCGAACAGAATGAAAAAATAACGCAGGCAATAACCTTTTTGGTTTTTAAACAGAATTAGGAAGATTGTAGATTGGTACATTGAAAATCTACGAATATTTTTAAACTATGCAAAGTTCAATATTGTTAACTCATAAAAATATTATTAAAAATAAGAAACTAAAGGGAAAATTAACAAAACTTAGTTGGTCATGAGTTGTACTCGCATGAAAAAATAACTTAGACCTCAGAATAAAGAAACCTATCATGAAATCTCGAATATGACGGGACGTATAAAGATGAAATTGGACAAGGATGTAGTTTAACCTTAGTAGATAGGGCTAGATTAAGGAGTTCTTAGGTGCTCGCACGGACATGCTCGATAGTTTTACTTATTTTTACGTTCGAAACGAAACGTCAAATGAAGGTTTGTGCTGTACACGACTTACATAGCCGTAACGTCGACGATTCGATACGTGCGAGTTCTGATTTCATTCGTGCTAGCAATATTTAGGAACTAAGTTGTATAAAACAGTAGCATTATGGTTTCATTTGACGTTCGTTTCAAACGTAAAAGTAAGTAAAACTATCGAGAATGTTCGTGCTAGGCCCTCTGAAGACAAGTTAAATTTTAGACGGACGAAGTCGCGGGATGCAGCTAGTTTATACGAAAAGAATTCATTTAGTGCGTTTAATGGGAACAGGTTCAATACCAGAAATGTCACGATCTTTAATTGACGACCCCTCTCCAAAATTTTTAATTAACTTTTATTTTTATAGTGCTCATTAGCATCGGGATGCGTGAAAAATTTAATGAGATAAATCTGAGTTAATCAAGTGGGACCACCGTATTCATTTCACGACCATTTTTATTGATTTTAATATTAAGTACAAATTTTCATTTAATTTACATGTAAAATGTAAGGGAAATCGTTTTATTTAAAGGTTTAGTTGAGACTCAATAGCCCATCGGTGGAAAAGGAGGTCTGAGGCCCTAGCACGACAATTTCGAACCGTTCGAGTCGTAAAGTCGACTGTATTTATGATGAAAATGTTCGTGCCAGGCTCAAAGGAGGGTCACGCTTTTAATCAAGGCAATCATCAACCCGCGTTAACATTAAGGAGGGTCCGCTGCACGAATACTTTCAAAGTCGACTCTTCGACTCGAACGGTTCGAAGTGTTCGTGCTAGGGTCTCTAAAATACATAAAGACGTGGTTCAAACTCGAATACGCTGGCACTCACTCCTGATACAAGTTTTTGCATTAGTTCGAGGGGTAACCGTAAAGTAATTAAAAAAAAAGTAAATGAATTAAGGAAATAAAATGAGAGATTAATTTATTTAATCACCTTAAAGTTAAAGTATTAAAAATAATTAAATTAAAAACAAGGTCGTTAATAAAAAATTCCTCCACGAAGTAAGTTGTCATTAAACGAACCTGTTTACTTTCGACCATTAACCTTTGGACGGTTCATATGGATTTCTATTCTGGTTAGGGTTTGAGCGAAGACGAAATAGAAGGTAATATATTTCTTTATGTTTTTGGCGTATCAAAAGCTCTTGATGCCCTTTTTTAGAGTTCCGTAGTACTACAAAGAACCCTTACAATTTCGCTCTGTCTTACCTTACGGGCTGACAGACGGACAGAGCGAAATTTTAAGGGTGCCTTGTAGTACTACGGAAACCTAAAAATTGAAGGGTCCGTTTGTAATGTTGAAATATTTTATTACTAATTGCATATTAGTAAAAACATGCACGATAACTATAACAAAAAGATAGATTAAAACAATTTTTTGTCGGTCAGTCTGTTTGTACCGGGTGGTCTCCAAAACGGCTGGACTAAATTTAATGGGACTTTAACTGGCAGATAGCTGACGGTATAAGGAGTAATATAGACTACTTTAGTTTAAAAAAAATAATTACTTTTACTAGGACTGCACAAAAAAATTAAAACCCTCCAAATTTAACAAAATCACTAACATCACTCAGGCGAAAGCGCGGAATAAAGCTAGTTCTTTTGTAAAAAAGATAAGATTGCAGAAGTTGATTGGAAGTAAAAAAAAAAAGATTTTTATGAAGCAAAGGTGAATTCTAACGATAACAATAGTATTATACTTGAAACTTAATTTTGGTAAACACTGGCCGCTTTTATAAACGAAAAAAAAAATATTTGTTTCCTATTAAAAAATAAAAAAGAAGGATATCCTGGCTCTTTTGAAAATATACTCACACGAGTGGGACATTCCAGGTCGATGTACGTGTGAAGTAAACATTGTTGCAAAAGTGGCAATCGCGCGAAAACTCTTGCCTTGCCAATCTTGTAATATAATTTATTATCTTTTTAATAGATTAGTAATTGGCCATGATTTCCCCTGGTATTAAACGATGACGTAATCAATAATGTCACCATATTAATTTAAAACTTGAGGATATAGCCACCATTAACCACAGCTGTGCACAAAAAAATGTCATAAATATTCAGTTTAGTTGTTGTTGTTCCGTTTAGGCGTTCAAAAAAAAAAAGAAAAAATTATGTGTTCGTTTTTGATTGCTTTGTTATGTTCTATATAAAATATTACTTCGAAATTGAAATTATAACTTAACTAGATAGAGGAACACTTAAATATTTGCTAACACGTCACAAATTAAAGTCAACCTAAATACGATTTCGCTTAGCTTAAATTTTAAATATTAATTTATGCTTATAAACGATATAATCAGTAGGTTCCCGAAATTCTAAATTAATTTCGTGTAATAATAATAGAATCCTATCGCCTTTAGTGGAAAACATAAAACACTATTAATACGTTTTACAATTGGCGCGCCCTAACAATTAAGTGTGTATTTAAAATGGCTGGCCCGTTGGCGCAGTGGGCAGTGACGGTGCCTTCTGCTCCGGGGGTCGTGGGTTCGATTCACACCTCGAGTCTGAGTGTATTATCCATATGTACGTATTTATATATTTCTAAAAAAAATATATTTGTGTATAACAAGCGGCTGTTACCTATAATTACAAACAATTTGTACAATTTAATTAGTATTTATCTTGCATCTCTCCTGCCCTAATAGTCATTTATTTTTATACATATAAAATTTATAGACATAAAAGCGATTCATGTTTAATTTCCAACACTATGTGATTTAAGTAAGCATTATCTTGTTTTATTTTATAAAGCTTATACATCTCTTGAACAATTAATAAGGTGATAAGCATTTTGTAATTATAGTTAAACTAATATGAAGTTATCACAAGGTAAACCATACATTAAGTGGGTTGAATGACCTCAATTAGTATGCAAATAGGAACTTAACATAATATACATAAAGACTTAGAAAGTTTTTGGTGGTGTATTTTAAGTTTTTTTTTATCATATATGGGGGGGTCTTTTTATCATATTCTACAAACGAAACAAGTCAAGTTCATTTAATAATTCTATGCTTATTATAGATCGCTCATAAAATACTATTATTGTAATCCCTCCTATAACACAGTGCTCTTATAACACACTAACATTATTCTATAATAATATATTATTCATATTCAGGGCCGTATTGGCGCATTGTGCGAGGATAATTTTACAATGTGTTTTCCTATAATGTGGAATAAACCTACCGTGTTATAGGGGAGTGTGGGTTTGATTACTACCTCGACCCTGTGTCTATAAAATGTACTTAAGCATATATATAAATTATGTGTCAGGCAGCTGTTACACAGGTATTATGTTACCTACCTTTAGAACAAAAGAATGTGTGTTTATAGTGCGAGCTAGCTCTTTCCTCTGCGCAAAATTAGACTCGAGAGAGCCCTAAGACCTCCTTAATAGGGAACTATCGAAAAATTCGTTCTTAGCGGAGCTACCTCCCTGTCAAATTTCATCTTTGTTCATCCTGCAACTTTCCAGATTTCGTGATATGTGACCTTTAACTTTTATATATACAAATATAAAAAATATCCTATTATACATACTTTTGTTTCTTCTTTTTGTTCGATTGAGGAGATAATCCTCCATGAGGCTCGGCGGGCACCGATGACGTTCTTGTATGCAACAGAAAGAAGATTTCTCTCTTCTACTGTTAATTCATTATCTGAGACATTACGTGAGGCTACATTCTTCATGGCCTCCACCATTTCTGCAAATGAAAATAAAATTAAACATCTTATTTATGAAAGAATAAAAGAGGCAGCTTGAGGGCATCCACTGCTGAACATAGACCTCCTTCATTAATGTAAGTCCTGTTGAAATAGGTCCAACCATGTTAGCAGATTAGCTGGAATAAACAGACTGACAAAATTTTTTTTATTTGTGTTATTGTTATATGTATCCTATTTATAATCATATGCAATTATAACAAGAATTTAATTTTGATGTTACAAACAGATATTTCGACTTTATATATATCTAAATGGCAACCTATTTTTCATCCAAAGATTATTTTACTAGTAAACTTAAAGAATGGGAACGACACTTGAAATTTTTGCCTGTATGTTTGGAACAGCTTCTCTGTCTTCGATGGTATACTTCTTTAAGATTACATATAGTTCTTTTGGTCCTTTTATAGAGGTAGCAATAGATTTTATTTCATATGTTGTGTTAATATTTAAGGTTTTCGTATAAGAATTACAACGTCAATAACTTTAGAAAGAAAGAAAGAAATTATAATTTAAATCTATACTAATATATGAAGCTGTGGAGTTTGTTTGCTTACTTGAACGCAGTAAGCTCAGGAACTACTGGTCTGATTAAAAAAATTATTCAATGTTAGATAAACCATTTATCGAGAAAGGTGACTTTGTTCGCATAAAATTAGATAAAAGAAATTGGATTGAATTTCAGTGTGATGATATATAGCCTATAGCCTTTCTCGATAAATGGGCTATCTAACACTGAAATAATTTTACAAATCGGACCAGTAGTTCCTGAGATTAGTACGTTCAAGCAAACAAACAAAGCTTCAGCTTCATATAGTAGTATAGATTTAAATTATAATTTCTCTCAGTTATTGACGTTGTAATTCTTTTGTTTGTTCTCTTCAACTTTATATATTATTAAAATATAGATAAGCGGAATAAGTAGTAAATGACAAAACGTTTTGTTTTGCTATTACATAAAAAATATATTTTTTTGAGTTAGGTCACTTTAATATTAAGCGTGCGAAATATGTAAATTAAAAGTTTATTCAACTATGTGCTTCAACTTATAAAGTGAACTTCCAACTTTTGCATACAAAAGTCGATACATTTATGCAAAAAAGCACATACTTTCTGTCGTACAAAACATTTAACACGCCAGCTATTTGTTACCGCACGCGGGGAACTGATTTATGACCAATTATGACAGAGTTATGACATGCCAACATTGTAACGCATTAAACATACTAGTGTATTTAATGCTCTCATTGAAGCGTTAAATATCCGTTGATATGTCAACATTAAAATTTATTCCGTTCAGTGCATTTTCTATTTCAGTTAAGTTTATAATTTAATTGCAGAATAATTATGTTTTCCGCAATCCCGCTTATTAATGCCTAGTTGGATTTGCAAATACATGTTTTTGATAGAGTTATTTATAATTTTATGTAAATGAAGTTACTATTATGTTCGCAAATTTATTATATAGTATTTTGACGGTCCCTAAGTACAAAGTGGCATGTCAAAAGAGGTAGTTTTTTTTAAATTTCATAAAAGGCATCAGATTATTTATCAATTTATTTTTTATTTTTTTATTAGCCCATAATGTCCCACTGCTGGGCAAAGGCCTCCCCACTCTTAGACCACTCTCCTCTATCTAGGTTTATTGGAACGCACTTATAATGTCCGGTAACGTCATACGCTCTGCTGCGTGTTTTAGCTATCATGGCGGATTGTTGTATTTTGTAGTTTCATTTTTTTTAATCCCTATTAATCTCGTAACATAAAAAAATACGTACATGCATCTTATTTTAACAATTAAATTTATTATTTAAATGATTTCTAATAGCTGTCGGCATGTCTTTTCTTAAACGCACAGTTTTTCCTAATTTTATGGATCTTTCATTTTCAAGTGGAATCCATATTTTGGTATTTTGTAAAGGTAAAATATTTAAAACCTTTACCTTAGGCCCTATGATTCACTCTATTATCTATACTAATATATAAAGCTGAAATGTTTGTTAGTTTGTTTACTTGAACGCACTAATCTCAGCAACCACTATAGCCTATATATTATCACGCTAAATGTTTTTACCCCCCACGCGGCCGAAGTCGCTGGAGCAGCTAATTCCATATAAATTGTTCACTGGATAAATAGACAGTGAGACAAAACCACAATCTTCGTATACGTCACTTTATATCCGATGAAATAGGGATTTAACCCCTAATCTGTAAAAAAAAAACTTTTAAGAGATAACAATCTTACTATAAAAAGAGTTCCCGCCGCCATCTTGCACGGGATAATATTGCATTTGTCTGTGACAGATTCAGTAACATTTTTTAAACCGCCCGGAGTCTTACGAAGCAATTTGCTTGAGTAAATAGACTGAATTTTCTTCGTAATGAGGATTTTATAACTTTATATATTTCACAGAGATTGTTTTGAGAAGGTTAACAACGCTTTTCCAACAACACTTTTATAAGTGCTCATCTAGCAAACATTATCTCGGTATAGTACCAGGGTCCACCTAAGTTGCAAAGGAAGCGGCTGAGGGGCAAGTTATGGGGACTGACTGCCGTCTGACGTCATCCCCGGAATCACCACAATCACTACAATCTCTCAAGTAATATCACTCAGTGAAATTAACCGGAGCCCTCAGTTTTACGTGCCGTCCGAAACACGGAGATCGGATATATGAAAACTAGTGTTAGAATGGGTCACCCATCCATCTACCAGCCGTGGTTAAAACTGCTTAACCTAACGATGGACTCAAATGCCGGCCACTGATTAGGCTATGACCTCCAAAAAACTTCACTTTTGTAATTAATGTCATTAAATTTTGTGCCCGTCCTTTGGCCTGCATAGACCCGATAGCGTTCCTCGATCTGATTGAAGAACTATCTTAGTCCATTTAATTTTTATTTATAAATACACTATAAAATTTAAAAAGAAATACGTAATTTTTTTTTTCTTAAAATAATATTAGGAATACTTTTTAGGTATGTCTAATATTCCCTTTTCCCCTCCTACTAAGCTTAAATTAAAAGCTTTTATTGTTAGAAATTAAAGCAATGCATAACAAGCAAAAACCTGTTTTACGTGCCTTCCGAAACACGGAGGAGGTCAGATATCAAATATAAACCAGTGCTAGAATGTTTCACCCATCTATCACCCGGTCGTAGCAAGAGCAACTTACACTAGCGATCGACTCAAGTGCAGACCACTGGTTGGGCACACGATTGACAATACACTGTAAGTAATTATAGACAAAAAAAAAGTAATATTGCCGTGCTGAATTGTACAACTCTAAAAGTAATAAATTCGCAGAAAGTCAATTTGTTATAAAAGCTTTTGCAACCCTGCAGGGGGGAAGGTAGATAGGAAGGTATACAGGGGTGAAAATATCGACCCCTCAACGCCAGACAAAAGCCCAGACTTGTGATCGACCGAATGTAGACATGATACCCTTTGCAAAGGGGGAACCTTCGTTGACATTTTTCATGATTCTGTGAAGCATAAAAATGGCCATAAGAGCACTTTAACTTCACTGCGAGACCTGACTTTTATTTGCGTTGCTTTCATCTTTTGAATACAAGTTTTTGCAAGAGACAACATTCTCATTCGCAACGTTTATTTAACTTGTTATTTGTATAGAATTTTTATGCATGAAATACTAAACTGAAATACTATTTTGCTTAAATCCGCAAATGAATATGTGTTAGTCGTACGGTAGTAGAAATCTTGGGGATTCCGAGGAAGACGTCAGATGACAATCGGTTTACTTAACTCGCCCCACAGCCATATCCTCTACAGTCTAAGCAGACCCTGGCATTTAACCGGGATTACGCTAGGAAGAAGAAGACTTTTGTATAAGAAATAAACTTCATTTTGCTAACATCATAATAAACTTATGAGTTTGTGTATGGTAGTGCATTAATAAGACAGTCTCGTATTAGGGTTGCCTCTTTATCGTCATCTTTGTAAAATATTCTTATAATATAAATTTATTACTTATTATTATATTCTTATAATATAAATATTCTTATAATATAAATTATCTTAAAATATAAATTTCTTACGACAGTAGCGTAGAGAATTACAAACGAAAAGAGCGAAAAAGAGGGAATAATCCTTCAGCTTCTTCTTCTTCCTACTATTATCCCGGTTAAATACCAGGGTTCGCTTAGATTGTAGAAGATGTGGAAGAGAATAATCCAACATGTTATATGTTGGAGAATGTGTAATGATTGTGTTAGGCGCCTTAATAAGTTAGTGCGTATATGCTATATTCTTTTATAAATGTTATTTCGGTCCATTTTATTTTGTATTCAATAAACACTAGTGAACAAATAAAAATAAAAATAAATAAAAAAATTAGGCGCTATTTAGTGGTTGAGACGCGGCGAGGACTGAATGTAGTCTTACTGAATTGGCAGCACATTTATCGCTAATTTGAAAGTTATTTAAATTCGGCAACATTATCGCATCCATAAAAAAAAAAATCATGCAGCACTACTCACAAAGTCATTCCTTCAAAAGATAAGTAGTTCATTTATCCTTCGAAAGTAAGTTGTCTTCAGGCCCTGGGATCTCTATCTATCAATGGAATTACAACTTAGCCTAATGTTTAAATTCAACTTAAAAAAAATGGCCAAGAGCGTGTCAAGACACGTTAATATAGAAGGGTTCCGTATCTGATACGCTATAAACGTATTTGTTAAATTATTTCAAAAGTTGTTGTCTGATTTCGTTCAAAATTATTTTCCTAATGACTTTTAGCACGTTCTATCAACACGGAAAATTTCAAGTCACTACGTCTAATAGTTTGAAAATGCTAGGGGGGGGGACCACGTTACGGACAGACAGCCGGACGGACGGACAGAGCGAAATTATAAGGGTTCCCACGGAAACAACACGGAAAAAATGGTTTATTCATATTAGCTTTTACAATATTATCTTTTGAAAAGGCGTTTGATGTCCAATTTGAAATTAAATTAAGAATATTTAAACAATATTCGTGTGATAATTTACGTTTATTTTGATAGATTGCTTTGTTGTTTTATTGCTAGAACAGGGTGATATCATATTATTACATTAAATATGACACCTATATTGGCGTCCTTTTGTACCAATGAGCAACTTTATGGTACTACTGGGTTCGGCCTCAAAACACAGTACAATATTTGTCAATGACCAATTTTTGAAGTGAAAACGGCTGTATAGGCAGGTTTGAATGGGGGATAAATTCAAATATATTTATTTTATTTTTTTAAGTTTTTACTTCTGTCGGCAGTCCTCATGACTGCTTTGTGTTTTTCAACCGACTTTAAAAAAGAACTAGGTTCTTAAAGCGATTGTAGGTTATTTTTCTTTTAATAGAAGTTACGCGATTTTTTCGCTTTTTATGAATCGATTTTGCCGATTTATTATATTTATTTTGCTTGATAGAATATATTTCAGAATTCAAATTTTTTTCAAAATGGTTGACGTCGAGCGGCTTTTGACAAATCAACAAAAGTCAATTCCATCGGTTAAGCGGGGAACCTTTTTTGTTCGATTTCAACACATCATTAGGTGTCTAATAAATCATATTAAAGTACCAATACTTTTTATTATATCACCTAATTGACTACCAACGTCTATGGACACCTGTACCACCAGAAGAAAGATTCGTTGGCAGCCTTTAAAGACGGGTTAAGGCCACCGGGAACTCTCACAAACCGAACGAAACGCGACAACAATACCATCACTTGACCATACTCCTACTATTGGCTCTTCCTATCTACTACTCTTCTACTGAGAATGATTATATTAATCATCAATGATTTTTGGTATTAGGTCGAACAATTCCTCGGAACACTCCCCATGATACATGCGGTAAAAGATGCAGAGTGAAGCCACATCTCTTCGCAAAGCCAGAGGATCGAGCCGATCGGAAAGAGCTTGGTTGCCGACGATTCAGGCCGCTCTACGTTGAATGCGGTCAAATGGAAGCAGCTAGTTAGTTGTAGCTAGTCTAACTTCTTTTTATACTATATGTGAGGGCGAACATTAAAAAACCATATTGTATGCCAATTTACTATACGATGCTAGATGGTAGTACTGTGCACAGATGACCATTTGCATCGCGATATTATTATTACTTAATGCAACAAAAAAAATATAAAACAGACTCTTGACTCTTCCAATATGTTTTGTACACGAATCTACATATCGTCTAGGCACATTATTATTTATTATTACATCTGCATAAATAAATTAATATTTTTCTGTGATTACTAAACTACTGCCTATATTGAATCCAGTATTTTGTATAAGTTAAAAATATTTAAAATCAATAATATGAATATTGCGGTAAAATTCACCCAAGCGAAGCCAGGATAAATCAGCTTTTAGAGTATCGAAATATGTAAAGTGGGTCATATAAAACTTGAATTATATACAAGACCATTTAGTCGTATTAGATAAATATCTTGTTTTCTCATACTTTATTAATAACTTAATACTATTCCACAAAACCGCTATACGTTTGCGAAGCTTTGCTTTTATAACGACAAGGACATAAAAATGTCACATTTAGCATATCTAAGCGCAAATTTTATGTGCTGTCTTTTCTCATAGAATAAAATCATCCTTTCGTAGTCTAATATTAATAAAAATTATCTAATAAATTTGCCAATTTTTTCTTCCTTTCACATTTATAACAGGAACACACTTAGTAATAAAAAAAAACGAAGATACCGAATGCTCGTGACCAATCACGATTGCTTGCAATTGCTTATGATTGCATGCGATTCCAGGTCAAGTTCGTAATTTACATGAAAGCAGAATGTATCAATGCAAATATATGAATTCTCAATTTGATTAATATCCATACAATGTAAAACCTGTACAGATTAACATGCACAGTTATTTTTTTATATTTCTTCGTCATGATTTCCTTATCATGTTGTTACAGGTTATATTTTTACATTAATACGAATTACTGGTAAGAAATGACAAGAAACAATTCACCATTATAATGATTGTGGTTTCGACTTTCGACAATGCCTTCAACAACATCTCCTTATTCACTCAACTGAAGGAGAGATCCTTTAAAGTGCAGAATATGGCAGAAATCTTGAAATGGTGTTACAACTTTCAATATTGCACTCATCTGACCCGGATTTAAAATAATCTGCTCGGTTTAAGCAACAAATTATGATTCTTAGTTTCTTATGGGTACAACCTTTGAACGTTACCTGTAACAAGGAAAATTTGTTTAGTCGTTTTTATGTTACAAAATATTGTTATATACTAATATTATTGTAAGCTTTGGAGGGAGACTGTAGCACTTCAAAACCATTTGTTCCACCAGCTGAACATCTCCTACCAGGACATGAACTACCGCGGAAAACCTGTAAATCCTTAAATAGACTCCGCAACCAGGTCCGCCGAAGTAAAAAGAATATGTCCAGTTGGAGATTCGCAGACAACATCAACTCCGGCTGTCTTTCAGTCAGTCGAAATCCCACCTCATATTGTACCCTAAGTGTCCCTACACCTGCACGCGGGAGGAGGTAATGCTTGCAGATTCCTCCGTGGCCACATTGATCGTTTTATCAGAAGATGAAGCGATGAATGTGGCCGCCTTCTGGATTCAACAATTTAATTAAAAACTACAACATATTTGCCGTCGAATCGATAAGACGAAGAAAGACACCCTCAAAGTAAACCCACTAAATTGAGAGGAAATACCAAAATATACATTTACCCTAAGATTTTTTGTAATCTTGGACCTTTTCTTTATAATAAATTAAATGACTAAATAAGGAAAAGTTCTTTATTAACTGTATATAACATATAATAGAGTTAATAAAGAACTTTTTTCCTTCCTTTGTAAAAATAAATAACGAATATACATATTACGTAAACTCGTAATTTATCTATGGATTATTAGCATTGGTTAAAATTACATTTTTTGTTATGAGTATGAAATTATATATTCTCCAGCGTCTTACAATAATATTTCTCGTAAAACCGAAATATGGCTTTCATCCTCAGTACAATATAAATGTGAAATCTATTTTATTTAATTAAGTACATGAAATGTAGTTTGGATTTTATTTACCTAAGTGTAACAGATATTAACCACAGTCTCTTAGTGGCAGACTAACTCTGAGTTAATGAGGTTACAGCCAGTTTCCTATGGTATATAGTGCATCTTTACATGTTGCATTATTCGATGTTTCCTTTTATACAGGGTGCACCCTGTTTGTTCGCCCGCATTGTCAATAAGTTCCTTGCTGGCAGTTTCCGGTGGTTGCATTTATACGAATCAGTGGTTAATTTTGAAATGTGACGATTCGTATAAAAGTTTGTAAAGGCCAATTTTAATAAATCATCTATTGAAGTTTAATTTCAATCGATACCAATATATAAAGCTGAATAGTTTGTTTCTAGTACGTTAAACACTTAGTTAAGAAAAACACGAAGATCGAATAATATCTAAACAAAGTCTGCACAATTCGATTTATGAACTTCTCAGTTAATTATAACGTTAAATAAAAATTTGTTAATAAACCTGGATGATGTGACGTCATTAGCTATTAAAAATATCTTGGTATCATTTACCCCCGATTATTATATGATGGCTGTTTAATATTGTATTTCCTGTTCTAATGAATAAACCGCTAATCATATATAATTTGTAATAAGCGATATTTTCCTTAACGTAATGGCGTACGAGTCTGTTCTCACGTGCTGGTATTTCTCCTCTGATGGAATTGCCGGATAATATTTTCCAAATGACACATGAAAATTTTAATCAAATTTATGTGCACTACACACACACAAGGATAAACTTTATACTGTACTAGCGGACTCAGCAAGCGTTGTCCTGTCCGAACGTTGGGTTACTTACTATTTACTACATTCTACTATCTTATAATATTATTCCCGTTCCCATTCCCATTCCCGTTCCCGTTCCCGTTCCCTTTCCCATTCCCGTTCCTTAACCTAACAAACAACGCACGCAGCTATGGCGGTATAGTATTTTTTAAATTTCTATTTGTCTTTCTCGAGTGGATCGCTAGGTTAAGTAGCTCTTGTCGCGACCGGGTGATAGATGGGTGACGCATTCTATAACTGGTTTAAATTTGATATCCGACCTCCTCCGTGTTTCGGAAGACACGTAAAACAGTGGAACCCGATTAATTTCACTATGTGGTATTAGTCGTAAGGTTGTAGAGATCGTGGGGGTTCCGAGGATGACGTCAGATGGCAATCGGTCATCTTAACTCGCCCCACAGAACATCCTCTACAATCTAAGCGGACCCTGGTATTAAACCGTGATAACGCTAGGAAGAAGAAGAAGATCGTAACAGTAGGTATGCTAGAACGCTATATACCTTTGCTTCGCAGCATTATTTTGTACAGGTTTGTATTATCGTATCTAAAGCACTAGCCCCGAACGAGGTAAGACTCCAGGCCTCTGCTGATAAATGTGTCGAATTTGGTCTAAGCGAAAAATAAACTTGAAACTACTTAAACCTTTTACAATCTGTCTGAACACTCTATTGAAATGAAGATGAAAATTATCTTCAACTATAAAAGCAAAATGTCAGCATCGCACTAATTCTAAACTGGCACCATCACAAATTACAATCTCGTCGCTCCGCCACCTCTTCCGATAAGGATCTTTTTATTCCTTGCAAAAGGGAATCTGCAATCGACTTCCCGGCTTGATTACTATGCGCCCTAGGGGCAAGATTCCACCAAAAGAATCGACCATTCACGCGTAGGTAGAAGTGATCGCTGGGGTGATGTTATTTAAATGTAATGTTTTTTCGATACTCCGTTTCCGTTAATATCCCCTGCTTAATGTTAATAAGAGTTAATTTTAACTATATTTGCACACAATTATTTTTATTTTAAGTCTTGTTATATTCATTTGCTTTCGAAATATTAATCTATTTGTATAAAAATGAATCCCAATTTCCCTTGGTCAGACATCACTCATGAACTGCTAGACCGATTTCACTAATTCCTTTTTTTTGTATTTGTTATTGTCAGTAGAAGGTTATTCTAAAAGAAAAAAATAAGAAAGTAACGTGGAAAATTAGAAAATTTTCAGAATACTTAACCACCGTACTAAATTATTTCTAATATAACAGAAACGGGGACGGAAATGAAGACAAAAATAATATTATAGGATAATAGACTGTAGTAAGTAGCAAGTAATCCAACATACGAGTAGGAAAAATTCTACCGGGATAGCTATAAATAAAATTTGAAAAAACAAAATACATTTATCTCCTTAAAGTTAGCGTTGTAATGATAAAGGATCAAATTTCGTTAAAGATGTTGAACAAAAGTGTTTCGCGCGAGGATTATTCGTAAAAAGACACTAAAAACAGTCAAAGAATTAGACACGTGTAATTTATAGTCATTTTTACCCTTTGCAGGCGTAGAACAGTAAAGATTAAACTCTAATCCGTAAGAATGCGACAAAATCTTTTGAGAATTGTTCCGAATATTATTTTATTTTTGCGAAAATACATTAAAGGCTTTGGAACGAAACTCAATATGAAAGTTAAACATGTTCTACTGCCTTTTTTGCCAATTCAAGTATTCCGTTAATAGGATAAAAATGGCTAGCAACACCAAAATATTTATGGCCACTATTGACGTCCCAATCCTTATAATCCAATAGTATAATGAAGATATAAATGGATAATATCAAAGTTTAAATCGTTGTTCACATCGGCCGGCGTGGGCCCGAGCTCTGCCATTAATTTAATTAACGTACGGCGATGGTGATGTGCTCCGCGAGACAGATAATCGTACTAAATGACTCTTTGAACGCCCAATGACTGCATTCTATGAAATCGATGTTATTGCGCTCGCTATTTAAAAATCAAAGTTGATATTCATCATTTCTGATGTTAATTAACATTTGATTTAAAAAAAAATTACTTTAGGGAAGGTAAAAAGTTTACTTGAGTCTTTAATGAGGAAACAGAGAAGATAGGGCACTCAAGCATTGCAAGCAAGGCATCTTTGAGGCTTTTATTTTATTTAATTTTTTTTATTTAGGGTACCAACAGGCTGTAATACAATATGGACTTTAACTAAATTATAAATAATCATATAGATACTATACTAAATTACAGACCCACTTATAGGTGTCCACAACATACTAGAAATCACTTGGTTAGAGAAACAGTTTGTAAAAATTAAGAGACAATAGGGGCTACAAAGATAAAAACACAAACTTAAAATTAACAAAAGAACAAAACGAATAGAAGTAATAATAAAGTACAGTAAATTATACATCACTAAAATAACAAGATAAAAGGTTAGAAATAACATTAATTTAAGACTTCTTGTAGTTGTCTATGGGGGACATAGATAAACAGTCTGTCCATCACTAGATTGTGTTACAATATATAATATAATACCGGTAAAGCAAAATTTATATTTCCATACAACGAATTTAACCAACAATATTTTCATATATAATGTGTCTTGAGTAAAAATGCATTGAAGTATAAATTTCCTAAAGGAATTTTAAATCGATGGGTAATATAGGGTTTTACTGAACTCGAGCGACGGAATGAAAATTTGGTGAAAAGATCAAATGCTTTGACCTCTGAGGCCCCGGGAAGATGAATATTTTAAAAGAATCCACGGCTATGGAGCGGTCGTTTCTACATGCAATTTCCCACATTAAAGGTAAAATGTTATTTTACTTTGCGCTGAATTTTGCAAATTAAAGTAGAATAATATAGTTTTTGGCTTTTGTTCTTTAACTGATTTTTTATATTCCTATTTACTCTTACCTTCAGTGATGAAGTCATATCTTGTTACTTCATAGCTGACATAATATAAATAAATGAGTTAATATGTGATTTTATATATTAATGCCATCAGCTGTATCATTAGCCAGAATTTGAGATTCCGCTCTCATCACCTCGATATCCTGAAGTCCAGAACCCTGCGATTCTCTAGAGAATTCCTACCTCGCACAAATCTTTTATGCAATCAGTTACCAGCTTCGTTTTTCTGAACCGATACGACTTAGGGACCTTCAAGAAAAGAGCAAATTCATTTGTCAAATGCCGGCAACGCATTTGTTATTATCCATAAAATAGTGCACCTATTATATATAGCAGAAGCTATGCAAACTAATGCTCATACTGGATGAGACTCCATATAGTCATGTAGATCTGTCTACCATGGTTGTGGTTCTATCGGCCCAAGCATTACATTTTGATTTCATTATTATTTATTAATTTGTGTTTACTAAAATGCGTTTTTTATAAGATTTTTAAACACTTTTTGAAGTTCCTGTTCAAGCTTGTGTATGTAATACGGATCTTGTTATCTGAAAACAAAGTATTATTATTGTCCATAGATTCATCTCTTACGCCCGGATACACAATAAAAATATTTAAAAAGTTTAAGAGAATATAAATAACTTACTTAAATACATAAAATACTTATATATGCGATACATAAAAACAATGTTATTATTATTATAATAAGCTATCTAGCTGATTTTCCATAACTAATACAGAATCTTAATTTAATTAGAGGTTGTAGCCGAATTGGGCCGACGCGTCCGGGTACCAGTACCTCTTTCTCACATGAGATCGGCGTGAAGTGACGGCAATGCTGCCACGTCTAGTGGTGGTGTTGTTGTCGCGTTTCGTTCGGTTTGTGAGACTTCCCGGTGGCCTAAACTCGTCATTAAGGTTGAAAGTTCATGTAATGTGGCCGGTACTCCGTGTAGCTGTGCAAAGTTTTGTAGAACTTTGTAGACCTCAAGGACACAAAAATGTACAAACACTTTGAGCTATAATAGAAACTATAATAGAAACTATTTGATTATCTTAACCTGGAGGGGCTAAGCTGTAATTGTAAAAGTGAGCTGGAAATTTGTTTTACCGTACTGTATAATAATAATACGAATTGTTTATTTCTGTTCTCATTACATTATTAGATACATAGTATAGTGGCCTCCTAGTAAGTATCCTTTATGTGTCCTGACACAGGTATTTTGATGCCAGATATCACTCTTCCTAGAAAACTTAAAACCGTGTGCGTGCGTTCAGACGTGTGTATGTGTGTGTGGGTGTCTCTCCCTCTCTGTGTGCGTGCGCGCGCGTGTTTGTGTGTGTATGTGCTATGATAGCTACTTAGTAAAATACATTGAATTTTATTACCTTTATAATACTCTACTATATAAGTTGAGATAAGTTTTCATAAATACGAATGAAGTATTTAATATGACTAAAATGGAATACCTATCTCGTATCGTTCTGTACCATAAAAACAGATAGCATGACCGGTATAAAGTCATTTCAAAATTTAATTGAAAGCACTTAACCCGTAATTGATTTCAATCGCAACAAACTACAGGAATATACAATTAAGTACACATTAAAATTAACGATTTTAATTGGTTTGACAAAAGCGTTAAACAACTTTATAATTGTAAAATACTCCATGTATCGTCTATCGTTAAAAACTTATACTTTAATGCAGTGTATAAAAACATATTTAACATCTCTATATAGAAACATACTAAACATTAATTTCTATGTCAGTTCAAGTTTGTTTTCACTCATTTGTTTATCTTGCATAGATATCCGTATCTTTCATTCATTCATTATATTTTGTCTATGGCTAATAGCATAATTCCCCAACATGTTTCTTAAAAATTAGAATATAGTAAAAATAACACCATTAATTTTCTCCCTAGGATGTACTTATGACTAATTCCGGAGCCAGATATAGTTTCATTTGAATGATCATTTCAATGATCACGTAGTGTGGCCGGGGACTTTGGGTAACTGTACAAAGTTTTGTAGTACTTTGTGGACTTCAAGGACAAAAATGTACAAATACTTTGAGCTATGTCTGTCTCCGGTATTATTCGTATCTTAACCAGAGATCAAGTTTTAATCTTTACACAAAAGCAGACCGTTAGATTGTTAGATCTAATTTTTCATTCTATAAACAAACAATAAAAAATATTAGTATATTTAAAAATCTTGTTACTCAACTTTACTTATCATCGCAATCACGATAACTACATATGTAGTTATTATTTTTATCTTTCCTGCTGTGTTTGTATAGACGTTTTTGACAGGTTTATCTGCAGTGCGAGTATGGTAATAAACATCCAACTTGAAAAAAGAAACTTTGACTTCGTTCTATTGTAACAACTGATTTTTTCTAATTGATATACGTAATATTCATTTCTAATGGCATTTTCGCATCCGTCGTGAATTAGCTCGGAAAAGTCTATCTGTATCTCTAATATTACTCCGACATATGTAATTGTATATTCGTATCATAATTTACACAATATAGTATATATTAAAATACGGTTAAAAAGTTTAGAAAAAGTCCAACCGCACACATAATATTGCACAATACGTTCTGAATACGGAGTTAATTTTAAAAATTTCTTCAAGGCAGTTTTGTTTTGTCTTTAATACTTTGTTACATAGTAAATATATTATCCTATATAGAGTTTACCTAACTTACTGGTGAGTTCATAGTTTATAGTCTGTGGAGCGTCACGCACACATACACGCCTACATATACACGAACCTTGCATACGTGTGGGGGCGAGGAAAGATTTCTCAAAAATAAGTCTATCGCGTTTCCGCTTTACAAGCATCGCCTAAAAGTGCATCTATTTAACACGTTCATGCGCCAACATATATATGTCTGTGTCACTTTCTTATTTTGAATCGTCGTGAGTAGTTGCATAAGCCGAGAGATGGCGCCGCGATTTAGTCTTCTTTTGAAATAACATCACCCGGATGCCCACTAAAGTGATATTTATTAGTACGTTGATAAATATAAATTTGATATCACAAAAGACTTGTCACGACAAGAAAATTATATATCGACCTTTCTTGTATCACAAGTGACAAGTGAATGAAAAATCAACTGCTATTTAAAATCGTCAAAGTACCGTTACCTAAACGTACCGAACACGGCAACCCTCTCTCCGGCTGCAAATTAAATTTTACCAACTTTCGTACAATTAATAAAATCACCATATTTTCGAGGTATTCCACTTACACAACGCATATTTCCCTGATATCATTTCTGGCCTCAACGGTAAAGGAGTAAAATTATTTATAGATTAATTATCTCAATATAATAAATGATATTAAACATAACATTAACTACAACATTTAATACCTACCTACTTTGCGCCTAACGTCGGCAGTCGCCTGATCTCGGGTGCGTATTTAGAAAACATTGTCTATGGATATTAATTAGTCTGGAAAGATCTGGTTTTACATCCTTCTGTATGGGTTTATAAAAATATACTGCACAATTTTAAAGATATTATTACATTTACAGTATCTTTTTATATACATTGGTTGTTACAATGAAATAAATACAATTTATATACTGCTTCGTAACAAAAGTATTGAGAGCAAAGAAAAAAGATATAATCGGATAGCTATGGTTCTCTAGTTACAATAAATACATATATTTGATAGGCGATTTTAGAAAAATATTTACATTCGCCCACCGTCCCCTACTTAAACTATAATTGTGCCATATTTCATACTCCTCCGTCCGCACACTTTTCATAAAATGGTACCGAAAGTTTTCTCTACGCGTATAAATATGTAGATAGCTAAATGACTTCTGGTTAGCAATGCGTACTTGAGACGTTTCAGATCTTAAGCTTCTCTAATTCAATGTCGGTTTATGGTCAGACTGACAACCGAATCCATAAGGTTTGGCCCTGTTGTTCCACCCACTCGCGGACAACCGTTTCATCTTAGTTGGATGCACAACGGGAATATTGCAGATACCGAAAGCACTCCTAATATTGGTTCTAATAGTACGGTTGTACGTGCGATCTGTAAAGGCCGATATACATTACACGACCGGATATTTTTATTATTCTACCCATACTCTATCAAACTCATTTAGTTTAAACAGACGTAGGCAGTCTTTCGTTGTTCCGTCTGCGTTCACAAATATGCTAATTCTTATTCTAGTTTTTTGCTCTTTGATATTTTCGTGTAAACGCTAAGAACGAGCTTCCGTTTACATAGATCGAGAGAGAATGCTCTTGTTTTAGCTCTAGCTCTATGTTCGTTTGGTGTAAACCCACCTTAAGAGAAAACTAGTAAACATTGCACCCACTCCAATTTGCTTAACCAAATAGAAAACCGTACAAGTTCGTACGTAACGGTCAAAATCGTATCGATAAGTGATTTATAAGATTTTTGATATTTCAAGCAAAGTTTCCATAGAGTTTGTGAAGTTTTAGTGTAATGCTTTATATGGTAGCCTGCAGTATTACAACGAGGGCTATACAAGCAAAGTCTAGTGCCTAGTAAAAGATTAGTTGACTGTTTATAAAAAACTTCAATATTTTAGGAAAATCGTTACATTCTACGCCGACGACGTCGCAATTGAACAAAATTATTAAATTCCACGCCGACAAAGTTGCAATTCAACAAAATTATTAAATTCCATGCCGACAAAGTTGCAATTGAACAAAATTATTAAATTCCACGCCGACAAAGTTGCAATTGAACAAAATTATTAAATTCCATGCCGACAAAGTTGCAATTGGACAAAATTATTAAATTCCACGCCGACGAAGTTGCAATTAAATAAAATTAATTAATTTCACGCCGACAATGTTGCACTTGAAGAAAATTATTAAATTCCACGCCGACAAAGTTGCAATTGAACAAAATTATTAAATTCCACGCCGACAAAGTTGCAATTGAACAAAATTATTAAATTCCATGCCGACAAAGTTGCAATTGGACAAAATTATTAAATTCCATGCCGACGAAGTCACGGGTAAAATCGAATGTCAATATTCTTGTTAGGCACTAAAGAAATGAAAGTAGTATTACTTTGATATTATTTATGTCTAATTTTCTCTTCCATAGATATTTGATCGTAGGTATTGATCCCTCATCAGAGGTTTCTAAGTAATAATAGATTATTTACCTGAGCGCGAAGTGACTCTTTAATGCGCGTGTGTTATGGTGGTGCCTGAACGAATGCGTGGGCACTAAATTAACACGTGTGCATTAATTACTCATTTCAGCAAGGTGCGTAATCTACTTTTCTTTCAACTACATCGCTATCTATTTTCATCTTTTAAGCTTTTTTTGATAAATATGTAGTATCAAATTTTTACAATGGCATAGAACGCGCGCCAGTTTTTTTTTATTTCCAGAATCTATTCTGTCGATTTTATTTTCCGCCAGTGTCCTTTTCATCCAATGTATACATTTTATGTGAAACTTAATTTAATAAACTAAACCTCTCTGGTAAATTTATATGAAAGTAGAAATAAAAAACAGTGCAATAATGAAAAACAGTTTAGTAATGAAATTTCATACAACTTTACTGCTCTGGTTTGGTTCTAAGCAGAAAAGGCGTCCTACCTAACCTATTAATCGCTACATAACCGATCATAACAGAACGGTTATGTAGTGATTAATGATTACTGCGTTGTTGGAAGAAAAGTTTCTTTACTTATTTATATTTATTTGTTACGCGAATCGTAAAAGAAACTAGAATCTTCGGTCGTTAAATATTACCAGGTGGTAAAATTGTACGATGATTATAAAGATATTTATCTTAAAGATAAAATGGGTAAAGTAAAGATACGTATCTGTACTTTATCTACCACGAAAGTGTTACGAGCCGAAAATCGATTCCGTCTTCGTGCATTGACGTATCTTTTCGTGACTTTATTTCTAAATTAAAATTGCAATTTGTGGTTGAGGTTTTTAACCTACAAATCTGTTTCAACGTAATGACTTTGGCTATTTAACTAGAGTCGGATAAAAGAGTTTATTTTATCTTATTTTATTTTATTTTACTTTATTACGGAAACAATCGGAGCAACAAATTTTATAACAATAATGAAACACAGTGTTATCCATTAATATGTCTCCACATATAGAAACATGTTAAGCCTTGTTAGGTTGCATAAAACTTTAGATTTAACTTATACGAAATAAATACAATAAAAATTATCATGTTTTGAAAAACACATTGCTCATTTTCTGCCTCAATGATCCAACGCTGTCATAAAAAATATCGACGTTGTATTCTGTACATGTGTGATTATAAATTTTACATGTTCTTAATAGATTTGAGTTTTGTCGATAGTTGGTTGCTGCTTTAGGTGTTTGAAATACCGAATGATGTCTGAGAGGCTTAGTAGGTACGCATATATTAATTTTACCTAACAGTTCTGAACAGTCAATTGAGGAGGTTATTATTTGTTTTAAAAAGTAGAAAACTTTTAAAAAGTTTTTATTTAAATGTACTTTAATGAATAAAATAAACTTTTCCATTAAACATGCTACAATTACCTTATAAAGTCATAACTCAATTTATACGATATATAAGCTTGTCGCGAGATTTAAGAACTCCTTTTAACTTAGTTTTTTTTTTAAATTATAATCGATACTTGCGTACTAACGCCGACGCAGAACTTCTTCGTACATGTTTCTTTAAATAAGCGATTATTTTTTAATTGAAATCGGTACTTACGTATTAATGCCGACGCAACACATGTTCTTACACGTTTCTTTAAATAAGCGATTATTATTATATATATTTTGTATGTTGTATATTGTCTATGGAAACTTGTAATTACCTCTATGACCAAGCGATATTCTGTTTAGATTCACTAGTTTTAAACGCTTTATGGCTACCCACGACACAGGAGTACCTAGTGTGGGTTCCATTGGAGATATTTTATGTCCTGTTTCTTTAAGTTAAATAAAGATTTTTGAACTTTTTTTTAATTTGAATTATTTTTATTAAAATATTATCATGTGAACGGTCACACGAATAGGTTTGACCATGAATGTTGTAAACACCATTCATTATTTTGAAAACTGTTTTTTTCCATCCTTTCTCTCCTCTCCATCTACCTTCATATCCTTTTATTCCATCCCTTTCCCTTATTCCTTACGTCTTTCTAATTAAAGGTAGCGCCATGCTTGTAGCCAAATTGGGCCTGCGCAGTCGGGTACAAGTATCTCTACCTTACATAAGATCGGCGTGAAGTGGCGGCAATGCTGTCACGTCAAGTGATGGTTTTGTTGTCGCTTTTCGTTCGGTTTTTCAGACTTTCCGGTGGCCTAAACTCGCCATTAAAGGCCGGCAACGCATCTGCTTGCCAATGTCCTGCCTGGTCGTGCAAATGTCCATGGGCGTCAGTAGACACTTACCTGCTTGCTCGTTTGTAACATAAATAAAATATATGGAAACTTTTTCATTAGTTTAATACATTGTACTCTAATATAGTAATAAATGTATTCGCAATCTCAAGCAGGCATAGTCTGGAGCTGGTGCCTAGTGTTGTAATAAAGGAGATGTGTTAAGTAAAACCACCCACGATAGTCGATAAAGGCGTCAACGCCGCTATAAGCTTGGTGTTCAGATCACGTCTAGAGGGCGTGAGAGGACGCCCACAAAGAATTACCTCAGTTTGCAAATAGTCACGTTATTTTTATACTAGTTAAAGCCCGCAACTTTTTCCACAAAGTTACTCTACTACTTAGCAAAAAATAGAAAGTAAGACATATTTCATCCATTGTTAACAGAAATCTATAATATAGAAAAAAAAGAAGGTAGATTTTAGTCGTAAAATTCTTAAGAAAAGGTACCATCATCTCCCCCCCCCTCCCCCAAATGCATAAAATACCATGTACATGACTAATTTTATCCACTTCTCTGCGGCAATTTTACTAGTAATTCTTCATTAATAAGACTCCTACTTATATTTTATAAAATTAAACGAAAATCTGACGGCATTAATAGACGTATTGAATTCTTTACAGCTGAAATACTTTTTAAGGGATAGACTTTCAACGCTATAGCATCACACATTTATGCAATGTCTTCAGTTGACTCCACACATCAGCTGTGTCTGCCAGCCTCCCCTAAGTTAGCAACTGGTTAAAAAACTTCATATATATCCCCTCCCGTGTATGTACATTCTACAAATTTCAAAATTCGTTAAAAGTAATATGCTCCTTCTCATATGCTGCATCGAAAATCAAGATAAAAAAAATTCCGAAAACATCACCTTCCAAAAATATAGTTATTCAATGTGCATTTAAATTATAATTAACTGCTAATAGAAATTAAGGCACTTTCAATAAAACAGTCTATATAGTCAGTCTATATATATAATTATATTTTTTGATCTCCCTAAATATTACTTTTGTATTCAATTATTTTAAATTCAAGAATAGTCTTAATTTTAACTAATAAGAAATAAAGTAGTTATTTATTATAAACAAAAATATTGCATGGCAAATTGTAATTGAATTTCATAGAATTTTTAACAACTTGTCTATAAAAAATGTTTTCAATAAATATATCTTTATTTTTTAACTTTATTAAACTGCCGACAGTTAATGGGTGGGAATATTAAATTAGCACAAAGTACGAAGGGACGGAATGTCCGGATATTATACCAGATTTAACCAGTTCCCGTTAATTGTTCCACGTCTGCAGTTACCGCCATTTCCCGACCACTTAGTAATATTAAATCGTCCAATTCGCGTATTAATGCAAACGATTTCTTCAAATGATGCCTTCCCCCAAATCAAAATAAGTGAGGGACTCTTTACTCCTAAACCCTACTTGCTTAGTCAATGTAATGAATAAATATTTATCTTAATTAAACATGATTTGCTACGTTCAATTCTAGGATTAATATGGATTATTATCGTTTTTTATTCATAAAGTTAGTGTAGAAAGGTTTGAGCCACCAAAAAAGTATTTTGGTAAAAATTACAATATTTAAAAGTTAAAGTAGTACATTCAACAATGAGAATAGTAATAGATACCTATATGAGACGTGGATAGTTATGTATGGATACATACTTACATACTTAATCTGCACGTGAAGTCAATAACATAACCATATATTATTAACTATGCCACAATACCACATTACCAAGCCATATGCCACAGTACCAAGCCAAATAGGTTCTCCGCTAAATTGATGCAGATGGCACCGACTTCAGCACATCAGTAAGTGTCTACTAAATTTAATAGCTTGAACTTTTATGGTTTATAAAATACATTTATCATTTCAGTTAATGGAATTCCGTAAATTATGGGATCCATGGGATGTACCCAATTTGAGAAACTTTAGACCATTACAAGAACGGCAGGATCGTCACATACTATTTATTTCACCTCACTGGAGTCAATATAATTCATTGTTACCTATACCCAGGGTACCAGAACCATCAATATCGATTCTTTCACAAGAGTATTTAACCAAAACGTGGATGTTGCCGCCACAAAATGCATATATGTTACAAGAGACCGAAGAAAAAGACGCACAAGCAAAAGATGAAGAAAAACATTGAGGGTATAATGTAAAATAGTGTCAATTATGATGAACGCTCTTTTTTTGACTTCATAATAACAAAATAAATTAGGTGTTAGAAACAACCTATAAATACCTTAAACACTGTATTAAGGCAATAAAATCATGATACAAGTTATCTACGCTTAAGTTAACTCTATGTCAAATATTGAGTAAATAATGGCAATCCCTGTTTGCTATTTATCTATCAATAGTCGACTGTCAGTCGACTGTCACTGTCACTTGAAGCAGTGTCAAAAATCAAATTATGAAGGCACAACCTAAACATAAAACTTTCGTCTTTCAATTCTTATTTGAGTCTTACAAACTACGTAACTAAGCGTAGCTAAGTTTCGTCGATATGTTAAGAAATATCTTACGTACCAGCCACAAGCTGGTACGGAGACAAATCAATAGTGCGCCAATATTGTGCCGACGTTTATCGCAGAAATATGTTAAATCTCATAAGGTTATGGTAATAAACCAAAGTAACAGATTTTCGCAAAATGTTCAGCAATTAGATGTAGATCCAGTGGTTTTTGATAAAGTCTGTAATGAAACCTTAGAATCCCTCTTTGAATATTTCGAAGAGTTGATAGATCGATCACCTAACTTAAAAGGAGCAGACGTAACGTTTAGTGTAAGTTCTTATTGGTCTATTTGCTTGTAATTTATTTATTATTTTTTAATGAATACAATAAGAAAAGTATTAAAGTTTTGCTATAATAATTAATTAGGCTAGGATTGATAAAATGGTGATATGATCCGCAAAAGAAATTAGTTTAATAATTAATTAATAGCAAAGTTTCATTCAAAACAACAGTTTTGCAAGGAAGAACGTATTGAGGCTAATGAAATAAATTTATTTTTGGTGCATGCACTTACATAATCATATGTTTTTTAGTGATGGAATAAAAAAAAATTAAAAGAAATTCTTTTAAAATAAATTTACTCTATTCCTTTGTATAAAAAAATTATCGCCCCTTTCAACATTTCACATGTAACACATCTTCATTACAATGAAAATCTATAAACATCACATCTAAACTGTTATCTAATAAGCTAGTCTCCTTTTCTCTCTTGGCGAGCTTTGACTCTTTTTGGCTTCACGATTTCTTTCTCCTCTCTGCTCAGACAATACACCCGGGGCAGTTTAGAAAAAAGTGCATCTTTATGTTTGGCACCACAGAATGTGGCAAATCAACCATACAAAAGGCATTTTCACTCATGTGCCACACCTCTTCATTCCTACCAGTTTCAGACCTCCCCAAGGTGTCAAACAAATCGAGCGGAAACGCCAACGCCTTTGAGGATGCCCTCAACCACTCTTATATTTTTTCATTAAACGAAGTAAAAAGTATTGATGGTCAACACATGAAACTGATTACCGGAGACGACGCCAAGGCAACGAGAACTGTTTGGCAAACACAGTTGTCGATTGCATCTCCACTATGTTTGACTGTGGGCGCCTCGAATCAGGTACCCGTAATCAACAACATGGATCAGGCTATTGTTGGACGCATGTCGATATTTGAATTTCGTACCCAGAATCAAAAGGACCAATTTTTTATGGCCAATTCTTTGGAAAATGCAATCTCCTACAACTTTACAGGTCCCACCTCTTTCAACGAAATTGTTTTTGCCAAGTGGTTCTCTCAAATCATCTATCTCAGCTATAGACTAAACAAGAACGAAAATGACCTCCTCCTTTCGCTAAAGAGGGAAAACAAAATTTCCACAGAGGGAAATCTATGGAAGAGTCTCGCAAAGAGCTCCGTCTTGTACCGGATACTTGAAAAAATACCAGTCAAGTTTGCTCCAAATAATTGTACCATTAAAATGGAAGAATTGATTGCTGCGGCTTCCAACTATTTTACAGAGAAACCCATTATCGATGTGGAACAGTTTATTGCCGCCCTCGAGGAGGCTGCATTTAAGATTTGTCCCCAAAAGAAACTAATCTATGGCATTGCCTTTACCAATCAAGTCATAAAGATTGAACAACTCGTAAATGCTTTAAACGTAACCTACTGCACAGATAAAATTATAAAAATGAATTCATTTATTCATTGGCTCAAGGAAATAAATGAGATTGTTTTGGAACAAAAAAACTACCTAATGCACTATACACGAGGACGCTTTCCTAAACTTTTTCGCGAAAATGACACCTCACAAAATCTATATGCAAATTGTATTTGTATAGGTAAAAAGGAAATTAAAGGAGAATAATTAAAAATGAATAAAATTGTCAATTACTGACATTGTATAATCGTAATAGTTTTCAATTTCTCTTTTGGGATCAAGCAGTGCTCTGAGGTGACGGTGTTTGTGAAAGAGTGAAATCTTTTGAAACAATACCAGGCCTGCTTGTTGTAAACTGTTGCTCAGAGGCCATCCTGGTCTCTGGTCCAAATTTACCATAAAGGTTATAATGAGAGAGTGTACATCTGTACCCAGGTTGCTTAGATCATCGAAACTTTTTAGATATTACCTAGTGTAAGGGTGCTTAGTACGGAACACACCTGGTGGGCCTAATCTTCTTCTTCCTAGCCTTATTCCGGTCTAGAACTAGGGTCCGCTTAGATTGCAGAAGATGTAGCTGTGGGGCGAGTTAAGATAACCGATTGCCGTCTGACGTCATCCCCGGAACTACCACAATCTCCAAAATCTCAGTGACATTAATCGTGACCTACATTTTTTTTACCTACCTTCCGATATATGGTAAAGGTCAGGTATGTCAGTATCAGAATGGGTTAGCCATCTATCATCCGGCCGCGGCAAGAACTGCTTAACGTAACGATCTACTCAAATGCCGGCCACTCATTAAAATGTCGACCCCCTACTACTAGGTGTGCTATTCTTATAATACTTTTGTTAGGATCACCATCCTCAGCGGGATTGGAGTTTGTTCCGAACACTTTACGGATTACAGACTGTCCCACCATTGAGCTATCGACGTTTTGAATCTTCTGCTTCTGTCTAACATTTGAATCTACGTATTCATAAAAATCTATTCGTCAGTCTCGCTAACGCTCAAAAACCGTTTAGTCGTTTTCAATTTCAGAGAAGGTTTAAAACTTTAAAAGGAAAGGAAAAATAAAAAAAAAGACTAAACCTTTGACCGACATGCCATGTAAATATTATTATTATTCGGCCAGTGTCACGTTTTATGGAATATACGAAGGAGTTTGTTTCATTGGCTAATACAGACAAACAGACGAGCCAAAACTCGGGCAAGACAACGTCTGCCGCGTGCGATAGTATCAATTGTCACAGCTCATACAAAGTGTGACCTGCATATACCTCGCAAACAGGTATTGTTCAGGCTCTTTTATCTTTAAACAGTGCCACTTATGAGTAAGCCAATGACTCAATACATTATTTATTTTTAGTCCACCATATATACTATGGGTATTTATATGCGGGGATTTTTTGCGGAACGTATGACGTCACTCAACTCAACAATACAATAGGGCGGTCGACAGCCCAGATACCGGCATGGGAAGTAAACATAATATATAGCTCGTCAGATATTTTAGCTATACAGGTGTATAAATCATCGTACCGCAAACTTTGTGATAAGGCTACATTTAATGTCCTAAATAAAATCACAAAAATCATTCATCTCGGATATGAGAGGTTACAGATATTGCCATCCTCATTCCATCTTTGAGCGCGCAATGTATCGTGAACATTGGGAAGCAATCGGCAACAAAATGTTGTTGTTGTTGTGTCGTTATAGACGACGTTGTAATATAAAAAAATAGTCAAAACAAGTTAAGGTATAACAGTAACTCGTTTTGAAAAAACACAACTTTATCTAATAAGATAATCACATATTCTATAATTCGAATAAGGTTTTCAGTTAAAGTCAACTAGAAAATTTGGAAGGGCGAGAAAATAGAAAAGTTCGTTTATGCCCCTAAGCGGATCCTGGTACTAGACCAGGATAACGCTGGGATGTCAAGAAGATTATACATGTACAACATGAGATTAGCAAAGGTTACAATAAAAAGCTATGTTAGATGCCACATAAACAAATATGATATATGTATATGTCTCCGTATCTTATCACTGTAAACCATACTTCATTCATTTTAATTCTTGATTTATGGCTTTAATTTATGCCAGCTAGGCACTATTTATTATCGATACCGAGTTACACATGAGTTTGGCAAAGATTACAATATAAATCTATGCTAGATATCTCATAAAATAAGGTATATAAGGAAAACTTATCACTACGTTATTGATAATAAATAATAGAACCTCAATGATGAAATGGGTGGAATGAAATGAAACCAACCAGACCCTGGGCTAATTTGTCAGCCACTTCTGAAATAAACTTTACGTGTAGAAGAAGGGAAATGGGACTATGAACCAAATCTGAAGTATTGCTAGGTTTTTTGTTTAATCTCATTATTAAATTCTCGTGTCACGGGGTGCTTTGCCAGACTCCTTCGAAACGGCTCAACCGATTTTCATGAAATTTTGCGTGCATATTGGCTAGGGTTGAGAATCGGTCAACATTTATTTTTCCTACTCCTAACTGATAAGGGTGGCCAAGCAGACGAAGTCGCAGGGCACAGCTAGTATATTATGAAATTGTGTTCCTTGTATTGTTACTGAGTGACATTGGTCGTTAGATTGTAGAGATTTGGAGGGTTTCGGGGATGTCTTCCGACGGCAATCGGTCATCTTAATTTCTCCCACAGCCATTTCATCTGCAATTTAAGTAGACCGGGATAACGCTCAGTAGGAACAGAAAAAGAGTTAAGTGTGTATCGAAACGAAAGAAGAAAGCATAGAGGTAGAAAGTTTTAATCAATACCAAATACTAGGTGATGTCTGTGATCCTTTACAGCTCGTTATAAATCAACACTCTAAGTGTACGCAATCAAAGATATAGTCATTTATGTCATATTTCCAATACTAGTACATTCGCTAAGGGCATCAAAACCTCCCATTGACTTAGAATCTTGAAAATTGGCAAGAACCTTAAAGTACAAATATAGGAAAAAATCCGAAAACCGTAAATTTATAGTAACACCATAAAGAAAATTGCAGAAACTTTATCAAATTAAAAGAAATCTTATGAATAGTATATATCTTAAAATAACCTAGTAAATGATTACCTGATCGTACGGAACCCTTATTGTGCGAGTTTGACTCGCACTTGCTGGGTAGCAATAAAAGATTGCTGAATAGCGATAATAGATAGTCTAATTGTAATAAAGTTGTTTCTAGGATAATCCACTTTCTAACGAATATATTGATAAATGAGTCAGTCGGATTTTGTGCTTATGAATGCGTTACCTCTATCGATTTCAAAAGCTTTTTAATAAGGCAATTGCAATCGGGATATGAAGAAATTTTTAAACTTGTAACAGCTTATGGATGTACTTGAAAGATACCTTTCCAACATCAGTTACTCTGGTGGCGGTGCACACAAATCTGCGCATATTCTTTCTGTGCAACCTATCGCATGTCCTCATTGGTAGGAGATTCAGATGAGCTAGGAGGAGTTTGTCCGACGTGAGCTATAATCAAATTTTGCATTTTAATGCATGCTTGAATTAAATACAAAGTTTATTCAATTAAAACAAAAATTCGGTTATGCACTTAACCACTGGGCTAGGCTGGCAGGTCAGGATAGTTTCATTTGAAATTATCAGCGAACCTGGTATTTTGAGCCATTAGGGTGGTGTGGATAGAAATATACACGCGATGTCCGGTCGTCTATCTACCTATTTTTACTAATACAGTTAATAAACTAGGGTATCTACCCTACCAACGTACTCATCTACCTTAAACACCTACCCGGCTGGAAATCCGTCCGAAACCGGAAACTAAGCAATCACCGTGGTAGTCGATGAGCTTTTGTGCTATAGGGATGCTGTTGACATTGCTGGTGTATACAAATGGTTTGTATGTGAACTGGAATTATGCAATACATTCAAATATTATTCATATTTTATTTTAACAACCTAAATTATAAAAATAATATTACTATTATTATTCGGACCTTTTTATAATCGAGTGTATAGGTTGCTTCAACACAAGCATCGCATAATCTGTTTATGCGAATAATCTGATATAAAAAAAGGTTTTTAGTATCGGAGTTAAGCATGTAAAGACAGCGACACATAGTTAATTAATTTTAGAGACTTTTCAATAGAATGAAATCACACCTTATTCAACTGTCTATTAATTTATTTACGAACTGTTCTAAAAAAAAAATACTACTTACATTTCAAATGAATACAATTTTAAATGGGCAATATTGTTAATGAAGAAATTGAATACTTTTATTTTAGATTACGAATATTGCGGTTATCTATAGCTCGGACAACTTAGTGGAAAACGTCACCAAAACTTTGCATTTTCGAGACACAATTGGAGACTGTGATATTTATAATTATGGATTTTATGCGCTGAACAACTTTTGACTCTCTAGTGTAGTGCCGTTACCCCGTTAGACTTCTACCTCGAAATCCACGGCCAGTCACTGCACCTTTATATAAACTTTTAAAACGTATTATTACGTAACGGATCATTTGTCATTACTTTGGGCGCTTGTCTTTGGCGAACACCACACAAGTCACTCCGTCAGCGCCAGTCTCCGTGTAGAAATGTCAATCGTATAATGGCCACCATTTACCATCTTAGGCCCTGATTCAATCATGAGGAACCAATTGGCACTCAACTGTCAGCCTATTGAAGTGTTGCCAACGTATACATTTTTATAAACAAATTGAATACTTACCACAATAGCGATATCATCTCTTGGAAATTTATATGTTTGAGGGAACATCACATTTTTGACGTTTCGCCACTGGCCATTTTCAGCGCTATCAAATTTCTGATAGTAGTCACGATTTCTCAAATTTCCGGCAACGGCCACTGTATTTGTCAACGACGATTTGGAACTGAAAGCACAATATACCGCTGAAAATCACTCGGTATAAAACTGACGTGCATGCCCTTTCATTCTATGGAAACATTTAATTATCATTTTAGAAATTTAGTTTTAGTTTTAAGTCTAATAGGCTTTATCTATTAGACTTTAATAGGTTTAATGTAATGCGCTTGCTTCTATATCTAACTACTTGTCTGGATTTTTGAGGACCTGTAACTGAGGGAACATGAGAAGGAGCGAGTGCAAAAGATCCGATAGTGTCGAAGTGCATCCGCTTTTCTGGCCCCATATATATACAATACAATATCAACTAAAAAAAATAAAAATAGGCCACCTAGCTCGTATGTTGTAAATAAAAGAAACTCATTTTAAGAGAATGAATACCCACATTCCACCACACCACTTAGAGCAAATATTGGTATCGTCGGCAAAGCAGTGTGCAGCAGACAGAAGCTTGGAAGGTCCGATGATACTACCACCGCAGAAATTGGCGTAAACGCGGGACCGCGGGATCTGCATCTTGAACGATACCTGTCACATCAGTTACAAAATTAAGGTCACACCCAACCGACATTCGATGGGGAGTAAAGTTATTGGAATGGCGACCTCGTTCGGCCAAAAAATTGAAGGTCTCCCACACGGCAGACTGATGATGTAATTTTGGTCGCCGGGAACCGTTGGATGGCAGTGCCGGATAGATTGTAGAATTCTATAGAGAAGGCCTACGTCAGCAATAGACGTCATCTGGCTAAAGAAAGAAAGGAATATAGTAGAGCTACTCGAATTTGATTCTGCAAAAAATCACAGCCAACTAATGTTGTTTGCGTAGCGTTGTGTTTTTGGTGGTACATATGGCTGTCAGAGTTCTTTCGCGTCGCTCTAATTTGAGGATCCTACTACAGTGGGAGGTTCAAGGGGGTTTGTTTTGAATCTAACAATTCCATTTTAGCTACCGGGGAAAGTTAAAATATTTTCAAAACGTGCACGAAAAATTTGGAAATTTGTTTTCTTACGATTTTCGACTCTTTCCTAGACAGAACTGAGTCGAATAACGGTTGATTAAGGTTTTTTTTGACCACCTAGAAACATTTTTGGGTCAGAATTGAGTCGAGTGAGAGTAGGTACTGTCAATAAATTCTGATATTACATTATAAGATATATATACGCATCTCCGGCAGGCGAAAGTGTTGGGGGGCGCTAATGCCCCCTCCTCGCGCCCCCTCTCTAAATTCAAGCGACGCGTTTTATGATTTTAACCCATATGGATTCCTAAATATAAGAAAAAATGTTCTATCGTCATTATCATCTGCGATAATGCAGGATTCTAATGGTGAAAGAATTTTCAACTCGGTCTAGCGTTTTCAGAGCCTGTTCAATACAAACTAATAATGAAATCTTTCTTCTTTATAACGTTAAGTAATAAAATTAGTAAGGATCAAGACGGCACCTGATAAGGAACGTCCCCGTGTTTCCCCGGCCAGCCGTTGACGACACGCGGCACATATTCACTGAAGTCGTAGGAAATATTTTTGGAATGCATTGACAACACGAATATCACATTTGTTACAATAAACGTAAAAAATGTGTAAACTGTAAACATTGATAATAATAAAAAAACTTATAGTGGTACAGCTGTAAAAGAGTATATTGACAGACAATAGAAAAAAACTTTTTCCACAGTTTAATTTGATTATTATTCTCCAAAAATAAAATAATTACGTTATTCTTACCACAGATTCTTATAATAATTCCACAGTAATACTGTAAGTATGAAAATAAGTCTGCTTGTCTATTTTCAGTGCTGAATCGCTTTGCTTGAAACCTACATTTTATGTAAATTAATTTGGTATGTCCTCAGGAAGGCCATTAGTTTCTGTTGTTTATATAAACTTATCAATGCTTGCCACATAGGGGATAAAAGTATGTATGGAGGAGAGGTTATTTTGAGTTTAGTCTTTACTAAATTCACTGAAGGGTATAAAATAGGCGACGTTTGCATATTTATTTTCATACTATTTTTGGTTCCTTGTTCTAAATATACTTTCTATCAGTTATTAGCAGTAAACATATTATAAAAGAGTTTATTTGGACGTTAAAGTAATTCGTTAAAAGCAAATATCAAGCATAGCATATAGAATATCAAATAAAAGGATATATCATTCGCCGACTTAACAGGGCGCATACTGTTTTCCTACTGGTTGACAATTAAACGAGTATTCGTTCATACCTTTGCTTACAGTTCATACTTAGCGACGCGCGATTTATAGCTTGCTTATTTATACTCTAAGATATTAAAGATTAGTCGTATTTCCAGGTTTATTTTCTCTTTGATATATTATAAACCGAGAAACTGACCTTTTCAATTATTTATCAAAAATATGTTACGATTTGCGTAAATTATTAAAGTCCAAATTAATAAACTAAAGGATAAAATAAACATTATTTGTTAACTGTTGATGACAATTTTTAAAATAATGATTTTACTGTTTATGATTTTACGAAATTCTCAAGAAGATGAATTAAATTTCAGTGTAATTTCTATTATTTATATATTGTAATATTAATTGAAACTTTTGTGAGACTGAGTTTTATTGAATAATAGCACAATTGATAGACAAAACGCTGATTTCAGGCAATTTTAAACGAAAATAAGAAATATGGAAAATTTCTCGACATATGTCCACTAAAAATTCTGGGCGGAGTAAATGGAAATATTAGACAAGTTCCTTACCAAGTAAGATTTTTATCGGTACGAGAATATAACCAGGTATAACATTTGCGAAATCCCTCTACAACCAAAACACACTGACTTGCAAAGAATTACTCTAGATCTACAATAAAAAAAAGCTTACTAGTAAATTTATGCCAAGTTTGTAGGCAACGTAGTTTTTATTTTGCATAGTAGACGGATTCCTCAAACTCACGCTTAGTTACAGGTCGCAAGCATTGCTTGGGTTCTTCTCTGTGCTACGCCATGGTCCTTGGAGCCTTACTGCGAATCCATTAAATATACTATAATTATCTCCCACTGTCTGGTCGGGCCCTTTCTTGTTTCCAATTAGAATGGGCTTCTAATTATCTACATATTTGGGATACACATTTGGGAGAGAGCTAGTGTAACAGCTTTTGTCGTTAATTATGCCATTAAACTATTAATTCGTCTCTCTCCCTCGTTCTACGAAACATACTGATATGGCGATATATAATATATGGCGTATATCATTTTTAATATGATAATAAATGTCAAACAAAGTAAATATTACGATTAAAATAAACGAGAGTAAATCAGATTAGAATACATTAAAATTATAAATTTATAATAAGTCTAAGTATGAGCCGAGACTCAAAGGGCATTTATTTAAAAGTTACGTTAAGATGATGTTTCAGATCGTCCTTCGTCGACAGAAGTTAGCGGGAATCGTTTGGTCGGCTTTTTGTGGAGGTTCCTTGGTAACTATGAAGTTTGTGATGACGGCTGCACACTGCCTCATAGATCAAAAGTAAGTATCGTATCTTTCTATCGTCAGGGTCATTGTGGCGTATTCCATATTCTATTTTAAAGTAAGCTAGCGAACCTTACAGACATTGTCCTGCCCGAACCTTGATTTACTTTTTCTACTGAATATCAAAACAACGCTATTATTTCAACAATCGCCGGCCGATCTGCCCCCACATTTTACATTTCTCATATTATTTTTTAAGATATTCATTTCAATGATATGGCGTAAAGGGCAACTTTGTTCTGCATACAATCTATAGCATATCTAGCGTATTTAAGTTGCTAAGGAATAAGTAATAGACGTATACCACGTAGTACATGGACGGGTAGCAACTGGAAGGGTAAGGTAGGGTAAAAACTTTGTTTATCTTCATTTCACCTATAAAGGACATATTGGCCTTTAATATTTAACTACTTATGTAAACCCTCATAAGATCACTTCGTTATCCGTACATCTGTCTGTCAAAACCAATGTAGGGAAGGTGATTTCGATATTTTAATAAAAAGAGTCATTTTGCCACGTAAGCATCAGCAAGTACTTACGTGGCAAAATGATACTTTATAAGTTGTACATCTGAACTTTGAATAATGTATAGAATGCAAAGACTGTTATTAATTGTTTAACAATAAGACGTGTCAATAGCATAGTAATAAACACAACTTTTACATATCATTTTGGAAGGCTTAGCTGTGTACACCAATACTACACCATTATATTACATAGCATTCGTGGAAAAGTAGGCTATCTAACACTAATTATTTTCAATTTGAAACAGTATTTCCCGGGATCACAGCCGAGATTAGTGCGTTAATAAAAAAAAACTCATCAATTTTGTTATAATAAGAAAACATATATGAATACATACATTTTTCCAAGGATTAAAAGGGTCTCTTTATTAGGGTTCCGTAGTACCACAACGAACCCTTATAATTTCGCTCTGTCCGTCCGTCCGTCTATCTGTCTGCCCGTAAGGTGGTGCCCCTAGCATTTCCAAACAAATAGACGTAGACTTTTAGTATTCTCTTTATGACTATAGACAAAATAGTAAAATAACGTAATAAGATAACTAATTTATCGCAGGGAATACTGTGTGCTTACCCTGGGAGGAATTCCCAAATTCCACAATAATTTCGACAATGGTTTAAACACATACTTTCCAGTGATGCAACAATGTGGAGCGTGCTCGCGAATTTCTAAACAATGACATACTTCGCGAAATAAACACGTGCGTGAATGAATATCACAGAAGTCGTTTGGTTCTGTTGCTTGATCGACCGACTGCCACGTAATAGCCAGTGTGCCCTAACACTTGCGCACAGGAGCATTTAATGGTATCAGAGGGCCTAGCACAAATTTTGGAAGCAAAGTAAGTAGAAAGGTCGACTTTACTGTGAATGAAAATATTCGTGCTAGGCCCACCACAGCGTATCCTTATTAATACGGGTTGCATTAGCATTGATTAAAACAGTGACACGATGAACACTTAACTGCTGAGGGCCTAGCACAAACATTTTGAGTCCATCGGATGGATCTTCCTTTTTATCTGTCCGATAATTGGTCAGATTCACTATTCACTCCCCCAACATCGTCCGTGACTGTAGTATCCGCATCCTTTCTCTCTTCTCCATCTACCTTTATATCCTTTTAAGTTATCACGTCAAAAAATTGATCATAATTTTATTTTTAAAATCATATATGTAAAAGGGCAGCAGAGATCTTCATAAATCCGTTCGGAAATACCGAAGCAGGCAACTGATTCCACAAGGGAATTGTGCGAGGTAAGAAATTCCTAGAGAATCGCAAGGTTGTGGACTTGAGGATATCGATGTGTTGATGATATGCTTGTTTGCCACCATGCAACTTAATTTCCTATTACTTTTTATGTACCAAGGGGCAAACAGGCAGGTGGCAGGTGGTTCACCTAAGTTACACTACCAGATTCCAGGAGCCTTGCAGGTGCTATATACTGAGGCTGACGTTTGAGAAAAGATTGGGCACTTCTTTGAAGGTACTTATTATATATAAACTAGCGGATCGATCAAACGCTGTCTAGTCTGAAAACAGACGGAATTAAAAAATCCCGGTTTATTATAGGAACCAAAAACGAGTTTATCTTATAAGTTGGTAAAAATTATATATAGTAGCCAAATTTCGCCAAGTTCGGAATAGCATGTACCACAGTCGACAAGTACCATCATCTCATTTCCACCACTGCACTGGAATTGATTACATCTACACTACCTTAACGCTTGGCATCCTACAAATGTACGTGCTTCGAGATAATTCCTTCCTAGCACGTGTAAATTGTGGAATACTATTCCCCCAGAGGCTTTTCCAATGAACTACAATATCGGCGCTTTTTAAAATAGGTTGTACAGGTTTCTTCAAGGCAGGCAAGGAAATAGCACCTCTTCACTTGCAGATGGCCATGGGCGTCAGTGAACACTTAATATCAGGTGGACTGTCGGTTCGTTTTATATATAATAATAATAAATAGTATTTTCAGTTTTCGCAGAACAAAAGAAATTATCAACAGTTTATTGCCTATTTGAATTGAATACTTTATAACAGTGTCTTTTTCTCATTTTGGTTACGCGATCCTTTACAGATTGGAAAATTCAGGTTACCGCCTTGGGTCATGATAAAAAAACTCTGGCCGTTGTTAAACTATGCCAACCACGACAGGCAAAATGGTGCTAATTTAAAAGACTAGTGAGTTTAAATTTAAATGTTTATGCTTATCTCTATATAGTTATTCCTTGGTTTCATTTTTCCTCTGGCCGGTTACAGGGGGGGGGTTAAAGCTCTCCACCTTCGGGCAAGCTGGTGAAGAAGAAAACCTCGTTAAAATATTACTGCGGGGGGTCTATGGTCCTGAGGTACGGGGGAGCCAGAAGGGCTTGGGTGAAGGAAACCAATCAAGCGGCGTAGTGTGCGTTTCCTGGTCAGTTTGGTCCGCCGAAATGGGTGCGTTGAACTGAAGCTTGGGCGGCGGGTGTGGTTGACTGTGGAGTAGGGTTGACATTATAAGAGCTAGGGTTGTGACATTTTTCTAAACGCGTTGTTTAATTAATTTCTTTTTGGTTAAATTATTGTGAGAACGTTATATTTAACGTGCAATTGTAACAAAATATTTACTAATGTGTAGATTACCTATCAGAAAACTATCTCTACCCATCAAAAAGCCGCATTAAAATAATACTATTCACGTAGTGTCAGGCGCGGATTTAGCTTTCATAAAAGATGGGCACAGCCTGTTAATATTTGGCCAAATGCGAATCGGCTAATGAACTTGCTTTTTCATGTTACAAGGGGCAAACGAGCAGGCAGCAGGCAGCTAAGTGACTACTGACGCTCATGGACATCTGCACGACTAGAAGGCAATTAAATGCGTTGCCGGCCTTTAATGTCGAGTTTGGGCCACCGGGAAGTCTCACAATCCGAAAAAAACGCGACAGAAAATACCTTCACTTGACATGACAACATCGCCGCCACCTCACGCCGATGATCAATATAGTGATTTCCTAAAAAGATATGCCCGTAAAGGGTGACCTGAAAGTGTGACGTTAGTGTATTGTGGTGGCGGATATGCCCATCGTGCCCACCACGGTAGATCCGCGCCTGCGTAGTTTTTTGTTCCTAAAGGTAAGTAGGTTCGATAGAACTATTTTGGGGAGAAAAGTGTAAAGGTCAGCAACGCACGAATAAAAGTCATATTATTTGCAAGAGCCTGTAAGCTTATCATAAGGTAGATATACCTTTACTAACGTAGTCATAAAAAAGTGCAAATTTATTGCCAAAATAGGCTATTCTTAAACCTATCAGACTTTACGTACTAGGTAAGTTTTTTGAACTATCTCTACCTTCAATCCTTATAACGTATTGCACAAATTGAGAATTCCTGTTAAGTAATCCATTATATATCTACTTAAAACACTTTTGCCACGTTAGCAAATTACCGTCAAGTTTGACAAAGTAATCAAGTGACCCTTCTGCGTAACTTGGGCGTGAGGTTTTAGAACCTTCGTTAAATCCCTAAACTTAATTACGTTAGATAATAGAGTTTAACCAACCAATTGCTACGTTTCACTTGTTAGGCATACAGCGGTCGACACATTATTTTCTAATTAATGTCTAAACTCTTAATTCAAATTAAAATGAGATTTTACTCAGACTTTTAAATGGTCAATCTCTGTAAGTAAATCTACACCAGAATGTTAGATACATTACAAACATAATTATTTTTGAATAAAATTATAACTGCCTTTTAAATTAAATTATATTGGACTATGGCTAAAAGTTTCTTCCTCCGCGTCTACATGCAAAAAGTATGGACTAGTGTTTGCTCTGATAAGATTTAAAAATCATCGCAGATTTTAAATAAATAAAATATTTAGAAAGCCGAGAAATAAATAAATAAAATGTTTAGAAAGCAGAGGAGCTCGTGGCCTAATCAGTGGTCGGCATTTGAGTCGATCGCTAAGTTGCTCTGGCTGCGACCGGGTGACTCATGTGAGAAAGAGGTATTGGTACCCGGACGCGCCGGCCCAATTCGGCTACAAGCATGGCGCTACCTCTAATTATGTTCGCCAACGTTATTATTCTTTACCAACGATTAAGTCTCAAACAGGCAGACAAACAAGAAGAAGGACACCGGGTAGCTATGTCTAGCCTTGATATAGAGGTCCTTTATATTCCCAGAACCATAATCCTGCCGGACCCAAGCTCCATAGAAGCACTCAATAATAAATGCCCAACAAGTTTAAGAATATAAGTTTTTCTGTTTTTTTTTCATTAAACTGCTGTTCCTTCTCAGAATTCGGTGATAGAATGGGCACGGGATCATCGAATGCACCACAAATATAGTGAGACTGATGGAGATCCTCACAATGCGTCGCGTGGTTTCTTCTTTTCCCATATTGGATGGCTTCTTGTAAGAAAACATCCTGATATTAAAGCAAAAGGCAAAACCATTGACGTCAGCGACCTTTGGGCTGATCCAGTTCTACGTTTTCAACATAAGTAAGTAAAATTAAAATCTGACAATTTTATTAAATTATTTCGTTAAACTTAAGGGAGGCTCCCTTGTAATATTATAGAGGTTATATTTTTCCTACAAATAACAAAAAATATTTTTTTAAAAATGTTGAAAATTTGACATTAATAAAGTTTTTTTAAAGCGTGTGTCATGAGTGCCCACGACGATATGCAGGTACAAGTATCTATGTTCGTTTTAACAATTACTATGTAGAAATTCGAATTCTGTACATAAAGATTTAAAAAAATAACTGTAGGATATTAAGAATAATGAATAGATTGTAAAAATACAATTTTTTCTGTTTGTCTGTAACTTAGTTCTGTATTAGATCACCACGAAAAAGCTACTGGTTAAAAGTCATCTATGTGTTCAACTAACTTCGATAACTTAGCATAATACAACAAACAGATCTATATGTAACTAAATAAAAATGAAATTGAAGATAGGTATTTATATATGTTATTAAAATAACCTTTTTATAGGTAAGCACTTGTTTCAAGTTATTGTTCTATTGTAAAATTTTCCTCCTGGATGCCACCGTGAGGCTTTTCCGTGGTAAAAGGACTTTCTATAGTACTTTACATTACATTGTAATGTAAATTACAGTATAAGTATTATTTTATGTTACAAGGGGCAACCGAGCAAGCAGCTAAGTGCCTACTGACGCCCATGGACATTCGCACGACCAGAAGGCAAAGCCTTTCATGACGAACGTAGGCCACCGGGAAGTCTTACCAACCGAACGAAACGCGACAACAATACCATCACTTGATGTGACAGCATTGCCGCCACTTCACGCCGATCTTATGTAAGAAAGAGGTACTGGTATCCTGACATGCCGGTCCAATTAGGCTACAAGCGCTCGCCCCAAACCCAAATCCTTTGCAGCCTAAGCGGACCCTGCTATTAGACAGGGATAACTCTTGGAAGAAGAATTCCTTTAAAGGAAGAAGCGTTAATTATAATATTAAAGCTTCATAGATAAAGTTTAAGATCCGCGAGTAAAGCCTCGAGAATAACCTAGTATATTATATAGAATGACCCAGATACTATAACCTTTTTAAGCCTGTTGCGATGGCATAACCAAATTATATCTATAACGGTATGGATCACGTGAGATGGACCAGTTTCTATAAATACGTAATGGAATAAAGTGAAATAAATTGCATCGAAAACCCCATTATACAATGTAATACTTAAATCCTGACTGGATGACGTAGAACGCCTCAAAAAAGTTAGATGAAAACACATATGAAGGTTTCAAATAAAAAAGTGGAATAATTAAACGATTAACAGGCAAAATTTTACGACTTTTAAAGCCCTATAAAATGAGGGTGTGCCTTTTAAGTAGGCCTGAGTATCTATTATCATCAACTATTATTACTTATATTTACACACTTCCTCAGCCATTACTTTTTAAATATATCCTTTGGATACATTGAGGCTTGGCAGGAAAGAATACGCAGACGAACTAAGGTGTGGCAATGGGCACGTCATATAACCCATTAAAAAATGGTCATACAGCCTGAAGAACGGATAACCGATGGGGAGCAAAGGTTCTAGGATGGCGTCCTAATTAATGGTGGACGATGACCTGGAATGCCTCTAGGTGGTGGACCAACGATATAGTTCGGGGTGCGGGAAGCCGTTGGATACCCTTATCACAAAATAGCTGTGTACGACGTCAGGCTAAAGAAAGGAAAGAATACATTAATTTGCATAAATCCAAAAAACTCCGCATAAAGCGCATTCGATTGACTGATTTTCCGTCGCGCACTCAACGCACGTTTCGCTTCGTTGTATCATCGGGTATGGACTCTATAGAGATTGGTCGTAAAGATGGAACGTTAAAGATTGATTATTTTTTTTTGGAATCGCCGTTAAAGCATATTAGATGGACCTCGGAGCGGAGCGGACAGAAAAATTTAATTAAAATACACATTAGACCATTCTGGGTCTACTTTGTTTCGAATATTTCATACGGTCGAGTACTGGGCATTATAAGAATTTTATTACAGGGCTTGCAAATGCTTAACCTAGTTTATGTGTATTTTGTACCATATTTTTACGTAAACACAAAGTTTCTGAGGTCTAATAATTACTACTAGTTACTACTAATACTGAAGAGATCGTGGCCTAATCAGTGGTCGGCATTTGAGTCGATCGTTAAGTTTAGTTGCTCTGGCTGCGACCGGTTGATAGATGGGTGACCCATTCTAGCACTGGTTTATATTTGATATCCGACCTCCTCCCACTTCGTTGAACCATGCTCAAATCACATCAGATATTTTATTCTAACAGACTTTTACAAGGTTTAATATATAAATAAAGACAAGCTTATAAAGAAGGCCATAACACGCGACATTGGCCGAATCTTTTAAAAAATAGTAGGTCTGGGAGGACCGTCATCTGTTTGAAGCACTCTACAAGTATGGTACAAATTTACATTTTTTTAGTATATTAAAAAAAACTTTCGAATTTTCTTTTTTTTATTTGCTTTTCTTTTAAACCTTCCTGGAAATAAGAGGAATGAAACAAAACAAACAAAATTTAGAAGGATACAGCAGTTTTCTTTCGAGTTTTTGCGAGATTTACTAACAACGATTGATTTATATACATATAAAGATACGAGAGCAATTATTCACATTTATATTTTAAAAATCCACGAGATATTGACCAAAAGTGCCAGAAAATTTCAGCATCTTTTCTGGTGGTAATATATATATTACCACCAGACATAGCTCAAAGTGTTTGTACATATTTGTTCATGAAATCTACACTACATGATTATTAAAATGAATCTGTCTCACTTCGGTACGAGACTAATAAACACAAAGTGCAAAGTAACCAAGCACTTGTTTAATTTATAATATATATGTATATTTACCAAATATGTACAAACACTTTGAGCAATGTCTGGCTCCGGAATCAAGGACCTCCTCTTTCAATATCATTGCCGCTATTGCGATCGGCCAATAAAAATCGTCTTACGTCATAATCATCATTGTGGCAATACTGAAAGAATTTTAACACAGATTACAATGAACTTTTTTATTAAAAATAAGACAATACACCCATTTTTGTAATTTCAATTACGACTATAACTAACAATAGACTTTAATTATCTTATGACGTCTGCAGTTATATAGATATAATTAGCTATAGACTGAATATAGATATAGCCTCAGAGAATGCGTCGTGTTCCTTCAAGATGGCCTTACGGCGTGTTCAGTCATGAATATTATTTTTCCTCAATCTACGTAACATCACTTGACATCGTTCATTGCATTATCTTCCTAGTATAAAGTATTGTCGGTGTTCATGTGTCTGTCTGTATATTTGAGCTAACTTCTTATAAATTATAAACAGATTTTGAAATGATTTTCGTCGACAATTGAAAAAACCGAAGAGTGAACATATTCGGATTCCTGTTTTCTTGTCGTCTAATAATTAAGGTTCACGGTTACGTCCAATAGATATTTAAGCATTTTAACATTAGAAATTTATCTACAAGCTAAGTAGAATTGCATAAAATGAAAGTCAATTAGTGTAGATTTTGAAACCGAAAATATTTTTAGTTTATATTAAGTATTCTAGACAAGCTGTTCTTTATAAATATTTGTAAGATCTATTTTAAAGATTTCAAAAAGAGTAAGGAATAAATAATATACCAATAATAGTTCTAATTCAATTAAGAGATAAAAAAAAAATATTAGTTGGCCAGCCCAATTCAGCTACAAAAATGGTGCTATCTCTAATGAGAAAGACAGGAGAAAGGAAAAGGGATGGAGTAAAATGATATAAAGGTAGATGGGGAGAAGAGAAAGGATCACACAGGAGACAATCACAGCTAGGGTGCTGCGGGTCGCGTAGCCGTTAGTGGATCTGATCACTTATCGGACAGATAAAGGAAGATTCACCCCCTGGGTGCACCTGGTACCTTATACAACGTAATCTGCAATAACTTTTATTCTATCTAGATGACATCGAGCACGCCCCCAGTGGCACCGACCCTCCCCCAGCGCACGTCCGCGTCCCGACGCCTGACGGTGCCCGACGCGCGCCCTGCTCCCGTACAGCGTCGTACTGACGAGGCGCGACGGGTGCTCCTAAGCGATATTGGTAAGCTTTCAGTACATCTAAAAGCACATTATAAGTAACTATAATCAGATTAACATTATGATCAATAATTGATCCTTTTCTAGGGTTCTGTTCTTATATTGTAAATGTATAGGTTTCACATCAATGGTACCGGAGCTGTCCCGTTCGGCCGACCCCCTTTGGACCCTCCGACGTACTCCCTCGCAGTTGCCGGAGACGCCGCGGTCGCCTCTGTCACGGTATGATTGTATAATAATGTAAGAGAGGCAGGTCACGACGAGATATCTCGTTTGTAATAAATATTTATGACTAGCTGTTACCCGCGACTTCGTACGCATAAGATTCGGAGATATTTTTTGAAATTTTAATAATAATTGTTTGAGGATTTCTAGATAAACGTACAAAAACAGTGTCAACTAACCCCTATTTCGTAGTGGTAAAACTTGTACAAATGCTGAAGTAGATATTTACTTATTCTTAATAAAGAATAGAGTTTCATTTTTCTATCATAAAAAATGACAGACTTTCTTACAAGCTTTGAACCCCTACTTTGCCTCTTTCAAATTTTATTTTCGCGACAAAAAGTAGCCCTTGTTCATCCGCAAAGTCCAATCTACCACTGTTCCAAATTATCGAAATTGGGTTAGCAGTTTAGGCTTGAAAACGTAACAAACAGAGTTACTTTCTCATTTATAATATTATTATCCTTTTCCAGATACCGCTACCGCTCGCCCTGTCTCAGCGTAGACCGCAGCAACGATTGGACAACGGCAACCAATGCTCCTATCTCTAAAGGTACCTTTCGATGCGATATCTTTCTAAGTATAGCATCCTTAACTATTACATACTTAAGTATAGCATCGTTAACTATAACATCCTTAACTATAGCATCCTTAACTATAACATCCTTAAGTATAGCATCCTTAACTATTTGCAGATGTCCATGGGCGCCGGTAGGCACTTCGGTGTCTGCTGCCTGCTCGTCTGCCCCCTTGTAACATTAAAAAAACGCCTCATAATACGAAGCGTTTCATATTGGATACAAGTTTTTTTTTATATTTTTTTTCATATCCAAAATAGTTTGTCTGCAAGAGATTGCTAGTTAGCGATAAGGCCGCCTTATTGTTCTATTCTCTACTGTATAGAAATAGAAAGCTTTATTTGTATAAACTAATTGCGCCAAAGAAAGAGGGCCCTAAACTAGGGCCAGTGGCTCCCCAAACATTAATACTATTAGGGACCTTCAAGAAATGAGCATATTCATTTCTCAAAGGCCGGCAACGCGTCTGCGAGCCCTCTGGTGTTGCAGTTGTCCATGGGCATCGGTAGTCACTTAGGTGAACTGCCTGCTCGTTTGCCCCTTGTTATATAAAAAAAAAACTACTAATTATAATGTTGCGTAATAGAAGTCTGTATATTTCAATTGTATTCATTTGCCATTGAATACAAAAAAGATTATTCTATCTATCTATCTACAACGTTTATATCGTTGAAAACTTGAAAGTTTATCTGCAGTTTATTTGTGGCGCAACCAACTACAGTCATGAATACTTTAGTAGCCTAAACTTTGTTTTTATCTACCCGAGGTTAGGCAACATCCGCCCCGTTTCCCCCAATAACCCAACCTTTGGAAAGCATCCAAATTGGACGGCCATATTTCTCGGTGACCGTGATTTAGCGCACGTAAAATGTTCCTGCCTTTATGATGATGAGGCAGTATGCACGATGTCCACTTAATGTTTGATATTATTTTATATTACAATTATTATTTTCTATTATATTGCACCATCCCGCTCTCACGTCCAGTGTCTCTTTTCATGAGGTTGTCTGTTAGAGGTGGCTAACAGCAATAAGACCGCCTTTGCACCATAATGGCTTAGATTTTTTTTTTCAATGAAATGTACTTTTAATAATTTTTGTCTTTTGTGTGCGATAAAGTATTTATCTATCTATCTTTATCTATTTTATATTTAGGTTGTAACCACACTTTAATTTTCATATTATTCTATATTAAGGGTGTGACATGTATATTTTATCCAACTTAATAATGCATTGGACTCGACTCGCCCATTCTTGTTTGAACTTAGTATTGGGAAGTGGTAGATTGCATTCCCATGCCTGATGATTATCATATAATGCAATTATAAACATACTTTACCGTGATGCTTAGCAGTTAATTTTGTTATTAAATTTACAGGACACCTAGTGTCTAGTAGTAGTGTGAGGAGGTCGTGGCCTAATCAGTGGTCGGCATTTGAGTTGATCGCTAAGTTAAGTTGCTCTGGCTGCGCCCGGGTGATAGATGGGTGACCCATTCTAGCACTATGTAATCTAATTGTAATTGAAACAAAAACTTACGGTACCATTTTATGAAAATTATGTTAACATTTTTATAAAATGTGCATAATATATGTTAAATCTATACTAATATATAAAGCTGAAGAGTTAGTTTGTTTGCTTGAATGCGCTAATCTCAGGAACTATTGGTCCGATTTGAATAATTATTTCAGTGCTAGATAGCCCATTTATCGATGAAGGCTATATATCGTCACGCTAAAATTGAATTTTTTTGTTATCTCATTTTTCGCGGACAAAGTCGCGGGTACAGTTAGTTATTAAATAAAACAACACGCATGCACACTAATGCCAAATCATTTATACACACATGTAAACATTTTACCTTAAGACGATGTCAAAGCAGTCATGACGACCGTTTGTATAGTTTTCGAAAGTTGGCGACCAGCTGGCGATCCTGAGTAAATATTAAAACATCGCTGAATTTCTACAAGAGGAAGTTAGTACCTAGTAAAAAATAATTCAAGTAAAATTTTACAATTTTAAGTATACCTTTTAGGGCTCGTACCCCACCGAGACGCCATGGCGACGTCCCCGGTTACGTAACCATAGATATCTTAGGTTGCCAAATGAGTAGCCAGTAGTAATCGTGCCTACGCTTCTAATTTGGCGACGTCGCCAAACCGTCGCCAGGTGGGCCCCTCCTAAATTTAAATATGAATTGTTTGGACGCGTAACCGGTGAGGCTGTTGAGCATTTGAGGTTTCAAATTAGCCTAAAATCCAAATCAAACAAACACATTCATCCGCAAACATTACATTAATACAACCTCATAAATTCACTCACTTATTCACAAATAGTAATAATATTCAGTACGCCATTCAATCGTAACTTCATCCATAAATTAAGGAATATGCACTCACGTTACACTCTGTAACATATGTATTGAATAATGGAGGCAATATAATGGTTGAAAATTTTGAGAGCGACGCCATTGTATCGGTTCGTATTGCGTTTGAGGTTCATGCAAACATATTTCATAACACAACTGATATGTTAACGAAACACCATGAGCAAAACATTTCAGAAACGAATTAACTAGGAGTCATTGGAACTATAACAGGTAAGTATAACTATAACAGGTAACAGTCGAGTCGAGTCGAATCGAATCGAATCGAATCGAATTGAATCGAATCGAATCAAAACGAATTGAATCGAATCATTTATTTGCCAGGTTGTGTTTACAATACTGGCCCTGCCGGATTTTTGGAAACCATTTGGTTGGTGCAAAAAAAGGAAGTAAATATATATATACGGTAATGTAAATCTACATTTTTTTTTGTGTTACAAGGGGGCAGACGAGCAGGCAGCAGGCACCGAAGTGCTTACCGGCGCCCATGGACATCTGCACGACCAGAAGTCGCGCCTCCGCGCTCTCTCCGGTGTGATGACGTGGAGCTAAAATCACGGGTGACGTCACAGCCGCCGATCGAAACCTTCGATTGTTTAGACCGGTAACCCAGGCCTCGCGACAGCCGCGCTCTTGCATCAGCGTCAGCGGTATCCGTCGTCGGCCGGCGACCTACATACTCGCTCCGACGAATTTATTGGATCGTTCCATCCAACGGAGCGCCATTGTCGAGAAATCCGTCCGTGACCCACTTCCAAAAAATTGATTCAAATGCGCTTAAATTGGACGAAGATACGCTCGATTCTATTAAGGATACGAGTAATCATTCCATACTTCAAGAAATTCCGCCCCCTATTAGAGCCATATATTAGAGAATATAACCACACTCGTGAAATTAAAACCGTGCATTCTATTTAAAAATACCTAGTTGTTTACTTAATGAAAAGTATTAAAAACAATGTTTTTTTTTAATTTCTACCGGACTTTATTAGATTTTAATAAGGCTCTAATATCGGGTCTCGTAACTAGAGCGTATAGAAGGAGCGGGCCCCGATAGAGTCATGATCCGCGCGTTGCCGCGCCAATTGGGTCACCCGATATCCTGCCCTGCCCCGATGCTACCCGTCGCAGGATTGTTCCTAAGCGGAGTATTATCGCGTTGTTGATTCGCTTGCAAGATTGTTTTTGCAATAAAGTGATATCTCAAGGAGAGTAACTCGCGTTTGGACACACGTGAAATGTAGGTCGCGCATTTGGGCACAGGGTCGCGGGTACCGCTCGCGTGCAGCGCGCTGACCACCACCTCCACCACCGATCGACCACCACACGCGCTCGTTAATGTTAGGACGATGCATTTGTTCAGAGTCTATTGCCATTAGTATGAACCAAAGTTTAAGGATTTTGCTGCACTATAGGTGGTGCAAATTCTGCATATCAACGACACGAGATCAGTCTCGATGAACATGGAATGGTGGAAACCTTATCCCGTGTAGCGGATAAAGGATGTCATAATTTATTTAATTGCGAATATGTGTACAGAGCTGTTGCAAAAAAAAAAGAAAATATCCTTCACATTCCGCTAAAAAGCATGCAATAATTCATTATACAAAATTAAAATAAAATTCTTTAATGTCATGGAAAATAAACATTTGGAAAAATAATTAAAGAATTAAAAAATGTCAAACTTAAAATAATATAACACAAACAAATCAAATAATATACATATAACAGTCAACGATAAATTATAAATTAACCATTAAGTATTCGTTGACGTGGTAATATGTTTATTCAACTTATTCTTAAATGAGGAAATGGCACATGTCTCCATAATATCTTTAGGAAGATGATTATAAAGATGTGGACCAACATGGATTAGACTTTTCCGTAGATAAGCTATCTTAGTCTCACAAACCGAACGAAACGCGACAACAATACCATCACTTGACGTGACAGCATTGCCGCCACTTCACGCCGATCGCATGTGAAAAAGAGGTACTAGTACCCGGACGAGCCGGCCCAATTCGGCTACAAGCGAATTGGGCCGGCTAGTCTAATTAGAAAGAAAGAAGTAGGGGAAAGGGATGGAGAAAAAGGATGTAAAGGTAGATGGGGGGGGACAGAAAAGAAGATTCAAAATATAAGACTTTTTGGAAAATTTACTCCTCTTTTGATTCTATTTTCAGATTTGAAATATCTCACATAGTTTTTTAAGATATAAGCAAAAATCCAAACCCCCTTCTTTTGTTTGAGTTACTTTTTTTTACAACTTTAGTAATTATTTAACAAAAAAAAATTATTATAATTTAAGGGAATGTATTAGCTCCTGAAACACTGGCAACTACTTCAGGAGCTAAGCGACATTAACTCTTTTTTTTTATGCCATAAAGAAATTTTACTCATATATTTATTTATTCGTCATCGTCAAGTTTTTTTCAAGAACTATTTAAATGCGATTCCGAATCGAATAACATCTCAACCATATTTTTAGAAGGTGAAAAAATTTTGATCCAAAAGGCACTTGTTGACTAGACTAGACATTATGTCTTTTAAGAAAAAGAACCATCCCCCGTTGCTGAAAGTCGGTTAGAAAGTGTGTCACGAGATAAAACAACCCAAACGCACACAGTTTAATGGCGGACCGACCTTTACTGCCGTAATAACAGTCATGACGTAGAAGTGTCTTAAGTAACAGAATTCGTTTTATTATCTCTGCAAGGCGAATTCGGTCCTTTACGACATAGTTACGGGATACGCCTGTATTGTGTACGCTAATTGAACACCCTCCCTTTTATGGGGAATTAACCCTATTAGGATTATACAAGTGTTAAGCGCGCGTACTTGAGAGTACCGAAGGTTCGACGACCATTTGGATGAACCAGGTAAACATAGACAAATCAAGTATCAAGATAGGGTCTTAAGCCAGGTTCTATCAACGCAATGGCATAAGACGGCACAGCAGCGACGGACGAAACTCTTTGTCTCCAAGGCCAAGATCCGGTTTGGGTCGCTTTGCAATTATAAATAATTAAGATAGCAAAACATACATCTTTGTGGAAACGCTTATGCAGGAAACTTAAGTGGACTTCATCGGGCTGAAGGAAGAAAGGAAGATGTGTGGAGCCTCCTTTATGAAGATGGATGGTCCTTCATTGACTTGAAGTTCGTAGCGTTCTATGGATTCTCGCTGCTCCATCGTGTTGCAGAGGAAGGAACAGAACCAGCCTTGTGTTCTAAGTGTAGGATTCGGACTCATAGAGTAGTAGATTCCAAAGGTGAACAGCTTTGATGAATTTTAAATGACAAATCTATATATTAATATATTATAAAATTTGGCAGAATTATACTATATATAGAGGAGGGTGTGCATTCAGTAATATTTATATAAAATATGAATTATTTAATCATTTATTAAAGGAAATAAGA
>JANCMC010050420.1:13751127-13802728 GCA_024363005.1 Charaxes varanes | reverse complement strand
ATAATGATTAAAAGCCCAATTAAAGATCATGTTTCTGAAATTTAACCTGAATCTTAAAAATGTCACTAGCCTGGTCTTCTCTCTTGCCAAACTAAAGAGCCATCGAAATTCCTTTAAAAATCTAACACTTTAATAATTTTATTGCGACTATTATATCGCTACTTTAAAACTATACCTCGAATATTATTTATAATTGTAGTGTATGCCTTTATGGGTTTATAATTGCGACCGGAATATAATTTTAACTCTTCCCAGCTCCGAGTCATTTTTTTTAAAGGACGTCTTGTCGCGTTATGTTGACAACTTAATGCCTGTGTGCGGTAACAGGCGCCAGTTATATACACAATTATTTTTTGTATAAATATATAAATACATACATGCAGCTAATACCAAGACTTGAAGCCCACAATCATGGAGCGGCATGGAGAATTACTGCCAACTGCGCCCACGGGCCTGTCATATGCCAATGGGCAGTCAGCCTTACGTGAGCAGATAATGCCACCCAAGCAGAGTCCGCCGTTGTCAGACAATAATTTCAACATTTGCTCAAGCATTAAATTAATGCTTAACGACTCATTCACTATATCACTCATACATTTACATTCGAAAATGTTTGCTCGTTATCTTCCAAATCATTATCATGTCTTCTAGACGCATTTTTAAGGTTCCGTAGTACTACAAGTAACCCTTATAATTGCGCTCTGTCCGTCCGTCCGACTGTCTGTCCCTAAGGTGGTCCCCACTCTAGCATTTCCAAACTATTAGACGTAGAGACTTGAAATTTTCCATGTTCATAGAACGTGCTAAAAACTCATTAGAAAAATTAACTGATTGAAATCGGACAACAACTTCTGAAGTTATTTAACAAATACGTTTATAGCGTATGAGATACGGAACCATTCTATATAAGCGTGTGTTGACACGCTTTTGGGCATTTTTATTTAAAATAAATATTACAAAGAGCAAATATACAGGCCGTTCACTTTTGTGACTACCGACACTCATGGACGCCTGCACTAGGAGGCTCGCAGATGTGTTGCCGGCTTCAAATGAGTAGCATGGGCCACCGGGAACACTCACAAACCGAACGAAATGCGACAATACCATCGCTTGACATGGCAGCAATGCCGCCACTTCACGTTTATTTTAAAAATAGATTATTCATATTTTAAAAGCTTATCCGTGCTTAAAAATGCATTGAAGTCCTGAGCGGCAGCTGTAAAGAAAATTTATGACATTTGTGCATATAAATGCACTGGGTAGCTAATATGGCATACATCTTTACATTCCGTGACGGGAAATGCATATATTATTCTTTTGTGAATGTAAATATGTCCCCCTAAAGTATCACAAATACAAAGAACAGCTAAACAATGGAAATTTCCGCACAACATATCACATTTGACAACATAATACAATAGATTTTTTTCTATAAACAACAATACTATTGCTCTTCAGTACTTGACGTGACAGCATTGCCGCCACTTGCCGATCTCATGTGAGAAAAAGGTACTGTTACCCGGACGCGCCGGCCCAATTCGGCTACAAGCATGACGCTACCTCTAACAAACTCTGTGTGGCTCCGGCATTGAAACCTGTGTTTAAAACCGACACCGTATGGAAAACTATAAACTTTGTAAAAATTTTCAACACATAGTCAAAGTCCCCGGCTACACTAAATGATCAAGGGTCAACTTTTTGTGAATATTTCTACCAATTTCGTTGTTTGTTGACTTTGAGACGACGCTTGTCGTCTGACTTTGAGACTTTGCATATCGTCAAGATTAGAGACGACGCATGTCGTCTCACTTTGAGACGTTGCATATCGTCTGGATTTGAGACGACATTATCTATGATTTTATTAATATTAATTTCATTTTTTAGAGCTGGGTATAGTCTATATTTATATTCTTATACGCAACCACCACGCGATCTCTAGTAATGTTTATTATGGAGTATATTAATAACATATAAAAAATGTTGGATACTTTTTTAATACCATAAAGATAGATAAGATCTTGAAGAATAACATAGGCTACATTTTGTCGCAAAAATGAAATTTGAAACGGGTGAAATAGGGTTTAAAAATTTGTATGAACGTTGAAGAAAACGTTTTAACGAGAGTTTGTATGAGAGCAGTTAATAAAATTAGTGGTCACCTATAAATTCATGGACGCCGCTATCATATTACCACACTCCCTCCTGACACTATCTTAGTAGGAGGGGAAATGGAAATATTAGACATACCTTAAAAATTATTTTTTAAAGTATATCTAATATTTAATTCTTAAAAAAAAAAAGAAAAAACAATTGCTTTACTTATATATCTCGAATTAGTATTGCAGCATCTATTTATAAGTCCCATTGTAATTGTAGGTGGGTATGGTGCATCCAAACCAGCACCAGTCTCCATCCAACTATTCCCAGCAGGACCTGCACTCCAGTATGCCACGTAAGTCATTGCAGCCTCTAATACTAGTGATCTGGAACAACATTGCCCTGCCCAATGTGATACGAGATAAGAGAATTTAAATAATATTCATAGAAGTTCTACCCCGAAGTTACTTTATGAAAGTAATTCTGGGCATTGTTCAAATTGGTTCAGCGTTAATTTTGTTCCAACCTATATTTTTTTGTTGCAGCCCCACCGTCTCCTCTGATTGGGTCAGACGGGGAACACAGCCAGCACTCTATGAGCTTGCCTGGCCATGTGAGTAAAACAATTAAGTTATAATTTGCAAAATATGATTTGTAAAAGCGAACGAGAAAATCCTTTCAAATTATTAGATAGTTTTCAGTAAGTATAAACAATCCACGATAAGATAATATGCAAAATTATGTAGAATTAATGAAATTGTACTGCAATGATAAATTAAATAAATAAATTATCAACAAACAGTCTTGTATTAGATTTTTTAAGTCATAACTTGTAATGGGAAAGTGAACAGCTTTGTAGAGCTTCGATCTCTTGATGACGTAACGCGTAACGACGTAACAGTTATTACTTCCGTCGGGCCTCCCGAGACGCATACGCATTTGTATTTGTGTACGCATATCTACGGTGTCAGAATTTGGTCCATACACTGTAAATTACCGATAAAATTGGAGAGGATGTGTCACACGGGACCAGGATAAGTAAAGGCGTCAGATTGTAGTACAACTAATATTTGTCACGTACGAATCATTTCCGAATCATTATTATCACGTACGAATCATGTCCGAATCAGTATTATCACGTACGAATCATGTCCGAATCCGTATTGTCGCGTACGAATCATGTCCGAATCATTATTATCATGTACGAATCAGTATTGGGTTGCAGCATTACACCGATTTTCCCTCGTTTTTATTCGCGGATTAAAGCAAAGTAGTTTAGTTTCTCATGCATGTAATGTCACTACATTACTTCAAACCTCGATTGCTCAACAAGCACAGATAGTGGTACAAAAATCATACTCAGTTCTTAAAGATCGGCAAGGCATCTGCGAGCTTTCTATGAGTACCGTGTTTCCTTGGTCTCTTGGATTAGCCGTCTACCCGTTTGCCTCATATTATAAGTATTTAAAAAAAACGTTTGTATGTGATCATTGCTCGCGTTCGTTCGGTGTAGCTGTACCAATCCTAAGAGGACTTTGACATGCGTTAGGTCGTACACCCCAGTAACGGCGCCTATACCTATCGCCAAATATCGGATAATGAACCAATCTTGGCCTAACAAGATTGTTGAAACACAATTTAACATCTATAATGTATATACATATGTGCATAGTTGATAAATTATCTATATATCTTCTTGTACCGAGCGTATTCCCCGTCTACTACCAGGATCCGCTTAAATTGCAGAGGATGTGACTGTCTGACGTCATCCCCGGAACCCCCACAATCTCCCAATTAATATCACTCACTGGTATTAATGGGAACCCACTGTTTTACTTGCCTTTCGAAACAGGAAGGAAGGTTTGTTAACCAGTGTTAGAATGGATTACCCCTCTATCAGCCAGCCAAATATGCTTCACCTATCTAAATATACAATGAAATATATCTACGTACATATAAACAAAATTTAAGCGTCAGATTATGACTTAAAAACTAAAATCTCTTACAAAATGCATACGACCGTAGGTACATACGACAGTTATGATTTAAAAAATAAAAAGATTTTTTATCTATTATATTTTCTATTTATTATGATGAGCGTCTGTGTTCCCAGACCACTACAACATGGGTATCTTTAAGGCAAGAGTGAATAGGTTTATTCTAGGCAAGCGCGTTCCACCGTAGACTGCATCTACACTTTATCAAGTGTGACTGCGGTCAAGGGCTTGCCTATCTCCAATAAAAGAAAAAAAAAAGAGTTTGTTTGTTTGCTTGAACGTGCTAATCTCAGGAACGACTGGCCCGATTTTAAAAATTCTTTCAGTGTTAGATAGCCCATTTATCGAGGAAAGCTATAAGCTATATATATCATCACCCAAAAAGTTAATCTATTTCTTTACCTAGTTTTACGCAGACATAGCTAATAGATAGATGTATGGCCAAAGTCATTGCTTACTTCATTTATAAATATACAAATTACAATCATTTCGTATATATAATGATATAAATTCATTAGTTTTGAGGCAGGCAACGAATAATTGACGTAGAATTAACAAGCCTTTAGTGAATTCAAATTCAAATATTTTATTTAATTAGACTTTAACATTTGGGCATGCTCTCGGTGGATCCCGCTAAACGCTTAACCATACATCAAGTAAGTACTCGTGTTGTATCTGTGATGAATATATTGAAGCTTTACTTCTATTTTTGCAAGACTGAAAACCAATGTAATATTTTATTGGTTGTATGTATTTCGGTATACAGTATTAAGCCGCGTATACATTAAGCGACAAATGTCTCGCGACCACTGCTTTTGTTTATTTTTAAGAAAATCTTTCATTAACAACCATATTAAATAAATTTATTATTCGCTCTTACCGTACTTTAGTGGAAGAGTATGTCAAGTTGAATATTATATTAGAAGCTTCAATGTGTCTTAAATTCATAATAATTGAAAAATGTATGTCATTATAAATAACCTAGACAATGAACTAATTATGCAATGTTGAATTCGTATAAAGACCTATTCTGGATAAAGTATTTACAAAAAGACTGTATTCCTTTTGTCCATAGGTTATGGCCAGTCCTTGGATCCGTCAATACACCCAGGTACCACAGACCCCTCTGTACACTCACACACTTCTCAGAGATGCTGGTGAAGCGTGGGCGGACGTACAAGATGAGATGACTCGCTCACTCGCTACCATGCGGGTTGACTATGACCAGGTATATATTCTGGTTTTTTTTTACCGCTTCATAATTCCAATACTTAATCATCATTAAAACAAAATAATTCGCTTGACTCCTAACTCACTTAAGATTCTATCCAAGGGGTGGGGGGGGAGCAGCTACCCTCCTCCTACCCCTAAATATTCAATAAATGTAGCTAAATTCGATGAAATCAAAGTCCGAGTCTACTGACATGACTCATTTGACCGATCTGTAATCTAAAGTAATTCTGTAAAATAAGGTTGAAACTGTAATGATTGTAGATGTTCAGCTATTATATATTCCTATTCCCAGAATTTCGTTCTCGCTGCAGTCTAAACTTTAAAATTCATACTTCTTCTATTTTGGCCTGCCACTCCCGGTAATTGGCAGACAACGCTCTTTCTCTTACTTCAACTCTAATATGGCGCTTTTGTAATGAGTAATACGTTTTTTTTTTTAATTCCAGGTTCAAATCAAAGCCCTAGAGCAAAGCAACAATTCTCTACTGAACAAACGAAGAAACAAAGTGGGCGCCTGAGACGAAGACAACAATTAGTACTTACACACGCTCACAAATACCCTGTTAATAAATGTGGAATAGCTACGCAATGACGCTATATGGTTACCACCATTTACACATACATTCTTAGTTTTTATACATTATATGTCATATTATACCCCTTTCTCACATGAGATCGGCGTAAAGTGGGGGCAATGCTGTCACGTCTCGTGATGGTGTTGTTGTCGCGTTTCGTTCGGCAGCGCATCTGCTGGCCTTCTGGTCGTTCACCCTTCGGTATACCCGTCCGTCTGTCTACCGTTTGGTGGTCCCCCCTAGCACTTATAAACTATTAGACGTAGAGACTTGAAATTTTCCACGTTGATAGAACTTGCTTAAAATTCACTAGGAAAATTATTCTGAACGAAATCTCACATCAACTGTTGAAGTTATTTAACATATACGTTTATATTGTATCAGATCTGGAACCCTTGTATAAAAGCGTGTCTTGACACGCTTTTGGCCATTTTTATTTATTTAAATTGTTGTTTACTTATAGAGGCCTGCAGTTTTAACTTTAGGCTATCTTCGGGCTTAACTAACGTTACGCAATAACTCCAAAAATTTTGTAGAGGAAAAAATAAACTCTCACACATCATCGCCTTCCACATAAAGTCTCATGAAAATGTGTTGAACTGTTCAGAAAATACCCTTTATCTTGTTGGACCCTGGTACATAAAAAAAATTCTAGGGTTCCCTTCCTCAAGGAATCCTAATAGTTTCGTTCCGTTTGCCCGTCCGTTTGTCTAGCTGCAAGGTGGTCTACACCTAGGATTTCTAAACTATTAGATGTAGAGACTAGAATTTTTCCACTTGAACAGGACCTGCTAACAACTAGAAAGAAGAAAGAAAGAAAGAAACAACGTTTATTCAAACATTGTGAAAAAGTAAACAACATGACACACACATAATATAACAATAACATAAACTAAACGCGAAAATAAATAAATAACGATCTTAAAACTAGACATACAGTACAGTAACTAGGTATGCAGGAGAGTGTCCCAATGTTTACTTCACAATGTGAAAAGAATTGACAACTCCGTGTAAGCACACAAGTCAGGGAATCGCGGCACCGATTTTCCGTTACTACCCGATCGATCTACTCACTAGGAAAATTCGTCAATTCGCCATTCGTCAATTCGCCAATCAGATTCGGAACCCTTCTATATAAGCGTTTCTTGGCCACTTTATTTTCAAGTACATCTACATTGGTAAGGTATAGGAGAAAGTGGTAGAAACAAAGAGAGGTCATAGCCCAGCAGTGGGTTATCAGGGACTGAAAGTGATGATGATGTCTATGTTGCATCAGAAAAGCCAAGTACTGAATTGTCACTAAAATAACATAAAAAGGTGGCCAAGAGCGTGTCAAGACGCGCAAGGGTTCCGTATGTGACACTCGATTTTTTTATGTTACAAGGGGCAAACGAGCAGGCAGCAAGAAGCTAAGTGATGAAGCCCATGGATATCTGCACGACCAGGAGGTAAGCAGATGCGTTGCTGGCCTTTAATGACGAGTTTAGGCCACCGGGAATTCTCACAGACCGAACGAAACGCGACAACAATACCATCACTTGACGTGACAGCATTGCCGCCACTTCACGCCGATCTTATGTGAGAAGGGCATCCGCGGTGCGAGCCCCACCAGAAGGAAAAAAAAACTCTTTATAACGTGGTTCGTTATAGCGACAAACTCCCTATTGCGTAGAAATTAGGTCAATTTGGTTAGCCCAATGCATTAGAACACTCTTTATAACGCAACAGCTATTATTTACAACGAAGAAATACGTCTATATTTAGATGTCAGCAAATATTTACAAAACTATTTAATAGTGCAGTTTTGTTTATAATCAGCTTATTATGACTTATAAAGGCCAAAATGGCTAAGAAAGACTGCTTGAGTTATTAAAAAAGTGCTTTGCATTTGTTATTTTAATTGCCTCTAATACATTTTTTTTAAGAAATGTTAAATGTTTCAGCCCTATCTACCCTTCTTGTGTGTAGTCTTAAGCCAACTTTAAAACTGTCAAGATAGCTAGTAAAAGAAAAGAGTTTTAAGTCAACGAAAAAGTTTCTTCGTTACTTGCATATTAGATTTAATTATTTTTCTTTAGTCCCTCCATATAACGTAAACTCCCTATAACGAATAAAAATGTTCGGTACATTGTGATACGTTATAAAGAGATTACATTGTTATATATAAATTATAAATAAATCTTTGTCCGTTAGTCTCGCTAAACCTCGAAAGCAACTGGACTGATGTAAATTCTGTTTGTTTTGTTTCACTCCATTTATATCAGGAAAGGATGAAGAGCAAAGAAGGAAATAAAAACTCAAGAGAATTGATAGAAAATACAAATAAATGCAGATTTGGTCGCTACTTCAGGATATAGAAATATATGTATATCAAATAGATAACGTACGCACTAGACCTTTTGACTGTCGTGCCACGTAAACATATATTAATTTCACAAAAATTATTGGTTAATAGTAGACGAGCCAAAATTCGGGCCAGACAACGTTTGCCGCGTCCGCTAGTATCTTGTAATATTTTACGCCCCGACAAATTTATCAAATCACACCTAAGCCTACAAACCTATTATCATACGTAATGGACTCGCTCAAGTCTTGTTTATTTTTGAAATAACTAGTTACCGTGTGATATTGTTTAAACAGTGATGTGATTAATACAAGCGCTACAGTGATAAAGATTAAAACTTTACACTATAAAATCACTTTCGAGTGAGTGCGACATGTTTTTATACCATGGGCACGCACTTGTAAGGCCAGCGATCCGTGATTCCGGTTATACTTCCCGTTTCCGACGCGCTGACCTTTATCATCTACTTTGGTCCCTTCAGCGACTTTTAAACATGCATTTTCCTTCTATCTGGTCCGTTGACGTAGTTGGCAGTGACCCTGTCTACCGCTCTGGGGATTGTGGGTTCGATTTCCGCCCCGAGTCCGGGTTTAAGTATTATGTATATTAATGTTTTTATACAAAAAATAACGAACAATCCAATGAATCCTCTACCCGTGAAGAAGAAAACCAAGGAGAGGGCTCCCAAGCCGCAACGCACGAGCAAGGGCCGCCATCTTGAATGCTAAAATAACACGTTCAACGCCGGCGTCCGCGCACTACGACTGAGAATGTTGCGGGTGGGTGTGGACCTATCGCAACCAGCACCAATTATCAAGGCCGTAGTGTTGTGCGATATCTAATTAACCGACATTTTGATATAAAATCGATAACGTGATTGACGTATTTGCTGTATAATATACGTAGACAAAACTATAGATGTGAAGTGTGTATGTAATTAATAAGCTGATATAGTATTATCACACTTAACCACAGGACTTGAGACTCGGGTGAAGGATTAGGAGTAGATTAGGAGAGAGAGAGAGAGGGGAGGAAACAACGCGCAGAGTACAGCTGCCTTGTTAAATTTCGTATATTTCGATTATTGCCGCTTAAAATATGGTCTTGGTTTCTTAGTAGCTTGTAGAAAGTCTTTGCTACCTGTATACCCACTGTCTCTCGCACCCATCTACAACCTTTTTGGTTAACTCTTTTGTAAGGTCGACGTACTTTGTTGTATTATACTGTGATTGGGTATTTACAAGTTTCAGAACAGTATTTAATACAAGTACTGCCTTTGAAAAGTATTTCAATCAGTAATATTAAGTTTTAGTTACAAAATAAATATACACATTGCAATAACGTGGTGTTGTTGTTTATACGTCATACAAGTGTTACTTTGACGTTACTCTATTGTATTAATTAATTATTTAATCACGAATCATAAAAAAAACATTAGTATATAGTTTTTATTAGTAAGAGGAAAAAATTCAATTTTCTTGTTACTAACACAGCTGATAACGCGTTTTATGTAAGAATTATATGAACTTAAATATGGAAATAAGATAGAACACTGTAATATGTCACGAAGAAACGAAAATGAAGGACACAAACCACAGGCGAATTATTCATACATTCATTCATTTACAAACAGTTTATACGCCGTAGAGGTATACCATCAAAATCCCTATACATTGTATAACCTATTAAGAAGCCATGTCTTCATCAAGAACTACCTGATTGAGTATTCTATTAGAAAGGGCATCAAAAGCCGCACTAGTACCATATCGGAATTGGCTAGACAGGGGAGCGAACATTGACAATGAAGGTAACTGTTAGTGACCATTATAAAGAGGACTCTTAAGTCCCTATAGGGGGCGTTCAATGTTACGTGACGCAATTTTAGAAGATTTTAACACCCCCAAAACTGTATAATAGAAGTTACTGTATGATAGAGTGCGTTCCGATAAGAGATCGCAACGTTTTGAGTGCTCATTCAGATATTCGACATTTGACGACTGCGATCGTTATAGTCGCGGCGAAAAAGTTCTGAGGTAACAAACAGAAAAAAAAATACAGTTCAATAAAGAACCTTTTTCATCGTCGGTTAATAAAATGAGAGGATGTGGCTGTGGGGCGAGTTTACATGACCGATTGCCGGCTGACGTCATTTCCCGAACCTCCACAATCTCACGACGAATATCGTGACATTAATCGGAACCCACTGTTTTACGTGCCTTCCAAGATTGAGGAGGAAGTCGGATATTAGAAAACTTATTGTAACAATGGATCACCTATCTAAAACCTGGTTGCGGTAAGAACTGCTTAAACTAGCGCTCGACTCAAATGCCGATTATTTATATTGAATGAATGAATTTGAACCCAACGGATCATACAATTTGTTGCAGAATCGAGGCAATCTCGTCAGGATTCTGAAAGCATTATTATACTGCATACGCTCTGCGTTATACTGTTTTAGGGTGTTATCTATCCACAGGCTGCTCAATAAGCAAACCTTCGTGCGATCATATAAGGGAACGTTCTGCAAAATTAAATTTCTTTGCATAAATCCGCGAAAAAACGATAGGAAATCAGTTAATCACTTTACAATTGTATTGTACCGTATGTCTCCTTTCCTTTCCTTGTCAAAAAGTAAGGAGGTCTATAGACATCTGATTTAAACCAGGAGGCTCGCAGGTGAGATGAGCTGCTTTTGGGAATTTAGCATGCTCTTATATTTTTTGATGGAGGTGGTGGTGATGATCTGTCTAGCTAAGTCTGACGATGATGAAATTCAGATGCCGGTTTCAGAAAAGTTCTTCAAAACACTGCCCGTGGTAAAAACGAGTACGTTAAATACTCGGAATTAATGCATAATTACGGTGGCGTGTTCATATTGCACGTAAGAATTTGAGTTAGCGGGAGCCATTGAACTTTATAATATTTTGAAATTTATTATTAGCTTTTAAGTTAATTATGTCTTGCGTTTTGTTATAAACATGGAAAAATAAAATAACAGGACAGTTTAAAAAAATAAGGAAATACCCGTGAGTGACTTATGCACAGACGAAATAAATAGTACGTGGAGACCATAATGTAATCTAGTCTACGGCACACGGATGACTTATTAATTTAATATTCGCTTACGGTGTTAAAAAAATACGGGATTTTGATATGAAATTTATGACGTTGGCGCATTGCCAGTATTTATCGAAGGCGCATTAAGGTAAGCGAATGTGAAATAAACGAGATCTGGTAGAGCCATCTGTGTTTAATGTTCACCGAAAGTAATTACTCGGATATAATAATTACATTCCCAATATGACAGTGTAGTACTTTGACCTAACCAATAAGCTGACTAAAAAAGGTTACAAAACCAGCTTATACGCGGTAGGGGTAACAAGGGGTATACCAGCAAAATCCTTGTTTGTAAAATGTTTTTCTTGTTGGTAGAATTGCTAAGTGGGCAGTATAGTTGCCGGTATGTCGAGATATATCTATATATCTATGCATATATAATAGATATTTGTCAACATACCGGCAACAATACTGGCCACTTAGCAATATTACCAACATGAGAAACATCGATTCACTCGTTCGTTATTCTCGCTAAAAATCAAAAACGTCTCGATCGATTTTAATTATGTTTTGTTTTATTCCCCTTATTTCAGGGAAGGTTTTAAAGAAAAAGGAAAAGTCAAAAGACTAAAATGTGCATATCTGGCCAGAATACTTTAAAAAGATGACATTCGTACTGGACCTTTTGAATGACGTGTCATGTAAAATCATTATTTCATAAAACATACGGCTGGTGTCACATTTTGTGGAATAGTCACAAACGAAGGCTAACTGGCTGATAAGAGAGGAGCCTGAATTCGTGCAAGACATTATCTGCCGGGTCCACTAGTCTGTACCTAAATAAACCATATTTTTTTCTTAGCCACAGTCCAGTAGCTTCACTTCTGTCAATTCAAAAATTCGATTTCGATTATCTGGCAAAGATAGAAAAACATAACTTTTAAACTATGCATTCCCTGTCGCCATAAGATCGCGGTAGTCTATCATGAATATTGAATTTTCGCGAAGAAAACTTTGAGGTTAAAACTTTTTATCTCTTCGCATCTTAACTTAGAGTGAATCTACGTAACATCGTTTGTTACTTATTATAGAATGTAAATTACTATGTTGTTTACTATGACTGGCCTGTTAGCGCAGTTGGCAGTGACCCTGCCTTACGCTCCGGGGGTTGTGAATTCGATTCCCGTTTCGGATCTGGGTGTATCCTACTAATATTATAAACGCGAAAGTTTGTACACGTGTATGTACACATGTTTGACGCTCTTTCATGGAAAAACTACTAAATCGATTTTAATAAAACTTTACAATAATATACTTTATACATCAGAATAACATACAGGCTATAAATAATTGCGTGAATGGTACAAATATAACGATAAATGTCAAATAAGTATGAGAAAATTCTGCCGACTGCGAGCTATTCTGGAGTGCGCTGCGAAACCCGTTAGAATTAAACGTATATAGTGTATGAAGGAAATGTTTGTCTTAAATAGTTCTACAAAAAAGCCCGCCACAGTATATATCTATCTTTCATGTTTGTCATTAACGTCTAAATACTGAACTATTATGAAACAGGAACAGGAAAGGGAACAGGGGGCATGTAGTAGTATGTATTTATTTCTGCCATTCCCGTTTGTAAATTGTAACTTATTAATTTTGACTTGACTTATAATACATAGCGTTAGAGACTGTATTACGAGAGACTTTTTTTAGAATCCATTTCAACGCCTAATTTTACTGTTATCCTGGTTGTAGAGATCGCGGGGGTTCCGAGGATGACGTCAGATGGCAATCGGTCATCTTAACTCGCCCCACAGCCACATCCTCTGCAGTCTAAGCAGACCCTGGTACATGACCGGGATAACGCTAGGATGAAGAACCCTTAAGATTTGACCTAATATTTACATCCTAGAATTGTGCTGTATGAAATATTTTGGCGGCAAATAAGTTTTGCGAACGGTAATCGATGAAGAAAATAAAATAAAAATGTAAGTAAAGTAGGGAAGAGTAGGGTATCGGGGCAAAGAAAAACAAATGTCTAGAAAATCTCAGTCACGAGGTAAAGAGGCGGCGCGGCAAAAAAGACGATGCTGCGTAAAGTTGGGGCATGGCGGCGTTCGGAGACACTTTTGCAAGTAAACTTGGAAGATATAAGGAATGATTCCTAAAAAAACCTTTAGTTTATGTATATAAAGGGGCAAAGGGGCAAAACAGGGGTTTGTTACATTTAGAAATGACATATAAATATTTAAACAGGAAGGTTAATAAGATAATTTGGCATCTCTATAAGTATTCTTAGGGTTCTTAAAAAAAAGTACACAGACTTTACAAGAATTTTTTTCTGAAGACACCTTTTTTGAATCATTATTTTTTTATGTTACAAGGGGCAAACGAGCAGGCAGCAGGCACCTAAGTGTCTGCCGACGCCCATGGACATCCGCACGATCAGAATGCTAGCAGTTGCGCTGCCGGCCTTGAATGACGAGTTGAGGCCATGGGGAAGTCTCACAAACTGAACGAAACGCGACAACAATGCCGCCACTTCACGCCGATCTTATGTGAGAAGGAGGTTCCCCAATTCGGCTACAAGCGTGGCGCTACCTCTAATTAAAACATGACTCTAGCGCAAGATCACCTAAAACAAAGTCACAAAAAACCGCGGTACCTATAATGACGTAATTTGGCAGGGAGGTAGTTTATAGTTGGTATAAATGTGCAAAAACGGATTTTACGATATGGCCCGATTAAGGAGGTCTAAGGGCAAATTATCGACGAAGTGGCGGGAAACCGCTAGTCGAATATAATTTTTTTCCGCTGCAGATTCAGGCTCCAGCTCTAGGCGAAAGCATGTTTATTAGTATAAGATATATCATCACATACTATATGTCGCCATGTCCATCAATGCCTAGTTGCAGCCAAGGCCAATAGTACTTTTCTCAAATAATGCACGGAAATTAAAGTAGTACAATTCAGAACTTTTATTTGAAAAAGTATTCAAAACCAATGACTAAGTTGACGAACAAGTAATAACAATAGTTTTCTACGCGCCAAAGTATTTTTATTTTCACTAAACAGCTTTCTATGTGCAAGCCAGTTCGAAATTTAAATTAAACCTTTGATAAGTTACCTCTTTGGTCGTTATTTATTATAACTGAAAACATTCGTGAATCTTCCTATACTCAATTCCTATTAGCATTGGATTCGACATAATTTGAAAATGGGTGGTCCAATTTAAGTTGTTTTTTGCAACGAATATATTCCTAAAACTCAAAGAGAGTTAAGAAGAGTTAAGAGAGCTAAGAGAGGAAAGTCCTTCACAAAAAATTAAAGGTCCTTGAAATTGTACAAAATCATTAAATTCAATGCGTTTTATCAGTTCATTGTCAACTCACTGTATCCAAAGAGGCACAGGTAGTAGGCCACAGAGGCCAGCCCCACCACCCCCGCCACCACATCCACCACCAGCGCCACCCCTGGTGAGTACGTCACCATAAACAGCCCCAGGTAGTCATAATACACCATGCTTGACGGTGCTACCTACAAAACAAACACATCTATAAAAATAATTGGTTATCTCTAAATACGGTTTATGGACGTTTATTTACCGCCGTTCGTGCCTCTCTATCGCTTGTTCCGCACTCTCGGCTTAGGCGGAACGTGACAATGAGTCATACTTTTACGTGCGTGCGGCGTTCATCAATCTATAAGACTTACTAAGTTATCACAATAAATAAAATTAAGTGTCTATTTGTAACGGGGAAAAAATTATTTTGCTAAATGTTTATTTATATATATTATTTATTTATGGCATATATAAAATAAAAACACAAATTTTAACATTTTATAACAGATAGGTAATATCTGTTTTCAGGACTTTTTTAAGGGAATTCTACACAGTACGTTAAATATCTTGAAAATCTAAAGGGTCTGGACATTTATCAAAAAGTATAATTTGGTAGCAATATGAGAATTATTATTATAAATAAGCATATAAATAAACATTAGAAGCCTAGGGCAAAAAGGTTTTGACCGGGATTAGTGTCAATATTGAATATTGACCAATGATTGAACGAAAACTTGAATGAATTTAATTTTTATTGCACCACTTATGTACTTATGTACTCCGTTTATGTCTTGACGAGGAGTACACGTGCGTGTGCAAAATTGGCGGTTAAAGAGAATGTAAAAGTTAGTTTATTATAATATAAACATTACGCTGTCCGTATTATTGTGCAATATAATCTACTGTTTGGATTCAAAGCGACATTCAATCTTATTGTACAATAATTTTATTGTGCAATGTTATTGAAGGACTAGGGACGCCTTAAACATTTATGTCTTTGAAATGAAAGCGAATGAACTGAATTTGTAAAGGCTAATACACATAGAGAGCAACAGTATACCTTGGCAACCAACTGCCCATCATCAGCCAGTTCCCTGATGAGGTTGAGGAGTATATTTCCGGCGTTTTGTACGACGCCATCTTGTATTAGTTCCGGTCTGTCGTTGCGCGTGTGGTACACCTGACCAAATTTTTTGTGTATACACTTAGCCCTTTTAAACTCTTGTTCGAATGACACGAGAGTTAAAATGCGTTGCGATTAATCTCGGCGTTGGCGCTTTTTTGCTGCCGTCGATGCAAAAAATATAGCGTATAGGCTCGTGAAGATGCGGCAGCCCCGAGACTACGAGAGGTTGCGGCGCATGTACGATCCCGAGGACAAGTACTTCGAAGCGCTAGAGGACGAGATCTTCAAGTACGTGTGAGGATGGCTACTGCACTCTCCGTCGCCTGTCGAGGGACGAGCACGTGTGAGCTAGGACCCCCTCCTCCTCTTCTATCGACCCAAATTACAATAAACGAAATTAATAATAACTTTGTGTTTTATCGCAATAACGGTTACTTTAAATAAGAAGTTAAGTACATTGTCATCTTCTCGACTGATCTTCACGTTCATATAAAATATCTTAACGTTGCATAAAAATAAATAGCAAAACACTAGTGTTTTTTTTTATATTAAAAGGGGCAAACGAACTGGCTTTTCATCGCTTAAGTGATTACCGAAAGTTGCACCACCAGAAGGCTCGCAGATACGTTGCCGGCCTTTCATAAGGTGTTTAGGCCACCAGGAACTCTAGCAAACCGAACGAAACGCGACAACAATACCATCACTTGACGTGACAGTATTGGCGTCACTTCACGCCGGTCTTATGTGAGAAAGAGAAACTGGTATCCGGACGCTCCGGATAGTGTTATTAGTGTCTATTAAGTGAATAAAAACCACTTATATTTGTAATCGAAGCTTTAGCTCAGTTATTGAATCAATTTTTTATAAAAAATCAAGTAATCATATGCAAATTGAAACCTGACACGTCCTGCGCGGAGTATCCTCAGTGCAGAGCGCGTCGGAAATTATTATCAAAAAAAAAAAATTTTGAAGGAGCCCCAAAAGGTGCCCTAAAAGTGAAGGTAATAATAATCGAATCGAATCGAAGTCGACGTAAGACCCCATCTTATTATTTTGTACACAGACTTTAGCTTTATCGAACCTTTGTTGCTAATATCCCCCGGCGGTGTTGAGCTGTGAACTTTCTAGATTAAGCGTATCGAAATATAAACAACAAACAGTAGCTGGCTGCTTTATCGCACAAAAATAGACGTATTATCTACAGAACACGAGCGAGCCGTCCGAACAATGTTCCGATCTATGTTAATGAGCATAAAACCCACACCCTCGTGTTAATGCATGCGAGTCACGCGCGGGCTGCCGCACTCCGCCGGTGGCAAAAAGCCGACGGGTGGCAGATTGGACGGATGGTCGAAGCGACCAGCTCGGGGGCGGGGTAAAAGGAAAGCACATAGAATGTAGACATTACATTAAGTAATGCACTTGGAGAACTTAAAACGTGCCCCAGTTACTTTGAAGTTATTCAAGCTAAAGTATTGTCTTCTCTTTCCGTAAAATATAACATTTGCTAGGTAGCACAATAATATGAGCAGAAAAATATAATCCCAAATTCACCTCAAAAAACGTATTACTTTTACACAAAATTTCTACCAAGAAAATTTTCTGGAGTTTTTCATAAAATCGACATTAGCACTCCGGTCTCGAGTTGTCATCTATTAAAGAGAAATTCGTCTTAAGCTCCGGGCCACGGCGCGACGTTTACCGAGGTGACGTAATGACGCCAATCGTCATTAAGCGCCCCTGAATCGGACCACTTCATCAGGGCTCGCCTACTAACGATCTCCTTTGATTTTCTGAACTGCCAAAGCCGCCGCCATCGCGCTTACGTTTAAATGGAGCAATTGCGCTTAACTGCTTAGCGTCTAAAGCAACATTGTTGTTTATAAAATAAGCCAGTTTTTACACATTGTCTAGTGGATAAAAAATGCTATTAGCGTACTCCTTAACTGTTATATCTAATTATTTTTAGCCTGCGTTTTTTTTCATAATATTGTTGGTTTATAGGCATTCATAATTGGTACGTTGGCTTCTTAAATTGCATCGTAAGTGTTCTGTTTTGTTGACATTTAACGTTTTTTCAGCAGTTGCTTTTAAATGCATTTTTTCAGCCTCCCCAACTTAATCATTTATAGGGTTCCTTAGTACTACAAGGAGCCCTTATAATTTCCCTCTATCCGTCCATCCGTCCGTCTGTCTGTCTGCCCGTAAGGTGGTCCCCCCACTAGCATTTCCAAACTATTAGACGTAGAGTCTTCAAATTTTCCATGTTGATAAAACATGCTAAAAACTCATTAGGAAAATTATTCTGAACGAAATCGGACAACAACTTTAGAAGTTATTTGACAAATACGTTTATAGCGTATCAGATACGGAACCCATCTATATAAGCGTGTCTTGACACGCTCTTGGCCATTTTTATTTTTATTTCAGACCTATATTAATCTATAAGCTCATACAATAGTATACGTGCAACTTGAAATTACAAACTCATTTTATAATCCGTCTAGTCACTTTGCTAAGTCAATGAAGCATCTTAGAAATTTCAAAACACATTAATATCAGTGACGTCATTGATGTAGGATATTACTAAACAACGATCACTAAAACCGATCTGTAATCATTACTAAAAAAATGTTGTTGTTGGATTTAGAAATATTTTTGTGATGTTTTTTAACGCTCGATCGTTCCTTCCAAGTACGTGCAAACTATGGAATCAGTTGCCTCCCTGGGTGTTCCCACCATCCTATGATATGCGAATTTATAAAGGGCTTATATTAGGGGATTAATGAATTCCATAGAAGCCGGCAACGCACTACCAGCCCCCCTGGTGCTGCAGGTGTCCAACCTACCCGTAGGCACATCACTATTTATTACGACCTTAGGAACAGACGTCCGTGTGTCAAATAGTCCTATATATATATTTATTTATCGCTTTTTTGTATCACCGGGATATTCCTATACCGGAAGCCGACTGAGTAATCAATGTTAACAGCTATATGAAACCTGTTTTATACACCAGTTCTACATGAGACGCATTGAAATGCGTTTGTTAAGTTTTTTTGACAAAATGATGGATTGTACCCTGTATTGGTGTTTTTAGTTATTGCTCCGTAACAAACAAGCTAATTAATTGCGATGAATTTGTCAATTTATTGGAGTGTCTTATTAGTTTTTGGGTCTCGCCGAGGTTGTTTATGTTTAGAACTTTTTGGTCAAAGGCCTTACGCCCGAGGTGTGTACTATTAAAATAAATCGGTAATAGCTTTTTAAGTTAAACGCTTTTATCTATGACCAGCTGCCAGTTCCATCATCAAACCTTGAATACTATCTTTTTTTTTAATTTACAAAGGGCAAACGAGCCGACAGCTCATATGAGTGACTACCAACGCACATGGACATCTGCGCCACCAGAAGACTAGCAGATGCGTTGCCGGCCTTTAACGACGAGATTAGGCCACCGGGAAGTCTCATAAACCGTACGAAACGTGACAACAATACCATCACTTGACGTGACAGGATTGTCATCACTTCACGCCGATCTTATGTGAGAAAGAGGTACTGGTAGCCGGACGCGCCGGCCCAATTCGGCTGCAGACCAAAAAGACTGCAAGCGTGACGTTACATCTAATTAAATCTAAAGGCAAAATACTCATCCAGAAGAATCATACGAGCCCAAATTTGTCGCGTTTAAGTATTTATAAGGGGTTTCCTACAACCACCTTCCCATTCCGTCAAGAGATCAGCACCATGTCACTATATTATTGCATTGTCATCCAAGATACGTAAGTACACCAGATTTGAACCTAATCGAAAATCAGGCAGTGGTTCTTATTTCACTTCCAAGGTTTGACCCAAAAAACAAACATCGCAAAAGTCAAACTAAATAAACGTCTTTAAAAAAGTGGTACTTTTTATCAGTTTTATTGAATAACTGGAATACTTAGAATCACTATAGATATTTTTTTTGGTATTAAATAAATACATATATGACGTACGGGCGTCTGTTCCAAGGGCAGGCAAATTAAAGACCGTGTTGTACAATTTTTTTTTGTAATATATACACGTACACGTACATCACTGAAACATTACATTGCATGTGTATAGTAACTCTAAGTTGTGTCGCTGATACTTAAAATAGGTAACACCTGTATATATAAATTATATATAAATACAATACATATAGGAAATACCCAGACTCGAGGCAGGTATCGAGCAAACGACCCCGAAACGGATATTTTCAATAATAATCATTTATTGTTTTTGTTTGTTATTGTTTTTGGATTTGGAGTCTTCATGATTGTTATTGTCATGGAACATAACAATAACAATCATGAAGACTCCAAATGCGCCTGCTTTGTGATATTTTTTTATAAAAGCAACATAAAATTGTTTAGTACATATAATTCAAAATTTAAAAGAAAATACTTTATAAATCTATCTGGTTGCGTCAGAAACGGAAATTCGCACCGCCATGAGTCGGATCAACTGCTTGCTTGCCTAACCCTGTTCGTTATTGCGGTAGACAAGATTAAAAGATAAATAAATGTTGTTATCAATTACTAGCGGAACCAGCAGACGTTGTCCTGCCCGTATGTAGGTTTGGTTTAGTTGGGCTTACTTTGTCTATGGAATATTAAAATGTAACCTCATGTATTTGTCGCTTAACCACCGAGATACGCAAAATACTGTCGGTCATTTGACTAACTTACAACGCCATCTACTAGGGAACAAATACTGCCGCAACCACCCGTGATAGACGTAGCGGCTGCTTTCCGAATTCAGTTTAAATCTTTCATATATTCTAAGATATTAATTTTAATGTTATGCTGTAAAAGACAATTTTGACCTGCATAAAATGAATAGTGTATTTAAAATAGCTTCGTATATAGTTCATTATTTTTTTATATCATGTAAAAGATAAAAATGGTTACTGTGGGTTATACATAGGAGATAGACTTATGCCATCCCTACCTATTTTATACCTCTTTTTAGTTTGATTTATCTCTTCAGGCTTAGCCAGCAAACGCAATTTAAGCACACAAATGTACGTTTTATACGACATCGCATTACGAATCATTGAAATTCTCGGCTTTTATTTTCTTTAATATATATTTATAAGAGATATAAACCTTCTTCTTGAATCACTCTGTTTATTTGAGAAAACCGCATTAAAACCTTTTGCGTATTTTACAAGATCTACGCGCACAAGGGCGAGAAGCGACTTCATTCTATATTATGTGATAATGATTATAAAGACCCATCACGTGTAAAATTCGTTATATTTTGCTATCAGTCAATTCCCTTTTTCCCTCTTTGTTATCTTTTTTTAGTGCCCTCTTTGTTACGTTTTCAACTATGGATCATTAGTGCGAAGTGAGCTTGTGTTTCGATCAATGATCGAAATATTATCGATTTGATCGATGATCGATGATCGATGATCGATGATCGATGATCGATGATCGATGATCGAAATATCGATTACAATTTCGCCAAGTATAGTTTGTAAGTGTATGGCATGTCAGGAGGTGCAGCGTAGCTCTCAATATGACATGCGGTATGTAATATTCAACGCAGTAAATCTATCAAGAGGCGTTCATCGAATTCATATGAGGTGTTTTCATTGCAAACGCGACAACAATACCATCACTTAACGTGACAGCATTGCCGCCACTTCACGACGATCTTATGTAAGAAAGAGATAGATTGTGGTAGATAGCAAGACCGTTTCCATATCGCCGCCGCGTAGTAGTAAGGATGAACTACCGTGGGGTTTTAGTTGGTTGGAGTCCGACTTAACCTACCTTCGGCCCTAAGAAAGAGATATTGGTACCCGGACGCGTCGGCTAAATTCGGCAACAAGCCGCTACCTCTAATTAGACCTCGGTATTGAGGTTACAATTTCACTTGTGACGTGATGCCCCATGACAAATTCTGGTGCTGCTATCAGTTCAAACAAGCTGCTGATTATACTTACATAACTGTTATATTCAGGGTTGATACAAGCGCCATCGTGTAAGGTACAGCCCTTGTAGATGAACGAAGGGTCCTGGTCATCGTCATCCTGCACGTTGACTGTGAGGGTTGTGGTACTGGACAGACGACGCTTGGTATCACGAGCTCGATCCTAGAAATACATTGATGGACTTTGTTATAGACTCAAATAAAATATATCTCTTTTGAATCGTCAAACATTTTAAAAGATTGATACGGAAATGACCAACGAAAATCATCAACAAAAAGCTCTTTCGCAACTCCTTTAAAAACAATGCTTAGAAAATTAGATTTCAAGTTCATTTATATGGTTTCTATTTGTATATCTGTGGGAAAGAAAGTGTACATGCTTCTTTATTTCACATATTTATATACTAATATTTACGATATATACACAGTTAATTACAAGAGATCACATTGATAATTTTACATTAGTATTGTTGCTATGGTAATGGCCAAATGACTAATCTTCCGCACGTGTGTTCAAACTTTATATCAAAATTCAAAGGTAAATGTTTTTCTAAATAGGGTCTGATATATCTATACATCGCATGATTTTTTTAATTTCTACCTTCTAAAATGCTCGTGACACAGTGTTTGTCAAACTTCTCCGAAGCGGCTTCACCTTAAGAAATTTTGGGCATATTTGGCAAGTCAGTCAGTGCATTGGTAGTAAGCTATTTTTTATACCACTAAGTCATTAGGGTGGCCCACGCGGACGAAGTGGTGGATGCATTTAGTAAGTTTACAAAATTAAGGATTAAAAAAAAAAGAAAATGAAATGATGCTTTGCATGATGACAGAGGGAAAAATTGTACATTTTGTAATTTTTATTACTTTTTTTTTACATACAAATTAGTAACAGAAACAAAAACAAACCGGGTACAGAGTCGATTGGGGTGCGTAAATGCATTTGCCAGGTTAAAAAAAATTAAAAAAAAAACAGATGTACTTACAGAAGCAACAATAGTGACTAGATACTTCTGCGTGCGCTCGTAGTCCAAGCTTCTGTTGACAGTGACCTAGACATAAGCTATCGTGGACTTTATTATAGATCTTTTTAGGTTGTAGAGATCGTAGGGGTTCCGAGGATGACGTCAAATGGCAATCGGTCATCTTAACTCGCCCCACAGCCACATCCTCTGCAATCTAAGCGGACCCTGGTACTTGGCCAGGATATCCCTAGGAAGAAGAAGATATATATAGGAATAACAGGTAGATCGTTCATCCAATTTTTTCCTCTACTTACAAATCTTTGCGGGCGTGCGTTAAGACCAAAATAGGCTACGTGAATCACTGGAAGGCACACCAAAGAGCTGAGTGTTGGGGATCTCCCTCTTAATAGAGTTCAATAGCATTTACTATATCTGAACATGACTAGAAGACATAATGATGATGATCATTGCCGAGGTCTCAAAGATGAGAAGCTACTGGTGGTGAACTGAGTAACATCTTTTCTTGAAACTCCAAGACAGTAACTGAGGTTAATCGACGAACTATTTCATTATTAGCTACGTTTACTTTTTAACTATTTCAAATATACCTCTTCTGTTTTAGTTCAATTTACGGAATTTCTATTTGGAAATCTAAAAATAACGTGTTTTTGCAAATCGATTCCAACTTTTCGTAAGATTCTAAATCAGAAGTCGCAGGCTCACGCTAATTATAGTGCTTGCAGCTATATTATAATGTTTAAAACATTATACATATATGTACAATGTTTGTCACCTCATTCGTATAAAGTTCCTAAATTATGATACATTAATGCTAATATGTTTGGCGCGTGTGTGATACGTTATGATGGTTTCACAGAACTACATGTTCTTATTCTAATGTAATGATCAACGTTGATAAATTTGTGTATGTAAATGAAATAATTGTGTTGATATGATTCTGAAATGACTGGTCTCGATACATGAACAGGTGATCTCGTGACCTGATGATGACGGGATGGAATAGTAAAAGAAGTCCGACAGGCTGACCATAGGAAGTTGCTGATCGCGAAGATCCTGACAATTGTCCTTGAAGATCTTTAGCAGAAGAGATGCAGGTTTGTGTGTCACATAGGGGTCTATGAGGCGCAAGGTATGCTTTGAGTTATGACAAGTTTCTGAATTGTGGTTAAAGGTTTTTAGTCTCCGATAAAGTCCATGGTATTCGTCACCTACAATAGATGGAAACGTGGAAATATATGTAAGGATTTCAATAGCTGATGCAGATAATCGATTAGCTTCGAAGTTTTCGAATGTCCATGGGCGCGAGTAGGCACCGAAGTGCCTATTGACGCCCATGGACATCTGCACGACCAGAAGGCCAGCAGAAGCGCTGCCGGCCCTTTATGACGAGTTTAGGCCACCAGGAAGTCTCACAAACCGAACGAAACGCGACAACAACACCATCACTAGACGTGACAGCGTCTTCCTAGCGTTATCCCCGTCTAGTGCCAAGGGGCTGTTGGGCGAATTAAGATGACCAACTGCCGTTTGACGTCATCCCCAGAATCTCCATGACTAATGTCACTCGTGACATTAATCAAGACCCACTTACGTGGCTTCCAAAACACTTTTGAGGTCGGTAAGTAAAAACCAGTGCTAGAATTGGTCACCCATCTATCACCTGGACACAATAAGAGCTACTTAACCTAGCAATAGACTCAAATGTCGGCCACTGATTACGCTACGACCTCCTCTCTATTATGATAATGCTTTTGAACCCCTTATAAACTAAGAGCGTTTACGTCAAATTTTGTATGACAGTTATTTTGAAGTCAAAGTCAAATATTAATTGGGCTGTTGTATAAGGAATTACGAACGTCACTTTTTACTATTTTAAATTACTGTTTGGAATGAACGTTGCTCGAGTTCATGCATAAATAATATTTCAATTCAAGGTATATCCCAATTACATGTTCCATTATCCGACGGCTTTGTACGTACATATATGCCAATTAAGCGATACAACGCCACACTATCATCATCGCCGTCGTCATCACCATCGTCATCACCATCGTCATCATTATCGTCGTCATCGTCATCACCATCGTCATCATCATTATCATCGTCAACACTATCAACGTCGTCATCATCGCCATTATCATCGTCGTTGTATTCATCACCACCATCCTCATTATCGTCACCATCATCATGGCTATCATCATCATCATCATTCAGTATGATAACTCCTCTTACCTTTAGGCGTCAGACACGGTTCATTCACGGATTAAAGCAAAGTAGTTTAATTTTTCATGCACATCAGACACGGATCCAGCTTTCAAAAAAGGTGATGGGCACAGCCATAAATTTTTTTTCCAAAGACGAGTCGGCCTATGAATTTGCTTAATATCGATATAGCGCAGTCCTAGATATGTCTATATTATTGATTGGCCCGTTGGCACAGTGGGCAGTGACCCTGCCTTCAGCTCGTGGGTTCGATTCTCACCTCGAGTCTGAGTGTATTATCTATATGTATGCATTTATATATTTACAAAAAAATATATATATTTGTGTATAACAGGCGGCTGTTACCTATAACAGAGGCATTAAGTTGTCTACCTTAGGAACAGACGCCCGAGTGTCATATAGACCTATATATTTATATTTATTTATAATATAATAATAGGATATGTCTATAAAATATACGAATGATACATTTTTTTTGTAAGGTGTTGGGTATAATATTTTCAGGCATTTGGTCTTAATAGCCCATAAAAGGATGACGTTAAAAGTCTAGGTTTTTGTGGTTTCTTCTCAGATCAGAGAGCAAGGAATTCTAGTTAACTTAGCTTTAAGTCGAATATATTATCACTACCTACTATTCGTATGTCAAAATATAACGCCATCTAGTGGTCGGTTTCCCCACCGGCTGCCGGTAGGTCCGTCAGCTTTTTAAATGCATAATATCTTCTAAGATATTCATTTTATTGATATGCGGTACTGGGTTATTTTGATCTGCGTAAACTGTAAAAAGCGTCTAGCGTATTTAATTGTATAAGGATTGATACGTTATTCTTTAAAATAGCTTTGTAAATAGTTCATTATATTTTGTAAAATGTAAAATGTAAAAATGGGTACTATGGATACTTAGGAGATAAACATCGCTGATTTTTAAATAGATCTTTGTAGATATACAATTATGTACTACATTATTTTAATATCTATACTATTCTCGTTAGGTTAAGCCAGCGCAATGTAACCGCACAAAAATAACGTTTTTTTTACGACATCACGTTACAAATCATTGCAATTCTCGGTTTTCATCTAGTAGAATACATATGTACTATACATCCTATATTTAAACCTTTCTCATAAATCACTCTATCTATTGGTGAAAACCGCATGATAATCGGTTTAGTAATTTTTAAGTTTATCGCGAATAGACATACAGACGCGGCTGAGGATTTTCTTTTATAATATGTAACGATAATGACGATTATATTTCAATTAATTATATAACATTATTGTTATATAAGTAAGTTTTTGTAATTCTAAAAACGCAGCTAAACGTTATCGTATTGTTATCGATACAATAACATTTAGCTGCGTTTTTAGACTTACAATAACTTACGTGGTATCGTATTGTTCAAATATTTTTGTATTTGGTTTCTCAGAGATTGTTGTCACGAGCTCCTCGGACACATGCCCTTGCTCGCCAATCCCAGCTTCGCCCAGTTCTCGCAGGAGCTCGGCCTGGCATCGCTCGGGGCATCAGATGAAGATATTGATAAATTGGCAACGGTAAGGGAATTTCACGTGAACGTTTCGTGGAATACAGCCAGATCCGTGCTTTGGAATAATGCGCAATTTTTAAGAGACTAATCTGTGAATATATTAATAATCGCTTCAGTTTCATGCGACTTGAATATATAATTACTAGTTACGCCCCGCTTCGCACGGCAGCACTTAAAATACATGTTTACCAAAATAAAAAGTAGTCTATATAGAGCACTCAGGGAGACTGTACTTTTCTAACAGTAAAATAATTTTCAAAGTCTGATCAGTAGTATCAGAGATTCCCCGGAACATGCAACACTACTTCGTCCGCGTGGATTTAGTGATTTTGTTAAATTTTGAGGGTTTTCACTTAGTTGCACGAAAACCTAATTATTTTTCCAAAACTTAACTAGCCTCATTAATTTCTTGTAATTGATATGTGCCAGTGAAAATCTCCTCCAAATCGGTCCAGCTGTTCCAGATATACCACTATGTTTCGTGACCAATGAATAACATGTGCAATGGTTTCGTTTTTTTTTTGTTTTTCGTCCGATAAAATTAATTGACGCGCCTGTTATGTGAATATAATGCTCAGTAGTGTTAGACAGTCTGGCGAAATCATGAGATTTACGATCGTGTGACCTCAACAATAGAAATACTGATTTTTTTAAAATACTGATGAAATGAAGGTGTTCACCCCGGCCGGTATGTGAAGAGAGCCTACGTCGAGATCTGCTACTATCACGTCTAACTGTAAATAAATTTCACCATTTTATGAAATAAAAAATAAATTAACAGAAAAGTAGACGAAAGTTAAAAGGGAAATGAAATGTGCCTTGTTATTGCAAATTTTAAGTCACTTATAACATTTTCTTCTACCTAGCGTTATCCCGGTCTAGTATCAGAAACTGCTTAAATTGTAGAGCTGTGAGGCGAGTTAAGATGACCGACTGCCATCTGACGTCATCCCCAGAACCCTCACATCTCTACAATCTCAAGAACTATATCAATTAGTGATATTAATCGGTACCCACTGTTTTACGTGTCTTCCGAAACAAGCAGGAGGTCAGATATTAGAAAACCAGTGTTAGAATGGTTCCCCGATCGATCACCCGACCGCGGTAAGTACTACTTAACCTATCGAACAACTCAAATGCCGGCTACAGATTAAAATACGACCTCCTCATTTTTTCGGTTATAACATAATAATAGAATTTAGCACTTTCACTAAAAGACTACTTGGCAATGACTCAGAACAAAAAAGGAAATGCCTACTTATCAAGAATTGGAGAAAGTTAAGCTAAGTCCTATAATCTGAGTATTATATAGATATTGGATCTTTATAGTAGTATCTCACCAATTCTGAGACTTCCTCCTTCAAACTGGAGTGCACACCAATTAGAAACGGTGTAGGTGTCGCAAGGACTTCGGCAAGGCCCGCCGGGAGCAGCGGTATGTACACGTGCGCATACCGGAATGGGAACATAAGCGCGGCCAGCGCGCGACAAGCGGCCGACAGGCGCGCCGCCGCCAGTGACACCAGTAACACCTTGTGCTCACTCATCACTGCACACCATAGAGTGACGGAGTTGTGAATGCCTGAAAGGTAATACATCAAAATATAGTGTCCTTCATAGCGTTTCGGTCAGAACGGAGCTACATCAACTCTCATATCAGAGGCATCCAAAAAGTCCTCCTGCGAGCAGGTGTAAGCGCACGCAGGGTACGATAAAAGAAGGGACATGGTATGTTTTGCACCGCACACATAGCTCAGGTAGGTGTCATTTGTCAATTTCCACCTGGATATATTTCCCTTACAACTGCCAATCTATCTTCGAAGTCTTTTAAGTGGCTTCCAGGTTTGTCAAGGAAAATTATGAAGAGTAAGGAATAAATAATATACCAATACTCACCTAAGTGACTACCGACGCCCATGGACAACTGCAACACCGGAGGGCTCGCAGAGGCATTGCCAGGCTTTGAGAAATGAGTATGCTCTTTCCTTGAAGGTTCCTAAGTCGTACCCGTTTGTAAATACCGAAGCAGGTAGGTGATTCCACAGGGGAATAGTTCGTTAATAGGAAATACAGCTGACTCTCATTCTATTAGCAATAAAAAGACAGAAGGTTCCCTTTACCTCCGTGGAGTAACCCTACATGCAATAATTTATTCCGATTCTATACGTCTTTTGTTTTAGCCAACCCCCCCTCAATTTCGCCCGCACTTGAGATCCGATGGCCCTTTAGTACAGTGTTATTAGTCAACTGAGCGTTCTATAGTTTGTTTTGTTTTAGCTTTGTTTATTGTTCTGTATTGCTCGAAAGTTATGTTAGGGGGATCACTTCCCCCCGAACGAACGTGTGTGTAGGTTTTTTGCATATTCGTTCTATTTTTTTTTATCGCTCGTGAAAACATTTTTCTGACAATTTTTTATTTTTTCAACCATTTTAATTTTTGAAAGTGGCCAACAGCGCGTGGAGACGGGCTTATACAGAAGGGTTCCGAAAATTATAGGCGTTAAAGGTATTTGTAACAAAATTTAAAAAGTTATAGACCAACTTGAACAAAACTGGCCCGTTGGCGCAGTGGGCAGAGACCCTGCCTTCCGTTACGGCAATCGTGGGTTCGATCCAGCCTCCAGTCTGAGTGTATTACCTATATGTATGTATTTATATATTTCTGTTAAAAAATATATTTTTGTATAACAGGCGTCTGTTGCCTATAACACAGTTATTAAGTTGCCTACCTAAGGAACAGGCGTTCGTGTGTCATATAGTCTTATCCGCTGTATATATTTATTTATTGTTTCCCATGACTTTGTCCGTGTATAATTTAACTCGCGAGAGCCCTCAGGCCCCCTTAATCCGTTCATAGCAAATATCTACTAACTATAAATTACTCCCCTGTTAAATTTCTTTGCACTTTTCATAGTTTTCGTAACTTCCTGATAGGTAACCCTTTGCTTTCAAGTATACACAAATGTATTTAAAAAATATATCTATACTATAAAATTGACTTATAAACTTTTTAAAAAGCCAAAAGAAATTATGACTTTAACTAGGTAATTAATTAATTTTTTATATACTCATTCTCATAGGCATTTATTCAATCTATGAATACAGTTTACAAACTTAATTTAATATTAAAATAACTCAACTTAATATCTAAAATAACAATTAAAATGACTTTTTTTATTAAAAAAATATTAGGAACGCTTTATAGGTATCTCTAATATTCCCTTTACCCCTCCTACTAAGCTGAAATTAAACTGGAAGGTACGTAAAACAGTGGGTCCCGATTAAAGTCACTGGATGATGTGATAATTCCGGGGATGACATCAGACGGCAATCGGTCATCTTAACTCGCCTCACAGCCTTCTGCAATCTAAGCTGACCCTGGTACTGGACCAAGATAACGCTAGGAAGAAGAAGAAAATTGGTCAGTCAATAGTCAGAAGATTACAATATTTAAATTTTTGAGCAGAAACTGCTGACTACCAAATATGTAGAAACTAAACTATAAGACTTTGTTTTTAAAATAAACGAAGTTGCGGTACCTAAATAGTAACAGCAATAAACTGTATGAAGGCCAATAAAGGCCTCAAGTACACCGCGTGACGTAAGCGGGCGTTATATCTGTATTGTTCCACAGATGCACGTTGCATACGCACGGACGAACGAAGCGACAATGATAGTTAATAGTTTATTTATAGCGCCATATTAATTTAAACTGTGCGTGGAATAATCGACACTGTATTTAGATACTTTACGTCTAAGCGTATTGTCCATGGTACTATTAGTATGAGTTTTGATATACATAGTTAACGCCATAACGTCGTTTCATTTAAACGCACACACGCACACACACACGCGCGCACACAAACATATACACACACTACCCACAAATCCACACACCCACACAGATTTACTATTTTAATTTCTGTAGACCGGTATGGCTAAAATCGTAAATTCTCTGTGGAAGGTGGTTCTCAAATTGAGGGTTCCCTAGTTTGAGGAGCATTGCAAAATTAACACTTGTCAGTCAATATTTAAAGCAAATAAACGTTCTATTATTCTATTAGGATCCCCTCTGTACATTGCTAACAGCGCCTCTAACGGTATAACCAGCGCTGATAAAAGAGATACGTCTAGAACGAGTCTTGTTAGTTAATACCAAATCGTCGCGTCGTTCTATTTTCGACTGCTGGTAATGTTTCTGAAGCTCTTTGGTGTGGTCAGTGACGCCGTCGGCAATAAAAGTCGAATTCCCTTTGATTGTTTGCCACTTTATTTATAAAAGAATCTAAAGAAGAAAAAAGAATAATTGTATCCAATATGATTAAAAAAAAACTGGTATTTACTGTTACTATGCAATTTTGTATTTCCTTGGTTCTTAATTAGATAAGCAGATTAGAGTCTCATCACCAAGACGCTTCGGATCGTCTTATCCCTAGCAAATCTCATTTTGCTCTCTGAATTTCAGTTGCCCCCGTTTCCTGTCAATGCGACTCGTTAATTGGATCGGATTCCGATTCGCTTTCGCGCCGATCGGTCCCCAGTGCATCTATGTTCCAATTTATTCGGCTGATGACAGGAAGGAAGGAGTTTGCGATGCCCTACAGTAACGAGTTTTTGAAGCGAAGACATCCATAGACACTCGTTTACACACAGGCACGCACTCACACATACATACACACAAACTTACGCGCGCATCTTAGATATAAGGCCTCCTTTACGGGGGCCCGGGGCGTTGCGCGTCGCGTGCGGCGTGGCGTCTAACTGGCGTGTAAGCTCTATGGAAATGTAATCGCTTCTGCGTAAACGCACTCGTACAACGCCATATGTTTGAATGTGGTGCGGGCTGCGTCGCCACACGCGACGCGCGACGCCCCGCGTCTCGGTAAATGAGGCCTAAGTATAAGTTAAATTTAAATTTGTCACATAAAATTTCGAAGCTGAATTATTTCAGATGGAAGAACGGGGCTAGCATTATTTCCTGACTAATAACTTTTTTTTTATATAGACAAATTTATATGGTGGGTAAATTCAAGTAAGCCGTCATCGACATGGTCACGTGATTTATATGTTATTTGTCAGTTTTCACTCCTTGTCGGCAGTTCTCGTGACTGCTGTGTTTTTTTATGATTATAGATTCTCTCTCATTTTATTTTTCATTGCCATTGTGCCAACAAATGGCATTCATAAATTCACAGTTTCTCGTGAAACAAATACAATTTGTATCTTAAATTGTAGATATTTCACGAGATGGAACGATTCGAGATCATGCCTTGTTTACACAGCATCTCTAAACAATACTTTATTTACGTTTGACTCGTGTTATATGAATAATGTAAACAAAAATTTAAAACGAGCAAACCTTAGATATTATATGTATATCAACTGTTGTTCCTAATACCTGGCATCCACGTGACGTTTACCGGAAAAGCCAACCCGTGCAAGCATCATTGTGAAGGTTAACAGGAGCGTTTATGGGGCAGTTTTTTTTTTAATCTGCGTACCGACCAGATCAAAATCGAATATCAAGCTTCTACGGTACACCGATACGTCACCAAACACGTTAACGACGTGTCCGTCGGAGTGACATGTCCTCTGCAATATGAGCGCATCCTGTTATTAGATCGGGATAGCGCTAGGCAGAAGAAAACTGACTGCCTCAGACATGCCATGAACAAACATATGGCCAGACATGTCAAGTATATTTGTTTGCCACTATACCTACTTTAAAAAAAATCTGAGTCAGCAGTCAACGATTGCCAGAAGCGGGATTTGTCTTAATTATTAAAGCCTGCGGTTCTTGTAAAGATCATTAATAACTTCCATCTTCACAAAGTTTCGGTTTCTACCCTCGTTAAGAAACTTTCTACATGGAACTTGTGGAAGTTGTGCGAAGATAATAATAACATCGGTCGAATGAAATGCGTGCCTAACAAGGCGTAGGAGTACTCCATGCCGCCCCGAAGCTTGCAACTTTACAAGGAGCAAGTCCGATCTCACATGAAGTACTGCTGTCACCTTTGGGAAGGTGCTTCACAGTATCAGCTCCTTCCATTTGACCGCATTCAACGTAGAGCCACTCGAATCGTCAGCGACCAAACTCTGATCGGGTAGGCTCTTTGACATTACAGAGAGGTAACGGATTAATCTGTATTTTTTCACCTTTGGGAAGATGCTTCACAGTATCAGCTCCTAGAACCGCATTCAACGTAGAGCCACTCGAATCGTCAGCGACCAAACTCTGATCGGGTAGGCTCTTTGACATTACAGAGAGGTAACGGATTAATCTGTATTTTTTCACCTTTGGGAGGATGCTTCACAGTGCTCCTTTCATTTGACCGTATTCAACGTATCCACTCGAATCCACTGGAATCGTCAGCGAACAAGCCCTGATCTGGTAGGTTATTTGACATTACAGAGAAATATCGGATTAATCTGCATCTTTCACGGGACGTTTTTACTGAACTTTACATAGTCATTCCTACCACCTCGTATGTTCTAAACTCAGAACTGTGCGAAATGTAAAAAAAATCATTGCCGTTTGCTACAACTGGTTCCAAAGAAATATATCAGCTATACTGGTTGTACCACTTAGGAGCCTTAGGGTGGCAAACTATGAGGTACATATTTGTAGTTTTTGTAGCTACAAAAATTACAAAGATGTACTTCTTAGTTTGCCACCGATGGCTTGCTAGCTATCTAGCTTATTCTATCTTGATTACTCTTTGATCCACGCTTTACTCTTTGATTGTAATAGGAGGTATTCATGAACGATGAAAAGAGGTTATGGTCCCTTTTTATTATTTGGCCATGGGTTATCCTATATTGTTTAATTACTCTTTAATCCACACTTTACTCTTTGATTGTAATAAGAGATTTTCTTGATCGATAAGAAGAGGTTATTACCGATTTTATTATTTAGCCAGGCTTTTACAGAACCGTCACAGATTGATGTCTTCAAAAGTTGGCAATGGTCTGAAAGTGAAATATCGAAGAAAGTCGCCTAAATATTCGGATTCTGTTGGTGACTGGCGTCCCAAGTTTTTGAGGCTGTACGATATGTCTGGGTTCGACGGAGACAAATGATTCGCCGCTCGTGCGGACGGGCGAATCAGTGTGTCGTGAAGACACACTTCGTCAGTGTGACAGATTAATATAGAGGCAAAGACTTTTACGGGTGTTAACAATTGATTGAATGATGAATGTTTACGGGTGTTAACTAGCAGATAGGATTTATTCCATAAATAAATAAAAACTATATAGGATAACTAGCGGACCCGGCAGACGTTGTCCTGCCCGAAGTTTCGGTTACTTAATACTTACAATATTCTATTATCCTACAATATTATTTAATATACCTGTTGCCGTTCCCATTCCTGTTCCGTATATTAGTATAGATGTATAACCTAGATACCGACTGCAAAGCCATCTGTCGGCCTGATTTGTGAATCTAAACCATTCAGGGCGCCATCCAAACGCATACAAAATAATTCATTCAACGGTCCAGCCGTTTAGGAGGAGTTCAGTGACATACACACGTACAGTAGAATTATGTATATAAAGGTTGAATGTAGTGAATGGTAAGTAACCCAGTTAGTTGTATTGAACATGTATATTTAACAATTAATTCCGTTCGTATAACTATTGTTAAAATAATATATCAAATGCTACGATATTTCGTAGCGCTACGGTAAATGCTACTATCTACGTACATGTGTATGTTATATTTGAACTGCTAAGTATTTTCTTTTATTTACACTCATTTTAATTTAATTAAAGAAAGCTATTGTATATATAAAATATATATAGTGTTATGTAATTAGTAAACAAATTTTTTGGAGTTTACTTCTTAAGACACGATATAACGTCCGTGCTATGAAAAATAAGGGTATTGCAATCGAATGCATCCGATGTTCTGTGTTCCATTGTTACGCTCGCCCTTACTCTTATATCGAACGCTTAGAGGAAAGGGAATGGAGGGGAAAGGTGGGCTAAGGTGGGCGAAGGTGGGCTAATGTGGGCGAAGATGGAGTAAACTCTAGTTGTGCGTCGGAGCAAACATTTTTTTAATAATATAATGTATAGATTTAAACAAATGTAAAATGTAACTTTGTCACTGTATTCAGAAACGTTTTCGGCGCATGGAATTTTAAGATGCGACTTTGTACAGTCAAAGCACAAAGGCCATGCGGGTACGTTAACCAAACCAATAAACTAAACTACTTACAGTTATATACTAGCTGTTTCCCGCAACTTTGTACGAGATAAATCGTATTATGATTGTGGTGGTTGAGGAAATGTTTTTATTTTTTAAATCTTTATTATATTTTTCGCTTCATCGAATTTGTGTATCATTCAATTTAAGAAAAAAAAACATTTGGAACGTTTTTCACTCCATTTTCACTATTTAAAATAACGCACCTGTGTTTAGAAACAAAACACAATTTAAAGGATCTCAAGGATTTTATTAGGGTCGGCATATTATTTTAACCCGCCTCGCATGTTTTTCTTACCCTTCCTTTAAAGGTGTGCTACCGTTAAAATATTAGCTAAAGTTTAAGCGGATAATAGTAGCGGACTCGGCAGACGTTGCCATACCCAAATTTTCCCTCGTCTGCTATTAGCCAATTAACCAATTATAATTTTATGGAAAATTTTTTCATGGCGTGCCATGTAAAAATTTCTACAAAAATTTACATGGCACGTCAGTCGAAAGGGTCTAATACGAATTTTATCTACTTGAAGCATTCCGGAAGTAGCGATCAAATCTGCGTTTCATTTATCAATATTCGGCAGAGCTGTTTATTCCGAACCTTTTCATCATCCAATCTGTCACATTATAATAGGAGTTTTAAATGAGTTTATGTTCAATACAGATTTCCATTGGATTAGAAGACACTTCCAAATATCATTTATGATTGTATACATACGAATACAATTTCCCTTAAACGTGGAGTTAATTTTTCCTACCTGGTTTGTACTTCAAACATTCTGTGAAACGAAAGGTGATACTCCCTTCTTCCAAGTTCAAATTCAATCTGTCCGGATTGTAGGAAGGTGCTGGCTTCAAGTAACACTACTTCTCCATTTGTGGAGGTTAATGGAGAATGCATATGTTTATGAGTGACTTGAATATTAGTAAATGACGGTGACGTTAGTATCAAAATGTCCCCCGAAGCCTGCCCTGCTACTCCAGCCTTACAGAGCCCTCGCTCCCGAACCCTCCCGAGAGACGATTGTTTCGCGACACATTCATTCTCCCGCTTTGATAAAAACGAACGAGCGCTCATTCTGATTGACATTTTGTTCCGTGCTTTGGCCGCCCGCCGTGGAAATACGAGTTATTAATACGATCGAGAAAATCCTTTTAAAGTTCGTTATATACCGTAATACTTTTTACTCTTTGAATGTATTCCATTGAAATGTTACATTTTTTGGGGGTTAGCGTGCGTTTCTTAGAGGACACAATTTTATTTTTTAGATATCAAGAGGGGAGGGTCAGTTTAAAGTTAAATTCAAGTTTGTGTGGTTGCAACACTTGTACCACGGCCGCCATTTTGGAAAAAGGGATTAAAATGGCTGCTTTTAGAAGGAAGAAGTCCACGTCTGATGCAGTTCTTGGACCTACAGACTACATTACTGAATATCTAAATATTGGCCATAAAGTTCTTAGGGTATTTTTAAATTTGACCAAAGCTTTTAATACTGTACCTATTCCATTGCTGTTATCAAAGCTAGAACAAATGAGTATAAGTGGTAATCAGTTAATTTTTTTTAAATAGTTATCTGCCTGGCAGATTACAAATATTTACAGTTAATATTGAAGGAATTATCAATTAAATACGGTGTCCCACAATGGAGAATTTTGGGTCCCACTCTCTTTTTGATATTTCTAAATATACTTTTCAATCTCTATATACAAAACGGTAAAATTATTTCATTTGCCGACGATACTGTAGTAAGTTCTATTGAGATTAGCCAATAGATTAATGTTCTACTATTGGGTTTACGGAAAAAAATATCTGGGAATAATACTGAATCAAAATTTAAAATGTAAGCAGCACATTGCTTTATTAATGGGCTGGATTCCCAAATTAATAAACGTTTATAAAAACTACCGTAACGTTGCCTGTAGTACTGTAATTCGAAAAGTATATGTCGCATCAGCGATTGAAATCGCCCAAAATGGTATATACAAATGTCTAATATTTTTTTACATACAAATTGAACCAAAATAACACTGTTTAAAAACACAAAAATGTTTATTGAGCCAATTGATTACCGTGTACTGGTGAGACACTTAGAATACTAAAGGAGGGTACCATGTACTCGATCGTTATAATTATGTACTAAAAGTAGGTATTAAGTTTTTGACAAAATTTCCTTAAGAATAGATAGTGTGCACTTACGTCCGGTGGTTAATTTGCTGTTTGAAAAATGTTTGTGAATGCATTTCCCAGCGTAAAAAAAACTGGTCCGTTATTATAAAATATGATTTAATGACGGCTGTCATCCGGAATTAAACGCGATTTCAATCTATTTATATATAAAAAAGAATCGCAAAATGTGTTGGTGGGCGCATAACTCAACAACGCCTGGATCAATTTAACCAATTCTTTTTTTTTAATGTTCGTTGAAGTCCAAGGATGGTTTTTACGGCGAGAAAAAATCGAATAATTTCCGGGAAAATCTTAAAAATAGCCCTTTTCTTTTTTCCATACAAACGTTTTATATCTAAAATGTAGAGTCAATTTGAACTTATACGGGAACGGGAACGGCAACAGGAACAGCAACGGGAACGGGAATGGTATAAGATAATAGAAGTAAATAATAAGAGGCAGAACATAGTCTGCCGGCTCCGCTAGTTGTAAATAAATTAGAAGTATGTATATATTACGGACGACAAAATTATATCACAGACATTTTTTCTCCTCTTTGATAAATAGAATTCCGGAGGGTCGTAAATTGGGAACCAACCGGTCCTGTCGTCTAATTTCACAAACAATTTCAATTTGTACAAAACTACTTGACATAGCTTTCATTAATTACCGAATAACTGTCGAGTAAAATAAGTGTCAGGACCTTATTAAGTGTCATGTTATCGAATAAAAGGATCGTAAATTAGAATTTTTGGAAAAGGTTTAGTATATTTGACATTAAGCATTTTTAAATACATTTTTCTGACCTTTTAGTAATTTAAGAATTTTTTTTCCTTCTATTAATTAATCTAGATATTATATATTATATTATATGTTATATATTTAGTATATATTATATTATAGAATTAATGTAGATAGCTTATCAACGTTTAAGGTGATACGTAATACCTAATAACCTAACTTGTGCTAAAAACTTTCGATTAAAGGCTTTAACGTTATGTCCTTGAATGAAAAATACGAAAATTTATTTAATTAAAGAAAATTAGATTTACAATATTGAATAATGTAAAAGTTAATAAGATGAGAAGGTGCTATGATTACTGTTACACAGTTATCATCCCCCCCTTCGGGAATATATGTAAAATTAAAAGTTTTCTTAAGTTAAAGACAACAATATTACCTGTCTTTCAAATTAGAGGTAGCGCCATGCTTGTAGCCGAATTGGGCCGGTGCGTCCGGGTACCAGTACCTCTTTCTTACATAAGATCGGCATAAAGTGGCAGCATTGCTGTCACGTCAAGTGATGGTATTGTTGTCGTCTTTCGTTCGGTTTGTGAGACTTTTCGGTGGCCTAAACTCGTCATTAAAAGCCCGCAACGCGTCTTATTGCCTCCTGGTCGTGCAGATCTCTATGAGAGTCAGTAGGCACTAAGCCGCTCGTTTGCCTCTTTGTAACAAAAAAACATACATAGAGATATACAAAAGGCGTATTAAGCAAAAAAAAATATGTCAGTATTCTCTCAAAAAGATTTCTACTGAAGATTTCTACTGATTGAAAGCTACTGTAAGATGTAAACTCACGACGCGGAAATTTGCGGAGTATCCTCATGTATATTTAAACATGTTTGAAACGAATCCTATTAAGTATAATAATTTTATGGAGATTCAAAGTGCTTATAAAATAACTTTTATTCATGAGGGAGCTCATTCCTTAAGGAATCTATATTCGTCCCCTTTTTGGTTTTCCTATCTCGAAGTTTTGTAATATTCTTCTTGGCGACGAGGAAGTGAAAATATATTTTTAGATTTGACAGTATTAAAATGTACATAAATCTCCCGTTTTATTTATATATTAATACGTGAAGAGAAAACTTTAGGTACCATTTTCAAAAAATTGCGCAGACGGAGGAGTATGAAATATGGAATAATTATAGTTTATCTATAGGAAAGTGTGCGAATGCGAATATTTTTTTCATAATATGCAATAGTAATATATTAAATTATTAAAATAAAACGCACACGCACACCAATGTCAAATGATTTATACCACTTTATACACACATGTAAATATAATGATGTCAAAGCCGTTACAACCGTATGTTATATTAATTTTCGAATAGAACTGTATATGTTTTAGTACTAAGCATGCAATACGCAAAAAGGTTTGTGGGCGACTTCCGACCAGCCGGCGATCTCTAGTATTTAATTATTCTGTGTACATGTTACTGAACTTCTCCTAGAGTAAATCGTTCTAGACTGAATTAGACGACTGTTTTTTGGGCCAGTGCAGTGAAAATTTTAAGCTTTGAGACTCTACATGTGAGTCTATGTCATATGAAAGTTACAAGTGTGTTTGAATGAATTTGTTTTTTTTTTAAATTAAGACTTATTTTGTAAGAATGTTACAGAGTATTAATAAAGAGTTCTGGTTGGTTGCTTTACTAATACTTTGTAGCTAACAGTATGCAAAACAAACATTTTTATAAAAAAAAGAAGAAAGCGAAAAACCTTAATCATTTTACAAAATTACATGAGTACTTTCTAACTGGAGGAGGTCTTGGCCCAATCAGGTTTTTCCATGTCCATGAATGTGAGTGAACCATCTTTGTGAAAGTTAGTCAAATGCTATCAAATCGATCCAAATTGTGTGCGTGACATTTAAGTCTGATGAAGTCATAAAAAAAACTGTTGTATAAAATCCGCGATATTTTTTACACTTAAACCATTCATGCGGAAAAGTTTTAACCTTTTGGAGGTGAAGCAAAGTCACATTTTATGACGTCACAACTATCAGTCATTAGTAGGCTCGCTACACACGAGCGACAATCGTCTTAGAGTTTATGTGGAAGTGGTATAATAAGAATAGGATGTTAGGAAATTTCTAAAGAGATATACCTACACACGTAATTTCCTACCGCAACAGACTTGGCCTAGGCCCGTCTGCGTGCAGGCAATCCGGTGTTAAAAATTCTGAAGACATTAAGTGTGAAACATAAATAATAATAATTATTATTATTCATCTTTCTAAATATTTGTTTATACGACCTAAAAACTATAATACATTAAGTTCTAATAATATTCGATTAAAATACCCTATACGGACTCAATCTCTTAAAAAAATGCGTATACCTTTGAATTTGACTCTAGTGGGCTCGTATCGTGAGATGCAAATATTAAGAATAAGTAAAATCTACGTCAATACATCTATAGTTTTTATAGTGGCTCTCAGTAAATCCATACTTTATTAATAATAATATATTTAGTAAAGCAAGCCAGGTTAATTAGGCTCGTATATTATTCCAATGTAAACAAATGACTATTTGCAAAAAGTTGGCAAACTTTGCTCCTGGTCATGTAAATGTCCGTGGGCGTCGTTAATCATTAAGTTGAACCGCTTGCTCGCTTACTCCTTGCAACATAAAAAAGAGGAAACGTTCATCTGCATTCAGCCTTATGTCATAAAAATTCTGCCGATCTGTCGTCATGCATAGCAAACCGTATGCACTTTGCTTATTTAGTGGAACATTACCTAATTTAGGTCGTCTAGCGATCTTATCGAAAACAACAATCGTCCTGATGACTTTGCACTTGACATTAGGTTATCCTAAATATCATAAATCTATACAATATAGGTATATCAAAGCGAAAGGTCACCTAACACGAGATCTCGAAAACTGCGGTTCGTACAAAGATGAAATTAGAAGACGTCTGCTAAGAACGGATAATTCCGTAGAGATTAAGGAGGTTAAGGTATTTGTAAGTTTAATTTTAAGCGGACAAAGCCGCGGGAAACGGCTAGTAGTGTTAAAATCAGTATGTATCTCAGGCATGACTGTTTGCCTAAAGGATGTCTTCATAGGCCTTTTAGATGCACATGCTTGTTATATTTTATTTGCCTTACCTTAATCTGACGTGGTTGAGTTTTTTTAAGGGTCCAATCACAAACCCCCCCAGAATTTGGGTAGTGCTGTGCTTTGGTGGCGGATTCGGTGGTGTAGCTTTCGAGTTGCAGCATTACACCGATTTTCCCTCGTATTCGTTCGCGGATTAAGGCAAAATAGTTTAGTTTCTCATACATGTCATGGATTTCCGCAAAGTAACGCCTGATTCTATCAATTAATATAAAGATGATAAAAGTATCAAATACTAATGATGTATTCAATATATACCTATCGTCTCGTCATGTCAATACGTCTGTTGCAACTAAAACGGCCTCAGCTGATGTATTAAAGCAGTTGTAATCAATTTAACCAAAAGCCGATAACCTCAGGCATATTATCCCTTTGTAGATAGTGCAATAATGCAATAATCAGATTGCTAACAACGCCTAATTCATTTCGTAATTAGAACACAACAAGTCTAAGTGTAATTGAGACAATAATTTATGTATGTATATTTAGCAATTTCTATCTAAAAAACCGTATAATTCTAACAATAAAAATGTATTACATCGCTTTACAATGACCAGTTGGCAACTCCTCTCTGGCTTATTTAGCGCTCGGTAGGATATTTTGGCAAATGATCGCGCTAATAAGGCATGAAATGGCGTTCACTTTAACCTTGTTATTATCCTCTTCATAAAAAATGATATAACATTTGCCAAATATACGGAACAATTTCTTAAAAGATAGTTTTTTAAGGTTGAGCCAGAATTTGTGTTCGAATCACACTCAGTCGAATCTTCTAATTCGAGGGGTTCGTAATATTCGTGCTAGGGCGTCTCTTATCTTGTGAATTTCCATCCATCCCTTCTACCTTTTAGCTGTTGAGGCTTTATTTTATACTTAGATAAATACGTCATAAAACTGTGCAATTCCATTTGAAAACGAATTGTTTCGAAACAGATTATACAAAGTAAATTCTTTGTAGAGTGTATATTTCTCTGTAATATCTGGTGTCGATGTACAGTTCGTTAACTTTACGTATAAATGTATACTGTTTGCTTAGATCTTTGTCGCACTACAATGGGACATAGGAGTGTAAATTCGCCCGGAACTTCTCACAGTCAAAGCTGCACAGCCGCGTCCGTTGGCAAGACCATCTTAAAATGTCAAGTGCAGGCCTTCACTCGCACGTCTATGTACAGCTTACTTAGACTTACACTTAGTCAGATAGTTATCCTAGAATGATACTATATCTATTCCAGGAGGTTCGAAGATGCGTTGCCAGCTCTTAAGAAACGAATGTGTTGTTTTCATAAAGGTTGATGTTCGAGGTCTGAACCTAATAAAGGCAGTTATTTAGAAATTACAGACTAACACTATGGTTGTATCAAATAACTTTAAAAGCACACAACAAAACTATATCATTAGCCACAAGCGCGCAAATGAAAGCATTATACGTGCTTTGATTCCTTAGGAACAGACGTCCGTGTGTCATAGAGTCCGACAAAAATAAAAAATCCCACCTAGTGGTTACTATAATCCCCCCTATAACACGTCACAGGAAAACGCGTTGTAGGATTATTCTCGTATAACGGATTTGTACGGCCTCAAATGCGTATAATATAATGTTTTACAAAATGATATTATTGCCTTATATAGACTATACATCATGATAAAGAATGATTCCAATAGCGAAATAAAAATATTAAATTTCGAACCTGAAAGAGGCAGTTATACAGTATATAAAATTCCTAGAAGTTGGAATGTCAAACAATCGTTTTCATCAATATTTACTACTTCTTATGCAACTTTAACCAGAGTGCCATTTATTTACAAATTTAAGCACGATATTATCTTTTGCAATGGACCAGGTACACACAGGTTTCTGAAATGGTGAAAATATAGTGCACACACTTTTCCTCCGTAACTGTAACATGTAACTCGGCCGACAAAACAAAAACGTTAACTAATTATTGTCTTATTAATGTTTTGGAAATGTGTATTTTAACAGAACAGCAATCATGGAGTGGCCACTCAACACAGTTATAACGACGTACGTTCAGTTAGAGCTGTAGGCCTGCTACATACGAAGCTTATGGTTTTATTTTTAATTTATTGAAAAAAAATTACAAGTTTTTTATAATTTAAAATTAAAAAATAGCCAAGAGCGTGTCAAGACACGGCTTTATAGAATGGTTAACTTAATTTCGCTTAACATAATTTTCCTATTGAGTTTTTGAATGTCCTACCATCATGGAAAATTTCAAGTCTCTGCACCTAATAGCCTGGAAATCCTAAGGGAGGGGGGGGGCAGCATTCGGGTGGATAGACGGACGGACGTTAATTTTTTTATATTTAAAACCTGACCTAAAACTCTATCCAGTTAAACCTAAACGGTTTCCTAAGTAATTTAATTTCACTCTTCCTATAATTGAGCTATTGATATTTTATTTTTTAAAATCATTTGAAAAATCTGCTTTATTTATTATTTTTTCTTTGCTATTCATTTTCATGTTGTCTCATCTAAATAGAAAGTAAAATCAGAAATCTTAAAAGGAACAGATCAATTAAAACAACATAGATGCATCAACGCCAGTCAAAATTTTATCAAACCTGTTTTAAAACCAGAGGCTTAAAAACACAGTTATCCTAGACCCCTTTCCTCGGTATTCAGCTTCTGATAGAACCGTTTTGAAAAGTTACCGCTTTAAAAGTTATAGGAATATTTCAATTGTACTAACCATTTCAATGTTATTGCTGAATGTTACTTTATACGAAATCTATTACGAAGAATTTGTTAAATCGAGGAAGTCGTTATATTGAGGTACGTTATATTAAGGTTGCACTGTATAATGATTAAGGATCAGTCCGTCCGACGGCGTCCACGATCGAAGACGCCGCCATACCGTTCCTGTATCATCTGTCCGTAACAGAAAATATCGTTTTGTCAAATCTTTCAGGCTATAAAAAAGTGCAACTATATCATAATAATACAAAGTTAAATTTCACCATAATCTGTAATGTTATAATAGCTCATATCGAAATCGGAAGGCCTCGGTTTGAGACCAGATGATAATTTTTCTCTTTTTTATTTAAATAACTGATTCACATTTTTTCTTATTATTGTAGGTAAGATCGAAAACTGTTATTAATATTTGTTCAGTATGTAGTTCATATCTTGACTTTGACTGGTCCGTTGGGGCGCAGTTGGCAATGACCCTGCCTTCCGCTCCGGGGGTCGTGGGTTCGATTCCCGCCTCGATTCTGAGTGTATTAACTATTTGTATATTTCTATAAAAAGAATAAATATATTTTTGTATAACAGGCGTCTGTTACCATTACACACAGGCATTAAGTTGTCTACTTAGGAACAAACGTCCGTGTGTCAAATAGTCATTCACTGTCACAGACTATTTGACACACAAACGTCTGTTATTTATTATCTAAATATAATTCTATTTTTTGGATTTTTTTTACGTACTTATGTTGGATTTCATTATCTTTACGCTAATCCAAAGCTCATTATCACTATCTTTTGATTAATGAGTAAACCGTCTCGTAATAATTGTTCCAGCTAATACTGTTCAAGATGAGTATATGTATGTTTGTTTCTTACAAGAATAATTTATTTTAAGAAATTAAATCGCAACGTTATGATAAGTACAACTTATATCTATGTCATTTTGCTAACATCCTAAGAAATAAAAATTCAAAGTCCATTCAACTGCTGGGATCCTATAGTCCACAGTGGAAACGGGCTTACTAACTTCCCAGTCGTCTCTCATCTAGGTATAATATCGTAGTGGAACTTTTTTGTTATATTACGAAGGGCAAATGAGCAGACTGTTGGCCTAAGTAGTCGCTGAACCGCCGCCCATGAGCATCTGCACAACCGGAGGGCTTGCATTGCCTTTAAAGAGGGGTTGACGCGATGATATAAGCAACGTCAGAGAGCACTTGCGTAGAGTCTGGGTGTATTATCTAAATGTATGTATTTATATATTTCTACAAGAAAATACATTTGAATATAACAGATGTCTGTGACCTATAACACAGGCATTTAGTCGTCTACCTTAGAAAAAGATGTTGTATATATATTTATTTGTCGGCCGAAATAAATAAAATTATTTTATTCTAATACTAGCGGACCTGGCAGACGTCTTGCCCAGCTCCAATGCCGACCATTGATTAGGCCACGAGATCCTCGTCGTATTCCACATAATAGTTGATATATTAAGTGTTCGAAAAGCGTATACATTAATTAAATGTTTAATACAAATTAATAGCACTCTGCAAATGCACCGTGGGCGCCGGTCACTTGTGATAATGTAGTTAACTCATCAGCGCCCTTATTTAGTTATTATACAGATCAAAGCTTGGTATCTCTTATATTCTCAATTCAGAGGCGAGCCTCGGTAGCGCAGTAGGCAGCGCGTAAGTCTCATAATCTTAAGGTCGTGAGTTCGATCCTCACCCGGGGCATGATTTTTTAGTTTTGTTAATTTTTACTCATTGTATTAACCAGTCTAAACAAAATTGAGGACACAATTTTTATACACAACAATATCGGTATTTTTTTTTGGCAGCTCTGCTTCGAGCCGCCCTAAACAGATATGTGAACTTCTGAACTACACAACTTCCGACATTACAGAAATCCTTCGGCTTCTTCCAGTCTTTACACTCTTTTAACAACAAGAAGAAAAACTGTTCATCTTGTTTTTATGTGTTCGCCTTGAAAGCCTTAAATAAACGACGAAATTTGTCATAATAACTTTCGCCCGCCATATTATTTTGGATTTCTAAGGAAAGGGCATGTGTGTGTATACAGTAACGCTTATTCGTTTTTATTATAAAAGCAGGGCATGTCAAATTCAAAATCCAACTCTATTTATTCAATTTGAATATTTTTATAAACTGTTTTGTATTTGAATGTTAATAATAAATATTTTTTTAAACATAATACTGCAGTCTTTTTTGTTATTATTATTAGTCATGATGGGGCCCGCACTGCGGATACACCTCGACCCAGCTGGACCTTTTGTGCTCGCCCCTTGCCTTGTTCCCCCAGTTAGAAGGCCACAAAAATCCAGACGAGCAGTTTATAATGACCGTCTGCAATCTGAAAGAATCAGTCTTCCGACCTTGGAATACTGGAGTCTTAATACAATTGAATTAAGAGCTGACGAAGATTCTGTGAGCTCTAATTTGGGAAATACTCATAAAGAAACTATTACGAGACATTCAGTTATAGAGTTATGCTGCTTGGCCAGGAACGTTTAATATTCCCCTCCTACTTGGGTTAGGAGTGGGTATCACAATACCCAACGGCGACGGAATTTAAGTCCATTCCTTCTACCGGTAAGCTATTTTTAGAACAAACAAAAAATGCCCAAGAGCGTGTCAAGACATGCTTACATAGAAGAGTTCCGTATCTGGTACACTATAAACGTATTTGTTAAATAACTTCAAAATTTGTAGTCCGATTTCGTTCAAAATAATTTTTTTTAGAGTTTTTAGCATGTTCTATCAACATGGAAAATGAAAAGTCTTTACGTGTAATAGTTTGGAAATGCTAGGGGGAGACCACCTTGCCGGCGAAGAGACGGGCGGACTGACAGAGCATAGATATTGTATTCCGATCTCCTTGAAGTGTTCAAAGTTCTACAAAACTTTGTGCAGTAAAACAAAGTCCCCGGCCACACTCTATGATCATTGAATTGATCATTCAAATGAAGCAATGTCTGTCTCCGGCATCAGAAACATCGACCTTGACAATAAATTCCTCGGAGATATTAATCAAGGCACATTGCATTGGCATGGGTAGTATTTTAAGTAGTGACGCTACTTACAAATTCACCAACATAGTGATCTTCTTCGTGTCCAGCGCTGTGTGCAGGGGCAGCGTGAACAATAGGTGCAGCGTGAACTATAGGGGCCACGTGAGATACAGCATGAACTGCCGGGGCAGCGTGGTACACCTGGGCAGCTTGCACGGCGTAGTGGGAGGGCGCTTCGTGGTGGACCACATTGTGGGACACAGCTGGTGCATGGTGCAGGAGACCTGCATTGCATGCCACCAGTGCAGCGCATAACACCAAGACCTGGAAAAATGTATGTTTCTTATATATCACAAAGATCTTTTATTCTACTGTTATCAATTTGAACCGGATGCAAATTGGCTTGGCTGGCAATTTGTTTAAGTTCATTACCAATCGCAGATTCTTGAACATGAAATATCACCCTCATTTCAACACCTTGATGTCCACAAACGTGCGAGTCTCTAAAAATACCTTGCATCTCACAATTCCTTCGTGAAATCAGTTATCATCAGTATTTCCGAACCGATACGACTTAGGGACACTTAAGAAAAGAGCATACTCATTCCTCAAAGTCCGTTAACGCATCTGCGAGCCCCCTGGTGATCTCCATGGGCGCCGGTAGCCACACAAGTTAACCACCAAGGATGCGTTTCTGTTTTTTAAGAAATGGGGTTGCTTTTTGAAGGTCCCAAAGTTGCTTCATAATTTTTTAGATATAAAATGTATACACGACACACTACAAAATAAACAAAGCGGTTAAATGAAAACGGTTAAAGCCTGCGAGCGTAATACAGTTCTCGCCGATGGCAAATATTATCACGTTACGTAAAATCGCGTCAAAGGTATCCTTACCTTCGAGTACATTTTGCTTTGGTTAGAATTTGCCTGTCGACTGGTGCTTGTTAGTTAGCGTACACTTTTTATATAATAACAAAACAGATGCCGAAGTGGGGAGACTGCTCCTGGTATCGTATAACAGTAATTGCTCCGCCAATAGAGTTGCGACATTTAATACAGGTGTAATATGTAAGAAAAATCAGTGAGAGGATATTATTACGGTTTACGTTGATACCACAATTTTATAACATGACAATTGGATGAAAGTTTCGTAATAGGTAAATGCTTTTAACCGTTTATTGTTATCTTTAATGCTATTTTTAACGATCGCGATTCGCTTTCAAATTGCAATCGGAATTCCGCTGTCGGTGAAATGACAATACATTACCGGCACGGTTGGTGGAAAGTTGCGTTTGAATTGAGCTCGCAAATGAAGTAAAATGAATGCTTGCGATAGTAATTTTACATTGTTTCGCTCAAGGCTTTGAATTGTAAATTATCGAGTCGATCAAAGAACTCTTTCTTCTTCCTGGTATTTTATTCGAATGTTCGAAGTTTGGTTTAATCGTGAATTGATCATTTTCTATGGATTTTTTTTTAATACACGGGATATAATGGTATAGGATTTTCTATTGTTTTTAATAAGAATATTGACAGTGTGAACTCTTAAATTACGTTGCAGGAACTGCCACTAATAGACTGTAATTTTTTTGTCTTTTTGATATTATTAATTACGTTTATCTATTCATATAACTAGGCTACTTTACACAAAGTTACACTTAAACAGCACGTTATCTGACAGTTTATTGGGCACTCTTAAACAGTTACTTTAGGTATGTTGATTTTATATTTAAACTATATAATATCAAGTTCGACTAGCACTTACTTAAACAGCATTATATATAATTTAAATCGTTTGCGTGTCTAGCACAACAACTAGTCTCCTTTAAGAGCTATTTAAATTTAAATTACTCTAATAATGGGGGTATTGGGGCACGTTATAGTTTCTGTTACCATTTTAGACCTACGAGATTTAATCACAATGGACGTGCAAAGGTTGCGTTAAGATTTAGCAATGTTCACAGTTCATTTCGTTTGTCCGCATGGTTGCTGGCTTGGAGACCACAGGAATGCGTACAGTATTGGTGGTTTTTATACTTGGCGAAACGATAATAGCTTCCACAAGAATGTTTGTGTAGAATGGGTTTCTCTTAAGCATGACGACATGCGACGATACGACACTAACGATGTTTCTGTTTTTATATGACAAAGGGACATACGGACATATATAGTGATAGATATAATCTCGAAGATAGAATAGGAAGAAACAAGCAGTTCCTATCCTCTTAATTGCCAAGGGGCAAACGAGATGTCCGGATCCAACCGTTGCACGATGGGTTGACAACATCAGAAAAGTGGCGGAAAGTGGCTGGATGAGGGCTGCGAGAGATAGGAGAAGAGTTTCAGAAGCAAAGGGAGGCCTATGCCCAGCAGTGGGCGATTAAAGGCTAATAGATAGAAGCGCAAAACTCGAAAAGCTCTCGCCCTATTCGGTTATTTTTACTTCGCATGTTCCTTAAGGAATAGTCGACCAAGAAATTGGTTTGCCACGTTAAGATCGAATGTCGTGTGCACGTCAAATAGTTAAAAGACTTATTTTTGCTTGTTATGCATTACGTTAATTTCTAACAATAGCTCTTAGCAAAACTTTCTCTAACTAGGAGCTGTCATCCAAAATAGTAAAGCACTTTATTGGTCGCCTCTACAAGGTTTATTTTAAAATTGACAAAAATAATAGAGGATATTATAACTTCCTCTAAAGGGTAGTTAATCCTTTCTTAAGAAACAATTAATTATGACAGAAATTACATCTTTTAGACTTTGTAATGACTGATTTTTTAAAGATTTTTAAATGTTTAAGTAGATACTCAGACAGCATTGTCATTTAAAAGATTAAAGCAATAATAAACTATTTACATATCTACAGGACCCGGGGAGTTCTTTAATGAGTATGGATTATAAATGATATGTTAATGGGTGAAGTATGGTGGGTGACACAAGACGGGGATGGGTGTGCGTGCAAGTCAAGCGACAGTGACAACTTTTGCTAAACAACTCACTGTTCCATAGAACCGCGCGCGCCATTTGGCGGCCCATTCGACCATCCTCTACCTCTGTAAAAAATATATTGTGTAGATATACTATATCCTTTACAAAAACGTCGTTTTTTTTTTATGAAAGAATATTAGGAATGCTTTTTTAAGTATGTCTAATATTCCCTTTTTCCCCTCCTACTGAGCTTAAATTAAAAGCTTGTATTAGGAGTGGATGCGACAATGCCCCAACGGCGGTGGGGTTTGGTCCGGGTACCTTGCGGATTTCAGTCGATACCTTATACCGGTGAGCTATTGAGGCTCAAAGTAGCTTTGGACTTATAAGTACTGTTCAGTATACATTACCACTTATATGCTATGAACATTCCAGATATTATGTATTTTTTATAGTAAAATAGCAAATCTTGCATTGTCAATTAACACTGATTATTTTAATTATTACTAATAAAATTGGATACGCACACATTTTGGTGAAACTAAGAATGTTGTTCAGCATACATTACATTACATTTATATTATATGCTACTTACATTTCAGATAGTTGTGTTTCAAAATATCAAACTCAGCATTGCCAATTGGCCCTATGTTAAATTTGTCATTTTTTTAAAGCTATTGCTGAGTCGTTTCAAAGTCCATATATGACCTTAGGCTGTATATCAATGTATATCAAAATTACTTAACCATAGGTTGTAATAATCAAATATTGGTTAAAAAGTTAATTAATGTGAAAGAATTAATCATATGACAATATTTTCGGGTGTTAAATAACATAATTATTAGTTTAAACAAATAAAATAATCATTCTAGTGGATCACTTAATCTAACACAACTTACATAGAACAAATATCATGAAATCCATCCATTAACAGATGAGTGTGACTTATTATAGAATGAGTGTTTATTTTTTTACTAATATCATAGTTTCATATGAATGCAAAAAATAATAGAACAAGTGTTCATTTTCATACCAGTATCATAGTTTCATATGAGTGCAAAAAAATAATAGAATGAGTGTCCATTTTTTTACCCATATCCGAATTTTACATGATTTCAAACACTAATAGACTGAGTGTTCAGTTTTGCAAAAATATCATAGGTTCATATGAGTGTAAGCACTAACATAATGAGTGTCCATTTTTTCTACCAATAACTTTTTAATTAATGATTACAAATGAAAAGGTTGTATACATAACTCACTATGGTCAGAATAGACTGCCTGATGTTTCATTGGTGGTTGATGTAATCTGTGAGCATACAGAGCATATGTAGGGGACGGACTGCGCGGTCGTTTGACGGTGGATTGTATGGGACCGCGCACCATGCTCTGCTGTTGCGGAACAAACATGTAGTTTGAGTGCTTATTCTTGAACAAAGAGAATAACTAGGGTAAGATAGTGCACAGAGAAGTATACAAGGATGTTAATATAAAGGAAACACAGTGTTAATATATACATTGCTGTAGGTTTTAAAATATAATACAAGTCTAACTAAAACTAAGTTTGATTAAAAGTAGTTCAATGGTTCCTTCCCATCATCATCATCCACAGCCTTTTCGCTCTCACAGCTGGGTTTAGCCCTTGCCCCGTTTATACCACACTTTACAAAATTGAGCTAAGCTGGACCAGTTGCCTTTCATATTTGAAAAAAATACCCATAAATAAAGAAGTTTTCAGCTCCAAAAAACTTACTTTGCCAAGCATGTGTGAGGTCAGCGGTGGAGGTCTGCCCTGAGTTGGGGGCGGCTCTCCTTGCCCCGTAGAAGTGGGCATTGGAAACATGGGCATTGGCATATTTCCAATTGGAATTTTCATTGGTTGCATCTCACTGCAAACAGAAAATAATATAAGTTTGTCAAGTGGTATTTTTTTTAATTCTTAGCTTTGCAAATAAAAAAAACAAACTTTTACTATTGCCAAATATAACTGTGTCAACTTGTTACTAAAATAATAAGTGGAAAATAATCTTGGATCTCAACTCTTAAACTGTTTCACTTTTTGTTTTTACATTTGATTTGATTAAACAATTTTTTTTTCAGTACCTTGACAATAAAAAATTAACATCAAAATTTTAGAGTTAAAAAAA
>JANCMC010050420.1:13705972-13749455 GCA_024363005.1 Charaxes varanes | reverse complement strand
ACGAATATATTCACACCTGAGATTAAGACAGAGAAACTAAATTCCTGCTATTTGGCATTATATCAAAATTCAGTTTTTTTTATGCCTGAGACAGGCATACCTCCATTTGAGTGATCATTTCAATGATCAACTAGTGTGGCCGGGGACTTTGTGTAGCTGCGTAAGGTTTTATAGAACTTCGTAGTCTTCAAGTACAAAAATTTACAAACACTGAGCTATTTCCGGCTCCGGCGTTACACTGAGCAATCTCCCCTGTTTTGTCGTCAGATAACGTGACATTGGCGAAATGTGCGCAGCTGGCATAAATAAGATACATAAATCGAGAATTGAAATTGAATTGAATCAGTTTTATTTATTTATAAAATTTTGTACTACATATCTGTATCACCTATTATGATCTAAATTCAAAGATAGTATTATAGCTCTTTATGCACCTTGGTAAAGTAGCTTAGGTATCGTATTCTTGTTCTTATTTTTCTGTGCGTGTTACGAAACGTTATAGATTTAAACGTCACATTCATTTATTAGTTGGTTCTGTCTATTCGGTTTGCTATTTCGTCTACGCTATTTGACATTATTGACATTGTTTTCTATTTAATATCTTGCGTGTATAATTTTAATTTTTTACGTTCACTTGTTCGTTATTAAAAATGTATGCACATTTTTTTTATTAAGACGCTCGTAGCAGTTTCATTATCATAAATAATAATTGTGGACGTGACACCATTTTTCAAGTACTTATTTCATATAAGTTGAACTTATTAATCGGGATAGCCATGGATGGACCTTCCAGACCGAGGAAGAAACTAAAAGCGGTAAGTTTTAAATTATAATCTACAATAAAGATGAATTCTTAATTCAGATTTTTAAGTATATTTACCCTATAGTTATATAAATTACAATTAAAATTTTACATGACAATTTGATATGTTATTTTTATTAAATAAGTGCAGAAGAAAAAATTAAAGAACTATTTATACATAATAAATGATGATTTTACGCAGTAATTAATACTTGATTAAGTAGAGTAGTTAGTATTATTTTGTTCTTACCCAAAAGATTATGTTTTAATGGAAAATCCAAAAATATGCTTATACTGTAATCCCCCATTACGTTACTCTTATAACACGTTTACATAATACACTATTTCAATTCCTCATATTACACAAGTATTCTCATGGATAATGCGTGCATTTCCCACATTCTATTCAATTATTTCTTAGTTATATATGCATAAGTATTTTTATTTAAAATGTTCTTAGTTTTATTTTAATAAAACACATACAATTCATAACATAATTTTTCCTTTATATTTGATTTAAACTCCCGTTAGCAAGAAATGATAGACATTAATCATTTGAGAGAGACGAATTTCTTAGCATTCCATGGATTCACTGTGCGGGTGCCGGGTCCATCACCCTGTATGTATTTGTGTAGCATTTATTTTGACGCGACCTTTTACTAGCCTTACTTTCACGTGGAATTCATAGCCGGAATATCATAAAAAATAAAATCGCAGTTACAAAAATAAAATAGCATTTCGTAGGCACGTTGATGCTATTTTCGTTCATTCATATTTATCAACGTTCAAAGAACCCTTTGTGTTTAATGACGTCTTACACCGTGGTGGCGTATAATGTAGTTAATTTAATTATTAGTACAAAAATGAATCCCTATAGCTTGAAATAAATACTAGTGTGTTCTAAAAATAATCAGAATATAATATTTAAAAAAGGTTCTTAAGTTAAATGCTTTTACTGTTAAAGTACTGAAATATAAAAAAATAATTAGGGGGTTCCCAGGCACCACCACTAGCCCTAGGTACCGTCACACACTCGGGTCAGTATCGTCCCGTCATAAATCTGAGGCATTGAACAAACGCAAAATAAAATCCATGGGTCGCAAAAAATTTCTATCTAAGGAATTCGTAAGTTACACTACAAAAATTTTCGACAAATTTTACATGAAAAGTAACGTCCAATAAGTTTTTCTTTTTGCAAAAGAAAATTGCAAAGTGTTTTCTGTCTTTATTAATTGCAAATTATTTGGGTTCACCTTTCAATCGGTACATTTTGATATGTTTCTCAGAATTTAATATAGTGTACGGAAAACTTTCTAAACATAATAGTATTTATTTACAGCTGTAGGGACTAACTTATCTTGGCGAATATTTTTTAGTCTAAAAGGTTTGAGGTTTAAAGATACTGATTCTGAATAAGATAATACAGTCACTTGCTTAAGAATACAGTTAATATAGTAAAATTATTGCATCTCGTTCGTTCACAATTCAACCAATACATTCATAGTTTTAAGGTTAGATCTAAAAGACTAGTAGATTAGATTTACGTACCATACTGTTTGATAAAGAAGGTTTTGTAAACAAAGATCTCTTTCAGATGAAGTGCGAACGTTGTTTAAAATAACGAGACCAAAGCTAGCATTCTGCCAAAGCGAATCTTATGAGATTTATGCAAAAGCAGCCTCTGACAATGGCCTTGATATTAAACTCATAACTTTTGATGGCGATTACAAGATGAAAACATTTATGGAAATGTATGAAATGCCACAACTGGAGCCAGATTTCAAGTAAGTAACAAAATATTATTTTCTTGAAAGAATACTAGAAATTTAAATCCAGGGGGATGGATGGGTGGATCTTCCTTTTTTATCTGTTCAATAACTGATCCACCACGGGTACGCGACTCCGGACTACCCCAGCTGCTATTGTCACTCTGAATTAATTCCTAAACCTACAATGACCAATAACTATCGATTGCCGTAGAATTACTTCAGCAATTAATTTTTTTAACTAAATATATACAAGGCGCATAATATATATTTTAATTACATAGATACTAAAAATACAATATAAAGAGAAACATACATATTGGAGACTAGGTATAGACTATGTACCGTCGTCGTCTGCTACGTGACAATATCATAAAACCTCATACAACTTCGGCATTAGATCCCTTGGGACAACACGACGATAGTCCTTTGACCCAGATGAAAATATGTATAAACGATTGGAAGTTATACTCGTATAGCAACCACCAAAAGGCTTACATACCATATGAGTTGCAAGCTTTTGATTTATGAATATGCTCTTTTCTTAAACGTTCCTAAGGCATACCTGTGTATCTATCTTCAATATTGATTTTATTGAATACAACTGAAATTAAATTAAGTCATTCTTTATGCAAAAATACAATCTTTATAAACCCTTTCACTTAGCATGATTTTGCAAAATCGACAGTTTAGCTTGAGTTAACCTGTTACAGTGTTTGTGTTTAGAATTGAAGATTTTATCAAACAACGGGACATGTCAGCTGTGTCCGAGGATTTTGGCTTGTAGCCAACGGTATAATTTTTAAGAGAAAAAAAAACTGTACTCGTTATATTTAGGTGTACTATTTTGTAAAATTCATGAAAATAAGGAATGATTTTCATCATTTTATTGCCAAATTAAATCCCTCATTTTGGCGGGAATTTTGTCTAATGCCTTCTCAATGATAATACTGTAACTACAAAAGTTATTGATTAAGAAGAGTTCATTAAAAAAAGAAATTTGAATCCATTTTTAAAAATAGAAAAAAGAACTGGAACGAGGTTACTACCTTGAGGAACGCCATGTATTTCCGAAACAGATTTGGACTATACGAGGAATATCATAGGCTATTTTGGTTTTAGTTTAATAATAAAGGTTCCGTACACAAAAATAAAAACCCTCAAAGTTTTACAAAACCTTACTCTGTAATCTCAACAGAATAATTGTCAATTTGAGTCCATTTGTTACAATTTTTTATCAAGTATGTCCCATCTGTTAATGGATTAAGCAAAAGTTAAATGAAATCAGAAACGGGACGGGGTAACAAGCAAAAACGGGAGGGTATCTTAATAACCGCTTCCACTTAGCAACTTTTTGCATAATCTACATTTTAGCTGGACTTCACAACGTTTGCACGGATAATAAAGATTTTATCCCACAATGGTACAAGTCAGCGATGCTTTTGGATTTTTCAATTTTTTATTATTGTGCTTTTAATGTGCGTATATGACTGGTCCGTTGGTGCAGTGGGCAATGACCTTGCCTTCCGCTCCGAGGGTCTTGGGTTCGAGTCTGGGTGTATTATCTGTGTGTATATATTTATATATTTGTACAAAAAAAAATATTTGTGTATAACAGGCGTTCATTGTGATAAAAGTTATCTTCTTCGTATGATAAAAGACGTTTTCAAATCCCACCGGTACTTCTTGAAATTAACATATTAATTGCTAACAAGGTATTCAACTATTGTAGCTAATATATAAAACTCTAGTATCAGTGCTAAGTTCCAAACTGGTAAGAAACGCCTTAAAGGATTCTAATAAAAATTTTGAGCATATTTGATAGGTCTAAATAGGTCGTAAACTATTTTTAAGACCTCCTAATTGATAGGGGTGGATGAAATCGCAGGGTACAGTTTGTACTAGAATAAATCATAATGACCAAGTTTTTCATAATAATATATTTAGTACTAATGGCATATTATCGCTCTCTTTGTTATATAACTGGGTTCGCCACGCATCCGGGCTTTATCTCTAGGTATTGCACTGGAAACCGGGTAGATAACGGGTATTATGCACTAGATGTCATAGCAACTAGACGTGTCTTGTACCAGGTGCTTCCTGTAATTAAATTTCCGTTAGACGAAGGGAAACGTCGAACTCTAGTTATTAGCTAAATCACTATCTTCAACTGCTGTTTAGAATCCATTTGCTTCTAAGATATGTAAGTATAGCATTTGAGAATACTACAGTTTAATAATTTCTTGACTGCCGTAATACGTGGGTGGTATTTTCTCAAGTACAATGATCATTTTGATATATATTATTGATTTCTTTATCTTTATCGAAGAGTTTGCTGACTGACAGATCGTTAAAAAGAGAAATAAGAAAGAATTTAGTTTCTGTTACCGTAGCTTCACCTCTAAGGTCGAATGTGCCCAAATCGAAACTTCTTGATTAGACTATTGTGTCTTAAAGCTGGGCAAAGGCTTCCTCCCTTCTCGGTCCACTTTCCTCTGTCCTGGGGCAATATCATTCATAACTTCCCCGCAAAGGTATACAAATCGTCGCACCAACTCGTTTTCGGCCTGCCTCGCCTTTAACGGCCATTGGTGGGCGATCCAGGAAGTCGCAATGGCCCACCTTTCTCGGGTCCATTCGAGGCACATGCCTAGACCAGTCCCACTTCAGCTTTGCTGACTTCTTTTCACACATCCAAATCTATTCAAAGATTATACAAACACAAAAAAATTGTAAAAGGCCTTTAATCGTCTAGGTATAAAATACACTTATAGAATTATATAGTTATAATATTTATACAGTTTTTAATATAATAAAGTGCAAACGAGTCGGCAGTATACCTTGTTTTAAATCTATGGACAACCGCATTACCAAATGGTTGGTTGATACTTCATACCAAAATGCGTTACCTTCCGTTGAAAAAATATTATGCTCTTCGCTCTAAGATCCGTATCCGTAAGATTTGCCCCTTGTTTTCTTAAAAAATAAAATCTGTCCGGAAACACCTGAGCTGGCGACAGACATTTTTGATTCCATTTGCGCACGTACTAGTATAGGAAATGCAATATGAATTACCATGTCTTTTGATTACGCTTCATTGAAACGCAGACCTCAGTATTTGGTAGTAATTTCACTTCTATAGGTCTACGCGTTCCTGAGAAAGTGCACAACAAAGTGATCCTATAAGGATTACTTTTTCCTTTGGAGGTACGGAACCCTAAAAAGTATAGACATACTTTTCTTCTTTGTATTTAAAAAAAAAGTCATATTATTATCTGTAAACCAGATATTTTAGATGTTATAAAGTGTTTGATTAAGATGACGCCTTACCATGGTGCGCAATTCTCTCATCGTGGAGAAGCGGCACCCGCGCTTCGCCAGTTGTTGCCATGTCACCACTATGCAATCACATGACTGAGAATACCTGAAATAGAGAGAAAAGTTTGTCTCAAATATTCATACATATTCCGAAATAGTTTCTATTCTTATCAATGAAGCCTCTTATCATTTTAATTTGCCTAAAGAAAACATTAGGTCTCTGTAAAGTTGGTTTATGGACGATAAATTTTACGTGATAACGCCGAACGCTTGTGCCGATCGTGCCTGTCTATCGCTCGTTCCGCGCTCTCGCTTGCACGTTCGGTTCAGGCGGAACGTGACAATGAGTCATGTTGCCGACGATTATCGATTTATAAGGCGTTACCACCTCAAAATCCGAATTGACATTATGATCTTTGTTAATTTTATTGCATCTTTAGCTGTTTATGAGACGATAATACTGTAGTATTTCATAACTTTATCAACATATTTTTCTTTCTGTAATATTCTTCTTAAATTATTTTTAAATTATTTATAACGGTATACTGATACATGGCAAAATGGAAAATATTGGAAGAGCAAAAGTAATACAGGAAGTACTTCATTTAATTCTATGATTTTTTTAAAGAACAAGCACTTATATGGGTAGTTGTACAATAAGAGGTTCAATTTCATAGAGGATCAATTCCTAAGAGCAAATTTTTTATTTCATAAAACACTTCAATAACAACTTTTGTCCCGTTTATGTACTCTTTCATGTAAGGGCAAACCAATGTATATACATTTTGTTATTTTTAGAAGGCCAAGGTGAATACATTAGCCAGGGTAGTCATCAAGAACCAGGATTTGACCAGGGAAATAATTTGTCTAAATAAAACAATGATATAAGTTATTAACCAACTTTTAACCAACATTGACCTTAATAGGTATAATGAGACTCATTTTTGACAGATATTCATGTTTTTAAATTACAATTTTTTCAGAGTATCCAAAAGAACTTGATTACAGTCTCATTTCTTTGTGAGATAATCTCTTTTGCCTGCACATAGTCTCAAATTAGTTTTCCTCAAAAAAATTGACATTTTTTGGATGATTCATTTTATTTTTTTAGTAAAAAGTAATAAAAGCTTGTTTTAAAAATCTTAAATATATGTAAGACTGCTGGACATAGGCCTTCTCCAAGGCTCGCCACTTAGCCTGATCTAGTTTCCGCCAGCCACGCTAGTTAGTTAAACAAAATTACTCTATGGTACTGTGAGCATAAGGCCGTGCGCAAATTGCGTAAACGTTTTGAAACTTGTAATTGCGATATCCTTTATCATTTTTAAACGGTATCAGTTTCTTGTAACACCTTTTAAACTTCCGCGATCATTTTCACAATCATTATTTAAATCCCGGGTCATATCGCGATCGTACCTTATCTTTCCGTCACTTGAACAAAGTTAAATCGTGGTCATGAGGAGGCCCACGGAGATGCCCTTTGGGCGATATGACCAGGATATTAAATGAGTATGAAAAGTTAAAATTCCTAGTCTACGCAATTTGGCAATTTTCTTATGACAGATATTTAAGCGACCTTATAATTTGATGTCTGGTCAACCAGAACCTGTGTCCTAACGTATCGATTATTGTTTAATATTGCAGTAAATATCACGTATCATTTAAAATTGTGAACATCACATTCCTAGTTACATGTAACATTATATCAATACAGATTCGTGTGCAAATGCGTCCGGCCTTAGATTAGATGTGATACGACAAATTAGAACAAGATCATTGAATTGACGCGAGTGAAATCATGGGCATCAGCTAGGCATATATTTGGCTTCTTGTAGTCACCATCTGATAACCTTGCTGTTCTGACGACGACGTTAGAACCAACTCCTCGGCGATTACGAGTTACGTTGCTTTTTGTAGTCGGTTTTACCTTTTATTTAAAAATGATTATTTTTAGAATTTTTAAAGAAAAAATTCTGTCATTACATAATTTTTGCGAAAATTTTACCATTAACGCAGCGGAAACTCTCAAATGAGAAAAAGAACCCCCCGTTTTTTCATTGGTGCTCTGATTCTATTGTTCTTTGCGTGATGGTATATTATGTACATATAGCCTATAGCTTTCCTCGATAAATGGGTTATCTAACATAGAAATATTTTTTTACAAATCGGACCAGTACTTCCTGAGATAAACGCGTTCAAGCAAACAAACTAACATATTCTTCAGATTTATATAATTGGTATAGATTAGCTGAACTACTAATTAAAGTCCGCGTAAGCTACATTTATCACTTAGCAGTTTAAAAATAGTTTTCGGATATGGATTAATATAATGTTTATAAAAACACCTTCACAAATAATACATTATTTAAAAACAAATTTGGTTAGCATAGAAAAGGTTATAGTGAGCCAACCCGACTTAAAAGATAGAGTTCTTACTCCTTATTTATATTAATTGAAACCAAAATAGAGGTATATCACTGTTAATGATAGAATTGTAAATTATTATAGATATGTATTCTATAATAATACCTACGTTAATAGTTTTATCAGCTCAGTTTTGGGGATTGGAGAATAAACATTAGAAATTTATATCATATACATAATTTCGCGTTTCTGCGCGTTAACAATTTAAATGAGAATGACATATGTCCTTACTATGACTAATTTTATTTTATCAAAGTTAAGTTCCTATCCTGTATATGACAAATGTTAATTTTAATCATGTATTCAAAATGAAAATACCTTAAAAACTAAATAAAGGAAAGTTGAAATCTATGACATTAAACTATGTCGCACCTGGGTCCCTATTTTTCGGCGTTTCCCGACCGGAATAAAATCGCTATGCAAATCCGCCTCTGTCCAATATAAGCCGTTCAGCCCCGCGGTTGTTTTGATTGTATTAATTATAACTCAGCCCTCAACTTCCAAGATTAACACCTCTTCTTTTCTTTCATTAACAACCTCCATATTCATGCTTTCAGAAATTATCGGATTATATCGGAATGTTTAAAACAATTCAATCTAAGAAATTTAGAAGCTAGTGTAAATGTTGAAAATGATATTACGTGTGTTGTACTTTGTATTTATTCGTTCCAAGGACCTAAGTGAATAATCCCAAATATATTTAATACATGCCTTTTATAGAAACCCTTAATTCCCATCTCATTGCCACCACAACGACCTCCAACAGATACCGTTATCAAAACTATGCCCGCTACTTCGTCCGCGTAATATTACATAAAACGATAGATTCCATTTTAGCGTGATAATATACAGCCTATAGCCTTCCTCGATAAACGGGCTATCTGACACTGAAACAATTTTTCAAATCAGACCATTAGTTTCTAAGATTAGCGTTATATATTAAGTAATAGATCTACATAGATGGTATTGCGATATGTCACTATTGCCGCCATTGCGACAGGCCAGTAACATTCTTCTTACGTCATAACATGGTGGCAATACTTATAGACTTTTAACACAGATTACAATAAACCATGTAAGTCAATGCATCTATTTTTATAACTTAAAATATCTTATTATTAATAATGACTACCACTAGATTATACCGTAACATAAAGACTGGCAGAATATGCAGACATTGCTTGACATACTTTACCACTTCGTGTATTTTCTTGTCCTAAAGGTTGTGTGGAAGAAAACGCTCTTCAACGATAACACAGCATTTTTATTTATTTTCTTGCTGTATGTTATTATGTGTTAATTTCTTTTGTAGTGTACAAAAAAGCGTATAAATAAATGCTTTAACAAATAAATAAAGTTTCTTAAAAAAGCTTAGAAGTAAATGTGCCTGAATTGTTAATAAAAATATATAATCGATTCCGTTTGGTATGGGTTCTTCACAGTGTAGGGAACGAGGAGTCTGGGTGTATTATCCATATGTATGTAATTATATATTTCTAAAAAAAATATTTGTGTATAACAGGCGTCTGTTATCTATAACACAGGCATTAAATTGTCTACCTTAGCAATAGAAGTCCGTGTGTCATATATTCCTGTGTATATATATTTATTTAAAGCTTAAGCTGCGCAAAGTTTTATTGAACTTTGTCGTTTTCAAGGACAAATATGTACATACACTTTGAGCTATGTGTGGCTCCGGCATAATAATGTCGTTGTACAAAGAATTAAAACTTTGATTATAATAATACAAATTATATAAGCATATGGTACGCAAATATATAGATTTGTGGCTGAATTTTAACTAACCAGCGATTTCTCTTATTTATTAATTAGCATAATATAGAAGACTGATTGTAAGATAGAAGACCTCATCGTAAGCAGGTTGAGAATAGAAGCTAAATTAACGAAGCTAAAGATCCATGCAGAATGTCGAAGCATTGAGCCGTTAAACAAAAAAAAAAATACGGTCATACTTTGAAAGAAACAAAAAGAGTCACCGAAATCAGCTCCTTAATAAAAACATTGGGTTAGGGGAATACATCGTGTTATAACATGGCTTATGAATTTATTCGTTTATTAGGAAGGTTCGAAAGGTTGCTCGCACGAAATATCTACGGTCAGATACCCCTAATCCGGATAAAAATGGAAAAAAGGTGTTGACCATTTGTAATGTTACCCGAACGAATATTCTTCGAACCTCGCTTACATTTATTTTATCAGACTGCTTCAAAAGGATCGATGTTTTGTGCATTTGCAGCGGTAAATTCAAATTATTTTATCAATATTTCGTTTTACTTGGAAATAAATAGCATAAAATGTTCCAGTTATATATAAAATTAGTTTTAAAAATCCAAAGTTTTTAGCCTTTATTTTGCTTTATTATTAAAAGTATTAGAGGTATGATAACTTAAGCCAGGTTAAGACGAAGCTAGCGCTGGCTGTCAGTTGCACTGGCCACCAGCGCTACACTGTTTACAACGCAACAGCCACTTTCTGTAACAAAAAAATAATTCTTTATTAAGATGTCAGCAAATATTTCCAAAAGTATTTAATAGTTAACTTGTGTTTTTATTATGTTTACAAAACGTTTCGACAAACTTTGATGTGCCGAAATTGATAAGAAAGAAAAAGTCCTTATTTTTGAAGAAGATGAATCCATCACATCCCAATATGAGCATAAAATATTTAAGAAAATACAAAACAAATATTGACACAGCAAAAACACACTCAAACTTAACATATTATATTATTATATAAGTGTTCCCAATAGTATAATTATCCATTAAAAGTAATAAATAAAAATTATCCTAATTTGTGATACATATTTGTTTTTTTTTAAAGCTCTACTGCCATGCGTGGAGGAGGCGACTAGGTGCCATCCAAAAATCAGTGTTGGAAGTGGAACTTGTCCCTCATCCAACAAATAAGCTGAGAGGTTTACCTTTTTGGGCATCTCACTGTATATAGATATACATATAATGTTTAAGGTTTTTATTTTTTTTAAAGTGTAAATTGTGTATATATAAGTACAGTGTTTTTTTATACCAAATAAAAGTTTTTCTTCTTCTTCTTTTTTACATTGGAATTATACCGATTGCCAGATGATTAGGTTTGATAATTATTTTATAATAGATAAAATGATTTAATCGTTGAAATTATTGTGTCATCGTTGCTATATTTTTGGTTTACAATTTTGTGTTTATTGTGTACATCAGCCACAATTCACTGCATTAATTAAATTAACGTAATATATGTCATAGTATTGCATTTGATTTATGTTTGTGAATTTGCATGCCATTTCTGTGGCTGGAGGATTGTTTGTATTGGATTTTTTTTTAATTAATTACTTTGTAAATTCAGTCTGCAAATAAACGAATTGTTACTTATGAATTAACTAGCGGACCCGGCAGACGTTGTCCTGTCTGAACGTTGGGTTACTTACTATTGTTAACTTCATTATTGTTTTATTACTGTAAAAAGATTTTGCCTACCTGTTCGGGTGCAGGTAGTACTAAACTGCATACCTTTATATATGATATTTCCGAAGGATTAGGGAAGTCTACCTTGTGGATTGGCGCGAGAGCATCTCCCATATAAATATTATTAGTTTTGAATATTAATATCACCGTGTTAACGCAGTTTTTACGGCCCACATTTTACACTATTTACTATATCCTAAAATTTGTTCCCGTTCCCTTTCCCGTTTCCATTCCCGTTCCTTCTCCTGTTCCCGTTACCGTTCCCGTTCCAGATCTTTTGAGTGATATTTTTTTAAATCAATATCCGTCTCCTCATTTTAAGCTACCTCCGTAACAATTTCCAGCCAAGTCGGTTCAGCAGTTCTTGAGCTACAAATAGCGTAACTAACACAACTTTCTTTTATACATATAGCTCTCAGTCCACATTTTCTACCATTGAGTTGTAGAGGCCTCCATTCGAATTATGCGATGGCAAAGGAATGCTTGTTCCTATTGAAGCCGCCAACCGTAGATCGGCACGTTTCGGCCATCTTCTCGCATAGAAAACGGCTTTCTGATATAAGCCGTATTCCCATATGCGTGTACAAACATCATAAGTTTGATATAGGGTACCTAAGTTTAGTAACGATCGTTGTTCGGTTACATATCCTAATATTAATAGCTCAACGACCAAAGAAAGACCCTTTAAGTTCAATTAAGTAAGTTTCAGTTAGGGTAATTGCTTTTGTTTTGTATAGTGCGATGTTACAAATAAACATTTAATATTATGTTTATAAAAAGACCTTCACAAATAATGCATTATTTTAGAACAAATTTGATTAGCATAAAAAAGGTTTATACTGAGCCTACCTTAGAACATATGTCATGTTGTCCCAGATTTTATTTAGAAATTTTAAAGGGGAACAATTTTGTCATGGACTTTTGCGAAACTTTAACCTTATACGCAACGCACGCAGCGGAAGCTCTCGAATGGGAAAAAGAACCCCCGATTTTGAAACATTCTTCATTGGTGCTCCGCTACTTTTGGTCTTAGTGACGATATATAACCTATAGCCTTCCTCGATAAATGACTTATCTAACGCTAAAAGCATTTTTCAAATCGGATCTGTACTTCATGAGATTTCAAACAAACAAACTCTTTGGCTTTAAACAAACAAACTCTTTGGCGCGTTCAAACAAAAACTCTTTGGCTTTATATATTAGTATAGATAGGTTGATATATAAAAAAAAAATCAGAGCCTGGAACACGACATTAAAATAATAAAAGTTTATTAAAACCTCCTTATCGCAGACGGTTTCCAACTTCAAAAGAATTGGAATATTTTATTTCGCTTACATTATTCTTGCGGACCGCGTAATGCGCTCCTAAATTTCACCCAAACTGCGCATTATACGGAACAGTAAAAATTTCATTGTAATACGTCGTATAAAAATTCAAATTGCATTGGAATAAGTCCGCGATATTATCACACAATTCCACTTGAATTCGTTTGAAAAACAAAATAAGTTTTTATCGACTCGAATTTCTACTACAAAACGATAATTTGAATACTTGGAAATATACCATAAGTTGTCTCTATTTTATAATGTTTTTTTTTCATAATGCTTATTTAGTTACTTACAGCCTTCTCAACTAGAGTATATGCATAGTACTAGAAATCGCCGGCTGGTCGAACTTAGTTCACAAACCTTTAAATTTACGAACTATATGTTAATTGAAAGCTATATACAAGTTTTTAATTATTTGTACGACGATATTGTCATATATGACGATTAATATACACGGTCGTCATGACGACGCTTTGACACAGTCTTATAGTAAAATTTGTACATGTGTGTGTAAATCGTTTGGCACTGGTGTGCGTGAGTTTGTATTTCATTAGTTTAACGTATTAATATTGCCTATTTTTATAAAAATATTAGCATACGCACACCATCGTCCGTATAAATTATAACTGTGCCATATTTCACACTCCTCCGTCTGCGCAATTTTCGTAAAACGGTACCGAAAGTTTTCGCTTCACGCATCTACATTTATACCAATAAATAAAGCTCGAAGAGTTTGTTTGTTTGCTGGAACCCGCTAATCTCAGGAACTATTGGTCCGATCGGATAAAATTTTTCAGTAGTCTATTTATCGAGGAAGGCTCCTATAACGCGAAATAAACCTACAGTGTTATAGGGGATTACAGTATACTCGTTAAGATTCTGTTACGTTTTTTTATAGGGCACTGACCATGCCTTCCGCTCCAGGGGTCGTGGGCTCGATTCCCACCTCGAGTCTGGGTGTATTATCTATATGTATGTATTTATATATTTCTAGAAAAAAATATTTGTTTATAACAGGCATCTGTTACCTATAACACAGACATTAAGTTGTCTACCTTAGAAACAGGCGCCCGTGTGTCATATAGTCCTGTATATATTTATTAGTCTGTGTCATTACAGCTTAAAAACGATGTTAAAGAGTCAGTTTTAGTGACATTTGTTACAATGTATGCGAGAAGGGAAGTCTACGTGAATTTATCCGTCCCCCGATCAGTAAGGGTGTGAAATTCACATAAATAACGTCGCAAGAAACTTAACGGCAAATTAAACCACAATTTGGCTTTTGTAGGGTGAATAAATTTTGACTAACGCGCAATATGGCTAATGCAGAAATCATTGCTATGTAAAGATGTTAAGTCAACGCCTAGGATAACTAGGTGGCTACATAGATATCCGTTAAGAAAGTACTTTCCGATTAGTCCAGATTAGAAGGTCTAAGGGCCCTAGCAAGTTTACGCGGAGTCGCGGGAAGCAGCTAGTGAGTAATAAAAGCAAAGAAATCCGTGAGCAATTTTCGGAAAATTATTTCCTAATTTCTGAAAGCACCGTTCACTTTTACGACCCGGACTGGAGACGCGAATCAATTTATTTTCGCCAAATAATTTTGAGAGCGTAAACAATAAAAATTTTCGGGAGCACATTGGACAGTAAATAATAGCCGATACATTGTGTGCGACTAGAGATGTGCCGCGTAGGATAAGGATACATTCGTTTGTATCCGTGAATATAGATGATACGGCCCTTAATTTTCTCATTGATACCTAAACAAAAAAAAATAGATTTATTGTAGGCTTTCCTTTAATTAAGTTAAATAAATTTTAAAGAAGTTTTCTAATAAAAATGATAGGAAACTATCATAATAACGTAACTATTACCTGCCTATGCTATAATTTTTAATTACAATAACTAAGAACATGTTGCTATCAGAATTACGCTCTGAGGGTTTTATAATGTATAAATAACGGCAACGCACTACCAGCCCCTCTGATGCTGCAGGTGTCCATGGGTGACGCTGATCAACTGATCATCTCGGTTGATCCGTTTGCTCGTTTGCCCGCTTAACCTATAAATATAAAAAAAGAAGAAAAGGTAATCCCTTGCTTAAATAAAGGGACATAGAGGCAGACAGAAAGGAGAAAAGGATACGGATACTACAGTCACGGATGAAATGGGAGGCGTCACAATAACAGATACGGTAGATCGGGGTGGAGTATGTGAGAAAGAGGTACTGGTACCCGGGCGCGCCGGCCCAATTCGGCTACAAGCATGGCGCTACCTCTAATTAAAAATTCTATATTAGAACGTGACAAAAGAAACCCATAGCATGGTACAGAACTACGCTTTCGCGATATTGGTGTTATTCGTTGTCTTTGATAATTAATCTTCATTATAAGTACTGTTAAACATGAATATTACATATCTCGTCAAATATTCTGTGCAATGTAGAATGTACAAGCAACTGTAAACAAAAGTTATCGATATTCTATATAAGAACGTGACCAAAAAAAAAAACCCACAGCAGGGTACAGAACTTCGCTTTCCCGATATTGATGTTTATTCCTCCCACTCTGTCCCACTGCTGGGCAAAGACCACTCTCCTCTATTTAGAGCTAAACCAATCCACTCTTTTCCCGCAAAGGCGTCCAAGTTCGGTAATTAAGACATCATTATAAGTACTGTACAATATGAATCTCGTCAACTATTCTGCGGAATGTAGAATATGCAATGAGTTGTAACAAAAACTTAGACTTAGAGACTTCTAGACGCGATTTCTAGAGGCGACATTGATGGTAATGTACTCCTGGGTTTTGGATTACTTGGACCACTCAATTTTAACGTTACCATAACTAATAAGCCTTATTGTAAAAGCAATAACAAATTGTTACAGGTACATACGAATCAGTTGCTGAATCATCTATCAGAGTCGGAAAAAATATTTCTACTTGGACCAAATCATCATAGTGAGTATAATAATGTTATGACAAAGAAAAGGAAAACGCTGACGTATCTCACACGGCTTGGCTTCCAAAAGTACCATATATTTCCAATCACAGATGCTATATAAGTCATGGGGACATGGGGAAATTCGAATTTTAGCGAATTTAAAGAATATTTTTGTAGTTGAGGTCTTTAAACGTCATTTCATCTACTTACACGTATCATAGACATAATTATATTGGAATTGATCTATTTTTCTTCTACAGATGCACAAATTGAGATAGCGAATCTCAGGCGACCGAAACGTCGCAAGAGGTCACTATTTTTTGACAGCGGGGACCTCGCTTCTATAAAGAAGAAGCTAAATATCAAAAGAAGTCCTAAGAACAGCTTTCTAGATCCTCAGTTTTTATTGTTGAAGAGATGGTCGAATGGTACAGAAGTAGTATTAGATCAACATACGGATGAGGAGTTAGATTTATGTTATTATAGAAGCGAAAACGCTGCTTTGTATGCTTGCGACGATGTGGTAAGTTAGACAAATGTTATTTAATAACAATTTATTAAAAGTTGTTCACAAGTAAATTACTAATGAATGTTAACAGATTAATAACACAATCATTTTAATTACTGATGGCAAAAAAATCTTTAGAAACTTTGTAAGCTTACAAATTCAAGTAACATAATTTCACATACATTTTGTATTTTCAAATTTTTTGAATAGTTACTTAAATACGTAAAGTATACTTATGAAAATAAATATAACTAAATAAAGTATACTTATAACAATGAGGAAAAAACATATTTATTTTCAGAGAGGCGTAATAAAGTCAAATGATAGTTACTATTTTATACATCCACTGCCGAAAAGATTTCACAACGAAGACGTTAAAACACATGTTATTGTTAAAAGACCTATTTCTGATTTAAATGCAATTGCGAATGGTGAAGATAAGGAAAATGTTTGTGCTGAAGATCATAAGCAGGTGTTTCCTGAAACAATAAACCAAGCTAAGACATGGACAAAACACAGAAGGAAAAGAGAAATAGAGACAGGAATAGCAAGAAATACAATCACTGAAGATAATTTAGATAAATTTAAATTAAACATAGCACATAGAAATAAAACTATAGAAGGATTTATAGAAAAATTAGATATAGGAGATAACAGACAAAAAAGAGCTATACTGCCAGCTATTTTTGTTGAAACTGCTGTCTTCGTAGATAGAGATTTGTACAAACATATGACAGTCAATTTTCCAATTGATACTGAAAGAGAATTAGTTAGATTTGTACTGGCAATGATTAATGCAGTACAACTGCTTTATCATGATCCAAGCCTGGGTAGACCTGTTAATTTTATTTTAAAGAGATTGGAAATCCTTCACGAAGATCCTGTAAATTTAAAAAGACCTCATGATATAGATAGATTTTTAAGTAACTTTTGCACATGGCAGAGATTAGAAAATCCACCAGGTGACAATGACCCATTACATTGGGATCATGCGTTAATTTTGACCGGTTTAGACTTGTATGTTGTCAACAAAAATGGAAAAGTAAGCAGCCAAGTTGTGGGTAAGCGCAGTTTTCTATATTAACTATATCTAAATTAATTTTTGATAAAAAAATCTATTTATTTAGGCCGTTGACGTTGCTAAGAATAACTGTTTAAGTACTTTTCGTCTTCATTTTATATTTTAAAACAATTCAACCCCATTCATTGTAACCACAAGACATTTCATCGTTTGTTACTAATAAAAGCAATATAACTTTACCATATCTTTTTCGCGCAGATTTCTATATTAACTATATCTAAATTTATTATTGATAAAAAGAAAACTATTTATTTAGGCCGTCGACGTTGTTAAGAAAAACCTAATCAGTACTTTCCGTCTTCATTTTATATTTTAAAACAATTCAACCCCATTCATTGTAACCACAAGATATTTTATCGTTTGTTACTAATAAAAGCAATATAACTTATACTTACTGAGTTACAAAATTAACAACTCTATGATAAATTTTAATCAAGTAAAGTGTCTATTCTAGCAAGTGATAAAATAATAGGTTTCTTATCATTTTTCGACACGCTCTCTTTCTTATTGCGTCCAATCCTCCACTGTTCAAAATAATGACGATTGCTTCATAAAAAGCTAAAGCCTCCAAATTGGATAGTTGCGTTATACGAGTAAATAATTTGCGGTGTCTGGTGTTCAATTATGAATAAGTTCAATTCTTACTCTTCTATTATAGTCTTATTTTTATATAATCCCAGTGTTGACGAGACAAAGACTATATTTAATAGAAAATATTGTTCAAACATTGATTTATTTTTCGTTTTTAAATACATAAAATCTTCTAGGTACTTCACTGAATTCCTCTATATCGCCAAGACTGACATAAGTTTTTACGGTTTTATTGGTTCTCATTAGGTGACTAAAACGATGTAAATTCACAGAAGCAAATGATACGTAGAAGATAGCGCTGTGTAAGGGTTTTAGATATTTCTGCCACTTACCACTTCTTATCTTTATAAAACAACTAATATCCAGCAATATGACAATGAGACAGCATTAAATTTACTGTCTCACAACTTTCTTATTCAAATTCAAATGATATTTTATTCAAGTAGACTTTTATAAGCTCTTTCGAAACATCAAATATTTTAAAAACTACCACTGATTCGGAAGAGTCGAGCGACGAGAAGTATCAGCAAGAAACTACTTAACCATTCTTTTAAAAATAGTTCTTATAGAAATGAGTTTTTCACATTTTTGCATGTTTACTAACAAGTACAAAGCAAGAGCGACCCAACTCCAAGCAGTTTCTTCATTAATATAGTCTTCAACAGTATAATACGCTTTACAAATAAGCGTGTTTTTAACATGTAATTAATAATTTAACTAGAGACAAATTTAATCTTCTCTTATCTCTGTTCTACCTAAAGTTATTACCGTCTAACCTCTTCCCCGAAACTCCCACAGTTTCTACAATCTCACGACTTATCTCACTCAGTGACATTAATTGGGACTCACAGTTTTACGTGCCTTCCAAAACATGGTTCTCCATCCATCCGACCTTCTGACCGAATATCTGAAAAACCAGTATTAGAATAGTTCACCCATCTTATTAGTGAATGTTATTTAGTGTAATCCCCCTTTGGCCTCATTTATGTTTTATTTTGTATAACTTGTTGTCATGTACTTTTAATGCTGTAGGATTACTAATAAATCTATTAACCATTCACGGTAAGAACTGCTTAACCTAGCAATCGACTCAAATATCGGCTACTAATTAAGTTACGATCTCCTCACTGAAATGGTTTCTTTTTGTTGCGGACAGATGATACCTGAAGATAGACATATCGACGTCTTTGATCGGGGACGTCGACGACCCAAATAATTGAGGCTGGCATTAGTGTACATAGTGAGCGAGATAGCTAACTCCTGCTGGAGATAGACAAAGATAGTGCTATCTCGCTCACGTAAACACGGATTGTTTACGGTTTTACGGCGTACACTAGTGTCGGCCTCCTTTTAGTACTTAAGGTCGTGCCTAATTGTGGCAAGGCACGTTATTACACGACGCTCCCTGATCCAGATGTTATATTGTGTGCTTGTAAATACAGTCCTAGAAGATAAGAACAGGTCGGTGTTTTATTGCCCCATCAATATAACTGTATTTACAAGCAAACAATATAACATCTGGATCAGGTTGGCTCAATATTGTTTGTTTTCGATCAGGAATATTTAATTGTAGACGTTTTCAGGACTAGCGCCAGTTGCTGGAATGTGCACAGTTACAAGCAGTTGTACTGTCAACGAAGGAAGACATTTTGAGAGCGTCTATGTGGTAGCTCACGAAATTGGCCACAAGTACGTAAAAAAGTATTCCCCCCCGTTTATAAGTTCTCATAAAATATATAGGTACATCCTTTTTGAATAGTTTATATTTATACCGTAGTTGGTAGACGATGATTTTGACTTGTCTCTTCTTAGCCGTTTAACCAATCTCCTTTGTCTTTTATATCGGAGCCAGACATAGCTCAAAGCGTTTGTACATTTTTGTCCTTGAAGTCCGCAAAGTACTACACAACTTTTTACAGTTACACAAAGTCCCCGGCCAGTCTACAATGTCAATGAAATGATCATTCAAATGAAGCTATATCAGGCTCCAGCATCAAAGACCGGCATCGCATCTGCCAGCCGCCTTGTCATGCGTCGGTAGCCTACCGTTTCTTGGTCGACTGTACATTTTTCCAGCTTGATATTTTGTCATCATTTTTTTAAATAGATTTCAATTCAATGATTTATGGTTTTTTTTTCATAAACTATCCAAAGTTTAGAAACGTCATTTGCTTCAGTTTAGGAATGCGTCACGATGGCCCACTGGCTGACAACGGCTGTGATCCGAGCGCATACATCATGAGTCCCACGCTTGGGAGTGGGAAAATAACGTGGTCCCAGTGCAGCAGGAACTATCTACAAAAATTTCTGGAGTAAGCAACTTTATCATTAAATAGTTTTTTAATGGTTGATGCTAGCTTGGTATAATTTACTTCACCATTGTCATATCACCTGAAGATATTATATTCGAAATTTAAAAAACCCCAGATACTACACTCGGGTATGTTCGTTGAATTCAGTAAATTCAAATGATATTTTATTCAAGTACACTTTTACAAAGCTCTTCTGAAAGTAAGTTTACCTATACGCCCCCCCCTCTCAATTCGAAAACCCAATTTTGTAGTACACAAATCAAATGGCACGGGTTAATACAGAATGTTCTATTTTGATAATAGGCATGTCTTTTTTTATTAGCCTATTGTGCAAAGGCCTCCCCCTTCTTGATCCACATTCTTCTTCCCTGGGCCAATCTCATCCATAACTTCTCCGCAAAGGTATCCAAATTGTCACGCCATCGTCATGCCTTACTAAATAAAAATGTACTTTTATGGAAATAATTAATCCTTTTAAAGGATACTTTAAATTCTATATTTATGGCCAATATATCCGTTTACACCAGCAAATAAGCGTAAAGTTTGTGCTACGAATGTTGGTGAGACAATAGAGTAAGAGATTCGAATCGGTTGCTTAACGGATAACCTTTTCACTGTTGAGCTATCGGGGTCGTAAATCAAAATCGTAGCACTAATGTGTCGCTGAGCGTTCGTTCGTGAGTTATATAGAAGCCCACAAACAAACTTTCGCCACGCGGAAATGTTTATATACGCCAAAAAAATTTAGAGTTAGAATTTTTATTTGTTGCTTGAAATCAAGTAGCTTTGAATATCAATTTTTATAAATTTAAATAAATGTAAACATTAAATCGACCTTAACGAGTGTCCAAGAACTCCTGTTGAAACAAGATAGGTGAGAAGGTTGGGACGGGAGCGGAGCATAACGGAGGCGCCGTCTTAACTTTCTTGGTTATTTTTTAGCCCCCGAATCATAAAGAGAGGTGTTATAAATTTGATGTCGATGTCTGTGTGTTTGTCTGTCTGTGATGTCGTAAGCTTCGACACACGGACTGATTTCGACGGAGTTTTTCTCATTTGAAAGCCTTGCGGTGGTTCCTAGCTATGTTTGGCAAAAATTGGTCCAGCAGTTTGAAGAGTATCAGCTCATTTCTAATATGTAAGGCATTTTTGGCATAAAATTTAATTATCATGCTTTTGTCTGAAAGATTTCTCAGTTGTGTTTTTGAGCCTATGTTTGAAGAAGTTGGTGGTGAAAGAAGAGAGAAATAAACGATAGGAAGCGGTCATATACGAGTGAGCTATCAAAAAAATAATATATAGATATAATATCTTCTTTCCTCTAAAAATTTAAAAATAAATTATTTTTAAATAAAAAGAAAACCGACTTCAAAAACAAAAGGGCGAGGAAATAAAAAGCATAAAATAAATAGTACTTTCATACGATTTAGAAGACACTTACTGATGTGCTGAAGTCGGTGTCAAGCCGCTACCAAGGTTCTGTGCTAAATTGACATAGTCGTCAGATGTTGAAGTCGGTGCCATCAGTAAGTGTCTTCTAAATCGTATGAAAGTACTATTTATTTTATGCTTTTTAGTTCCTCGCCCTTTTGTTTTTGAAGTCGGTTTTCTTTTTATTTAAAAATAATTTACTATATATTACAATTCTATCATATAAAATAAATTGTTGAAATAATTGAACCATGGCCAGCTTCTGGCTGTTTCACCTGATCACCTCCATGTTCTAATAATATTGTCGCGTAACTTAAACTAACATATAAAATTTTAACTCAATCAGTAACCAAAAAGCAGGTCAAACTTAAAACAAGATTTGTTTATAGACGAAAGGAAAACGGGAAAACGAAACTAAATAAAAGCTTGCAAAATAGAGGAGCGTGGCCAGGTAAGTTAATTTGAATATATTATAAAACGTTTATCTTCGCTGACTTTAAATAAAACCTATATAGAGATAATTGATAGAGCCATTCAAATAAAACATAGAGAACTAAACGTTAAGGGAGTTTGCGAGATCGAAGATAATTAATAAGCGAGACACGCGCGCCGCATTAAGTGGGTGAGGGCCAGTTGCCAAGCTAAGAGCTCTGCGTTGGAAACTGATTCTCCGAGAATTTACAAACGGTTTGTACGTATTTACGTCTTTAACAACTATCATCCTAAATAATATAAGAGATGCCATTGTGACTCATTTTTTTCATGCAATACTTTTTACTTTCTTTGATTACAAATGTCTACATTAAGGCACGTAATGTTGCGACAAAAATTAGCTAAAAACAAAAGTGGTAAAGAAAGTTTACATTTGAAACGACTAATGTCCTGAACTCTCGTAAGAGCTAAAGGTCAGCCTCTATCGGCATCAGTGAGCAAGTTTCGAGCGTATTCACATCATCGGCCAAGGTGGCCAAAGGTTATATTTTTATCTAGCGAAACTAAGTGTATCGGAATTTCTTTTACGAAATTAAAGAGTCGTTGTATATTAGTGTGAACGTGATAGATACAAGTATGTTTGGGCGCTAATGTATATCGAGTGACATGAGGAACGGTTGACCTTATCGCAACCGCTTTTTATCTTTAAACATAAGTTCTTTTAATATTATTACGCACGAAGATTTTAATGAATCGTACGACTATAAATGAGACTTTATAAGGACATAAAGTTGGAGCGTGGCTCAGATCATAGAATTATTTCTACGATCTATGAGCAGTAAAACTTTAGCATATACTCCTACATATTAATGTTATATATAGATTGTTGATATGTACATATAAATCGATAGAAGGTTAATATTTCGGTTAAGCTATGGGTTTATATTTCAATTTAAACACTTTCTCTCAATTATTTATTGACAAACTTTAATGTCATCAATAAAATAAAAATAGAACTGTTGGTATATTAATGCATGAAGATGGTTCAAATCTTATGTTGACATTTTTTGTTCTGCTTTATTTTTTGTACTTATACTTACGTGTTGTGTATAGTGAGATTATTTTTTTAAATTCTATTCATGCCTATGAGCTACATTTTTATACGATTGTCTTGACTTCAAACACCTGGTACGCGTTAAAGGTTTCAGTTAAACAACTTCAAAAGTTACTGTCTAATTCCGCTCCCAATAATTTTCCTAATGAGTTTTTAGTATATTTTATCAACATGTAATAGTTTGGAAATCCTAAAGAGGGGGACCATCTTGCAAAACATTTTGATGGCCAATTGGGATATATGAAAAAAGAAATTCAGCTGCAGTTCACATGTATGGGAGCCATCCCCAAAATGCAAAATTATTAATATAAAAGCGTCTATACGTAGTACTTAACTGTACCAAATTTTAGGCATTTATGTTCACAATTGTACAAGTTACTTATATCGGACAGACGGACGGACAGGACGAAACTATAAGATTTGCTGGTAGCATTACGAAACCTTAAAAAGTAAACAATGTATATAAAATATTCCTTAAATTATGTTACCTGTATCAGTGTTAACGTACCTACTAAATTATTATGGCTTTCTTTAATATTACGAATATTGATAGATAAGAACCATCTAAAATAATTGTTCATCCACATTTGTTTCAACAAGCGGAAAAATCGATGTTAAATTTCCTTTACTGATATGGAAGAGCGGAGCTTCCTGACACAGGCATTTTAATAATGCCTACTAGGTTGGCTCCGGTTACAGAATATAGTTATAAGTTTCTGTATGGTATTATCCGATACCATTAAGATTTAATGTATGTAGTTTTAAGTTTTTTTTTTTTTCTCCAAATAAACATTATTATTATTAAATATTATAATTTAACATGACAATTAATAAACTACAACTTAACATTTTAAAAGCAAAGAATAATGAATATACTACAAGTTCTTTTATGTTAAAAATTCTCCTCATATTTATATTTTTAATACTAAAGCCGGAATCATAAAGAAAGTTGCAAAAACTTTTGCATAGCTTATCAAATATTGATGTAATACGTTATGCAACACAACCGGTTGCAAGCTTTATCTGTTATTAATGAATTTAATAGTTTATAATAAAAGCGATTATAACGACTTAAACTATTATTTATGTTTAAATGAACTTACTATACACAACAAAAAGTTTTGTTGCGCAGGGTAAATTCATTTACATTTCAGAAAAACCCTAATTACCAATACTTCTCAAAGTAGTCTTTCAAAGAGACCGTTGATCTTTTCATTTATCTTTTTATGCGTTCCGGCAGACAATCTAGTAAGGAACGCTTGAAAATATTAATAATACTCGTTCATACATTATTTCGTGTACAAGACGAACCATAAATATAGGCAAAGGCCAAGGAAGCAGCTTTAATTCTTAAACGTAAGTAAATTTACGATGACAAGGAATTACTGAATAAGAATTCTTTGCTGTTTATTTTAATCGCACATCGCTATATAAAGGTTGTGTGTGCTTTTTTTTATTATATTACAATATTACTGTAGTTTAGTATAAACAGATTAAAACGATGGGCTACATTTTAAATAAAGAAACAATTTGGATAAGAATTTAGCTATTAAAAGATGGAGATTGACTAATCGCACGCTTGGAGCCTAAAGTCATTAACATTTTGAGGTGATAAAAAAATGTGAATTAGTAACGGTTTATTAAACTTAACAGAAAAGATGAAGAATTTAAGCTCTTCGAGTAATAGTGTCTCAACAAAACACTAATTAAAATTATCCTTTTATAATAAATGCAAACCTTCTAAAGCAATAGAATTCCTTGAACGCACTAAAAAATCTCCAATCACCTTTTCTTAAACTTGTGAACTTCACAGACAAGTGTGAATTTCATCGGAATATACAGAATTCTGTCTATGATTCAGAATAAAAAGAGAGACTAAATCATTTGTTAATACAAAACTTTACTAATGGTTTTTCCACTAAATCGAGATTTCTTACGAGTATTTATTTTGGAAAGAGATAACCTGGTGGGCCAACCTAATTTTTATGAGCGACATTTGCGAGTTCATGCGCCATCAACGTTAATTACAAACACCAGTAGAAGTATAATATATAGCCTGCGTATTGACAATTACAATAAAATAAGATGTTAAGATTTTAATTAACAGTGTTATGGTTGTCAGTTATGTTTTGTATTATTGACTGCGGTTATTTTTTATTCATACAAAAGGCCTGGACTATGAATGTTAACTAATTTGTAAATAGAGTTTGTGAACATGCCGTTGAAGTACTTAAATAAATAATAATTTCTTTAACCGTAAAATAATAGTCGATTATATGAACAAAATTTATAGGTGGCGGTTTTAGTGAAGGGGCAACGTAATTCTAAAAACTAACAGAGGCCCGAAACTTCAATGACCGTGAACCATTGCCGGATGTAAAGTGAAATAAAAGAGTCTGCTAGCAGATAGCTGTTACTCGACCCACATAGGCGGCCTGGTTCCGATGAAATCGCAATGTAATTTCGCGACTCACATTTTTGGAACACTTTTACTTCGGCACCGGGCTACAGTTTTGATGATGGCATCAATTTCTCTTTCAATAGTATCGTTTCAATGCGACTGTAGTATTCTGCTTCAGGAAATTTTGAGCCAGTGAATATAAAATGCAGACATGAATAGAAAAATTGATGTGGCCACTTTCGGAGCCACTATTATATAATCCTACAATTAATTTACGACAAACGTTTGCTATTAAAACGATAAGAAGAAGATGAAGACGTCTTTTACCGAGACAAGATAAAAGATAAGAGAGAGAGAGACAGAAGATCTCTTACATTTTCCAGTAGATGGGATAACATGGGATAACAATAAAGGCTTTGAAGTTTTTGAAAAGCAATCAACCAATAATAAATTATTTTCTGAATTTTTTAATGTCATACCCCAATTATTTTCATAATTATGATATTAGTCGATAGAAAATTAAAATTTAAGGTAGCATTTGTTAGAGGACGCAATTGTACTTTTTAGATATCAAGGGGGGAGGGGTCAGTTCAATTCAAGTTTCCGGGGTTGCTACCAATTTTCATGGATTTACTTGTTTAAAGTTGTTGTATCTTAATTGCGACACAAAAGTGTTAACAAATTTTTTTTTTGAGACCTATAGTTCTTCAGATAAACAATTAAAACCATTTGAACCCCTTTTTCCAAGATGGCCAACGTGGGACAAGGGTTTCGACCTCACAAACTTTAATTTGACTTTAAACTGACCCCTTTAATATCTAAAAAATACAACTGCGTCCTCTAACTAATGCACGCTAAGCCCAAAGAACTGAAACATTTCAATGGACTATATTTATCACCCGATAGCAGTCCAAACGACTGCTCAGCACACCAAAGAAATACATGTGCTAAAATATGAGGGACAAAAGTACATTTACTCAATAAATATTACGCTTATCTGTGGCAATAGAGCAAAAACTCGGTAACCACAAGCCGCCTAAGACAGGCCCAGTTTAACGAGAACTAGTTAAAGCAACTAAGAGCGAAACTAATACGCACTAGAACGGTGGATTACTTTCATTTGTTTGAGACGCCGAAAGTGAACTTTTACTTTCAGAGCGGAAACATTGGCGAGATAAAAAAAAATATTACATTAAATATATAATTAGAATTTATTTTACTTAAACTCTCCAAACGCCATTCTCGATTCTTCTTCTCCTGACTTCCTAACAAGGTACTCTCTGTTTGTAACCCTCTTTGATAGGTTTCCACAAAAAATTGTCACGGTATGTATAAGTCTTATTATTAGAAACACTATGTTTATCAGGTTGATTGGCGAAGGCTTAAGTAAAGTAAACATTATAAACATACAGCCTCAAAAGGCCAACGGATGAATAGGTTGAATTTAATCTATTAGTAAAGCGTTTAGGGTCAATCGCCGATACCGCTAAGCACAAACCAAATTATCGTATAATCGTATTTAAAACAAATACTACTTTCATTACTTTTATCAATTAGCATTTACTTAACGCTTATATGATTGCACTTTATTATATTCCTACTAACGGACCCGGCAGACGGTGTCTTGCCCGAATTTATGCTCATCCCTTTGTAGCCAATTTACCAATCTCTCCTTGGACCGTATCTTGAAAGGCTTTAATTAAGTAAGGAAAACGCTGGTCGGTAGTCTAATACTATTCTGTAACGTAGAATGGATGTTGAAAGAACTCGATCAGGACATCATTGAACATGCACTTTGAAACATTTATACCTGCCGGTAATGGAAGCGTGGATGTAGACTGTTAATCAAACAGAAAACAAAAAGCAAACAACCTGTATCGACTCAATATTTTAATAGTTTAGGGTTGCCGATTGTCAAATTTTAATCATTTCACTTATTTATTATTGAACTGTTGTTTTTTTACTGTATACGAATTTTTATTTGTTTGCGAGCGCACAATCGTTAGCCCAGTGTCGTTAAAAGCTTTAAACTTCGTTTCAAATACACGACGTGTCCCAAACTCCTCTTTAAAGGCCGGCAACGCATCGAGCCTTCTGGTGGTGGAGATGTCCATGGGTGTCGGTAGTCACTTAGCTGATAAGCCGCCTGCTCGTTTGCCCCTTGTAATATATATAAAAATACGTTTGTAATCATTAGCGCACTCGGATTCCAGACTTGATCAAGTTACTAATAGTAATTGTTTACATGTTTTTTTTTTTACTTTTTATTCACTACTAATGTGGACACAGGAAAATTTTGTTTGGCATTAAATTATAATTATTTTTACTATCAAACTTCAAAGCTATATTATGATTATGAGCAGTGCGGCGGTGTGACGCAGCGTAGAAGCACATTCCAGAAATAGGCGTGTTTGTATATAGGAATGGAATATTTTTTTATTACATTTACGCATATTGACTACCATGCTTAAAAGATCAACGTGAAATTTGACATAGGTACACTTTTTTTTAATTAGAGCAATCGCCACGCTTGCAGTCCTTTTGGACTGCAGGCGAATTAAGCCGGCGCCCGTGTAACAAAAAAAAATAATTTATGTACAATAAATAGTAAATACACTACACCACATTCAAATTCAAAATTCTTTTATTTACTTAGTTTTTTGCAAACACTTGTGTAAGCATGCTCATGTGTATATTTTTGAAAAGAAATGTAATGTTTTAGTGATAAAAAAAATCGTCTTAGACCTAAGTTTACAAGTGATCCAATGCGCCCAGCACTAAGAAGAGCCGTCAACAAACTCAGTCCGGTAATTTTTCACCATATAGTGACTTTCAGAATAGAATCGTTTATTCAAAGTTAAAGTCAAAAACCATTTTTGACTTATTCATATTATAGACTTTACAGTACTTATGAACGTCGTGTGTATAATAGTATTTTTTTTCTTAATCATTGCTATAACATTTGGAGATAAATTAAATGATTTAAAACCTAAGTTTACAAGGATTCCACCGCGCCCTGTCTGGGAAGATCCCGCAGCAAACTCAATCGGGTAATTTTTTTGTCATCACCAAAGTTAAAAACGCTAAAATAATATTACATATTGTTATTTTCTATTACTATTATACATGCACATTGTAGCACATATAATTACTAAACTGCCAGGCAGTACCTTTTACATATAGGTTAATGCATTACAACCCTATAGTGTGGTAATTCTACACTAGAAATACTTTTCATCGACCACGTCGGAGTAATGAACGAGGCGAGGGACAATAACTTTGTACCACCATTCTGCACCAACCTCAAACTATAAAAGAGGACATAAATAGTCATCTGTGAACTTTTGTGGAAGTACTCAATATTATAATTAAAATACCGTTGTTCTTTTTACGACCGTATATTTCATCCTGTGACTGATCTATTAAGGTATAAAATGTCTTTATTTACAACAATTTATGTATACATTATGATATTTTGTTCCGTAGTTCTAGGGTAGTTTTTTATTTTCTTTTTTTTAACCCGCCGCCACAGTAGCTTGGTTAGTACTTTACTTAAATCAATATTATAATAAGATAAGGCTGTCTTTAGACGCATTGTAGATACTCCTGTTATGAATAATTACTGCTTAAGGCCTAGGCTGCATTCTCAACTAAATACTCTCAACTAAAGTTTATTATATTTTTCTTTTTTTCAAGTTTGCTTACGTTTCTATAGGTAATAGGAATAAATTTATAAATTAAACACACATTTTTATTTAGAATAATGTTTAAGCCACAGTTTATTTATTTTATGTTAATTATTTACTTCACCAAATTTATCAAAAAAAAAACGGGGAATTATTAGGGTCCATTATTTTTTATGGAAAATAAACTTTCGAATAACCTTAATGCATAAATCAAGATAAAACCTATTTTAAAACTATGCTATGAATAAGAGAAGTAACATAATGTAATGAAAAATGTATAGACGATGAAGAGGCATCTTACGACTACCATATATTAGAATATTGGTGTCAAATCAAGAGGCAGCCTACGAGATCTAGTCTGAAGAAAGTGAAACCTCTCTAATTACTCTCATCGCCCTAGAAACCAACGAAGATGTTTAATCAAATAAACAAGAAATAACGGAAATCGAAATTTTTAATTGTCAATAAATGATAAAAATTATAAAAAAAAACGCAGATTATACAATAACTGCGAACTCTACAGACGTTGTTTTGCCCGAACGTTGGGTTGCTTACTATTTACTTCATTCTATTATCCTATAACTATTCTCGTTCCCGTTCCCGTCAATTGTAATTGTTAAAAGCACGAACGTTGCATTAGGAATAATTTAATATGACGCTTAAGTAATCTTGAATTTTCTAATTTTCCGCGCAATTTTCTTATTGCATCTTGTTTCATTCATAGGACCCTTCCACTGACTATAAAAAATACAACGAAAAAAGAATAAACGAAATCGGTATGACCCATTTATATATGTAAATAATATATATAAATTAATGTTACATAAATAGCATCTAGGTGCATAACACTCATTACCCGAAAACTTTGAAGTAGAATTTGTACTACAAACTGTCTTAACGAAGTAAAATGATCAATGACAAAACCATCACGATAGATAATGTAAAGAAAAAACCGGACATACGTTCAATATAACCTATGATGCCGAACTACGAGGCTAATACTTGCATTCGTCCGATAGAAACGTGATAAAGCATTCGTAGTATCGAATTTTACGAAACTAATTGAAATAAAGGTTAGAGCTGCTATCATGTTTACAGTCACAACTGTATAATATGTATAAAATTGAGACAAATTTCCATTAGTCATGGAGAGCAGTTTTTTCTGGCGTTCAGACGTGAATTGATAAAACAAGATTTTTTGTATCTAAAATTCGATAATTCTTAGCACTAATATAGGTTAGTTACCAGTCAGAAATACGACTAGGTCCTTCAAATAGGTTTTATAATATACATAAAAAAACATAAGCTCTACAATCCTCAATCCTATTTCTTGAGTTTCATATAACTGTATAATATAAAGATATATAGCGCGAAGACATTTTGGCCGATTACATGTTAACTGCGGTCAATATCCGATAAGACAACCGTAAGAGCTATCGCGATAGTAAGTAAACCACGTCGAGTACTTTAACAACTTTATTAAATACTAGATAGATATACGTTTTCTTCGTTTAAAAGTGTAGTGCATATACTCGTATAAAACCATAGATATTTGCCAAAAACAATGAAGGAAATGTATTCGCTCATAATAAAACTACACAATCCGATTGTAACACATAATATAGTGAAATTATAGTAACTATCGGTGAATAATAAAATAATATTATTATAGATGAATTGATTGGTTCTAAGTGACTGTAGTATCTTTTTATAAGATATGAAATAAGGATTTCCAATACCTGTCCTACCAGACGTCATACAAATAGTAAATATGCATTCCTCCTAGTTTAACTTTTCTATATTTATAAAATTTCATATGCAAGTGCTTTATCGTACGTTTTATTAATAGAAGATATCTTTTCTATCAATCAGAAAAGTAGTAATCATCAATTAGAGGTAGCGCCATGCTTGTAGCCGAATTGGGCCGGCGCGTCCGGGTACCAGTACCTCTTTCTCACATGCCAATATTAAGTCGACGATCGGAGAAGTGAACTAAGACACGATTAGAAACGCACTGGTTTATTCCAAGAATGACAACGCATGACATATATGACAAGGATAATAGAACGTAGTAAATAGTAAGTAACCCAACGTTCGGACAGGACAACGTCTGCCGGGAACGCCAGTTTATGTAAAAAGTCCACTGAAATAAATTTATTTTAACGTACTAAAATATAACTCTAGATGAACGAAAATTCGTGGAGCAATTTGAATTAATAGTTCCATGTGGAAATAATAAAAGTATCCTAAAAGTATTTTATTTTAAATGACTTCTTCAGCCAGAGGATTCGTTTCAAATCCGGTGACAGTTGGAAAAATCTACACCCATTCTGGGAGGAATTTCAATTATATGCTCCTTTAGAGCGCCAATGAAACGTAAAATTTCGACTGCTCTGAGGGTACCCATGATATTTATGACAGTGAAAACCAATTATGTAATACGTTTATAGGTACATAGCGCTTCTTGTAAGTGGTCCGTCGTCATAAGCCGCTTTTTGTGTCAATTTTTTTTCAACACACACACATTTTTTTTTTATTTAAAGAGTATTAGGAATACTTTTTAGGTATGTCTAATATTCCCTTTTCCCCTCCTACTAAGCTTAAACTAAAGGCTCGTATTAGAAGTGGGTGTGACAATACCCCAACGGCGGTGGGGTTTGAACCTGTTACCTTGCGGAATTCAGTTCGTACCTTATACCGTTGAGCTATTGAGGCTCTATATATTGGTTTGCATATTGTACCAAATTGTTTACTGGCGGATTCCACACTAGGGAAACCTGTATCGCGGATCAACTAAACAGTAGCACGTATTAGTAGAATACAATAAATACATACTGTATTTTACTATCGTACATCTCCTGAGCACGCATAACTCCCGAATTAATTCTTCGTCCACTTCTAGCGTTATCCCGGTCTTGGTATAACCAGGACGCACGAATCAAGGAAGGAGGCGTTCTACAAACCGCCCTCTTCTACCACAATAGTGGAGAACCAAGGGACGTATTCATTATAAGGGGAAGTAGGCCAAATTGAGCCTATCGCCGAGGCGTCATGGTAATCAAAATTGTTTATTCATATAGACTTTTTTTTAGTTGAATGTGAAAAGTGAATGCGAAGCAATTAAGCGACCTTCAAGGAAAAGAGTATTCATTTTTTGAACGCTGATAACACATTGGCCCTCATTCGCACGAGCTTTTTTACCGCGCGTAAAAAAAGCGTTAAAACATAACACATGGATTCCCAAGTTTGTGTTCACACGATAGCGCTTTTATAATGCGACGTTTTTTTTATCGAGCACTGTTCTATTTTTAACGCTATATAAATACGCATAGGGCATATTTTCGTATTGACGAATTGTACTCAATCCATGATGCGTCAGATAAATCACCGAGAATACCAGCTCTTGTGACAGCTTTATCGCATTGGAATCGTGATCGAAAGCTTCGGAGGCGTGATCTATTTCGTGCATATTATTTTATACGTGATTGCTTATCGTTCCTGTTAAAATTAATTCTTGAAAATTTAGACACACTCAACTTCATTTGTTGTACTAAAGTAAATGAATTAAATCAAAATAAATAAGATACTGTAAATTTTTTTACTTTAACATGAGAATACGTTAGAAATATATGCTAGTAGCACGGAATAGCGTGATTTAAAGCCAGTTGACTTGTTTCAGATAAAAATAAGGAGAAAATAAAAATGGTAAATTCTCAGAGTCATCTAATTTGATGTTAACAGAAAGAGATGAGTGACACTATTTGAAAACGGACGCCATACAGAGCGCTTCTGTTATTTATTATTATTTGTAGGTCATTAACTTATCAGTTTTGTGTATACTACTATATCTATATAATAAAAAGTCGTTTATAGTTCGCGGACATCTGTCTCAGTGTGTGGAACGCGAGGTGTGTGCGCAGACGTTTCTATATCTTTAATATTGATAAGAATTTATAACAGTGAGTAAAATTTATTATTACTGTTTCTTTTAATATTATATAGTGTGACTGGTGAGACACTTAGAATACTTAAAGAGAGTACTCGGTACTCGATTCTCGTTATAATTATGTAATAAAAATAGGTATTAAATTTTTGACCAAATTTCCTTAAAATTGGGTGAAGTGTGGCCTTACGTTGTTTGGTTAAGTTGCTATAGCATAAGGTTAGTTTGTAAGGAGAAATGAAATGAATCATAATGTCTGGTTAGTTACATAAAAAAATTAATGACCGCTGTCAGTCGGAATGACACGCGATATTGAGCACTATTTAGGTAGTTTTATTGATTACAACAGGTTTGTTTTCTGTGATAATACGGAAGTAATCTGTTTTTGTTGTGACTATGTGTCGGATGTTTTGTGCTTTTGTGTGATTCTAATGAGCGAAATAGGTACCTAGGTATTTTTGTTTAAAATAAGTATTATCTTTTTGTCATACATGATCATCAAATATCAGGTCCCTGAGTGTCATAAGTGGCTCACCAGTCACTCTGTATAATGGAATACATAATAGGTGTGATTAAATGTAATTGTCAAACTTCATAGAATTGAAACAAATAGATTTTATTTTCGATTTACTTTATATTAGAAGATTTATATATAGTTTTATCTAATGTTAATTTAATAATTTTGCCGAGAAAAATAGGTGAGTTTTAAAGTGATGTAAGACAAGGTATTTTACCATTAGAAAATATCATTTCAAATTGTGTTCGTTATAGACACTTTTTGCCTCGCACAATTTCTCTGTGGTAGTTTGCATGCTGTTCCGATGGTCGGGGATTTGAATGAAATGATACGCTTCCGTAATGTACCTTTTGTTAGATTTTTATTAGTAATTATATATATTATAAGTATGTCCGCATATATTTAAAGGAACAAATGAAAAGGATAAAAGCGGACATGGACATGGACAAAAAACAATGGTTTCCACGCAGACTGATAGTCTTTTAATGAGCTAATTTGACGAACTACAATTCTTAGCTTTCGTGTAGTAAAAATTACGTAGACTTCCCTAGACACCGACATGAAATAGGTTTGGGCCTCATATCATCTTTAGATAATAAAGTTTCTCAATATGGAGGGTTTCAATCATGCTTAAGAAGACTCTGCTGCTAAATGACTTGCACTTTCGGAACATCAAGATCTATGGTTTGACTCCTGTTGATGCTATGACAACTATTCTTTCTTATTTATTAGCTATGTTTAAGAGCATTGAACAATGATATGTTTGGACAATTAAGGCTAAATGGAAAGATGCTGTAGTGATTGTGATATTTACTGTTAACAACTCACCACCCAGTGAATGCACGTGTGATATTAACATCGCCTAGATAGTTGTCACTCAATCCACGGTTGTAACAAGACTATCTTGTCCATCTGCGCGTCATTGTATTTATACTTCTATGAACAACTACCCTCCTTTACATATACATTATAGTGATCATAGCTTAGATATTCAATTAAGGCAGTCACACAGTCTAGTCTCCAAAATCAAATCATAAGAATCCGCCCTTTTATAAAGGTCAGATAGACAGAAAAGAGTATACAAAATACAGTATGTAGATTACTTCATTCAATTTTCTTTATACCTACCCACTTGTCCTTAAACCGTAAGCACGACCTTCGTTTCAATCTCAATGTCAGCTGAATTGATTACCCAATTTCCTTGTACCGGCGCAATTCCCACACAAGAACATATCCTGGGATTTCCAGGATGTACTTGTGTTTTAACATACAATTATTTCGTATTTCTTTACTAATCGATTAGACAATGATGATTATGAAAAAGATGTAAATGAAAATCAATTTTTGAAGTGAAAACTTATTTAGGCATGTTGGGCATTTTTTGAGACGGGAAAAAATATTGAATTCGCATCATCGCTTTCAATGAACTATTTATAAGTATACTGTGCATATAGATTAGCTACTTTGTGTACTTCTTAAGTGAACATAAATTATGGAACTCGTGTCATCATAACCGTACGCTTGACTTTGACTTTCATCTGACTTTGACTTGACTTTGCCTTTCGTCTATGACATTGACATTGACATTGACATTGACATTGATATTGATATTGATATTGATATTGATATTGATATTGATATTGATATTGATATTGATATTGATATTGATATTGATATTAGGACCTTTTCGAATTTGAATATAACCTAAAATTTTTCGGATTCGACTACATTTGTTGGAACAATTGAAAATAGTTAAACATAACAATTCCAGTAAAGGGTTGTTAAATGATCAATTTAATGCTAAATCTGCATCGACATTTGGAAGGGAAAAGTTGTTCATCATTTGTTATGTAGGCCCCTGGCGTATAACAACTTTGGGCATTGGAAATAAAATTGTACCACACTTCAGATATCAATGCAAACTTGTCAGTTGTCAGTCTTTGTGTTCTAGCAGATCGTACGTCGAATCTCAAAAATGTCATAATCTCCCGAAATCTATCCCGAGACATGGCGGCTTTTACAAAATCGTTACCCCATTTGACTGACCACAGTGAATCTAGATCTAAAGATTTTGCGCCTATGGTCCCACGTACATAAATAATAGCCAGAAAAGCTTCGAGTTCTTCAATTTTTAGAACCCACTCAGGAGAAAGAGTTCGTCGAGCTTCTGCCATAGTGCAAGACAAAATGTGTTTCAAAATTTTTTCGTGAATCATAAGATGCCAAGCACTACTGCTAGTCCCATTCACATTACGTTTTGCATATGAAGTAGGTCCAGCGTGATCTTTGAACAGATTTTGTTGACCTCGCCTACCTGGTAGTGCAGAGTTAGTTGTGTCAACTTTCCAAGTCGTTACATCAGGTGCAGTAATTTCTGTTCCCAAAGGGATTTCTTTCAGAGATTTGTATCTATCATGCAAACCAAGCAACGGCTGACTGTTCTTCCACGACCTCTGCATTGTCCAAGCGCATTTTCATCTTCAAGAGTTGATTACGTTATTTGTTCACCTAAAAACAATGATTTATCAATTATTAGCAAAATAGCAATTATAAAGATCAATAGAGCAAAAACGACACTAAATCTCCTATCATAATAAATAGAAATAAGTTTATAAACTACAATAATATAATATAAGTTTATTGAATAAGAATACATATCTGGTCGACTTTGAATTTGATTTATAGAATTTTCATCTTCGGATGACGATGAGACACTATTTGTTGGTGATTGTTGCCAATCTTCATCGGATGAATATAACGGGTCGCCTTCCGAATTGTCTTCGTCGAGATCTTGAATAATTTCCGCAGGATTTAGATTATGTTTAGCCATAGTACGGGCGATGTGACAGAAACAAAACACACGCTACACTCTCGCCACTGCCGTTCGGTTACTAATGTAGCGAAGTGATCCCAATACTGTGGTGGTGGGGGGCGCGGCACATCGAGTATCGAAAGCAATGATATTTTGACTAAATCAGTAATAAATAAACAAAAAATATGAAGTTAAACGCTGACATCTATGACTGGGTCAAAATTGACCCAACCGCGCTTTGAGGTAAATTCAAGCCAAATATCAACCAGTGCTAGAATGGGTCGCCCATCCAGCACCCGGTCGCAGTTTGCTGCGATGCGACCTCAAATGCCGACCACAGATTAGGCCATGACCCCCTCCACAAGTGCCAAATTGAATAACTTCGATTTAAGCTTTAGTGGAACCTTTTTTAAAGACTGTACTAACGCATGGTGGGCCACATGGTCCGAAGCAAACCGGGCAGCATGGATCGAAACAGCAACTTCGGCAACTACCGCACTGGAAAAAAAAGTGTTTAGTCGATTAGTGTTCGTTTACAAAATTTTAACCCAAATGAGTGTTAACACAAATTCGTTCTTACTTTCAATGAAGCAGGAAGATCGGTGTTACTCTGTAAAAAAACCAAGTGGTTTAGATAGTATAAATTATTGTAGACGATATAAATGAAAACTAAAAACGCGACCTTGAAATGCTAGGAAAAATAGGATCGTATTTAATGTTAAATTTGGTTTTTGGAGCATAAATTAAATTTTTCATTGCAATACATCGTATAACACGTTTAAATAACAGCTAAACCAATAAAGTTCACGTTTATATAATATCATTCATAAATAGTAAAGTAAGATACATTAATAGATTATTTTAATTTAATTTTTTACCAGCTATCCGCCCCGAATTCCGCCTGAGTCGTTCTGGCGACGTCGCCATGGCGTCTCGGTAAGGTAGGACTATTAAAGATCTAAGCGTACTAGAACGGGAAGCACATTTGTTTTTTTTTACTATGTAGAGTGTCGTAGAGAGTGAAATAGCGTCCCTTGGCCTATATCCAGCAGTGATGCATAATTGCTGAAACAGGTGATGGTAATGGTGATGAGAGATTAGCTTAAAAATAGATACTTGACCTTGTGTTTACAACATCGCCCACCACAGCATATTTGGATGATCGCAGTTTGAGGAAACACCGGCTTGTCGTCTTCCTTACGGATTTTCCTGGACGTCTTCTTCCCCACGATGGCGATATTGGACAGTCCAAACATGTTGTGCTCCCGATCCAACTTGAGTATCGTCGACAGGCATTTTTCACCAAAACTGGCGCGGCTGTTTATCTTTTGCTCATCGTAAGATTCTCCGCTATAAACTGAGCTCATCGAATTGGTTGGTGATAGCGATGGGGAACTGAAAACGAAGTTTGTGTTTTTATAGAATGTATGTTTTACTCTCTCTGCTTGGGTACATGAATTTGCTATCTATGTACTAATAATTGAACCGAAAACTTTCGGTACCATTTTACGAAAATTGCGCTAACGGAGGAGTATGAAGTTTAGCACAATTATAGTTAACATAGAGGATTTTTATAAAATATGCATTATTAATACATTAAATCGTTAAAATAAAACCTCACGCACACCAATGCCGAACGATTTAGCACGATGATTTGTCATTAAAATAATATTCAACTGCTTATCTCCACACTTTAGAAAGTGAACTGAAAGTAAATGCAAATTCTTGATGTAGTTTTGAACAATGGATTGATTATTGTTATTATTTAGCTGATATCTATTTCAATGCAGCTGCTCTTTAACGCCATATATCTCATCAGTTCCTTAGATACGTCTCCAAGCCTCCTGGTGGTGCAGATGTCTATGGGCATTGGTATTCACTTAGATGAATCGCCTGCCCGTTGTTATATGTAAAAAAAATATGAGATGTATTTGGTCATAAGCCTGATGACCAAATATTTTAAATTATGTGCTTATACTCAGCAGCAAATAAATCTTTATATATGTAATTCTACTGTACGTGTGTATGTCATTGAACTCTTCCTAAACGGCTGGAACGGCTAGAACGAATTTTTTGTATGCGTTTAACTAGAGCCCTGGATAGCTTAGATTCCCAAATCAGCCCGGCAGATTGCGCAGCAGACCGTGTCTAGGTTATCTTTTTATAGATTTTTACGTTCGGGCAGGACAACGTCTGCCGGGTCCGCAAGTAAATAATAAATTATTAAAAAAAAACCGCCTTCAAAAAACGCCAACGAACTAAAATGCAGAAAATAATTAGTTATTTCATACTACTAAGTAGACACCTACAAGTGTCGAAGTCGATACCAAGTCAAATAGATTCCCAGCTAAACTGATGGCACCGGCTTCAACACATATGTTTAATTGTAGAACATACTCATTGGAAAAGAACTAATGTTTTGAAAAAAGAAATAAAACTATAGTCAAAGAATAGAAAAATGTAAAAAAGATTACTAACCAAAATTTTTATCTAATAACATTATTTACTATAATTCTGTAAGGAAAACCGAATATCAAAATAAAGTATGCAATTTATACAAATACGTATCTACTAAATCATAAAGTACTATTTTTTTTAATCTATTTTAATTTTTTTTTAATGGAAGGTAGTTTTGTTTATGTGATACGATACGTAGGCCAACTAAATGCACTGCTCTAGGGACAGGTGAGGTTTGGGAGTAAACGAAAACGTCATCGATGTATATGTATAAAAAAATTTTAGACATGACCGATTTTGATCAAATTTAAATGCGACCACCACCTCATGTACCAAACAAAAAGGAACCATCAAAGTCGGTTCATAAATGGCGGTGTCATCGCGTAATACATACAACAATAATACAGTCTACTTGAGAACTTCCTCCTTTTTTGAAGTCGGTTAAAAAAAGACCTAGTTGTGTTTGGCTACCGAAAAGTAAGTAACTTCCTTTCACTACATAATATGTTAAGTTTTAACACTTTTGAATACCGTGGTTCCTCTGTAGAACCGTTAACATAAGGAATTATAGAAATAATTGTTAAAGGTAAACTTTATATTGCATGCTTATAAGCGGAATTTGGATGTACTTTTTAGCTTTAAGACTTTGTGTAACTCAAGTTCGCAATAAATAAAATTTGAATTTTGTTCTAGCTGTTCCTCGCTATTTCGTCTGCGTAATATTTCGAAAGTCCTTAGAACCTCCCTATTCTGGCCTTATCGAAAAATACTTTCTTAGCGATTACTACTTACTATAAACTATAATTCCTAGCTAAATTTAATTTATATCCCGCGGTTTTCGATATTTCGTGTTAGGTGATGTCTCGGTTTTATATATAATATATACAGATAATATTTTTATTTGTAATATATTGTTACAAAAAATATATATTTTTTTGTAACACAGTGGGTCACCTATCTATTACCCGGCCGCGGTAAGAACTGCTTAACCTAGCGATCGACTCAAATGCTGGCCACTGATTCAGCGACCACCTCAGATGATACAGAAAACACTGTAAAGCAATCTATACTTTAATATATAAAGCTGAAGAGGTAGTTTGCCTGAACGCGCTAATCTCTGGAACTACTGGTTCGATTTCAAAAATTATTTCAGCGTTAGATAGCTCATTTATCGTGGAAGGCTTTAGGCTGTATGTCAGCGCGCTAAAATTGACTCTATTTTTTTCAGCTAATTTTACGCGGACTATGCACATTGCAGCTAGTTTATGATAAAAGTCATATTTGAACATTATTTTCGTACTAACAAAAATCGTACTAGGAATAACGTTTTAGTTTAACATACCCTCTCCATTTCGAAGTACTCCATGGTGGTGACATTGGAGCAATTCCCAAATAACAGCACTTGACAACTCGACTCTTGGAGACTCAAAATTGCCATCAAAATTGTATAACAACTATAAAAACGCATTTTACAATTGCGAGATATGATGACGGAGATACGTACGAGTTACATTACCGAGATGAACTATATTTTACCAGTTATCATAATCTGTTATCGACGAGATAAGCTGTCCAATATTGCTACTAAAACACTTTATATACAACACTAGCTGTGCCCGCGAATTCGTCCGCGGAAAATTGCGTTAAAAATAGATTCCATTTTAGCTTTGCGATATATAGCCTGTATATAGCCTTCCTCGATAAATGAGCTATCTAAAACTGAAAGATTTTTCAAATCGGACCAGTAGTTCCTGAGATTAGCGCGTGCAAGCAAACAAAAAAACTCTTCAGCTGTATATATTAATATAGATATAGATCAAAGAATTTAATCTTTTTTATTTATTTATTACAAGGAGAAAACGGGCAGGCGGTCGATTAGGTGACTACAATCGCGCGTGGACATCTGCATCTCAAGAAGGCAAATGCGTTGCCGGCCTTTAAGGAGGAGTTTAGGCCACCGGGATCTCTCTATATATAATACTACTGTACGAGTAGTACTCCTCCTAAACGTCTGGTCCTTTTTTGTATGCATTTGGATGACGCCCTGGATGGTTTAGATTCTTAAATGTAAAAGTATTTTCCTGCTCTGTTTGTTTTTTCGCACTGCGTCGTATCGCATCACAACGCGTTTCACATTGGCATGGAAACGTTCACCTGGTACTATACTTTCGACATCAATATGGTTGATCGCACGTTCATACGAACTAAGTTCGCTCGCATCGCGCATTCGCGTTCGATTAGGACGACGCCTGACACAAATGCAAACACTATTGCCGAGTGCAGCAATCGTATCAGCGTGGTCTCTGCGGTCGAACGAAATCAAACAAATTAATTGTACACAATTGCAGATGTGGTTCCGGCGACCGCAAAACGTTTCTGTTATAACAGACGAATCACATGTGAAAATACGACAAATACTGGAACAGCTCGATTTGGAAAGAAATTCCTGTCTCGCGCCGTCTTCTTTATGGAACCAGCTGTGGTGTGTAGGTAAAGAGGTGTATGTCAGTCGTATTGCAACCGTGGATCGGGTAACAACTTCTTTATCTTCCTAGCGTTATTCCAGTCTAGTATTAGAGTCCGCTTAAATTGCAGAGGATTTTGAGAATTTAGGATCCTATTTAATATTATAAACGCCAAAATTTCTACACATATACATATGGATGTTTGACGGTCTTTCACGGAAAAATTACTGAATGGATTAAAAAAAAACTGTACAATATTATTGTTTTTATATCAGAATAACACATAAGCTATAAATTATAAAGATATTGTGTGAATTGACCAAAATATAACGATAAATGTCAAGTAAGCTGGAGAAAATTCTGTCATTATCAAGCTATTCTGGCATGCGCTGCAGAAACCGTTACATTTACACGTATACATAGTGTATGAAGGAAATATTTATCATAAATAGTTGTACAAAAAATCCTGCGATAGCATATATCTGTCTTTAATGTTGAAGCCATTAACGCCGAAATAGAGAACCATTATGGAACGGGAAAGAGAAAGGAAAAGGGAACAATATTATAGGATACTAAAATGTAGTAAATAGTATGTAACCTAACTTTCAGGCAGGACAGTGTCTGCTGGGTCTGCTAGTTATTTTATATATCGCAGTTATCCTGTAGTCAATAAATTGGTCATATAAAAGGAAAAAAGTTATGACACATACATTACTCTACTTTTTTTATACCTTAATTAAAGGAAATTTTGGGTTGCTCATATGGTACTAAGAATAAAGTACCTTATTTTTTTTATATATGTTACAATGGAGCAAACGAGCAGGCACCGAAGTGCCTACCGGCGTCCATGGACATCTGCACGACCAGAAGGCCAGCAGATGCGCTGCCGGCCCTTGGACGTACAATGTAATATGTTACCGTTGTACGTAACGTAAGCTATCCTTTTTTAATAAAATAAAATAAAATAAAATATAAGTAAATTGTTGTTCGTTAGTCTTGACAATACTCGAATTCGTCTAAACCGATATAAATTCTGTCGTTTTGTCATTACCTTTGCTTCAGAGAAGGTTTAAAAGAAAGGTAATTTAGTGTCTAATGATTATTTAAAAATACTGAATTCTATTTTTATCGACACTTCACAACACTTTAGCCGATAGCCCTTTTGATTGACGTGCCAGTAAATTATTCTATTTAATTATTTCATAAAACATTGAGCTAGTGTCATTTTTATCATGGAAAAAGACGCAAAGGAGATTGATTAAAAAGGCTAATAAATGACGAGCCTCAATTCGGGCAAGACAACGTGTGTCGGGTCGCTAACTAATGCACCGATTTTCTATTGTTTTTATTCACGGATTAAAATTAATTATTTTATCCTGCTTAAGTTTAGTAAATGTAAGACAACGTCTGTCGGGTCTGCTAATACTACATAAATTAACCGATTACCGATAATGTACTGATTTTCTTTTGTTTTTATTCACGGATTAAAAGTAATTATTTTATCCTGCTTAAGTTTAGTAAATGTAAGACAATGTCTGTCGGGTCTGCTAATACTATATAAATTAACCGATTACCGATAATGCACCGATTTTCTTTTGTTTTTATTCACGGATTAAAATTAATTATTTTATCCTGCTTAAGTTTAGTAAATGTAAGACAACGTCTGTCGGGT
>JANCMC010050420.1:13684822-13705872 GCA_024363005.1 Charaxes varanes | reverse complement strand
GTAAATGTAAGACAATGTCTGTCGGGTCTGCTAATACTATATAAATTAACCGATTACCGATAATGCACCGATTTTCTATTGTTTTTATTCGCGGATTAAAAGTAATTAATTTATCCCGCTTGAACTTAGTAAATATATCGATAAATATGATTTCTGTTACATCCCTAAAAGGTTTGGATAATTGTCGTACATGATTTATTATTGTTTGCACAATCTTATAATATTACAAATAAATCATTTATTATATCTAGGATATAAAATCGTAAATATTTAACCCAATGATATTTTATTTGGTAAATTGACGGTAAATTTATGAATATGTTTGCATTTGATGATAACGCTGTGCTCTATCTATCTACAATTTTTGATTGATATTTAGCACTCATACTCAAATGTAACTTTTTCTTTGCACCAGGGGCATACAGGCTTGTGGTCACCGTAGTGACGTTGCTGGCATCTGAGAAACGACTGTTCTTTCTTCTTCTTCTTCCTACCGTTATCCTACTTTAGTACCGTCTAAACTGAGTTAACGATACAGGCCGCTTCGTTTCAAAGTTCACTATCACCCAATCTAAGAATTATTTCAATATCTCCATCCAACGCTGAGATACAACTATTTTTGTCCTTCTAACTAGAAACTTAATTAGTTAAAAAGACAAACAAAAATTAAAACATCATTAAAATAACGTTTCAATATCATTAATCACTTCATTAATTATTATTAAAATACATAATTTGTTAACGTTATCCAATTATAAACGGAATAAGTCGTAAATGACAAAAAGCTTTTTGGGATTTTTCAAAAATCCGCTTTTTTAAGTTAGGTCACTTTATGATTAAGAGTGCGTCATATCGACATGTCAAAATAAAAGTACGTGTAATAAATGCTTTTGTTTAGATGTCAATCCCCTTTAAATATTTTTTTAAAATGGAAATAGGAAATACATTTTATCTCTGACACAACCATAGATCTGAGAACAATCCTGTGAGCTATTGGCTTTACCATCAAAATCCAATACGCCTTTCCGGATAACGACCTAAAAAAATCAAAAAAGTATTTCAACAACCCTATTCCTAAAAATATCAAAAAATATGTTTTTATTATTAAATGATCAAAACATACTATACATACTTAAATCAGTTTACTGTAAGTTATTGACCTGAAACTGCCGGTTTTTATTTACGTAATAGTACCTCACTATTATTCCTGATATCTATGATGCAAAAGTTATAAACAATATAACAATGCTTGTTTATTCCCAAGTAAAATGGCACAATACCCCATAAATACGTAGGTGAGGATAAGCTTCTATTCTTTGGCGCCGTATCGTGAAAGATAATGGGGCGTTGTATTGTTTTAAGTGTTCACGAAGGTGGGTTTATGGTATTATATTAAATATTTATTTGCATCAAAAACTCCCTGTATAGAATGCGTTTTGCATACGTAAATACTTGATGGCCTATTTATAAATAACAAGGTTATTTGGCTTGTAAAATCTATAACTAATATTCAAATGATATCTTTTAAATCGTCAATTTATTTTAAAAGCTATCACTGATTCGGAAAAGTCGAGCCACGAGAAGAATCAGCAAGATACTCGTTAGCTACTCTTTTAAAAATAGTTCTTATAGAAATAAGTTTCACATTTTTGCATATTAACTATCAAGTACAAGTTGGAGCGACTCAACTCCAAGCACTTTTTTTCTTTAATATAGTCTTCGACTGTATAATACGCTTTATGAATAAGCGTGTTTTTATAAGAGTTTTTATTTCGACGTCCTTCTTTATCCAGCAACCAGATATAACATCTGTCCTGGTCGAACCTGGTCCAAATTGGCTCAAGGCCGTAAGGAGTGATACAAGAGGGGTGAGGCCTTATTCCAACAGTTGGAGAGAAAGGGATGAAGGAGCACACGGGGTTTTTTTTTTGTGTGATTGTTATTATTATGTAATGTGTGTATCCTTTGTTGGAGGTCCTTAAAAATAAAATTAAAAAAAATAAAAAATAGATTTATTCATTATCGGATACATCACTAATTACTGTGGTTGATTGTAAGACTGGACAAATAGGTTTATGGTATGAGAAATAAGATTTGCATCTCTTTCTCTCTCTCTTTCTATCTTCACTTATAACTCCGTCTCAACTTCCGTTCGCCTCGACCGATCACACTTTTCGCTACGCTCTCACAGCTGATGTACAGACTACTGTAATGTATGTAAAAATGTACGTACGTACATCATTTTTTAAGGAGTTATTCTTAGGTAAGAATTAATAAAAGGATTTTGTGAAATGAATTATGTGTGGACTGTAATAAATTATGTACAAACAAAAAAAATATGCAAGTAAATAAAATTTTTGTTTCTAATGTCGAAATTATAGTAAATAGTTTGGAAAATTCAAGAGCACGCCGCGTATTTACGAAATATTACGAGCCATCAACCATGCAGGCCGCCATTGGCATTAAGCGCCATCTCTTAGATGAGGCTATACTTAATAGTACGGTAATATTCCGCCAGGTGATATATCCAGCTGAAATTTAGTTTTTCGTTTATTATAAAGAAACGATACCTAATTAAACACCTATATTCAATATGAAACAGCCGTTATTCTGAAGCCAATAAAAAAAACCATTAATTTGATATGTTGACTGTTTCGTACGTGATCGTACCAGATCCACACACACAGACATGTGGACATCTAAGGAAATACTTTTTAAATTAGTTTTTTTCATACACTAAATAAATATCCTTCCGAACTATCAAAAGTGTTAAAACGCGGCTTTTATCTTAATCTGTGTTTATTTACATTTATCAATAGGTGCCATACCAAAGGAATAGTGTGATTTCTAGTACACGAAAACGCTCAATTTTGATTAGGTGAGAGTAGAACACATCCATAACGCTTTGTATTATGAGGCGTGCAGTTTTTGCGCCGAGCGCAAAGTGAGTCATTAATGCACAAGTGTGGGAAATTAACACGAGTGCATTAATTACTCATTTCAGCAAGGTGCGTTGACTACATCGCTGACTTTTCCATTTTATATAATTTTCTTGCCATGTACGAAGTATCAAACTTTTATAGTGGTATAGAACGCGCGCCGTTTGTTTCCTTTTTTTTGGTTTTCATTCAGTCTATTTTTATTTTCATCCAGTATCAGTTTGATTCAATGCATACAATTTTAAAAAAAAACTTAATGGGAGACATTAAGGTTCTATGGTAAAAGATTTTTATAGAGGAGAAATTACTGATAAAACGAACTTACTTGAGTGAAGTTGTATCATAATTATACGAAGGTTTTGTACGAATTAGATTAGCATGGAATAAAAATTTGCCTGGCCAAGAACAGCTAAATCGGCGACTGCGTGCTGAAACAGATAGAAAAATTTAACTATCTTGGAAGTACAGTACCTTCTAAGGGAAACCTTGAACGTTGAAATAAACTGCCGGATTACTGCTGCAGCTGCGGATTTTGGTAAGTTAAGATATAAGATTTCGCCTCCCATGAGTTGAAACTGTCAACGAAGGTCTCCGTGTACATGGCAATAGTCCTGACAAATCTCTTATACTTCTCTGAGATCTGGTGCTTATAGTGACACCATATCCGCATGTTAGACTGAATCTACCTAAGATGTTTGCGTAACAATCTGCACATCCGCTGGTCTAATCGAAGGAAAAATATTGAAGTTTTACGACGAGCCAGATGTAGTTGTAGATGAACCATACCACATGCGGCGACAACGCCGATGGTAAGACATCACACATCCTTAGCCTTCATTTGCATGAGAGTTAAAAAAGCGTTGCGTTAAATCTCGGTGTTGGCGCTTTTTTAGCGTCATCGACGTGAAAATATAGCTTATAAATATATATATATAACGTTGAAAATAGAACATTGCTCGATAAATAAGCGTCGCACGTGAACATTTACTTGAGAATCTATATGTTCTATTTGAAATCTTTTTAACGCACGTTAAAAACCTTTGTAATGTCGGTTTTTTTTTTTATATTAATTGCATGTGACTATATATACTATATGGAGGTACACAACACTCTATATACATATATAATTCAACCTCATAAAGCCTACGTATTCACCGCTAAAAAGTATTTCATTGTCGTATCTCCTCATTTTCAGGGCATTGCCCTTGTCGCTTTTACCCTTATCGGACTAATGGCATTCGACAGTCAAATAATATAAGAAATAGATTGCATAAACAGTAATTGTTAAGGTTATGATCCTGGTTTTAAAAAATTTAATGTATTCCATTAGTCAATTATTTCAGTGGACCCAACAGCTCATAAATCTGAACAAGTAATTACGAATTCTCTAGTACCCATAGATTTATTAATAAAAGGTTGAAAAGTTAACAAAATAAATTGTCAATTAATATTTATTACCAATTTTTACAAAAAATTTTATCTCATTACGCATTGTTACGGACCCAGTTTATGACACGAGAAACGCGAACATTGACACCAGGGTAACGAGGGCGTGCGCATTCAAAACCGAACGAGCAGACTCCGACGACAACGTTATTGTGTAGGAGAGGACCGCCAGAGTCGCCCTGGCACTGGTCACGACCACCTACATCGAGCCAGCCGGAACACAGCATGTTATCGGTGATGGTATAACGCAAACGGTAACGGTCCCTGCAGACGGCCTGGTTGATGCTCCAGACTTGGACTTGACGCAGTTGCTCCGATCCAGATCCTTGCCACTGAAGTAATCAAAAATAATTACAGTATAAAAAGGTTCCTTAATGTAAATATATTCCTCATTACCCATAAGGGAAAAGTAAATCTAATTATTTGTTACTTAATACAAATTTGGTCGATTACATATTTTACAAATAAGGTTTTCTTGAATTAAGCTAAGCTTTAGTTTGTTTGAGCTTGGTCAAGTAAAAAAAAATGTTCGAACTAAACGTGATACTTACCGACTGTAATCTACATTATTTAACTTGAAGTAAAACATGTGTTTACCTCTAAGTAGCTTAACATTTTGCCCTAATATTATGTGTGTTCTCTAAATTGCGTATATTTTAAATGTATTAAGCTGTTGGTTAACCCAATAAAATAAAATAAAACTCACAGAGGTAGCTCCCCATCCAATGGCCCACACGACTTGATTGTCGCCCAAGTTGTAGTTGGCACCTGCAAAGTTTGCTGCACGCGCGTTGTTGTTCAAGGTGATAGCAGAGTTGAGACGAATAACGGTGACGTCCAAATCCAGTGTATTGCGGTTGAAGTTAGGATGATGGATGAATCTGTTGGTATTATGGACGACTCCACCAGAGTTAGCCCAGGTGGAACCGACACGGGTACGCCAACTATTGACTCCTGGATGGCGTCTGAAACACACAATAGAGTTAACTCAGATTAATATAGTAAAAATAAGTTATGTGCTCAGTTCAAGTAGCAATTCTCAATCTAGTTTTTATAAGAAAGAGAAGGCAAACGGGCAAACGGTGTCCCTGATCGTTGGTAGTGCAGAATATGAGGTGCCGATTTATTACCTACGTTTAAGATATATGTCCACATGACTCTTGAAACGTCCGATGTTATAACAGCAGGAAGAAAAATTTCGATATGTAGTGACATATGTAACCTTACAGAATTTGTTTCGTGGGACATATCGCGACCCTACCTTGGTATTATTTGTGTACTAAAGTGAGGGTGGAAGCAAAAAATACCAACCGCAATTATAGACGTCGCAGATCTCCAGTTTTTTCCTGACCACGGTGGATGCAACTCTGCCGAAACGTCTAATATAAATAATACCAAGGTAGGATAGCGATATGTCTAGCGAAACAAAGCATTCTAGTGTTAATAATCGCACGTTACATAGTTAACGGTATTTGAAGATAATATTTACAAGAAGCAATGTGCAGCTGTGAGGATACTCCTGTTGTTGATGATGATACCACCACAAGCTTGGCGGAACAGCACCCCAGTTGAAGAAAGAAGTAGGGCAGCCCCCATCGGCCATTGATTGATGGTAGTCACTGAACCACCCACTATCCTATCAGACGTAGGTTGAGCTGAAATTAAAAAAAAAATAATTTTGTAGAAGATTCAACTACATCATAAGAATAAAGCCAATAACCTTAGTATGGCTTCTAACACACGGACACGGATAGAGCCACAGTAGTTTCCGGTACTTGCAATCTAAGGATAGCTTTAAGAATACTCTTTAACAAACAGGATAATGTTTTTCACAGGTGTCCACCAAAAGAGTCCAATCAGGTGCTATTTTACATGGACAGGTTTGCTTCTCGATCCCGTACTTGGGCGTTCCTTAATGAAATACATATGTAGAAATGTGAATATACAAAAATAAAAGCACTGTATACTAGTCTTCCAATTAACACTCCAAAGAAGAAAGTCATACCTGCTATTGCAGCCAAGCCTACGGCCAAAAGTAGGAGCGAAGTACGGATCATCTTCAAAGTGTAACTCGTCAATGGTTTCCAATAACGTCTTGACCACCTTTTATAGTTGCCCAGTTTAGGTACAAGTAATTCAGAGATAAACAACTTTTAGACTTTGAGTTATCACAGGATCATATTTTAATCCCTAAAAATGATAACTTTATTCAAATTGTAATTCTGGGGTTATAATAAGATTATCCAATAATTTGTTTGTATTGCTTTGTCGGTGGCTAATATTAACCGACTTGAAGAAAGCGGGAGGTTACAAGTGTATGTTTTTTCATGTGCGTTCACGAATTACTCCGTCATTTGTGAACCGACTTTCAAAATTCTTTTTTATTTAAGGTGGTCCCGTTGCGACCAACCAAGTCAGGATCTCAAGATAGGATACCAGTTAAGTCGAGAGAAAACCTCTAATTTTTAACTAGTGACGTCACCATTTCCAACTAAAACTTTTTTTTAAAAGAAGTATACATTGACATTATCAAATTTACGTCATATTATAGGAGATTAACAGAGGACTTTTTCTGGGATCGAAAATGTCTATCACTTTACGTATCTTACTTGCGAATACATAAAATAGTGGATTATGTTATAATTGTCATTAAATTAGTAAGAAGAATTACAGCAAAACACTGGATTAAGTGGAAGGATACTTAACTGTTGAAGCAATTTCTATTCCTGCAACAGCCGCTATTGTATTGCGCAAAGTTGTATTACAAGACAAAGCTATGCCAGTAACATGGTTTATTAAAACTGTGATTAAATCTATGACAGAAGATTTGAAAATACTGTATTTAGTGTTCAGTGACGAGTACCATGTGAAAAGCAAAGAGCAACCAGTGACTATTTGAATCTTTTTTTTCATGTTACATCTAAAGTTTGGAATATCCGTCTTTATTTATATATTATCACATATGGTCACATATGGCATACCCCAAGGAAGTGTGCTTGGACCTACGCTATTTTTAATTTACATCAATGACCTCTGTAACAGTGATGATAGTTTTTAAAGATAAAACTGCTTGGAGTTGAGTCTTATCTCCGGGAATGTTTAATACCGGAGTTAGACATAGCTCAAAGTCTTTGTACATTTTTGTCCTTGAAGACGACAAAGTTCACTTTGAGCTATGTCTGGCTTCGGTATCATGGGAAGTTTATTTGTATGTTCACACTAACTCACTTTCCAAAACTACGCCATTTCATGCACGAATCACCCGCATTGTCCCAGTCGGGTAAGCCTCCCGGCAATACGTAGCATTTACTTTTTTCCAAATCCGCAAAATACCAGAGCAATTGGTTCAGACCTAATCATGTTGAAAAAAATATTATAGAAGATTTTTAATATATGAGTACTTATTCCAAGTGAATATTGGAATAATTTTAAAGAAATTCTTGATTTAATATGATTATAACCAACGTAAAAGCTAAATGCGGGCAAATAAAAATTGTCTGTTAAGTCGGTTTACGGACGATAAGTTTACATAATAACGCCGAACCTTAAGTTGATCTATTGCTGGTTCAGAACTCCCACTTGCATGCTCGGCTCAGGCGGAACGTGACAATTAGTCATACTTTTTCGTGCGTGCAGTCGACGTTCATCCATTTATAAGACGTTATCACATCAAAAATTTTGTTTACTTAAATAGAAAGTATTAAAAAGTACTTACCACAGGCAAAGGCGAAAAGCACAAGGGTGTAGATAAAGAAGAATTTAACGATGTCGATGACCATACGTCCGAGCGAAATCTGTAGTGGACCCAAATGAGGGTTGATGGAGAAGAGATGCACCATCTTCAAGGCACTGTATCAGAGACAATACAGATGGTTATACACAAAGAAGCATGGTTATTCACCATTATAGCTTGGTTATTTCATAGATGGAAGAAGTTTTTGGAAGAGATCTTAAGAGTCCAAAATGCCAAGATGAGTATAAATGGCAAAAATAAAAAACTAACGCAAGAGTGATTAAACTAGTTTTCAAAAAATCGCAAATAAGGCAAGAGAAATTTAATACAATTCTGTAACCAGAATACTACCATCAAAATCGTCAGTAAACTATAGTTATTCAAAAATTTACAATGTAATTTTAAAATTATAATAATATTAGTATTTAATTAAGCAACTGAGTGGTGGCTTAGATTGGGTTGCAGAAATCCGTTGCACGATGGGTTGGTGTAATCAAGACGCGAGTTGCGAGAGACAGGGTAAAGTGGCAGAAACAAAAAGAGGCCTTTGCCCAGCAGTGGGTGATTAAAGATAGATAGTTACAAGAATAAATATTAGATTTTAAAGTTATACATAATTCTTAATATACCTGAATATATTAGCCGCTGCAAACAGTCCTTCCGCTATCAGTTGTGGATCAAAAGCATCCCAATTCTCCCATTTCCTAACTCGTATTTCAAACTCTATTTGTCCGACAATTGGTCGTTTTCTGCACCTCGGCAACAATGTTATATTATTTAGTTGGATTTGGTTGATATTAATAACGGATTTTGGTCATTATTAGAACGCAAGATTTATACATATATGAGATTTTTTTTTCTTTTTTTTTAATGCCGTCTTCCCTTCTTGCATGGCAAGAATTTTTGTCATTGTGTTTTTTATTAAGCCATTCTCTTTTTTCGCTTTTTTATATTGCGGCATGGCATACATATTTTTTTTGTCAGGGGTGCTCTTTTCCCTTTTTTGTACATTAAGTTCTTAATTCAAATACAATTTTTAAAATTATAATATTTACTATTTAAAATTAAGTTTAAAACTGAATTAATACAATTAAAATTTAAAGTTAAAACAATATTACAAATAAATACAAAATTAACGATTACAACAAGAATTAAGAATAGGTACAAGATTAAATAATACAAAATTAAAATTCTTACCGACGGCGGTGAGGTTGCAGTAGACCAAGGCTCTAACATTAAAAACCAATAAAGTTTAATATAACAAATAAATACAAAATTAAATTAAAATTCGAATAACAATAAATACAAAATTAAAATACAGTTACAAAATTAAAGTAAAATTAAAATTCGAACAAATACAAAATTTGCTTAAAACTTAAAACCTAGAAAATAAATACAAACAGACAGACAAAAATCTTTTAACTTGTGCTTCTGCTATCGTATATATTTGCAATATATGGAATTGGAAAAAAAATAATTTAGACGTAACAAACAAACCTTTATATGCAGATGAAGCAGGGTTTGAACCTAGCACTTCACGAACTTCAGCCCAACCTTTGAGCTGTCGGGGATCTTTATTCAATTCATTATTTTTGTAAGAAAAGCAACTAAATTTTGCTTGCTAGCAAAATTTGTTCAAGTTAACGATACCTTCAAGCTGAGATATTATTTGTTTTCAGCTGCATTCAGTGAACATGAAAACGGGGCGTTTTCATTTGCAAGTTTTGCTCCCGACTTAAAATTCAATTAAAATTTTGCAACTGCAGCAAATATGTAAACGGGCTGTGCACGTTGCGACATAATTTAAACTCGGAAGATTAAAATGCACTTCTACAAGTGCATTATGTACAAATTGACTGTAAATCTACCGGTTTAGAATTGTATCCTTAAGTAGAAATACATTATTAACATTATTTTCCAGAATAAATTCTAAATAATCAAACGTAGAAAGGCCAGAATGGTAGGCCATCAAGGTCTTTCCGGCTCGATTCTCAGGCATTGCGGAGAGATATGGTCACTCTGCATCTTTTACCGCATGTATGACGGGGAGTGTTCCGAGGAATTGTTCGAACTAATACCGGCAGCTGCATTGTTATTTCCTTTCTCAATCTAAAAAACAAGCAGCCACTGTTGGTTTCAATTTATAATTAATTTTGGTAAAGATATATTGTCTACCATTTTAATATGCATATAAAATGTGACTTTTTTAAAGATAATCTAAAATTGAATAGTAGCTTTAACTTAAAATTGATTAAAACAAACGAATTAATTATTTTTATTTGGATTATGACAAAGACTTATCAGAGACCCTTATACATTATCACAATAATTTCTTTTTTCTTGATTTAAATGTAACGAAAACAATAAGAATAGCTTACTTATCAGTAGCAGCATTCAGTTGGTCCGCATCGTTAAGAGCATCCCACAGGGCGACCAAAGCGCGTAACGCTGGCGGCAACACATTCACTACAGATGGAGATGCACCTGGATATAATAATTTTATTATTGTCACTTATACACAAATTGAAACTAAGTCGAATAACTGTCTAGAATGTAAGTTGAACAAAATTTTCTTCAAATCTGATTAAAGGTACGGCAGGATGCATTTACTCTCTTTGATACTTCGTAGCTACAAGCTCTAACAGGTTTACAAAGTATTAAATATCTACAAAGGTATCTAGGTTTCGCCCGCCACTTGAAGCATCCTTTCTCATTAGACCATATCAGAGAGAGTCAAGCTCAGTCTGTTCAGTTGATTACATGCATGTAAGTGCCCCATCGTTTTCATTTTCTTACTACATGGTATCAAATTATCACCTGAATCATGGGTCTGCGCTCCGGCTTCTTCCTCACGTATAGGAGCATCAATATCTGTCTTACGCGCACGACTTGTAGACGCCTCTGTGCCAGATCGCGTCAAAGTTTCTAGTGTGGACGGATGAATATGCAAGTATTGTCCTGTGTGTGATAAAAGAATATCAAATTCAAAATCTTTTATTCATATAGACTTTTTTAAAAGATCTTATGAACGTCATATGTATTATTATGGTTTTTTTTTAACATTTAATAATTTGGTGATAAAATTTATGACTTGAAAGGTAAGTTTACAAGGGTTTCTCGCGCCCTGCACTGAGAAGAGCCCGCAACAAACTTAGTCGGGTAATTTTTTTACTATCACTATTTTCACAATTTTTCAGATTTGGTTAGAGCAATTTATTCCCAGACTTTATCATCATTTAAATAATCCTTTACATAGTTTTTTGAATGATTTTACGTTGTATAAAAGATTTAAATTTATTTAAAGACATCTCCCGAATGTCATAGGGGACTTTGTTATAATAACGTGTACAGTTAAAATTAAATGTGGAATTAATTTTACGAAGCCTAGTAGAGTGCATTACTAGTATTTCTTTAATTCTGAGATTTCTGATAGTGATATCACCCACTTTCTTAAATTTATGTAAGTTTTTATATACATAAAATCGTTGTTTTATTTAAATAGAACTAGCTCCTTGAATTGTCAAATATTTTAAAGGCTTCCACTAATTCGGAAAAGTCTAGTCACGAGAGGAATGAGCCAGAAACTCGTTAGCCACTCTTTAAAAATTTTTTTTTGTTAAAACTAGAACCCATTTTTTGTTAGAACTAACAAAAAATGGGTTTAATATATTTCCATGATAGCCATAAATTACAGAGCTGGAGCGACTCAACTCCAAGCAGTTTTATCTTTAACCAGTTGTTATCCCCGACATTATCCGCGTAAAATTAGGTGAAAAATTTTAGCGTGATGATATATAGCCTTCATCAATAACTGGGCTATGTAACACTGAACGAATTTGTCAAATTGGACTAGTAGTTCCTGAGATTAGCGCGTTCAAGGAAACAAACAAACTATTCAGCTTTATATATTAGTATAAATATGGTCTTCGACTGTATAATACGCCTTACGAATAAGCGTGTTTTAACATTTAATTTAAAATAAAAAAACACGCTTACATCTGAAATACGTGAATAAATACTAACGTACGATAACTCTTGCCCACTAGAAATTAAAAAAAAAAGAGATTTAAGTTCACGTTCAAAAAGTAAATCAAGTGCTTGTTACGTACAAGTTTCGAGCAACGGGTGCAGCGACAACAAAAGAATGTTTCACGAAAACTTGCGTTAGTTTCGCCGTCGTACGTAAAACAAAGAATTGCTTCGCAAGCAGACCGAGTTCATACAAAGCAAGGCAAAATATTGCAATGGCAGGACGTTTATGATCATGGCGCACTCATTCTAGTCGACGTCTCAATCTTTTCATTGCCAGCCACAATAACGTCCGACGTGAATACCTTCGTGATATTAAACGAGCGATATTAACAGTTTGTTACCATTTATTATAACGGGGATAAGAGGTTTCTTTACTTAGTCTCGTATTTACGGCCGTCTGTTGAAGTAAAATTGAATATCGCATTGTTTTTACTGCGTATCGTGATTGGTTGTATAAAGTTGTAGCTTTTATATTGAGCAGTATTTTTCTCGAAGGGTCACTGCCCACTGCGCTAACGGGCCAGTATATCGGGCCAGATATTATCGATCATTAATAACGTGTCCAACCATGTCAGTTATCAATGTCAATTGTCAACGTTTTTTTAAAGCTACAACATTACAACGTTTTTTTTTACTATAGAAAACTAATATTCTTGCTTCACATTCATTGAAGCTTTTTTAAAGAGCTTTTGCAGGGCTTGACGATATACCAGCGGACTCCGTGTTCAAATCTTACGGATTTCGGGTCAATTGACTTGTCGAGGTGCACGTATTTATTTTATATTAAATGAAATTATATTATTAAAGGCTTATGTTTATTTTCTAAGTCAATAATCGAACACTTGTTTACTGTACTTTACGATCTACTTGTAACATTGAGAACAATAAAGCTTTTTATTATTATTATTATTATTATTTTCTTTTTACCCAATTTTACGTGGACAAAGTCGCGGGCAGCAATAATATATATTACTTATTAAATACATTGTGTTTTCATGTGATTAACAAGTCAATGTGTTTTATTTAAAACATTAAAGACTTTTAATATTGATATGGTCACTATAAGATGCTGTTAAGTAATCTAATTACGTGAAAACTTAAGACAGAACAACACCTACGACATGTATTGTTCTACTCATAGAAAAATCAAATTTGACTATGAACATAACATACGGTTGTCACGATTACGCTTTGACATCATCCAATACATGTGTGTGTAAATCGTCTGGCATTGGTGTGCGTGTGGTTTTATGTTAATGATTTAAAATATTAATATTGCATATTAAAAAAATATTAGCATTCGCACACCTTCCTCTATATGAACTATAGTTGTGGCAAATTTCATAATCGTCCGTCAAGCGCAATTTTCGTAGAGTGGTATCTAAAGTTTTCGCTACAAATATTAATATATAAATGTATATTTTGGTGATAGAGTTAACGGTATCTACGTACAAAGCGATATATGTGGAATATGGCATTTTTTATAAACATATTTTTGTATACAAAATTTTAAAAAAATCTTATATTTTTACGAGTAGAGTGCAGTGCCTGTAATACAAGCAAATTAAAATATTTTTAAATTAAAGGGTAGACGGCAAAAAATTCGGCGTAAAACAAATGAAGTTATACTTAAATTATCATACCAAATCAGAAAAAGAAATAATAAAAGTGGCTTAAAGCTCATTAAAGTATTGAATTCAGTCCAGTTTCACGCTTTACAACTAGCTTTAAAATTCATAAGATAATCATAAAAGCTCTCCGCTAGAAACGCGTTAAGTCCGTTAAAAGTTTTGCTATTAAAACTTTTCCTTTAGAAAGCTTGCCCGTCAATTGTATCAAAGAGTTAAATGGCAATTTATAACCGTAATTTAACTCCGAAGACCTTTAACTCGAAGCAAGTCGTAGCTTAATCAGTAGTCGGCATGCAACGTGCCAGGTTAAGCAGTTCTTACCTCAGCCAGTAGATGGGTGACCCATTCTAACACTGGTTTCAAATATCCACCACCTCCGTGTTCGGAAGACACGTAAAACAGTGGTTCCCGATAAGTGTCACTGAAGTGATATTAGTCGTTTTAAATAAAGTAGTTTTTTCGTAAAAGGCCGTCAAACATACATCCAGACATCCATACATCCATGTCCATCCATCCATAGAGCCTCGATAGCTCAACGGTATAAGCTTTGGACTGAAATCCGCAAGGTACCCGGTTCAAACCATAATTAGAGAAAATTTAAATTTTTATTTTCTCAATATATTTCTTACAGCATTTAATTATTTATTAGAAAGAAAAATATGTTTATAAGCTAAAATAAAAATGAAAAAATATGAAAACAAATAACAGGTAAATGTGGGAAATAGGCAGGTTTAAAAACCACCAAAAGCGCCACAAAAAAGCGGTATTAATACCTCTAATAAGTGAAAGGTGTATTAGACAACACTAAATTCAGTAATCACCTAGTCATTGTATTTTTTAGAAAGAAAAAAATATATATTCAAAAATTTAATCGAACAAAATTTAATGAAAAGAAGAGATTGGGAGAGTCAAAAATCGCCAAAAAAAATAAATAAATAATGCCTCTCTAATTTTATAAGCAACACTTATTTCACTAATCATCTAGTATTGCATGGGACATGAAAAAGTGATTAGACTTTCATTGAAACTACACTTAAATTTTTTAAAAAATTAATTTTTACTTCATTCAGAAAGTGACATTCTTGTCGAATAGTCGAGACGAAACGCCTTTTAGCATCATCAACCATTCAAACGCTGTCTTTGTGATGTTCCTAAACTTAAAAATCATGGTCGAAACTGCATCGAATTTTCATACAAACAACGTTTTGAATAACAAGGATTGATCTGTTAAAGAATATTTAAAAATCTTTTAAACTAAACCGAACCAAAATTAGAAATGGTAATATCTAATTGCAATAAAAGCAAGCAAATAAGTAACGGTCATCTTTGAGTACTTCACAATTTGTAAAATATTTTTCATCCAATACAATTTTTTTAATAATTTTCAAAATATTGTTCAGGGGCACAGCAAAAAATAGCTTAACCTTAATATTGTAAAAAATTCGATTTAGTTTTTTTCATCGTATTGCCAATCTGCGAAGCATATATCGACACGCATATTTAAAATGCTTTTCGTTTGGAAATTCGCCATTGTATTCGTGTTAAGTAAAGATTGATTTATACCGAAAAGGCGGTACAAAATTTGCTACGTATTTGACCGATACGACTAATACGTCATTAAAATAAAGGAACAAATTATTTTGTTAGTAATTAAATGAAATTAAAAATCCTAGGTTTTTCGCGGTCACAAATACGGGTGTCGATATGTGCGAGTCGTCGCGGTGAAGTCAAAGCGCGTTGTGGGAGCGGTAGGACGCGTCGCAAGCTAGGTGCGAGTCGCAGTACGCGTCGCGGCGCTGGTCGCGGCGGTCGCGTCTTGGCCGGTAGGGGCGCGCGCGCAGTCTGCGGCGACGCGGGGGCGGCGCCTCGTCCGAGCACAGCGAGGCGGGCGACTCCGCCAGTGCGCACCACGAGCACCCGCTGCCCGACGACGGGTACGTTTTAATTATAAAGGTAAATCCAGCATCTTTAAAAATAAAACTTTTTGATCTAAAAAGTAACAAGACAATAGTATTATTTAGAACGAGATTGTGAGTAAGCATTAGTACTATGTTAAAGTTCAAGTCTTGTGGGAACAGAGAAACTAAGATATTTATCTATTTATTTAAATATGGTCTCCGGTAAAGATATCCAATAGCCGCATCTAATTTTATCTAACTTACTGATAAGCATAACAAGATGGTACAATGTCAGTGCCGTCCGCTGTATAAGGAAGAAGTAACGGGCGCATTCTGGTCCAGATACCCTAATTGGCAACTTGCTATGAGAAATACGCGCATACAATTATCTTCCGCAAGTTCAAAGCCATTGTGAGTATAAAGGCGCGATGTAATATATCAATAACAAAATAATTCGCAAAATGTTACAGCCTGAAGACGTTGAAGATTAACTGTCCGTAAAGGACAACCTCATACTTTGTTGTAAAAGGTGATTTAGATTTTGGAAGAGGAAAACACGTAAAATTGATAGAGATGTAACTTAAAAATAATAGAAGAGATTTATATTTAACAAGAGTCAACAGAAAAAAGTTAAAAAAAAAACATAGAATTCAGTAAAATTTTAAACCGAAACCTAGACAAAATGTCTTTAGAAGTTAAGGATAAACTGAACGGTACTCTTTTCGAAGGAAATCGTTACTGTCTATAAACAAATCAATGTTCAATATTTAGTATAATTTATTATAGTCTTGATTCAAGATTCTCAAACTTATCTCCTCTTACCGAACGTCAAACTAGTTCTCTATAGTTGGGTCAAGAAAATACGAGCTAAGTCCGTGAAATTGCGCCTGGCACATCCACAAATCCGCAAATCTCATAACTGCAGAGCACAGTTGCCTGAAAAGCCTTCAGCTCTTAAGCAGATAAGTACTATATTCCTCTGCACTTGTGGAAACAAAACAAAATGTAGGACAGGTCTGCAGTGGCCTGATTCCCCGTCGCATTGCTTTGGGCTTCCACGATTTGCTTTTGCAATTTATGACTATGAGTATATTTTTGATTAATGACTGGTTACAAGGAAAGAAGTGACTGTACCTGTTCACCGAAAACGGAACCAGGTTTTGAATCAAAATATGCCAAAAATAATAAGAAGAATAACATTATTCTTAAACTGAATAATACAAGTTTTCTTCGGGTTTCTTCAAAAGTTTACAAATAGTGTAATAAAATCAAAACTAGTCTAGGAAACTTTCTTGTCGACGAAATTTCTTTGAAACCAGCACCATTAAATTTCACATGTGTTTTATGTAACGATGGCTAATCTTTATTACATCACAAAAGACGCTACAAAAGATCCGTCCGTATGTTAAGACATCATCTACCTTTTTAAGAAAGCATCGAAAACGAAAGCATGTATAGTCGACCAAGAAAGTGGTTTACCATTTAAAAGTAAACTTTACGAATAACCTTTGTAGAGTCTATCTCCACCGTCTTACTCGCGTAGGATCGGCGTGAAATGGTGACAGCACTGTCACGTCAAGTGATGGTATTGTTTTTGCATTTCGTATAGTTTGTGGGACTTCTTGGTGACCTAATCTCGTCATTAATGGCCGGCAACGTATCTGCTAGCCTTCTAGGTGGTGAAGATGTCAATGGGCGTCGGTACTTACTTATGTGAACCGCCTGCTCGTTTGCCCCTTGTAACATACAAAAGAAATAATGATAAAAAGAAAGAATCTTTCAAGTTGTTCAAAAGGCTGGAGCTCGTACTCTATTCGGAGAAACCCCACAGCTAAATCACTGATTAAAAGTAAATAAATTACAAACAAATATCTTAGGAAATAAAATCCAGACAATCATTTTTCTAGAACATTCAACAACATTCAAAACAACGGATATCATATTTTATGATTAAAAGATTTTATGGAAAATAAATCTCTTCACGGATAATCCTGGTCGAATAATCGGGATACGGGCTATGGGCCAAAAATTTATAGCCTTGTATAAATTCCACTCTGTTATTTTATAATATAAAAATTATAGCATAAGAGCTTTTAATAAGCGATGGTATATTAGATTGACAAATATCTGTAAGACACTTAGTTCCATCGTTTTGCTAGATTACTGTCAAACTAAATCCTAACACTAGTTTAATGCCTAGATCTGGTACCTAAAGTTTACCTAGTATTTTTTACAACCCTGCTTATTCACCTACGGTACTAATGAACACTAACATTGGCTATAAAGTATTACAAAAAAACATCACAACTAATAAGTTGCCTTAAAGCAAGTTCTTTGATAACCTTCTATTTAAAATGTAGATTACTCGGGAATAAATTTGCAAAGTATTACCTTCCGCCTTTTACAATTTACTTTTATCTTTTTCCAACTGCGTTCCCAAAGGTTCTTTGATTCGGTCACTGAGGTTTCATTAAGTTTCGCAAACTAGTTCCGAACTTTGCACTTAAAACTTCCCTTTTATCGCTATACTAGGAATATTATTCTTGTAATATTCAGAAAATGGTCTTTATGTGGTGGAGAAAAATATCTTTTTTTCTTTCATTATAAATTACGTGAGAAATACGACGAATTTTTTACAGGATGTAAGGAATACAGAAAAGTTTAATAATCAATTAGTTTTTTATACAAATATTATTAATTAAAGCATATTTAAAAACTGTAAAAATAATGAACTCATATTACTTCTTAAGGAGAAAGAAGTAGTTTAAAATATCCAAAGTGCACGCCTCATATTTATAAATGAATGAATGAATGAATGAAAACTTTATTCAGAAAAAGTTACATAACTACAAAAAATTAACTTATACTAAACTAAAGCGCATGCGCAGCGCTCTCTATGCTGGTAATAAAAATGGCCCACTAAGATGTTTAAGTGATCGTGGCTTTGGTAGGTATACGGTACTAAAGGTGTGAAAATGTGAATTTACATTTTTCTCATGACTAGTGTGCAATACTCACAAAAGCCACGATCGCTCAAACTTCACAATTGACCATTTCTTTTACCTGTACAGAGAGCGCGCTGCGCATGCGCTGATAAACTTTTCAGCTCTTATAGTATACCGTAAGTCTGACTGTTCAGGGGCCCTTATTCTATATAATATTTCATGAAATAATAATTTTACTTGGCAGGTCAGTCAAAAGATCTATATGTTTTGGTATTTTTAAATAATCCTTCAACTTTTACTTTTCTTCTTTTCTTTTAAACCTTCCCCGAATTAAGGGTAATTAAACAAATAGAATTAAAAGGATTCAGCGGTTTTCGAGTTATAGCCAGACTAACGAACAACAATTGATATATATAGATTGTCTTGGTTTTATCTCAACCATCTTACATCATTTTACTTATTTTTTTAATAACTAAATTGTATTTGTCTGAAGGTAAATCTTAGGTTTGTGGTTGGCATGTGAATATATCACAAACGTGTATAATAATATTTTTTAAAAGTAAAGAAATCCAGCAAAATAAAGTGGTAAAGTAACCGAATCCTTTAAAAAAAACCGAGTTCTTTCATAGCGGCAGTACATGACCTGTAAGAGAAAACTAAACTAACCCAACCTTTGACCCAGTTACCACAGGCGGAAGTGACAAAATATTCCATCCTTTGGAGATCGGAGGGTCCTTGCTTTCCGGACAATCTATCTACCGAATATTACAAACATGAAAAGTATTTTATATAAAGTGTTGCCAAAGGTAATGCATTCATAAAGCTGGGATCACAGATAAATCAATTATAGCAAACTAGCTGTGCCCGACTTCATCCGCGTACACTTAGTTAAAAAAAAATAGATGTTAATATTTTAATTTCAATTTTAGCGTGATGATATATAGCGCCTATAGCGTTCGTCGATAAATGGGCTATATAACACTGAAAGAATTTTTTCAAATCGGACCAGTATTACCTGAAATTAGCGCGTTCAAGCAAACAAATAATCTCTTCAGCTTTATATATTAGTATAGATCAATCGAAGCACGTGAAAAATCAGCAAGAAGGTTGTTAGTCACTTTTTTTTAAATGTTTATTTCTTAGTAAGCTTCCAAAATAGACTCGCAACATCTTAAGCGTGTCAACAAGCCCTTTCGTAGTGAGGCTATTTATGGACTTAGATTGGCATTTTTCATGAGTTTGTGGATATATCAGGCCGCTTATTAAAAACATATTTTTGAATTTTGAAATAGATGTGAACGCGCATGCGTGATAGAGACATGGTGACCGAAATGAAATATTGTGTTACAACAGGGGGGGTGGGGTCAAATGGTTTGAGACGTCACATATGAAAATTAAATTTTCTGAGCAAGTAATGTCACGTGAAGGAGGAGGGGTTTCAAAAATGTGATAACCTGTTACAAGGAGGACGAGTCAAAAAATCGTAAAATTCGTAAGCCGTTATTAATGGGTCAGCTCTAGGGCCTAGGAATAGGTTGTTTCTCATTCTATCTCTAATATAACAGATTTGGATAATTGTTAAGGCCCAGCTATCGCTATTCGCCGTCTTGTAGAAAATATCATGTCATCGGGCTTTGCTTTGCTTGCAGTGTCGCGCACCAGCGATGCTATGTAAAAGTTAGTTAACAAATGGGTATGTAGGTACAGCCGTCACATAGCACTGGTGTAATTGTGTTTTATAATTTAAAAAAAAATGAGATGCTTACTAAGGAAATATGGCAGAATGGTGGCAATCCCGCATATCAGAAACGCTACGAAGATGCTTCTTTTTCGGCCGAAGCGTTCCAGCGCCATCATGATGAGCAGCGAAGCAACGATTTCCATCGCCATATTTAGCGCGAAGTTTGTGTACTTGTCCCCAGACAAAGAGACCGAATTGATGGTTAGCCCATAGTAGACGAAGGCCGCTGCGATCCAACACCAGCAGCACACCGCAAACCGAAGCATCAGCACGCGAGACTTGATCAGACTCAGCCAGGGGTTCCGATTTGATTTGATTTCTTCTTTTCGTGGGCTGTCATTTTTGATTGTAGCTATCAGATCATCTTCTATTGCAATCTGAGAATAAAGATGTATAATATCATTGATTGAAGCAATTAAAGGCTTACTAAAGCTTCAACTTTACCGTAATTTTCTTTTGCTATGTCTATTATAATAAATAGATACATAAATAATAGATATCTGAGAATAAAGATGTATAATATCATTGATTGAAGCAAGTAAACGCTTACTAAAGCTTCAACTTTACCGTAATTTTCTTTTGCTATGTCTATTATAATAAATAGATAAATAAATAATAGATATCTGAGAATAAAGATGTATAATATCATTGATTGAAGCAAGTAAACGCTTACTAAAGCTTCAAC
>JANCMC010050420.1:13562201-13684722 GCA_024363005.1 Charaxes varanes | reverse complement strand
ATGTCTATTATAATAAATAGATAAATAAATAATAGATATCTGAGAATAAAGATGTATAATATCATTGATTGAAGCAATTAAACGCTTACTAAAGCTTCAACTTTACCGTAATTTTCTTTTGCTATGTCTATTATAATAAATAGATACATAAATAATAGATATCTGAGAATAAAGATGTATAATATCTCATCACAAAACTTGAGGCCAGACGATGTTGTGCAGGAGGCAATGGCCACTACACCTGCACCCACGACTGGCTATACCCGTGCGAGAAAGAAATGGACGGATGAAATGAACCGCTTTATCTGGCGCACATACTTGTTAATCACCAAATGTGAAACCACTCAGTTAAATAATTATCTTGGATTCCTACATCAACAATTTGCCAATAAATATCCCGAAATGCAAGCCACTCGACAACGTATAGGTGACCAAAGAAGAACAATAATTAGAAGACAGTTACTATCACGTAAAACACTAGATGAAATATATATGGAAGTACAACAGGTAATAAATATACAAGACCCTTCAATCACGCTAAGCCACACACAAGTAGACTCTCAGTCAATCACACAGTTACAGTCACAAAATATTAGAATGAGATGGTCGAATGAATTAAACGAAGAAATAGTTCGTTGTTACTTTGAAGTGACCACACTCGAAACAAATAAAACAGCCTATCGCAAAAAACTACACGAATTATTTATACAGAGAAATCCAAATCTACAAAATATAACTGAACAAAGGATAGCAGATCAAAGAAGACTCATTTTCAACAATAGGATGCTAAGTGATAATAGGATCAGCAACCTAAAAAAAGAAATTGAAGTAAAACTTAAGAAGCAAGAGTATCGAGATGAATCTGCCCGTCAACAAGATACTATCATAGAAGAACAAGTACTAGATCTTACAAATATTCCGGAAACATACACAAACTACTCACAATCTTTAGCAATTACATTTCCACCCTCACAAACTCAAACTCAGAACGACAATAACATGATCCCGGCTCACGTGGACGAAATACTTGAAAATAATATTGAAAGTGAATTTAACTCTGCATTAATGCGATTTAAGGATACAAACCCAGAAGATAGGCCTTATATACCAAAACAGAAGTCATCTCGTAAACTTTCACAAATAATCAATTGTCTGAATAGTGTAATTTTACCTAAGTATTTAAATGAAAATTTAGATTTTTGTTCAGTACATACTTTAATATACACGGCTGCCTTTACTGCAGCCACCTGTAATGGTACAAAATTCAAAAATTTAGAAGGGACAAACACAAGGAAACATATAAAACCAGCATGGCAAAAAAGAATCGAAAGTAGAATAAATAGATATAGAGCAGAAATAGGAAGACTAACACAATATATCGCAGGTAATCGTACTTACAAAATAATAAAGACTGTAAAAAAGATAAAAAATAAATATAAAATACATTCATCACATGAAGAACCGAACACGGAACCGGAACAATTCTTGGACACACTTAAACAAAAATTGAATGCAGCTTCTAGTAGGTTAAAAAGGTACCTCACGTGCACGGAACGTATTAAACAAAACACAGTTTTCGAGGGCGGTTGATGATCGGAATAAAATAACACAGATATATGAGAGAAGTAGTTGTCCTTATTTATCAGTACATGGCTCAGTGACCAGTGGCTCAGAAATCAGCAGCTCAGTAACCAGCGGCTCAAAAATCAGCAGCTCAGCAACCAGCGGCTCAGCAACCAGTGGCTCAGCAAACAGCAGCTCAGCAATCTACAGCTCAGAACCAGTGGCTGAGCAATCAGCAGCTCAGCAATCAGCGGCTTAGCAATCAACAGCTCAGTAACCAACGTGCAACGGTTCAACAATAAACAGCTCAGCTCAGATACCTTTATTCTGAACTCGGAAGTATATAATGTGTCTTATACATAAATGCAGAACCCGTGTCACACCCCGTTAACTTTATATAGCTGTCGTAGTAAACTTATAACATATCAACCTACTTTTGTTTATAAAATTATCGGGTAGAAATATGAATCGATAATGATGTTCTATAATACATGTAATCTATCACTATTGTATGTTTACTGGTGATATCTGTTACAAGTGATACTTTATTAGAGCATAAAATGTATCATTAGAACAGTTCAGTATATTAAATGCTGTTAAGATTCTTAACGGGGCAATGTTTTATACAAAATTAGCTGATACCTCAACTTTGCTCGTATGATTTAATAATATCTTCGATTCACAGAATTTCTCGCACATCATGTCTGTGCAACTAGTTGCCAGCTCTGATAAATCTTAGGGATCTTGAAGATTGAAAAATGAAGCATACATAATTATGCTTGAGGGCCTTTGTGAAAAAATTCTTAAATGCCCTCGGGCGCTGCAGTTGTTCATGGGAGACGGTAGTCAAGTGACCGCCACATAAGTAGTCGACCACCTCAGTAGGTGCACCGCCTGTCCGTTTGACACTTCTTTCATATAAAAAATGCAACTTTATTTACTTTCGATTTTATTTTAATGACACTTTATATACCTAATGTGGTAATTCGTGAAGCGAAAACTTTCGGACTATTTAACGAAGATTATGCCGACTGAAGAGTAAAATATAGTAGAGGAGCAGTAGAATAGAGGAGAATGTGCAAATGCTAATATTTTTATAAAATATGCATTGTAAATATATTAAATTATTAGAAAAAACCTCACACACACCAATGCCAAACGATTTATACACACATGTATAAATTTTACTTTAAGATTGTGTCAAAGCGTGGTCATGACGATATCGTTGAATAAAAAATTGAAATTTTTAATATATAGCTTTGAATAAGCATATAGTACGTAGGTATAAAGATTTGTGGCCGAATTTCCAACAGCCAGCCATCTCTACTAAGAGTGAATTAGTTATAATAGGTCTGTATGCGTGCAGATACAACATTTGTACTCTATTGTTATTGTTTTCACTTTCGAAACCAACTTTGCTTGCTTCTTCATTGAATTAATCAAAGAAGAAGCATTACTTAAGAAACTTACGTACCGTCATGGCGACGTCGCCATGGATATCTGCGGTAGCCATATAAGGAGCTAGTAGTAATCGTGGCTACGCTTCTAATTTGGCGACGTCGCCAAACCTTTGTCAAGTGAGTTATCTGTCCTAAATTTTAATATGAATTGTTTGGATACATAACCCGCAATGCCATCTCGGTGAGGTAGAACTCTAAAGCCCGCCTTCTGTCCCTCCACTGACAATGTATCTCCCTTTGTCAGAATCACTCTCCTGCCTAATCAAATTTGTTGTGATCTTACAAGTGCGCCTTAAGTAACCTTTAGTTTCAAGTAAACTAATTCTCTCTGAAAGTGGTAAGGATGTACCTTGTTATCTCTCTAAAAAGTATCCAAGATAAAAGGGGGTAATAGGTCCCCCGGAAAGCGTACTCAAAGACTCACAAGTGCTTTGAACATGTTTACTCAAGTAATGGAAGTTTTACAGTTCAAGTTTAAAATTGCTTTCAAATGTAAAATTGAGAGTAGAGAACTAAAGGATAAGTATAATGTAGAGTTCCGTTTGTTCATCACTTGTTTGTTAAAGTACCTTACTTACGTATTTGATGTCATGCGCGCCGTATTCAGACCGCACACTGCTCCGACTGTCTGTTTGCGTAGTGACGCGTCGTCACGATAAACGTCACCACACAGGAGAGAACAACAAAATATGTCATATCTTAAAATATACTTGTAGCAATTGATGGTAGCTCCATTATCCCTTTTGATAAGTAACGTGTTAATTCGCTTTTCTCTAATACTCTACGCACACCTTCAATAATAATGGAAGACATGAGATTGATCACCACCACATGATGAAGACTAAAATGTAGAATAAGTTTAAACCGGAACTGGCTGAGCAGGGAAGGTGATTATTAGTGACGACATTTAACAGTCTCAAAATTAGTCACATATTCAAGGAATAATCCAAGACAAAAGATTAATCACCACCACAAGATGATGACTAAAATGTAGGATAAGTTTAGACCGGGCCAGGCTGGGCTGGGAAGAATGCAGTGTTATTGGCCACCTTTAATTGTCTCAGAATTAGTCACTTATTCAAAGATTTCAGAGAGAGGGCGTAGAGATAGGGCCGGCCCTACTATAGGGCAAACGGACCAGCCGCTCAAGGTGCCAAGTCCCAGGGGGCGCCTCAACTTTGCGATTATTTTAAATATATTACTGGGATAAGTAATGGTGGCGCCAAAATTTTATAGAGTAGAATTAAGACATTACTTTACAAAGGAGATAATGAGGTGCCAATGGTTGCTACATACTTTTATGCTCTTTTTAGGGTCCCGTAGTACTACAAGGAACTCCCATCTAGTTTGCTTTGGTGTAACCTTTTCCACTTGACATCATTGCCATCTAGTTATGTAGCAGCCGCTACAATAGGATCATAGGTTGCCAGAAAAAACTCAGCGTAGGATCATAGATTGCCAGTTTTTATTCAAACAAACCAACAGGGCGGACAATCCATCACGCGTGAAGAGACAGTTATGGGCCATTTTTCCCGCGTAACGATGCGAATACACCGCGACAGGATACGGTGCTGATGATGGATTATCATGTGAAGATATGATACAGTTGTTACAGTGGAAGTATGTCTATTATATATATACATGGAGAGTATGGCGCCTACTCCATATATATCTTTAAGAGTCTTCTGCTTGAAATCGTCTTGAGTGATGGTTTCCCTGCACTGCGTTTGAGTAAAATTTAACTTGCAAGAGCCCGTAAACCTCTTAAATCTATCCCCTAAAAGCTCTCTGAGTGATATTAATTGTGAGGTTGTAGATTGTGTGGGTTCCGGGGGATGACGTCGTATGGTATTCGGTCATCTTAATTCGTCCCAAGTCCCATTTTCTGCAATTCAAGCAGACCCAGGTACTAGAGCAGTGGCTAGATATGGTTATGGCAGGTGGTGTACGAACCTAACTGAGTTGTGGCCTAGATTGGGTTGGAGAGACCCTGATCGTTCCATGGCCCGATGGGCAGATGATGTAAGGAGAGTGGCAAGAGGTGACTGGATGAGATTGGCAAGGTATAGGGGAGAGTGGTAAAAACAAAGGGAGGCCTATGCCCAGCTGTGGGTTATCAAAGACTGAAAAAAATGTTAGTAATAAACCGGGATGACGCTAGGAAGAAAAAGAAGAAATCTATATTTCTTCATTCCATCTAACACTCATGTATAATGTATCCCCTTTTTCCAGTTTGATCCTGTATTCACTTTGGACGTAAAATTTCTGGAAGATTACAAAATCGGCTTATACCTCCGTCACTCTTCGGCTGACATTGTTATCCCTCTGTCTGATTTTATTAATATTTATGGAGCTGAGGGTTATTTACATACAGTAACCAACTTCAAAGACTGTCAATAAATATATTTGCACGCCCCTCCAAAGTATATGCAAATAGCGTATGGACACAAACAATAATATTTCCTTACAGTGCGTGGTGAGTTTGAGATTATAGAACAAACGCTGCATATAGATAAGGAAGCGTTGCAATTAATAAGTGAAGGGGCGTGCACTTTTGGACTGAAACGTCTTTATATATGTATAATCATCTTCTCTATACTAATATATAAAGTTGAAGAGTTTGTTTGTTTGTTTGAACGTGCAAATCTTAGGAAATGCAGATTGGTTTTGAAAAATTCTTACAGTGTATAGCCCATGTATTCTTTTTGTGTGGTTTCTGCTGTTGGCCCTATTTATAATTGCTTTTTTTAAATTTTTATATTGATGTATTTATCGTTGACTATATGTATATTATTTGATTAGTTCGTCTTATATTATTCTACTTAGTTTTTGAAAAACTTTTCCCAATACAGATATGCGACTTACGATATCGTTTAATTTTTTTTTGCAAATTCAAATCTTACTTTTATTTTTCATGGTCATGAATCATAATAATTCCTGATAGTACCGAAATTATTATTTAATACAATATTATTTTATGAATAATGGATTTTTTTTTTGTGAATATCTATATACATATATGGGATATATATAATTTCCCTTGGTCACGGCATCACGCGTGAACGTCTGGACCGATTTCGCTGATTCTTTTTTGTAGTCAGATGAGGGATCTTACAAATGAAAAATTAAGAATATTGGCTGGAAAATTAGAATATTAAAGAATACTTAACCACATAATTTCCAAAGTAACCTTTGCACTTTTGACAATTTAAACCAGGACGGGGACGGGGACTTGAACAGGGCAGGTTTGAACGAAAAGAAAGAAAGGGAATGTCGAAAGATTATTTGAAAATACTAAGATATGCAGGATTGGTTGCTACTTCAGAATTTAAGCAGTGTGTTAGTGTTATGTAAATTTATTATTTCATAAACAGATGATTCGTTAATTGGCTAATAGCAGTGGAGACAAAATTCGGGTAAGACAGCGTCTGCTGGCTCCGCTGGTGTGAATTAAAAATTAAGAAACTCAGAGATTGAACACATTAAAATGTGTTCAAACGCTGAGTTTCATTGCATTAAAAACCTTGCACGTTAAAGGTGAGTTACCTTAAACGTGCAAGGTAACATTTGCACGAGGAATTCTAAAATCTGGAAAATTTGTTCAGGAAATTTGACAATACGGTACATTTCCACACAATCCGCAAACCGCATCTGTGACGAGACGCCGCAAGCAAATGGCGTGCAGCGTTTTGTATTTGAGATTTATTCTCCCGTTATGGGTAGGTCGTGCCGTAATCAGTGGCCAGCATTTGATTCGACTGCTAGGTAAAGTTATTAAGGCGGCCGGAAGATAGATGGGTGATCACTTCCAATACTGGTTTTCAAATAGACAACCTCCTCCGTGTTTCACAAGGCACGTAAAACAGTGGGTCCCGATAATTGACACTGTCAAAGAGATTGTTGGGTTCCGGGGATGACATCGATCAGTCTGTCATCTTAAGTCCCCCCACAGCCACATCCTTTTGAATCTGGCTTAACTGGCCTGTTGGCGCAGTGGGCAGTGACCTTGCCTTCCGCTCCGAGGGTCGTGGATTCGATTCCTGCCTCGGGTTTGGGTGTATTATCTATATTTATTTATTGATATATTTCCAAAAAAAAAAATTGTGTATAACAGGCGGCTGTTTGATAATTATATTACTTTTCTGTATACTTAAATTGCGGTTTTTCTTCAACTAAACGTTAAGGTAAGGTTAGTATAGGTTTCAGTGGATGATTTATATGGATCGGTAATTGAATTGGGTGTAATAGAGAATTCAGCATAGTCTTTCTACTATTGAGTAACTGAGGTTGAGCGAATATAACTTTCTTTACGTCTTTCACTTCAATGTTGTCCACTCCTTAATATCGACCGCCCCATTTCAAAACCTAGTGGTTTTGAAATGGGGCGGGAAGGAAAAAGGGAGACTTTTTATGAAATCCGTTTTATTGAATAATCTTGATAACCTGGTAAGTCCCTACCAAATACAGAAACACCAACGGTTTGAATTCGCATCAAAACAGAAATATTTAAGCATCGGTACCTAGTAAGTCTACCATTCTCTCCTTCGCAACCACTTCAAAACCTACGTAGTAACTTTAAATGATTCAAAAACCTAGTTAGTCCCCGAGCCTGCCACTTTTTAAATGGTCAATTACTAGGTTTAGCAAGGCCAAATATACGAAAGCAGAGTGAGGATGGGCGGGAAGTCTGCAGTGCAAAACTATTTCTTACTAGGTTTTGCAATGGGGCAGCCGTACTTTTCTTATACTGATCTACTTAGTTTATGGGCTGTCCTGTAATATTTCGTTTGAAGTACATACTAGGTTTTGAAATGGGGCAGCCTAATGTCTTCCACTCACTTACGTAATCTATTCTGTGATGACCAATGACTTCTCTCACTTTAACTGTGTGGGTAATCCACCATTTTGGAGGTTCTCTAGACCATCTTCCAGCTGTACGAACACGCTATCCCAAAAGCTTTGCTACCAATGACAACAACATGACATAAAAAATTGGTTGTTCGTAAAGTTGGTTTACGGACAATAATTTTACATGATAACGCCGAATCTTTAAGCCTATCGTGCTTCTGCTTGTTCCGCGCTTGCACGCTTGGGTCAGGCGGCACGTGACAATGAGTCATGCATTTACGTGCGTGCAAACGGCGTTAATCGGTTATAAAACGTTATCCCGTTCAAAACTAAATCGTATTCATATTAAATGCAACTACTTGTCGACCCAGTAAATGGACTTGAAAAACAGCAATGTGTTGGAATGAGATATTAAGCGAAGTTCCTTTCATAGATTAAACGGACTATCGCAAAAGGGAAATCACTCGGAAATTGCAGCAGGCGTCACTGCACTTATATCTGAGATAATATAGACCGTTATTGCAGAAGCGTATTACAAATATGCGTTTAACACATTAATGAAAAATATTATAATAATTTGTGATCCAAAAGATGTGTTTTTTGGGGTTCCGTAGCACTACAAGGAACCCTTATAATTTCGCTCTGTCCATCCGTCCGCCCCTCCATACGGAACCCTAAATACCACAACAACATGATTTCCAGGTGGTGCAAAAGATCTAGCAATGTTACCATTCGACGTGATGTCTGGACCACCAGAATCTTTCAGCGGCTGCTTTAGGAATTTCCACATAAATAACATTCTACTGCCCCTTGAACCACAAAATATCGAAGGTAAAATCCAAGAATTCAGTTAAAATACACAAATTACGCTTTATTTATGGTACCTTGTAATTTAAATTTATACCTAATTGCAAAATTAAATTGCAAGTGCTTGGATTTTTTTTTTTTTTTGTAGAAGAAGTTTCTCTAGCAGATAGCCATGATATTGAAAGATTCACGGGCGTACGCCCACCTTGCTTGGTAGAAAGCATCTGGAGTAATTTTCTTTAAAATGAGGTTCGAATTCAACGGCAATAAAAAAATCATTCAATTTTATGAAATTTTTTAAAAGTAATTTCATCTTGAGTGCACTTGTCCTAAAATCCACAGTCGAGCAATTCTCTAGAAACTTCTTACCTCGCACAATTTATCTGTGGAATCAGTTTAGTCTGTGGATTCAGACGGTTTCTTAACCGATACGACTTAGGAACCTTTAAGAAAAATGCATACTCATTCCTCAAAGGTCGATAAAGCATCGGCGAGCGTTCTGGTGTTACAGTTGTCTATGGTCGTTGATAGTCACTTCGGTATACTGCCCTTTGACCCTAGTTTGATAAAAAAAAACAAACACTCCGGGAGTGAAGACGAATCGTCAGAGGTGTCGTTAACTATGACCTCAAAGTCAAGATGTCGGTGATGATGATGCGAGTTCCAAACCTTTAACCAAAAAGAACACATATAGCTTATGCAAAGAAGGACGATAAAGTGAATTCAATGGTTTTTCCATCCCAAAAAATGACCAACGTGCCCAAAGAAATTGTCACTCAAAAAACTTACATAAAAATATGTTATTCAGACGGTCAGAATGTCGGGGCGTGTGAAGGTGCCGCTTGCAGCGGTACCAACCTTGGGGGTGGTTTGAGGTGCCGTCGGTCCGCGTGCCGCCCCAACCAGTGCGGTGTCGGTCGCTGTAACAGAGGGCGCTGCGTGTGTCCCGCGGGCCACAGTGGACACCGGTGTGAGGAACGTAAGTCTTCATCATCACCATCATCATCATCAGTGCGTTTTACATCCGCTAGGAGCATCTCACATTTTCACGTCTTCGGCTGTTTTTGTGGAGGAGCGGAGCTCTTTACTGCCACGGAAGAGATGAAGTGGACATTGGTTCACCACGTGAGTAATACCGGAGCCAGACATAGCTCAAAGAGTTTGTACATTTTTGTCCTTGAAGTCCACAAAGTACTACAAAACTTTGTACAGTTACAATAAGCGCCCCGCCACACTACATGATCATTGAAAGATATTACTATCATGGACGGTATAGGGGCAGTGACTGTAGCAGCTAAGGTACTCCGGGGTTTCGTGACTGTTGTGGCTCTGATCAGTTACCGGACAGACAAAGAGAAAGGTCCATCCCCTAGACACAGAAGATTGTGGTTGTTTCTGCGTATTATCTACTTTCTACGGAATTTCAATATTCATCATATTTGACATCCACGTGAAAATTGCGCCTCTAATCTGACCCGAAAACCAACCGACAAATATACGATTTATGAATCCGGTAAGGGGACTTATCCCAAATTTCCTTTCGTCTATTTTTATAGCCGAGCAAATCTCTAATAAAAACAAGGGCAGAGATATAAAAACGCTCCCTTAGAGAAATCCCAATATTACCCTTTTTCGTGAATTAAACGTTTGTTTCCCTTACATTGAGTGGGGGATTAAATATACTTTGGTCGGTCAAGTTAGATGTTACGTAAGCCGATGTAATGGACCGAAATATCAGGCGATTTATTTACTTTGCTGAGCGGACAAAATTGGCCTTATGATAATCTTCTCAGAGTTCCCTAAGAAAGCCTTCCTGCCTTCTCTACATTCACCACTTACATTACTGAAGGTACACGAGAGTGAGAGAAAAGGGGCGAGGGAGGGACTGCGTTCATAACTGTTGCCCAAAAGAAGGAATAGGTTGGAAGGAGATGCCAAATCAGTACCTCTTTCTTACATAAGATCGGCATGAAGAGGCGGCAATGCGTCACGTCAAGTGATGGTGTTGTTGTCGCATTTCGTTCGGTTTGTGAGACTTCCCGGTAGCCTAAACTCGTCATTAAAAGGCCGGCAACGCATTTGTTTGCCATTTGGTCGTGCAGATGTCCATGGGCGTTAGTAGACACTTAGCTGCCTGCTGCCTGCTCGTTAGCCCCTTGTAACTTAAAAAAAATCAAGCGTCATAATCTGTGCAACGTAAAGGTGACTGCAAAGATTATGTCTTACTCTAAAATTATTTCGCTATTTTTAAAAAATATTCATATTATATATGAAAGTCTATCCTAAATTGACTATGATATTTTCTCACGTCACCCAAGAATAATTTTGATAATAATGATTTTCCGTAATTCCGTATGTTATATTTTCGCCAAATATATATGTATCAAAGCTGCAGATATGGAAGATATTATTTGGAAGACAATTCCCTTGGGGTTAGGTCCTAGCATGTCTTGTGGTCACGCACTCTCATGATATTTATAGCAGGGGATAATAGAAAGTAATTTTCTGCCGCACGATATATGTGCAAGGGATATTTTTATATTAAAAAGGAACGAAGTTCCAAATCCTTTAGATTATTTTTATATTAATATGAATACTTTTGTAAGGGTGAACATAGACTTGTTAAAGCCCGGTTCGCGATAACCACTGTTTTACGTGCCTTCCGAAACACGGAGGAGGTCGGATATCGAGTATAAAGCAGTGTTAAGAGTGGGTCATCCATCCATTACCCGACCGCGGCAAGAGCCACATAACCTAGTGATATAATTATGAAACGTTATTTTATTTTCTCAGCTTAATTTATTATTAACTTCAACCCGAGGTCCGGTTTGTTTTTTCGGTTTTCATACTAACTTTCACGCACCTAGTTCACCCCATTCTAATTTCAATATCGCGACCATAAGTTGCCTATGTTCTCTTCCAAGTTCCAATGTATGTCTATTGGGAAATTCATCGAAATTGGTTCAGCCGTCTAGGTGTGAAAGTTTCACAGACAGAGTTACTTCACATTTATTACAATATTAGTAAGGATTACTGATGCCTACTTCCTCTGTAATTAAAGCGGACCCTGGTACCAGACCAGGATAACGCCGGGAAGAAGAATTCTGTAATCCCTCCTATAACATGGTGCTTTTATAACGCATTAATATTATTTTATAATATATGTTTTTTTATTTAGCCTGTAATGTCCCACGGCTGGGCAAAGGCCTCCTCTGTCTTAGACCACTCTCTTCTATCCAGAGCTAACCAAATCCACTCCCCTCCTGCAAAGGCGTTCAAGTGGACGCGCCGCCTCTTCCTCGGCCTAGCTGGTGTTGGCCTAATATAATATTAAGCGCTTTGGGGCCGTACAAGTGCGTTGTACGAGAATAATCTTACAACGCGTTTTCCTATAATGTGGAATAAACCTACCGTGTTATAAGGGCGGTTTAAAATACTGATGCCCATGATCAAATGAATCTATTGGCTCTCCTTTTTCCACAGACTACCGGACCCCCAAGTGCCGCCCATAGAGCTGATGCCCGCCATAGCGCTGGACGCGTTCACCATCACCATGGTGACGTACACCATATCCATGTCCATGGCTCTGATCTTCGCCTCCAAGGAGAAGTACGAGATAGACGCCAACCAGGAGCTGCTGGCTTTGGTAAGATTCTTTTCTCAAACATGCTTGGAAATTTGGGCATTATTTTGACAAACTTCTTCGAGATAAATCGAACTTGCTGTACTGGTCGAGCGGCGGCCGGCAATAGTTGCATGAAAATCCATATCTGTCGTGTTTATCGGCCAAAAAATTACATATGTAAAATCATATTTGTCGTGTAATTTAAAAATGGAACGATCTTCTAATCCCGAAAATGGCGACCAAACAGGTAACTTATCAAAGTTTTCATTTAAATTTCGAACTGGCTTGCACACAGAAAGCTGTCTACTTTGGCGCGTAAGATAAGATAAGATAATTGTTATTTGTTGTTCGTCAACTTCGTCATTGGTTTTAAATACTTTTTAAAATAAAAGTTCTGAATTGTACTACTTGGGGTTCCGTGGTTGACGTCAGATGGCAATCGGTTATCTTAACTCGCCCCACAGCCACATCCTCTACAATTTAAGCGGACCCCGGTATTTAGCCGGGATAACGCTAGGAATAAGAAGAAGAAGATAAAAAGTTTATTTAGAGAAACAATTAGTAAATGTATTTCTTCTTTTTCAAGTGCCATCTCCTATCGGACATTGACAACCATCACGGCCAGCTGTACTTTGTTGACATCTGTTCTAAACAGTGATTTCGAACCGTAAAACTGTGGGTCCCCCCACAGTTTTACGTACTTTCCGAATCACATGTCAGATGTTGGAAAACTACTAACAAATAGGTCAATCACATATCACCCGGCCGTGGTGAACTGCTTAACCTAGCGATCGACTCAAATGCCGGCCACTGATTAGGCTGCGACCTCCTTAACGACTAGCCTAGTATCTCAATCTAGCTAATTGCAGGATGCGAGCTAAATGTTTAAATTAAGTTCATTACAGCTAACCTTCAAGATTTGACTGTTTTATTGGCCAGACCAGGGGTGAGCAGCCTTTTCAAATCAACGGGAAAATTTAAATTTAAAAACTTTTTTGGTGGGCCGCATATAAAGTGACTATTATTAAGGACTAGTTGTTACGCGTGATTGCGTCCGCGTAAATTAGGTGAAAAATTTTAGCCTGATGATATGTAGCCTATAGCCTGCCTCGATAAACGGGCTATCTAATACTGAAAGAATTTTTCAAATAAGACCAGCAGTTCCTGAGATTAGCGTGTTCAGGCAAACAAACAAACTTTTCAGCTTTACGTATTATTAGTATGGACTTACGTAACTCAATTTATAATAAAAATTAGAAGAAGGGGATATAAAATTTAAGAAAAAATCAAGATTTCATGTGCAAATTTTAATGCAAAGAAAAAACAAAAATGATAATAATAACCAAGATCATGTCAAGACACGTCTATATAGAAGGGTTCCGTATGTGATACGCTACAAACGTATTTGTTAAATAACTTCAAAAGATGTTGTCCAATTTCGTTCGGAATAATATACAGGCTAGAAAATATAAAGATACTGTGTGAACTTTCCAAAATACAACGATAAATGCCAAGTAAGTAGGAGAAAATTCTGCCATCTGCTATTCTGGCGTGCGCTGCAAAAATCGTTAGAGTTACACGTATATAGTGTATGAAAGAAATGTTTATCTTAAATAGGTCTACAAGAAAGCCCGCGACAGTATATATCTATCTTTCATGTTTAGGCCATTAACGCCAAAATAGTGAACCATTATGGAACGGGAACGGGGACAATGTTATAGGATAGTAGAATGTAGTAAATAGTAAGTAACCCAACGTTCGGGCAGGACAACGTCTGCGTTCTTCACGGAGCTAAATTGTTGTGCAATATGTTCCTAAGCCACAATATGGTCACAACACAAATATTTTTTAAATATATAAATACATACTTATATACATATACACCCAAACTCCAAGCGGAAATTGAATCCACAACTCCGGAGCGGAAGGCAACGTTACTGCTACACTGTGCAAACAGGCTAACCGTAATCATCATCAGGCATCAAATGAAGGTATGATTAGAGGATCAGACGTCTGTATGTCAAATATTCTTGTATTTTTATTTCTAACTACCGATAACGTTACGAAGTCAAATACGTAACTTAGTATTAAGGAAGTCTCCTATTACGACAACAAAAACTTCGGCACAATAAATGACTTGTTTATTTAAATGAGAACTCTGTTGAGTGGACTTACAATACATCGACATTCAAAATTATTCCTAACAATAAATAAATCAGGGACATCGTTAAAACTTTAAACGGTTAATAAAAAAGTATTCAGTATTATTGGATTAATGAAATAACTAATTAATTAGCAGCTTATAGTCAGCAAAAACGCCACAGTCACTAAATATTTCGAATCTTCGTTACGCTGATGACACCACTTTGTTGGCTTCCAATGAAGCAGAAATAGTACAGTTATTTAACCGTTCAGACAGCGTTAGTAGAGAATGGGGCTTAAGATCAACCAAGACAAAACGAAGACGATGATAGTGGATAGAGTCAATGCTCTTGCCGCTGAGCCGCCTCCATTTGACAACCAATATGACATCGTGCAGGAATTCATTTACCTGGGCTCCAGTGTATCCAATAAAAGTGGAACAGAAAAAGAAATTAAGCGGTAAAGTGGACCTTGGTCATGTACCAGGACAACGCTAAGAAGAAGAAGGACTATTAAAAGCCCCAACAATCGATATGGAAAGACCGCAATATACTGCAGAACACCATAATGCACATCGTCAGAACACTACTTTTTGCCATTTTTCTCTATGGCGCTGAAACTTGGACCATGAAGGCAGCAGATCGTCACCGCACAGACTCTTTTGAAATATGGTGTTGGAGACGCATACTGCGCATACCCTGGATGGCACATAGGACAAACATATCTAGCCTAAATGAACTAAAGTTCGAACAATGTTTACTAAGCATTTGCCTCCAGAGAGTGTTTCAGTTCTTTGGACATATTGCCCGAAAACCGACTACCAACTTAGAAAAACTAAAATGTTACCCGAAAGATGGAGGGAAAGCTTCCTAGAGGACAAAGCCTCGCACGATAGTCAGACCAGGTGATGGAGTCAGCAAACGTATCTGCGATGAAATATATGACACACATAGAGTGAGATTCCTCTTGTAAATTTTAGATAGCACTGCAAAAGCAAGCTTTTAAATTTTAAGTTCAGATGAACCTTGTTGTAATCTGCATTACATTTACTGTGCTACAACCGCAAAATCGCGTTTTGGTTAAGTAACAGTTGAAATAATATAAGTGACAGTAACTGTAAACTTCAGTGACCATACCGCCTGTCACTTTGCACGCACTTTAAATTATAAAGGCAATTGCCATATTGGAGGCGCATCTTTGCAGCACCGAACTTGTCGACTGCTAGTTGTGACGAGAGACACACCTTAACGGTATAGACGTAAACAGGTTTCGACGTGATAACGTTTTATAAATTGTTCGGAACGCCGGCTGCATGCACGAAAAAGTGTCACATTCCGACTGAGCCAAGCCTGCAAGCGAGAGTGCGTATCAAGCGATTGAGAGGCACGATCGGCCTAAGCGTTCGGAGTTATCCCGTAAAGTTATCGTCCATAAACGGACATTACGGACAATGTTTTGTTTTATAAGCAGATAAATTTTAAATTCAGAAATCAATCATATGTAACGTCTTAACAGTAACGTGCACCAACCTCTGGATTATCCATTTTGGATTAATCGAAAATGATATACCTCAGACGGAGGAATATGAAATTTGCCACAATTATAGAGGGCGGTTTGCGAATGCTAATATTATTATAAAATGTGCATTTTTAGTAAGTTAAATTATTAAAATAAAACCTCACACAAACGAATGCCGAATGATTTACATAAACATGTATGTATTTTACTATAAGGTTGTGTCAAAGCGTAGTCATGACGAACGTATGTATATTTATTGTCCAATATAACAGTGTCATTGTACAAAGAACTGTAACTTTGTACGCAAATCTAAAGATTTTTGGCCGAATTTCGACCAACCGGCTATGTCTAGTATTAAATACAGATCTACGAGTAGAAACCGAAAAAATTCATTTTTGAAAATCGAATGTTCTCGAAAAAACGTAAATCATAAACAGCTCATCGCATTTCAATAAGTTTTGCACTCAACGTTCGATCAATTGCGAAGGTTATATGTACTGTTTAGAAAATCTCATCACCTAACCCTGAAACTAATAGCGGTCCATCCATATTCGATGGAACACCGTATACGACGCAAGGTAAACGACTCCAGATAAGACAACGACTCCTCGACGTATGGACTAACTGATCTAAATAAATACATTCATACTTATACCGACTATTAGAAGAGAGAGTTCCTTGAAGACTCACACTGATACAAAATATCTTCACTGTTGAATAATCAGAATTTTTAAAGTGAAGACTACTATAGAAAGGTTTGGAATGGGAGTTAGTTCATGTATGTCGTCATGGACGTTGTTTGTTTACATACTATTGCCCATATCGCATGTAAAAACCTTTGGATGCTTCTGTATAACGTTTTGTGACGTCAGTATGTCGGCCTCCAACGGCATCCAAAGTTTTACTCAACTCGGATTATTATCATTTTCACGAAGTAATTTTGTAAGTGTTACAAAAGCGTTAGTAATGCTTATTTTTGTTTTATTTCGAGAATAATTTGGATTGTAATAAAAATAACTGACCGATAAGCAAGTTGAATACAATTTCTCGGTGTTATTTTCTAGAAATAACGAAATTTTTCAATTTTTATGACAAATTTAATTTTTTTACTGATCCGCTTAAGAACTGTAATCAATCCAACTTCAACGTCATGCAGATAAAGTGTAAAAATAAGTGGTCCTAGGAAAAAAGTTTGGGAAACAAAGCCTCAGCGGGTCTTCACGAGAGGTGAATGTCCATTTTCGCCAAGCGATATGAACACTAGTATAGTTTTGAGTTTTTACTTTTATGTAAGAGTACTAAAGGAGTATTCATTTTTTTAATTAGCTTATTGTGTCCCACTTTTGGGCAAAGGCCTCCCCTTCTCGGTCCAATTTCCCCTTTCTTGAGCCAATGTTATCCACAACTTTCCCTTTGGCTTCCCGGGTCGTCGGCGGCCAGGATATCGCAATATTGGCCCACCTTTGCGATTTAAAAATTAATTTTAAAACTATTGACGTATACCTATATAAATGCTAATGGAACAAATTATTTTGTTATATGGTAACGTTTTTTATTCAGTCAAGTTATTAATAACTTGACCTTCAATCTTCATGCCTATGAATATTAAAGAAAAACATTCCACGATTTCTTACGAGCTTACACATGTGAATTAGTATCAGCTGGTAGAAATTTAAGACATTTCTGTATTTACATACAACCTTTAACCCACCAATTCATCTGCATTGGTTTCCAAGACTTTTAGGTTAAATTTGAACCACTTTTAAACTTCTTTCAAGCGACAAAAATTAGCCCATGTCCTTCTCCAAGGTCCAATCTACTTCTATACGAAGTTCATCAACATCGTTATAACAGTTTATTGCGTTTCCAAATTACGGGATGCTGACAATCGTTCGTGAAATCGCGCGGAATGGACGAGGAAGATGCAGCTTGCTGAACTGTTGAATAGCCTTATAATATGATTAGACCTCTCTTTATTCGTTATAAAAATTGCATTTCAGACTTTATAAAAAGAATCAGTTATCAGAATTATATTGATATAAATTATTATATTGAACCCAGTGCGGAAATTTAATCTCAAGGAGCCGTGATGTGCACGACTCTGATCGGGGAACAGGCGTGAACACCGCGAAACCAGTCCACATTATAGTTCACACCTGTTTACGGAGCTTCACGGCACGTACGTGGAGCCGCCATTAGGTGTGAGAACGTAACAATCAAAATATTAAGTAATCTCTAGTGTATTTACATTCTTGAGTTTTCGACATTTCCCGTTCATCCAAAATATAATTGTCACGCTTAATTTGCACAACCATTAAGTGTCGTTTCATCATGAAACGCTATCATGAACTCGATGTTCGCATATCGCCAGATAAGTCCGCATAGTGTTTTTAACTAATAATAACGATTAAAAACTAAAGCTTAAAACGTTCGCGTCATACATATTTTTGTATAACTATAAACGACAGACGTTGTCCTGCCCAAAAGTGGGGTTACTTACTATTTACTGCATTCTATTATCCTATAATATCTCCCCGCTCCCGTCTCCGTACTCGTCAAAAGGGCTTATGGTTACATTAGAAATAATTTAATATGGTGGTTAAGTATTTTTAAATTTCCTCAATTTTTTATTACATAAGAACCTTCACCTGATAATAATTAACGATGAACGTATGCACACGCACGCGCACACACATACACACACACAAAGAGACTCTAATATATGTATTTATAATATATAGTAATTCGCCCCCAATTTAATTTGTCACTTTTAACGGTAAGATTCTAGCTCTTGTAACAGAGTTTAAACTAGCTGAGGAGCTAGGCGTACGTGATTGTTCTTAGGAAGGTATATTATATTAAAAAGTAAAAAAAAAATTCTAGCAAAATCGGTCCAGCTGTTCACGCTTGATGCCGTGACTAAGGGAAACAGGGACCATATTTTTATATAATATATAGATTTAGTTACTATTCCACACATAGAATGTTAAAATAATTGGTTCATCAAATCTAAATAAAAATGGGAGGAAAATTATTAATATCGGTGCGTTGTCACGGGAACATAAATAATTGTGAAGTGGTAATAATCTCCTTCTACCTTCTGTTATCAAGGCTTTAGTAACAAGGTCTTAGATTGCAGAGGATGTGGTTGTGGGGCGAGTTAAGATGACCGAAGACTGCCGTCTGAGGCCAACCCCGATTTAGTACAGCGAGGGCACAGTGAGTTATCAATGCATGAGTATTATGTTGGTGCCCCAGCGAATGCGAGAGATTCAACAAGGTGTGTAGTCTACTACATCGTTGTCAACATTTTGCACGCCCCACGAGGTGTGCTCTAATTGCCATTTCGTGAGCTAAAAATCGCTCTATTTCTTTGGTATGGCACTTATTGATAAATATAAATACACATCGCTTAAGATGAAAGTCTTGTTTTCACACTTTGACAATTTGAAAGTATAATAATTTTATTTACTGTAAAAAAAAGGTATTTTAAGGGGCGTCCGGATGTCTGTATGTGTGGATCTGACACGATTACGTTCCAAAAGGTCAACTTATCACGTTAAATTTTTTTTGTTAGCTTTCGAAGTACGGCGCGCTGTTTCCTATTGAAAATGGGTGTGTAATTCGGTATCGTTTAATTATAATTAACGAAAAACTAAATTTTTGTGTTTGTTAAGAAATAATAAATACGCATTTACTACCCAAATTTCATTAAAACACAAGAATATTTTGATTAAAAGGTCAAATCAATGTCTGGAGAGGTTAATTATTGTAGGGAAATGGATGGCAAACGTGGTCAGGGGAGAGTGCCTACATGCTGGTTTGACAGCATAAAAAAAGCAGTGGGCTGTAGTCTACAGCATACCGTTCATGCAACTCAAGATCGTAACTTATGGAGTCTGTTTGTTTCTAGTCACGATCCTCGGCACAGAGAGAACGAGAAGAAAAAGCGAATATGCCATACCCTTTAGGTCTGTCTAATATTCCCGTTTCGCCTCCTACTAAGCTTATATTAAAAGCTGTTGAGGCTCATTCACTTTAACTTTGTATCAATTTCCTTCAAAATTTCCTCTGAAAATGTCACTCACAAATCCTGGAAATTGAACTATTTCATTGTTCAACGCGATCGATGTCGCGGGTCGCAGTTTGTATAGTTATATGAATGTGCTTCCACAGTACAGTGTGTAGGCGTCTTGGCTCGTGTATCTTTATTATAAAGAACGTCTGTTTGATTGATACTGATTGATACGTTGTTAAATACTTGCCGGATAAAAGTGTTTTCCCCTATATATATTTGAGTAACAATTATGGATGGTTGGTATTTATAAGATGTTTATTATGAAAACAGGTCCTTACCGAGGGCCTAGTACGAATCTTTCCTACCGTTGGAGTCAATTCGACTTTGAAATTATTCGTGCTGGGCCCACATCGGACTCTCCTTAGTGTAAACGTGGGTTGCATCAGCATTGATTAAAAGCGTGACACGATAAAGAGTTGCCTCCTGTGGGCCTAGCTCGAATATTTTCATCCTAAATACAGTGAAATCTTCGAATTCGAAATGTTCGTGCTAGGGCCTCTGATGTCTTTCCAACCTTTCGACCATTGAACTATTGAGGCTCTATAGAAATCAGTGAGATTGCACAGATTCTGATGATATGGGATGACGTCTGACGTCATCCCATATCTTCTGAAATTTAAACGGACTCTGGTACTATATAACGCTAGGCAGGCTGTATCGTTTCGATAATACCGAAACTGACAACAGCGAGTTAAGCCGTCGTTACATATACGAGATGGCAATAATGTCGAGTGGAAAAAGGTTACACTAAAAACCAAACTAGATGGCGCTGTACCGTTGACAACGACCGCAGTACAAACGCTGAAATTCTCCATACAAACCAACTCACGCTAGCGAAGTTTCTACGTACGATTACTATATATAGACCTTCCGACCAAAACTGTCGGTGAAGCGCGCCCGCAATTGGATTAGAAATTAATTTATTAAGATTTATCCCCCTTATTTCCAATAATAATAATCTTTTAAATTCCGAAGCAGTGCCACGCTTACAGTCCTTTTGCAGCCGTCTGCAGCCGAATTGGGTCCGCGCATCCGGGTACCAGTACCTCTTTCTCACATAAGATCGGCGTAAAGTGGCAGCAAAACTGATAATATGTTGTCACGTTTCGTTCGGTTTGTGAGGTGGTCTAAATCCTTCTTTAAAGGCTGGCAAATCATCAGCGAACAGTATTGCGGTATTGCGGTAGTTACTTAAGTGATAACCGTATGCTTGTTTGCCTCTTCTAATATAATTAATAATAATATTAAGTGGTCTTGCTGGATTCGGTTAGGATGGTCCACCGATTTCTCCACTTGTCACCCTGACCCCCGGCCGTTTGGACTCTTTGCTGGGGTGAATCCTCCGCCCGGTACATCTATGTATCTATGTAGCGTGTATTTAAGTTTATTTATTTTATGTATTTAAGTTAGTTTATTAATATTCTCTTTAACTGTTTATATATATTTATTATATATACGGGCGTGAGTGTTGAATTTATAACGATAATAATAATAATCTGAGATTTTTATAGACTAGTCTCTTCGAAGCACTCAACGTATGAAGTACGGCCATGGTTTGGATTACCTATCCTCAATATCGATTGGAAGTTTAGAGCCATTTTAACTATGATTCCACTCGAGATCCTATTAAGTGCATCAACATGCACTTCAAACGTAAATGACTGCGATTTATCATTGTTTGAAATGAGATTTTCTTCTATCCTCTTATTCAAATGTCAAATCGAATCTTATTAGATTTAATGGCCGCATTAAACTAGAATAAATTGATTTTGTATATTATATCTCCGCGGATTCCTTATAAGGGGGTCGTTAAGCAAATCTTACCGCGGCCGGGTGATAGATGGGTGATCAATACCTATATTGGTTTTCAAATATCCGACCTCCTCTGTATTTTGGAATGCACGTTATACAGTGGGTCGATGTCATCATTGAGTGATATTAGTTGTAAGTTTGTAGAGACAACGGGGATTCCGGGGATTACGTGAGACGACAGTTGATAATCTTAACAGGCCGTACAGTCACGTCCTCTGTAATTTAAGCGGACTCTATTACTAGTCCTCGTAATCCAAAGACACGTAAAACAGTAGGATGCCATTAATGTCACTGAGTGATATTAGTCGTGAGATTGTAGTGATCGTTGGGGTGACGAGGATGACGTCAGATGGCAATCGGTCATCTTAACTCACCACACAGCCACATCCTCTGCAATCTGAGCAGACCTTGGTACTAGACCGGGATTACGCTAAGAAGAAGATGAAGAAGACAGACATTAGAACCTCATTAGCTCAACGTTATAAGGTATGGACTGAAATCCACTAGGTACCCTGTTAAAACCACACCGCCATTGGGGTATTGTCGCACCCACTCCAATTGGATTGGATTGGATTGGATTGGATTGGATTGGATTGGATTGGATTGGATTGGATTGGATTGGATTGGATTGGATCGGATCGGATCGAATTGGATTGGATTGGATTGGATTGGATTAAACTAGATTAAAGTAAATTAAGATCTAAACTCACCAGACGTGTTGGCGTACTTGTCCATCATCTCCAGCGCGAGTGCGGCGCGCGCGTGTCTTGCGGCCGCCAGCGCGGCGCCCGCCAGCGACAGCGAGTACGCGTCCAACGCTGGGGAGAGGGTCTTCGCGAGGAAGTCCAGCGCCTTGTTCATGGCGTTCTTGTATACCACCTCGTTACTCTGTTTTGGACCAAATAGAGGGTCGACATCGTTAAATTACGTGAAGAATATATAGAGTGTGTAATTACTTTTTGTAGTGCAGTGCAGTGCTACAACCCGAGAGCCCCACCACCGAACCTCCTAAAAAAACACAGCACTACACGTAAAGTGACTTTCAGAATAACCATTGTAGAGTCTCCTGATGATGCTTCGATGTCGAAGCGAAACGTGCGTTGAGGTACATCTGGAGGTCAATGTGGTTGGGTTCGGTGGTGCGACTTTCGGGCGGCAGCATTGCACCGATTGATTGTTCGTGAGCTTCAGGACTGGCATATATACCAGTCCAGAGTAGTTGCTTTTACTTCCAAATGGGTTGACAGACGTATCTCTTTATCGGGAAGATCAAGTTGAAGATTTTCAACTACAAACTCATAAGTACTTTTCTAATTCTGTCACAATTCTACTTTGGAAATTTTATGAAAGATCGCGCGGCAGTCTACTTGATAAAGCGACACGACAATCAGTAGAGTCTTTTGAAATAGTTTTATTCAATTTAAAATATATAAAACCTACTGTCTTTGTCAAAAACAAATTCATAATTGTAGAAGTTACATATGTGCGGACGGGCGGATAGGGCAAAACTATAGGGGTACTTTCTAGGTCTGCAGAACTGTAGAACATGGAGTTGAACGCTTTTGTTTGACCATAAATCGGGAAAGACAAAGTCTGTCGGATCAACTAGTTTGAAAATAGTATACCTTAGTCTCCTGAAGGGCTAGTAGGGCGTAGGCAGTCAGAGGCACAGTGGACTGGGCGCGGGGGTCGTTTTTGTAGGTGGGTGGTAGCCAGCTGCCGTCCGGTCTCTGCGTCGAAACCAGCCATCGCGCCGCGGCCGTCGCCGCTTCTGGCGACACCTCCACGTAACGGGACGACCGGCTCAACCAGCGGGCGGCCATTGACGTCATCCTTGCGTCAGTAAGAGAACATTGTAGTAATAGTAATTATTAATAGTAATTTTTATTATATAAATCATGTTACATAGTTTAATATAACCCTGGCCCCTAAACTAGGTAAGCCCGTATCCTGCCATCCAAGTATCCAAAGTTGGCGCAGGCGGTAGCTAGTTAAAGTGAAATTCCAACCAAGAAATTCGCACAACCATATGAACTTCAAGGAATTTCTACAACAGCCTATACGGAAATTTAGCACTATCACCAAGTTACATCGCATAAATTAAGCGTAACATGCAAATATTGCGAAATGCATTACATTGCATTCGTTTCATTCATTCATTCAAATATATCATGTATATAGCTTTAAGGTAAACGAGCTATGAAAATGGCCAAAAGTGAAAAGTTGTGCAGCGTAAAATGAATCTTCAAATTAATACGCATGACATCCTCCATTTCGAGACGACATTCCTCCATTTTATTAGCGATGTCGCAAACGATACCAAGAAACACTTTGATTTACATGTATAGATGTAGATATAAGAATCTACATAATTAAAAAATATTCTATACATTTCAAATGTAATGCCCAAGGGATTAGAGAGGACGGAAAATGTCAAGGTTCGTCTTAATTATATTTGAAGTTGAAAATATCAAGGAAATTGTTGTCATAATAGGATATCATTATTTATTTATTTATTTAATACAGAAATAAATAATTGGAAATGCGTTTTGAAAAGGGTAAAACTATTTTGCACTTATAACGATGTTAATCGGAAAATATCTCCAACGTTAAAGTTTATATACTCAATTTGATTGTTTCGTAAGTACTTATACACCTCAATTATTCATTTTTATGACAAAACGAGGCTCCCGCCCCGGTTTCGCTCGGATGCAAAGTTGATAAGGTAATTATGCAGTTCGGTTACATTTCCAAAAAATTAATGTATATTCTTTTTGTTCTCGAAGTTGTATAATGATAATATATTGTATAATTGTATAATGTGATATTGCGTCGGGCGAGACCGATATTTTTTTTTCGAGTTAGAAATACGGAGCTTTTTGACATTATTTAACTGGAATCAGTTTCCAGCTTCTGCATTTCCGAACGGATACGACTTAGGGACCTTCAAGAGAAGAGCATACTCATATCTCAAAGGCCGTAAGGCATCTGCGAGCCCTCTGGTATTGCAGTTGTCCATGGGCGTCGGTAGTCACTTAGGTGAACCGCCTGCCCGTTTGCTCTTTGTTTTATAAAAAAATACACACACACATATATAAGGATTTCTGTATTGAAACAAAGAAAATAACCGCGAAACGGCCAGGGCGTTCGCAGCGCGATCGCCCGTTCGCTTCTAACCTATCCGCAGCAGTTACATTTCGCGCGGAAACAGTGAGTAGCTGTTTTTTTTGTTTTAATACACAAATCCTTGTATGTGTATATAATCTTAATATTAAAGTCAAAATCCAAAATGTCCTCTTGTAGCATTAATAACTCAATTTTTTTGCAAAAACTATGATGTCTACTCGAGCCTTCTTTAACGAAATCGATGTTTTGTTCATATTCAGCCCCTTTTGAGTTCTTGCGACAGAGAGGCTTTTTGCCTCGCGTATTATATTTGATTTTTAAAAGTCTGTCCTGGTATCGTGAATAATGATCTCTATAAAGCAGAATCCTGCATTCCACCAGCATGTGCCTGGCTGTACCTGCTAACTCACTACAGAAATGACATGTTTTTTTTATCGTTTTTCCCCATTTAATAAGATTACTCAGGTCTGGTAGTGTCATTTAAGAAGCATTGAGATAAAATCTATCCTTACAAAATAAATCAGGAGACCAGTCGTATATTAGGGTACACGGTGGTGTGATACAGAATTCACTTTGTGTTTCCGGGTCCATTACGTGAAGCCTATAAAAGTAATTTTCATCCTGCATAAGAAAAGATTTGATTGCTTAGTTTTCTCTCTGGAACTCCATGCAGATCTGTTTTCAAATCGGTGACCGTACAGCCTAAGTATTTGAATTCGTCCGCAACTTTGTAAACAATATCTCCAACATGAAGGTCTTCTTGCTTGAAGCGCCTGTTTTTGTAATGATTCATGTGGAAATATTAGTCGACGACCAGTTGGGCGACCCAGGTATCGCTGGCGTGACCTTAAAGAGTCGGACCTGCGTGGTCTTCGGGCGGGCGACTGGCAAGAGACAGCGCAAGACCGAAACAAGTGGCGCGAATTTCTGTCGGATGCCAAAACTCACTTTGGGTTTCTGAGCTGGTCCAGTAAGTAAGTAAGTAAGTATAAAATTGAAGTATCACTACTTCCAAGCTCGATGACATCATTTTCCTTTGGGTGAGAAGCAACTAAATCATCGTGGGATTTTCCTAAGATGCGAACTGTTAGTGACTCTGAGGTGTTTGTAGATTTGGAATGCTGTCTTTGTACAAGGCTGATGGATCTGCAGTACGAGCCAGTGCGTCTCTTTTGATATTGTACCATCATGTGAATTGGACCAATAAAGACGGCACCTGAGAAAGACCACAGAGGCATTTCTCAGCGCCGTCTTTATTGGTCCTTGTGCAAATACCTGTTTTGGAACCCAGTGGGTGGCGTCGCTGTCGGTATGGAACCAAAGCTAGGTCACGAGAACTCAAAAAAGGCTGGGCTAAGTGAGGCCTGTCTGTTTTGTTTTATTCGCATTATTTCTGGCAAAGTACAGACAGGAAATCTCAAAATTTATAAAAATACTAAAAGATGTACAGTTTGTCGCATATTCGGAATACTTTTAATATATAGCGTTAATACTGGAGCTTTCGTCTGATCGTAAATCGGGCAAGACAACATCACCCCGGTTCGCTAGTAACTTTTTTTTTTTTTTTTTATATAATAAGGGGCAAACGAGCAACCGGTTTTCACCCACCGCACCCGTAATAACTAATGAGCTTATATTTTCTGATATAGTTGCATAATGGCTGAAATGTTAGAAAAAAAAACTTTACGTAAGCGGGAATTTCGATGGGATAATTCGTAATAATAAATATACTTATTATTCGGATAATTCGTAATAATAATATAAATATACTTATTTCTTCAGAAAAATTGAAAATCTTGCAAACAAGTAAACAAGAATGTTGATGACTGGTCCGTTAGCGCAGTGGGCAGTGACCCTACCTACTGCTCCAAGGGTCGTGGGTTCGATTTCCACCTCGAGTCTGGGTATATTATCCATATGTATGTATTTATATGTTTCTAAAAAATATATATATTTGTGTATAACAGGCGGCTGTCACCTATAGCACAGGCAATTAGGTGTCTACCTTAGGAACAGACGTCCGTTTGTCATTATAGTCCTGTATATATTTATTTATTATAGGAGCTTGTATATTAAATGGTGACTTACCCAATATCCTTTCTCTGATGACCAGCGCCTGCATTCGTATCGCGTCGGGGTCCGCGAGCAGCTCCTCAAGTTGTTGGGCATTGGACGGTTCCACGGCGTAATCGTACGCCTCTATTCGAGGGATGTCCTTTGGTTTGGGGATAGGTTCCTCACCGTCTGCGGGGAACCTGAGAATGTAATTGTTATTTCAATCAGTTGTTGCCATTATAGCTTTAATAGCCCAACAGCCCAATAGTTTCAATAGCCCTGCAGAGAGAGTGAGAATGGACTCCGACACCCCGACATCTCATGCAAGGCTACATTCCCGTAAAACATAACTGAAGAGTCGCTGCAGAAGATTTGTCAAATGAGTGACCAAACTGTCTTTAGAGGTATCGGAAGCGAGGTGTAAGCTTTGGAGGGATACTGTATCTGTTTCAAAAGCATTCAACCAGCTGAAAATATCCGACCTTAACAATATATAGCGAAAATATTCGCCACATTCATTCGCCTGAAGCGCGATAAAGAATTTGTTACCGAAAATACCTGATGACAAAAACCTCCTTTAAGTATGAGTTTCAATCACTCTTTCCCTATATGTATTTATCTTTGCACAATTATTAAAAAAATAAAAACTAAACTAATTGTTCTGCTATAATCATTTGTCTGAGCGTTTACGAAATACTATTTTTATTCAATTCTCTCAATCCAGTATTTAACTCGGGCGACAGACGGCGTAAAATCGAAACAACGGCAACAACGGAGACCAAAATTCATTTTGGGTTGATGAGGCACTTTACGAACACAGTAAGTAGGTTTTTAACTTCAGAGCCTCAATAGCTCAACGGCATAAGATATGGACTGAAATCCGCAAGGTACCCGGTTCAAACTCCACCGCCGTTGGGATATTGTCGCACCCACTCCTAATACAATATTCGCGGATTCTTGCAAAGTTGCAATGCTTAGATTCCGCAGAGCAGCGTGTGATGCTATCAAGTGTCCTTACATTGTTAGGTCAGTAGTAATAATTCAACCCTTATCATTATCAATTCAGAAAATTACTAGATGTCAGTACCAGTAGTATTTTTAAGGTGCAATGTTGCTAGTATTGCATTCGGGTTACAGTGTTGCAAGAATGTCCCTTTTTATTCGCGGATTCTTGCAAAGTTGCTATGTTTAGATTCTGCAGAGCAGCGTGTGATGTTATCAAGTGTCCTTAAATTGTTAGGTCAGTAGTAATAATTCAACACTTATCATTATCAATTCAGAAAATTGCTAGATGTCAGTACCAGTAGTATTCTTAAGGCACAATGTTGCTAGTTTTGCATTCGGGTTACAGTGTTGCAAGAATGTTCCTTTTTATTCGCGGATTCTTGCAAAGTTGCTACGCTTTGGATTCCGCAGAGCAGCGTGTGATGCTATCAAGTGTTACATCGTTATGGCAGTAGTAATCAATCAACACTTCATTATTAATTTATCAAAATTTGATAAATTACAAGAGTACGGTACTTAAAGCTTAGCGATACGGATATAAATACTTGGCGGTACTGTTAAGGTATTAGCTATTTCCTTAATGGCGTAATTAAACAAAGCTGATATCAGCAGTATTATTTATAATTAACGGCAGTCGATAAATAACTCAAAACAATCGGTTCAAGGGCGTATACGCACGCGCTAGCCTTCTACTTAAAATTACATTCAGTTTGTTATAGCATAGAACAATCTGAAATGCATATTAGTTTTAGCCCTAATTTTGCTATCTAGAATTTTATTTTTAATTTTCAAAATGAAATCCTATCTGTTACGTTCGGTATTGTATATAAACCCCCCTTAATAGCCCACGGCTGGGCATAGTTCTCCCTCTGTTTCTGCCACTCACCCCTACGATGTTTTGATACGATTAAGATACTTTCAAGATCATATTATAAAGCCCATCGAGGCTTCTAAAGAGCCGGCTTCGTAAACCTATTATATGTTTTATTTTGTGTAACCTCGATAAAACGAAACTCAACGATCTTGAAAAATACTCGTTTTACTGCGTAATTTGTTACAATGAGGTTTTTTTGTAAAGAGGTTAGATTGGACTACGATTTGTTTAAATAATATAAAGGTGTATAAACTTGTGGAAACATGAATGACTATTGCACAATTAAGGGGAATTATTGACAGGATACGTTATGTAAAGGTTAGGTAGATAAAGGTAAAAGTAAACGCTTTCTATCTATATTCTGCATTCGTTATAAAAAGGATTTGAAATATATATTCGTAATGTAAAGGTATAGTTTGCAGTAGTTGTTACCCGTGACTTCATCCGCATAAAATTAGCCACTCAACTTTACTGCCAGTGCAGTAAAAGTGAGTGGCCACTAGAAAGAGCGCTCTTAAACCTACAACCTGGGTCACAAGTCCCGGGCACTGATATGGTTTCTTCCTTTGGAACACGATGGACCTGACACCCGCACGATGTATCCATTCCATGGATTAAGAAATTCGTCTCTATATAGCAGTCGACGAATGTTTTGGTTTTTTTTCGACAAATACATCTTTATTTTCAGAACAGAGTTCCAACACGGTGCATTTACGTCTGTATCCCATACGTATAACTAGATGTGAATATTTACGAGACAGAAAATATATGGATGCATTTTTCAAATAATTTCAAAGTCGAGTTAACAACGCAATCTGAGCTATACAATATAGATTTTAAAAAACTTTCGAACTTCCTCTCTTCATGACTACAAAGGAATTGTACTTTAATAATAACGTATATTAAAAAATGGGTCCATTATTTGCAATAATCCTGTATTATTGATAATAAGTCGCTGTGTGAATCATATAAATTTATCATGTCATTGGCGGAATCAGGGAAACTTGAGGTAAAAATGGTTTTGTGAAGACCAATATGTTAAGTATATTATCGCTTGTATTTTGGTATTAACTAAAAATTTTAAGATATTCTGTACATGCTTATCAGACATCAAAAAAAACCTTTACAATAGAATAAAATACCTAATTGATAAAAAAAAATTCAGAGGCCCTAGCACGAACATTTCGAACCGTTCGAGTTGAAGAATCGACTTTGGAAATATTCGTGCTGGGCCCACAGCGGACCTCCCTTTGTGTCATCGCGGGTTGCATTAGCATTGTTTAAAAGGGTGACACGATAAAAAGTCGCCTCTTGTAGGCCTAGCACGAACATTTTCATCCTAAGTACAATCTTCGTGCTAGGACCTCTGGTTACCTCGATGACGCATATTTCTTTTCTTGTTATCATTATCAATATTTCAATTTATAAATATCAATATATTCAAATGTTTTAAGTTTAAAATAATAATAACAGTCTGGGATCTTTTGTACTCGCCCTTTACCTATTAGTTGTCACTGTTAAGGAAGGACTATAGTCCTTTGACCGTAGATAGACAGTATACATAGACTTTTAAAATTAGTTATGAACGTCATATGTATAATTATTATTTTTAGGTTAATTGTTTACTGTTTTAATAATTTGGTAATAAAGTTTACGATTGAAAAGCTAAGTTTACGAGGGCTTTACGCGATCTGCACTAAGAAGAGCCAACAACAAACTCGATCGAGTATTTTTTTGTTATCAATAATTAAATTGCTAATTTGAGGATTTGAAAAACAGGCTTCTTTATGTAAAGATTGTCAATACGTATATTACAGGTTCAAAGCCCAAGATGTTCTGGCAGAAACAATATTTCTAAAAACAAGTATTTGTGTATATCAGGCGGCTGTTATCTATAACACAGGCATTAAGTTGTCTACCTTAGGAACAGGCGTCTGTGTTTCATATAGTCCTGTATATACATTATGTCCAAGCTGGACAAAGGCACGTATTTGACTAAAATAAACTAAAAATGGAAGCCTACGTTGTCTATGGAGGTGGTGACGGTGTTGCCGTGGTCGGGCAGCGCGGCGCGCACGCGCGCGGCGTCGGCCGCGTCCGCGAGGACGGCGCGGAATATGCGGCCGTCGTGCCTCACCGTGCAGTGCACGCCCTCCGCGAGGCTGTCGGCGCTCAGGGGCGTCAGCTGAAAGCGAAACAAAATATTAGAATATAACATTATTTTAACTCCAAGACAAGGCTAATTAATCTCTGACTGTGGTAACAATGTATATTCTCTTTAATTTATTTAAGACTAGCTGTACCTCGCGACTTCGTCTGAGTGTGTCACTCTTATCGCTTAGGGGTTTAAAAATAGTTTTTGGATAAGGTTCAATATTATGTTTATAAAAAAGACCTTCAGAAATAGTGCATTGTTTTAGAACAAATTTGGTTAGAATAAAGGTTATACAGAGACAACCTTAAAAGATAGACTTTTATTTAGAAATTTTAAACGGGAACAATTGTGCTATACATGACTCTTACGAAATTTCAAGCATTTACGCAGCACACGCATCGGAAGTTCTCAAATGGGAAAAAGAACCCCCGATTTTAAAAGATTTGTCATCGGTGCTCCGCTTCTATTGACCTTAGTGTGGTGATATATAGCCTATCTCGATAAATGACCTATCTAACACTGAAAGTATTTTTCAAATCGAACCAATAGTTTAATATTACCGCGAACCATAAGTCTAAGATAACCGCGTTCAAACAAACAAATTCTTTAGCTTTATATATTAGTGTAGATAAGAGCAAGCGATGCAATTTTGAATATTTTAAAAATATAATATGTTCAGTTCATGATTCGATTTAGTTAAAAAATTATATGTTATAATTTTTGTATACTGCGACAGCGGTCAAACGGATGATACTATAAAATAATGATGTCAACTTAATATTACTGTGCTTAACAAATAAATACAATTTGATTTGATTTGGCTATTCTGGGTAGTCCAACATCTGCCAAGAGTGAACTCAGTCTAAAAATGCACACCTCTCCACTAAATAACTGCAATGCTGGTGTGTGCAGCGCTATTATAGTAAACTCAAACTCAACCACGCATTGTAAGCCTACTAATAATGTAAGCCTACTAGTAATGTAATACTGACGAGCTTGCGTGTTTGCAGCTAAACGCCATTTGGCATGTAGAGGACAATTCTTTGAAGGGGCGTGCATTTTTAGACTGGATGCACTCTACCAAGCAGGACATTTATTATTAACTCTTTTAGGAAATTCAGGAATAAATTTACCTAATTATCTTTTATTTATTTTAATTTTTATATTATATATTTCTAAAAAAATTGTTTATAACAGGCGTTTGTTAACTATAACACAGGCATTAAGTTGTCTACTTTGGGAACAGACGTCCGTGTGTCATATTGTCCTGTATATATTTATTAAGTATTTATTTATATGAGAACGGTGTCGCGGGCAGAAGCTTGTAGTTCCCATAAAAGCGTTATCAAAATCGATCCGTACGTAATCAGTGAAGATATTGCGTAAGGCAGTTAAAGATGATCGATGCCCCAACCTGTCAAAGGTGTCGATTGATCTTCCTGCAGACGTTTTAAGATAAGCAGGCCGTTGATCTTTTCGGTGAAACCCTACATACGATTTTAACACGGTCTAAATACGGGATATTAAGAAAATTTGTGCTTCTAACCACTTGAGGAGCTCGTAGCTTAATAATTCGATCGCTAGGTTAAGCAGATTTAACCGCGGCCGAGTGATGGATGGGTGACCATTTTTGAAACTGATTTTCAAACATCCGACGTCCTCCGTGTTTCGGTAGGAGCGTTTAATAGTGGGTCACGATTAATGGGACTGAGTGATATTAGTCGTGAGATTGTGGGGGTTCCGGGGATGACATCAGACGGCAGTCGGTCATCTTAACTCGCCCCACAGCCACATCTTCTGCAATTTAAGCGGACCCTGGTACTACCGGGATAACGCTAGATAGAAGAAGTGCTTCTAATTACTTCTAACTAAGTACTTCTAACAAAACTACAGAATAACTATTTTGTAGTAGTTTAGGACGGTTCCATTCTTCCAGTAGTATACTGCACGTCTTCTACTTTCTACCTAGCGTTATCTCGGCCTAGTACTAGAGTTAAATTGCAGAGGAAGATGACCGACTGGCATCTGACATCTTCCGCGGAACCCCCACAATCTCACGACTAACATCACTCAGTGACATTAACCGCGACCCACTGTTTTAAGTGCCTTCCGAAACACGGATAAGTTTGGATATTTGAAAAAACAGTGTTATAATGGGTCACCCATCCATCACCCGGCTGTGGTTAGAGCGGCTTAACCTAGTCATCAACATAGTGATCGGAGAAGGTCGAATATTTGCAAAACGAGTGTTAGAATTGGTCAGCCATCTATGATCCGGCTGCGGTAAGAACTGCTTAACCTAAAGATCGACTCAAATGCCGGCCACTGATTAATCTACGAACTTCCGAAGTAACTGTTTTAAATATGCTTGTTGTAAGTGTATGTTTTCTTTCTTTCTTTACTTCTTATTGCAGCTGTAGTATAGTGCTGGCCCCAGGCTCCGCTCGCATCGATCACGGCGAGTGGGGTCAGACTAATGTCGGAGGGACAGAGCGAAATTCCTTAAATTAAGGGTTCCTTGTAGTACTACGGAACCCTAAAAGAGCAGCTTGTTCAATACTTGATAAACATATTTCTTCATCAGCTCCATAGTGCTACGGTTATCCATGGGTAACGTTGATCACTTGGTTTCGGTTGATTCTCATTCACCGGTTAACCTTTGTTTACCCGCCTTCGGCCTTCGCCTTCGTACTAATACCAGCACCTCCATTTTAGCAGCAGACGTTAAATCATGATATTTCATTCAAATCACCTTGATATCGTAAGTTTTTGGCATTACTGTAGTAACCAGTACCTTTGGGTGAGAATTTATTGCGAGAAAATGAGGTTGATAATTCTGTTTTTAAAGGCTCTCAATCTATCTCTCTCTCTACATAAAATAAGTGAACATTAACTTACGTACGCCGCTTTATCGCAGAACTGTTCGGGTCCTTGAAGCGTCTATTATAACTAACATAATTCAAGAAGACCTTCGCAAAGATACATTATTCAACGTTGGCTTTCACCCAAGATGACTTATCATTGACACCCCGAGACGTGCCAATATCATGAAGCGAGTCTAAATTTATGTGTAAGGGGATATCACTAACGAGCTTCGGTTACTGCGACCCATCCATAATGAAGCATGATGGAACGTCCAAGAGTATGGTTTAAAGAAAATTCATTCCATAATTTACTTATTTAATCCATAAATAGTTCGTGCTGAGCGCAAAAAAATCCACTCCATAATTTTCTAATTTAATCTGCGCTTCATTATTCTTCCTTATCGACGGATGTTCATTATGCTTAAGAGTCTTTAGTATGATTATTAGTGACTCTCGATCCCCATGGACTGCAGTACTTTAACAGCATTGGCTGACCTTTGAGAAATGAGTGCATATTTTTCTCTTAAAAACTATCTTCTTCTTAAGGCTCCCTAAGTCATATGAGTTTGAAATAACTGAAGCTGGTAACTGTTCTTTAATAAACGAACAAAAAACTACAACCAGTACATTTCTAAGACTCGAAGACGACTCAATACAATAGACTTTTGGGAAATTAGTTATACCAAGTCGTCAACTGAATCTAAAATGTAAATATTTCAGCGAAAAACAAACTTTCACTCATTTATTTTGCGTTTTTATAAGTCCACATAAATTTTAGCGCCGAAACGCTCTGACTATCATGGCGACTTGTACGACGTAACGTCTTGCTAAACACACAGTTGTACTTGAGAGTGATTGCAGCACACTTAAGTAACGACAATTTGTTTGACGCGCAGTGACGTCACACGCTCAGATTGCTGTTTGAAGTCACGTGATCTCTGTCTTTAATTTAATTTATTTATATTTTCAAAATATTAAACAATCTAACATATTTTAGTAATTTCACATGATTTATGTAACATTTATACCTGTGTCAACTATCCGGATCAAAAATTTATTAGGATTTCTTTTGCACCCTGGTTCCTTCGCTACATCATACCTTGCTGAATATTGTCAAAAAGTACAAGCTGGAAAATGGCGGCAACAATTCAGGATTGCATTAAATGTTACCAAAGTAGTCGTAAATTAATCTATTTGTAATAATATTAACAAGCTTGGCTTTCTGTTAAGTCAATCCATAATGTAGGATGGCGGAGCGTCCGAGCGTAGAGTTTTTGAGTAAATCCACTCCATAATTTTCTAATTTAATCTGCGCTTCATTTTGCTGAGCAAGAGTATGCTTAAAAGCTCTCAATAAGCCAACGAATTAATAATTAAGTTCTTATATTTTATCTACTTCCTTACACTCATCGTTTAATTTAAGTTTTCCTTCTCGTGTACGTACTCCTTCTAGCTAGCATTTATTGTACTTAAATAAAGTTTAAGGTGCTGTTCAGAACCGTCTACATCAGATTAAAATATACTTTACTAGCTGTTATCTGCGACTTCGTCTAACTTAAATGATATTGTTTAAAATTTAATAGATTCATTTTTTTACCTTGTCCCATAAATAATACCTGTTATTTTTTTATAAAATCAGCTATATGCCTCTTAAAGTTCCATCAAAATTTCAACCTCTATTTCACCCTCTAAGAGGTAGAATTTGCACAAACGCTGAAACCGATATTTACTAATTTTAATTACTAGCCTAAGAATGAAGTCTCATGTTTCTAGCTTCAAAAATGTCAAACTTTCATATTTTATTTTACATTTATTCATTTCAAAATTTTATTTTCTCGACTAATGTCTATCTCTATACCTAATTCATCAATATTGGTTCAGTGATTTGGATGTGACAGCGTAACAGACCGAGATAATTTCACATTTGTAATAGTAGTATGGATTGAAATAGGCTTTTAAATCGTCAATATAATAGCCAATATCACTGGTTGGGAAACGTTGAGCCACGAAAAGAACCAACAAAAAATCGTTACCCACTCGTTTTTAAATAGTTCAATTTAAAATATTGCCGACATTATCGTTAAAATTGTATATAGGTACTAGCTGTGCCCCACGACTTCGTCCACGTGGGCCATTCTTAACACTTAGGAGTATGAAAAATAAATGTTGACCCATTCTCAACCCTAGCCAATATGAACGCAAAATTTTATGAAAATCGGTCGAGCCGTTTCGGAGGAATTTGGTAACGCACTCCGTGACACGAGAATTTTATATATTAGATAGAAAACGAGTCTTAGTTAAATTTATGAAAGACCTTAGATATTGTCTTTCAAGAAAGGCCATCTATAAAGTAGCTCTACATGTACAAACAACCTTCGAAGCTTTCATTTTTACGATCGTTTTTACCTGCTAGAGCTTTTTTATAGTCATCGTATAATCGTATACCTTTTAAGCAGCTTTTATTAAGTAAAGGTTTCTAGGGATGACCTGAGCGGCATGACTTTGGGGAAATATATTGGAAAGCTTTTTGATAGTTAAGCCTTTGCGTATCCAAAATATTGTAAAGTAATGCGATATCTTATCAGTATAACGGCACAAAATATCTTAGTTAGTTAGTAATTCAGATATGCCTTTTTATATATTAATAAACAGCTCAAGTGGGAATGGGCTGGGCGTGTGGCACGAATGGACCCGCAAAGGTGGGACAATGTTGCCATTATATGGACGCCTAACAATTGCCACCGTAGACCAGGAAAGGAGTCGATTGGTTTAGCTCTGGATAGAGGAGAGTGGTCTTAGAGTGGGCAGGCCTTTGCCGAGTAGTGGGTAGTTTCGCAAATAAAAATCTTATGATGGAAAATGTCAGAGACAGAAATTATCATTGTTAGAATGTGTTATCTAGCGATGGACTTTAATTTATATTTTAATTGAAAACCTGTGGTATGGGAAAAATCATAAAAAGTTGATTCGCAATTGCCCTTTACTTTAAAAATTAAAAAAAAAAAAAATGTCCATTTTTCTATTACTTTCAACAGCTTTTTCCTTACAATTTGCAATTTTATCAAGTTTCACCCCTTCTACAGCATTCCTTGGTGTGTCGACACGATTACTTTTCCTGTTTTCTTTTTCCTATCCGATGTCCGCCTCTGATTAAACTTTCTTGTGTTGGAATGCCGCTTCAATGCTTTGATTGAGGTGACCGCGTTCAGTTTATATAGAGAAAAACAGAGTAATTATTGTTATTGACCGGTCTCGTTAGTGCAACCTGAAAAAAAAACAAATCATTATTGCAAAAGTGTCTTTTTGGTAATGTAAAACCTTTGGCAATATAAAAAATCTGATTTGAATTAATATTTCCAGATGACGTTTTTGTGATCATATCAATTTTATCAAATTACTATCTTCACTGTCCTTTAGATATAGACACTTTGCCTTGACATGCAATTAAGAAACAAAACAAATTTACTGAATCAATTCATCAATCTCTAAAGTTTATTTGATAAAATGCAATATTGAATTGTCTAGACCTATCGAATGCAATATATTGTCTGCAAATATAAAACCTCGTATACTCATAAGTATATGACTATGCGATGTAGTTTATATGGGGTCGATTTGGGAGGCTGCCAAACCGAAAGATTTATGAGACCATTCAAGGCGACTGCGAGGGGATGGAGCTGCGTTAAAATTGGACAGTATGGAAATTTTCCCTATCAATATCTATATTATCTTGATAATGATCTATGAAAATGACTGTAATTTTATTATTTTCATTCAAGCAGATAAGCAATAAAATAAGTATATATACATATTTATTTCAGAAACAATTTTATAAATTCACATTAGGTCTTGGAGAATAGTCGTTGTCTTGGAATATAAAATGGCCAAGAGCGTGTCGAGACACGCTTTTATTGAAGGGTTCCGTATTTGATAGGCTATAAACGTATTTGTTAAATAACTTCTAAGTTAATGTCCGATATCCTTCGAAATAATTTTCCTAATGAGTTTTTAGCATTTTCTATCAACATGGAAATTTTCAAGTCTCTATGTCTCATTGTTTGGAAATGCTAGGGGAAGGGGACCGCCTTACGGGCAGACAGACGAACGGACGGACAGACCGAAATTATAAGGGTTCCTTGTGTACTACAAGGAACCCTTATACGGAAGCCTTCTTTGCAAGTATCTGTACATAAAAATAAAAATGAAACCATATCTATTGCTTCCGCTAAATATATTTTGGTAGTTAAAGGTTATGTCGAGCCAAATATGAAAATATCAAGACCAAAAATAATCAAGATGGAAATGTCAGTAAACAGAAAGGAATTTTTAGAAAAACATGTAATATATGGAAAATAATCTTTTATATAAAGGATTTTGATGAGTTTACTAACAAAAATATTATTTTGTTACAGCTAAATTAAGAGTTGGTATATTAATTCATAAGTGTGATAACAGTAATCAAATGAGCGAAATTTTCTCTATAGGTAAATCCTTTAGTCTTTGAGGTATTAATCAAGGACACTGATTTATTTGAACGGTTTTATGCACTAATTAAACGGGGGGTTGATAAATGGTTGGCTAAAGCGTTTCAATTGCTGGCTTAGGGCCCTCCGTGCCTCTGAATTCATTAGGTTCTATACATAACGCCTGAGGGGCGACCTGGGCTTACCCCCTGCAGTAAGTTCCTCGAGGGGATGCGTTCTGAATATACCAAAGTGCAGCAAGGTGAGCGTCAAGTGTCATACGTTTATTTGTGAACGGCGTGAAGAGTTACATTTTAATTGCTAAGTACGTCTTGTTGTCTGTTTTGTCTATTTTTGTCTTTGTTTCTTTTTAAATTTTTGTAGGTACATACTTGAAGAAATATTTTGAAGAGCATAAAGCGCTTGGAAAAATTATTTCCGCACCGTATACCTCTTTCCTGTGACTTTGTCCGTGTAAAATTGCGAGATCTTCTTAATCTTCTAATTCTTTATGGATAAATTATACACTACATACTTATATTTTGTATATAAATTTAGTGGAATGCAGTGTTTCTTGTATCGCAGTTTTTTAACTAGCACAGGAACTAGGGCTTTAACTCAATTGTACCAAATGTAATAGTTTCTTATATTTAACTGATCCCATTGTAATATCGCGTTATAGGTTTTGCTGGCTCTGATGAGAAATGTGAATATTTGGAGAAGGAACTGGGCTTTGATCACGCATTTAATTATAAAACCTGCAATATCAGAGCTACTCTAAGAGATGGCGCCCCGAATCGTGTGGATTGCTATTTTGACAATGTAAGAAACGTTCATACAAATGAAAATGATTAAATATTTAACTATGTTTAATCTGATACACTTCGTCCAGGTAAAAAAAAAAATCTTGAGAACAAGGAAATGTTAAAGTTCAAGTTCAAAACATTTAATTGTTCCCTTTAACATTTGTATACAAAAATTATGGTATTCTAATCTCTCTCGTGAATCTCTCCAGTCTTTTTCTGTCTTGTTTTATTATAATTATTAAATTAATATTAAATGATCTATAATTATATCAAATAAAGCAGTGTTCGGCAACCGTTTGGCAGCCAAGAGCCACATCGTTACGAAATGATATGAAGACGGCCCTCATCGTTATGGAATTAGATGTTCGCGGGCCACGCTGGTAAAATAATTATTTGGAAATAGGTGTCAACTTGTCTATTTATGTAGTAGACATTATAAGTGATAGCAAAAATGCTGAATGCTTATGACAACAAAACTTTGCACTCGTGTAATGTAATTATTATCTAGGTTTAAGAATTTGATTGCCATTTACAAAACAGTCGCGGGCCACAAATAGAGGGGTCACGGGCCACAAAGAGAGGGGTCAGGGGCCACGCGTTGCCGACCGTTTGAATAATAAAGTATAGACACGTTTAGTAACATTTATTTCTAATGTTTACATTAACATCTATATTTTGGACAATAAAATTGCACCATATTTTAGTGTTAGCAGATTAAGAAATATTCCATCTTGCAACGGTGTTGCTTTTTGTGTTTAGGTAGGAGGCGAGATAAGTTCAACTATTATGAGCTATATGAACAAATTCGGAAGAGTTGCGGTCTGCGGATCGATCTCCTCTTATAACGACCCGGCACCACCCAAAGGTAGGCACCATAAGGGCACAGCAGTGACTTAAATAAAGAATAGATGCCAACTGGTAAACGCTGAGCAATATTCAGTCTTAGCATTGTATTGAATTATTTATGACCTTCGAAAATAATGAAAAATTTTAACATAAAAAAAACCACACTGGAAGCACGAGCGTTCAAATTAAAAATAGAACCATCAAAATCGGTCCAACCCGTTCAAAAGTTCTGAGAGTCCAATTGAGAACCTTTTCTTTTCTTTTTGAAGTTGGTTGATAATTTCTGCCTTCAAGGGTAGGAGTAGGAGGTTTAGGTCTCACCAGATTTTCGAATTCTGGCAGGAGTTGGGCTGGAAGAAGTAAAAGATAACCCTCCTCCCCTCCTCCCCCTTCACGCAGAATGGTCGCCCTACTCATAACGTCGCAGCAACAGCTTCAATTGTCCTTTTCGCTAAGGCATGTCATCATCATCATCTCGGGGGATAGGGGTTAGTCGGGGGTGGTCGTGTCCTTCTTTGCCTAATAATAATCTACTTTTATAAAAGCGAAAGGTCAAGAAAACTGCGGGAAAATTGGCAAGGAGGTACTTAACAATTGGAAGGCATCCGCTGAGAGCGGCTCGTCGATTGGGCCAGATGCCTGAGCTAAACAGGCAGATGGTGGGCGGGGGGGGAAATCAGATAGCAATTGGTCATCTTAACTCGCCCCACAGCCGAATCCTCTGCAATCTAAGCGGACCCTGGTACTTGACCGGGATGATGCTAGGAAGAAGAAGACTAAACTATTTCGATTAAATCCGCGAATGAATACGAAGAAAAATCGGTGCAATACACTCAGAAAGCTACACCACCGAATCCACCACTAAAGCATATCGCTACACTGATTTTCCGATATGCCTCAACGTACGTTTCGCTTCAACACCAAAGCATCATCTGAGGGCCTAGCAGGAACTTTCTCTATAGTTTTACTTAATTTACGTTCGAAACGAAACGTCAAATGAAGGTTCGTACTTCCATTTTACAGGATTTATACAGTCGTAACGTCGAATATTCGATACGCGCGAGTTCTGATTTCATTCGTGCTAGCAATATTTAACTCATTCGACGTTCGGTTTCGAACATAAAAGAAAATAAAAGTATCGAGAATGTTCGTGCTAGACCCTCAAGAGACTCTACAGAGAATATTCGTAAAGTTAAACTTTCAAACACCAGTTAGAAATCAAAACGTATCTGGGCATTGGTTTTGCAATATGTGCGTTATAAGTTAGGTACCTTTTAAAAGTTTTGAAAGTGAACAAAAGTCGGTTCAAAGGCTTTCAATTGCGAAATTCAAGGCATCTGCGAGTCTTCTGATGCTGCAGTTCTCCAGGTTGCCTGTCTTTTGCCACCTTCTTTATATTAACATAGTATAAAATAAAGACGCTTCTCGTTCTTGTATTCTTATATCTTTAAAACTACGCAACGGATTTAAAACAGATTTTCATCAATAAACTGCATAATTCAAGAGAAAAGTTTGTGATAAGGCACACTAAGGTTGTAGGTTTTCGGCGAGGAATGAAAGTGAGAGCGTAGGTGGCTATGCTCAACCACTGGGAAGGAAAATCTTCGTGTCCGGGCTAGTTGGAGTTTCCCGGGGCGGCCGCGCCTCGCCGACAGTTGTTCGAAGGAAGGTCTATACATAGTAATCGTAAGTAGAAACTTCGCTAGCGTGAGTTTGTTTGTATGAACATTTTCAGTGTTTTTGCTGCAATTGTCGTCATCCGTACTGCGCCATCTAGTTTGCTTTGATGTATCTTTTTCTCCACATCTCTACTAATATATAAAGCTGAAGAGTTGGGTGGTTTGTTTGTTTGTTTGCTTGAACGCGCTAATCTCAGGAACTACTGGTCCGATATGAAAAATTTTTTCAGTCTTAGTTAGCCCATCGATACCTAATTTTACGCGGACGAAATAGCGGGCACAGCTAGTAAAGATATATACAGATTTTAAAATATGGTGTCACGATGTATTTTCACGATAAAAGTCGAAAGTAATACATGTAAAAATTACAGCCCTAATAAAGCCAATGTAATTATGTAATACTATGTAATTCCGCTCCAAGAAAGATGAGATAACTAATTCGGTGTAATAGACTAATTAAATCTGCTTTATTGTGGAAGCTGCGAGACTGAGTTAATGTCTCGGATTGTTAGCAGAAACTCGCATTTTGTTAGCAATAAATATCCAAAGAAATAATTAGTCATTTCTTTAATTAGGTTAAGATTTTCTGCAATGCAAAATGTACCCCAGTTAATTTTTGAACTGCTGTTGGCATCTCATTAAATAAATATGATACTTAAAATAACGTTGTATATCTTCTGAATTCTGAAAACCGCTGGACGGATTTAACTTCTGTTTTTTTTTATGCGGCAAGCCATTCACATCAGTGACTACCGACGCTCACGGACATCTGCATCACAGGAAGGCTTGCAGATGCGTTGGCGACCGTTAAAGACGAGAGTAGGCCACTGGGAAATCTCACAAACTGAACGAACCGCAACAACAAAGTATCCAAACAATTTATATTAAAATTTAGGACAGGTAACTTACTTGGCGACAGTTTGGCGACGTCGCCTAATTAGAAGCGTAGCCACGTTTATTTGGCAACCGCAGATATCCATGAAATAGGGGTTGAAGGTTCTGGAGTGGCGACCACGTCTGGGAAAACGCAAAAGGCAGGACGTCCTTCCACCAGGTGGACTGACAATCTAGTCCGGGTGGCAGGATATCGCTGGTTACAAGCGGCACAGCATCGCCATTTGTGGAGATCGATGTAGGAGGCCTATGTTCAGCAGTGGACGTCCCCAGGCTGATATGATGATGATGATATCCACGGCTACGTAGCCGGCGAGGTCGCCATGGCGTCTCGATGAGGTAGAAGCCTAAGTGAAAAAAAAATATGTTCTACACAAAAACGCGCGTCTCAATCATCATGTGTGTTCACTGCTTTACGCATCTAGGTTACTCCTCGCAAACTTTATTAGGGCATTGGATTTTTATCTCGGCAACTTCTAAACTAATATAAGAAATTTGTTGTTGCAGAAACTTTCTTGAATGTGACTTTCTATTTGTGCAGGGACACCTACTGAATGTTGAAGGTTAAGTACTTCAGAAGCAATACTGCTTCTAGGAACTCTCTAGGAATATATAAATATTTGCAGTCATTGTAAGCCGATTTTAATAATTATTTTTCATTTGAAAGAACATACTTCCGGGGTGGTTCCATTGCTACCAAGTCACGATCTGAACATGGAATAAACGGCACATCGAGAGAAATCCTCAAATATAAGTGGTGGCGCCACCATCGCCAACTAAAATATTTTTAGTTTAAAAAAGTATGGATTGAAATTGACATTAGACATATTTACGCCATATTATATGAGACTAATAGAATACTTTGTCATTTTAAAATGTTTTATAACAACTTAAGATATCGTTTCTTCTGAGAACTTAGGATAATATATTGGAGCCTATAAAGTCCGACTTGGCTACTTCTCATATACGAATTATTATAAAGTGTCTACTAAAACAGTCATGGAGAAGCCCTATTTTCGATAGCTAGTTTCTACCAATAAGCCAAATTTCAGAAGAATTATATAAGATAAGAACTTACACTCCTGGAACTTGTGAATGCCGTATCCTCAGATCCCAGTAGTTTGTCCCCAAATATGAGAAGGCACTATAATTTAATTCTATAATACAGATGACCAAAACGCGTGATGTGTCATGTGTCACTTTGCGGCGCTGGTGTGCCTAAACTAGACCTTATTGAAAAAGTTAAACATAAACTGTAGGCTTTAATTGGCTCTAGTTTCATTTTGTATGTCACTGTTTTTATTGTAGAATGAGTCGGAAAGGATATATTGTCAAAAAGCTGCCATTTTCTCAATATGGCGACACGAGGGGCAGAAATCAGGTAGAAGAGTTGCGAGACTTTTTCTTTACAAGTTTTGTTTTTGATGGTATCTCATTTCTTTTTGTAGATAGTCTTACTTACTTTTTCTCTATTATTTGATTATAATACATTTATACCGGTACACTAATTAATTCGCTGCAAATATAACTTGGTAATCCTATATATTCATATAGGATTACAAAATTATTTATGCAGTTTGGGTATCTTGTATCCTTGATCCATAATCTAAACTCTAATTGTATTCTAAATTTGAAGCATCTATGTCTGCTAGAAGTGCCTTACAATTTTGATAATCGGTCAGTCAGTCAGTGACAAAAATAAGGAAGTTTGACTAGTTATAGTTCTAAAAGTACTGGGTCGAATTCAATGAAATTTGAAATATAACGTGTTTATACAATGCCTGTTGGGTTACTGAAAATTCAGGCTTCTAGTTTTAACTACAACGAAGTTATAGGGTGTCGAAAATGGCCTACACTGCTTCGAGAAAGGTATGGTAAGGCCGTGCCGCTTTTTTTACTCGACTTGTGGGGCTCTGCCGCGCTCCCTGATAGGACAATTAATATAACATACGATTGTCACGATTACGCTTTGATATCATCTAATACTTATGTATATCTATAAAAGGTGTAAATCAAAGTTGTAGGTTATACACGCAAAAATTGAATCTGTTTTTTTACCTGATTTTACGCGGACGAAGTCGCGGGCACAGGTGGTTGTATCATTAACTCACTTTAGATGTAAATTATAATCGGTCAGTTTATAATCAAGGTTGCGATATATTGCTACCATTTAATCTGATCTAGCATATATAATATATACCTACTACTTTGTCGTTTAGAAGATTCTGGAGCAAGATACGTACGCCTTTCTTAGACTGACACGGTTGTACGACTAAACTATCGAAGACAGACATTTGAAAAATATTTATCTCTACCTCCAAAAGCCTTTCCTGAAGAAGAAAGATAATGTTGACGAATGAAACGATATAAAAATACGAGAAGCGTCCTATCGTACAGCATATACAGCCTTGTTTTTTCGCGATAAGACCTACTTTAGCTTGGCAATAAATATAAAGAGCCTTATGGGAAAGTAAGACATAGGATAGGTGTCCCGATGAGTTTCCGTCCCCTAACGGCCGATGGGCCGCGGTGATTAGGTCTATTTGTCTTGGCGTTTCGAGCGATATGCTCATATACGTAAAATCGTTGGTCTCTCCCGTCTATATATTAATACGTGAAGCAAAAAATTTCAGCACCATTTTAGGAAAATTGCTTTTATTTTAGGAAAATTGCTTGTATGAAATTTGGCATAATTATCTATGTTTAATATATAAAGCTGAAGAGTTTGTTTCTTTACATGATCGCGCTTACCTCAGGAACTACTGGTCCGATGTAAAAAATTCTTTCAGAGGTAGATAGCCTATTTATCGAGGAAGGCTATAGGTTATATAAACGCTAAAATTGAAACAAAATTTTTTTTACCTAATTTTCCGCAGATGAAGTCGCGAGCACAGCTAGTAGTTTATATAGATGATGTGCGAACGCTTATATATTTTTTTATAATACGCAATATTGATATATTAAATTATTAAAATTAAACTATACGCACACCAATGCCAAACGATTTACACACTCATATATACATTTTACCATATGATGTTATCAAAGCGTAAACATGACTAATATATATATTAATTGTCGAATATAACAATGATGTTGTATCTATTAAAGTAAATATATTTATATAAAATTTTGTATATAATTTTATATAAGCATATGGTACGTAAATCTAAAGATTAATATATTATTATGGGGCTGGCCCGTTGGCGCAGTGGGCAGTGTCCCTGTCTTCTGCTACAGGGGTCGTGGGTTCGATACCCACCTCGAGCCTGGATGTATTACCTATATGTATGTATTTATATATTTCAGAAAAAAAATATTTGTGTACAACAGGCGTCTGTTACCTATAACACAGGCATTAAGTTGTCTACCTTAGGAAAAGGCGTCCGTGTGTCATATAGTCCAGTCCCACTGTTTTACGTGCCCTCCGAAACACGGAGTAGGTAGGATATATTAATCAGTATATAAATATAAACCAGTGCTAGAATGGGTCACCCATCTATCACCCGGTCGCAGCCAGAGCAATTTAACTTAGCGTTCGACCATTGATTAGGCCACGACCTCCTCTACTAGTACTAGTAAAACTATCAACTAATGTATGAAGTATTCGGTTCAAAGTTCGACTTCACTTTACTATTACAGTATCCACTCTTACTAAACGTTGCTTTAAACATAGTTTGATGTGAAACCAGAAAACAAGGCGTACCTAGTTATTGTGATTAGGTATTGCTTACATGTTATTATGTTTAAGTATTCCTGGTATTATTTAAAAATATATTTTATCTAATATCTTATCATCTATTGTCCTCATATTATCATCGAATGATTTTTGTTATTTGTTATTCTTGTTATTGTTGTGTAAATATTTATTTATGATGGTGAAGTAGTGCCACGCTTGCAGTACTTTTGGTCTGCAGCTGAATTGGGTCGCGGCGTCCTGGTACCAGTACCTCTTTCTTACATACGATCGGCGTCAAGTGACGGCAATCCTGTCACGTCAAGTGGTGGTGTTATTGTTACGTTTCGTTCGGTTTGTGAGTGCTCGCTGTGGCCCAAACCCCTCTTTAAAGGCTGGCAACGTATCTGGGAGTCTCCTGGTGGTGCAGATATCCATAGACGTCTGTAGTCACTTAGCTAAACCGCTTGCCCGTTTGTCCCTTGTAATATAAAGAAAAAAAGGGACGTGTTAAACAATCAGCTGTTGTGAAACATCTTAACCTGTGCTATACGTGTTGGGAGATAAAACGAGCATTAAGTACGTACTGAAAACCGAGAGAGATGCAAGATTGATTGAATTAAACGGACAGAGAGCCGCCCGACCGCCGCTGGATGTATCTGCTGCGTACACATCAATTTAGGTAATTGTCCGCTACCGCTGATGAAATTGACGAATGATGATTTCATTTAGCGCGACAGATGCATGCAGACCGTATACATATAAGCAACGCACGGAACAAAAAGTAATAGGTAATGTAAGGCGTACATTGAAATCAATAATTAACGAATACATGATGATTTTGTGAAAATCAGTCTATATAGTAATGCTAGCGAACCCGGTAGACGGTGTCCTGCACGCAGATTGGGTTAGTTTATTACTACATTTTATTATCCTATAATATTATTTATAATACCCGTTCCCGTTCCGTATATTTCCGTAGTTCCTCAAACGCAAACAAAAATTCATTCATTTCAGAATTATGTAAAGAGAAAACTTTCGGTTCCATGTTTGGAGTTTTGGAACAATTATAGTTTATGTAGATGAGGGTGTGCGAATGCTAATATTTTTGCAAAATATGCATTATAACAGGCGTCTGTTACTTATAACACAGGCATTAAGTTGTCTACCTTAAGAACAGACGTCCGTGTGTCATATAGTTCTGTATATATGTATTTATTTATTTATTACCTAGCGTTATCCTGGTCTAGTACCGCTCCGCTTATATTGCAGAGGATATGGCTGTGGGGCGAGTTTTTTTTTTGTTTATTAATTTACGCTGACAGTCATGAGGCCCGTGCCAATTGTTATGTTAGATTTATCTTTTTTCTTATCTCTCTCTCTTACCTTGTCATTTGAAATGTACTCTCTGTATAGTTCCACTTTGAACATTTATAGGAGACAAAGATGAGAAGTGGTTTGGGGCGATTTAAGATAACTGACTGCGGTCTCACTTCATCCACGAAATCCCTACAATCTAACGAGTAATATCACTCAATGACATTAATCGGGACCCATTATTCACACAAATGTACATCCATAATGCCGGAGCAAGACATAGCCTCATTTGAATGATGATTTCAATGATCATGTAGTGCGGCCGGGGAATTTGTGTAGCTGCACAAAGTTCTGTTGTACTTTGTAGTCTTCAAGGACAAAAATGTACAAACATTTTGAGGGGTCCGGTACAAAAAGAGACGATAGTGCAGAAGACGTGCGTCCTAGTTCTTTTAATTAGCATGTTTTATCCTATTGCTAGGTAAAGATCTTTCCTGATTTTTTCAATTTATATCTGACCTAAGTCGGTACCATCCTGTTTTTTTCTTCGTTATCGTCATCTTGTTCGGCTATATTGACCTCGACTAGTAGTTAACTATTAGAGGACAGCCACATTATGAAGATCCTTGACACCCTGTAAAAAATATTTAAAATCAAGCAATTTACCAATACTACAATATAATATTCGTGAAAGAGAAGGTATTCCGAATCACTCACGCATAAACTGGGTAGAAACTAGTATATTATTTTTAGTATAATTTTTCTCGAAGTAATAATTTCTTTAGTACCGATGTTATTTCGATTTCGATAGAGCAAAAAGTGAAACACCTTCATCCTTCGAGAGGATGAGAAAGAATACAACTGTTGCTAGATTTGGCATACTTCTTGCCATTCTTTGCATGACAAAGGTTTCACTTTTAACAAGATTTAAATCTAATTAAATTATTAATTCATTACTCCAGTGATTACATTAGTAATCACTGGAGTAATGGATGTGGGAAAAAAGTCAGCAAAGCTCAAATGGGAATGGGCTGGGCACGTAGCACGTATTGACCCGCAAAGGTGGGCCAATGTTGCGACTATATGGACAACCCCACCAATGGCCACCGTAGACCAGGTATGCCGAGGAAGAGGTGGCGCGACGACTTGAACGCCTTTGCGGGAAAGGAGTGGATTGGTTTATCTCTGAATAGAGGAGAACTGTGCGCTTTTCTAGACACTTTTTGCCTCGCACAATTTCTCTGTGGAATCAGTTGCCAGCTTCGGTATTTCCGACCGGATACGGCTTAGGGACCTTCAAGAAAAGAGCATACTCATTTCTCAAAGGTCGGCAACGCATCTGCGATACCCCTGGTGTTGCAGTTGTCCATGGGCGTCGGTAATCACTTAGGTGAACCGCCTGCCTGTTTGCCCCTTGTCTTATAAAAAAAAGCTGATTCTATTTCATATATAATAAGAATACATTTGACGGAAACGTAGAGAAAGACAGGTATATTTATTAGTATCAGCATTAAGCTAGCTACCGACCATTACAGCTTTTAGAGAACCATAATCCCAGTCATTTGCATTTTTGAATAATTCCCTCGAACCAGTTAACGGACGCGAATACCATATATCATCGATATTCTGATAGCTTCTCGATATATCGATATAGTTATCGATATAGGAGGCGTCTGTATTAAGTTAATGATTAATATTTCATCATCGAACCGCACAAATTCCGGCAGGCGGTGGCGATTTATACGATTTTTAATCTGTCTATCTTTGTTATTTATATGGGTTATTGAGGTAAGGTTGGTTGGTGTCGCAATCGGCCGAAACGTCAATGTCAAGCGGAATCGATTGTTGGAACGGTTTGCAAACGATTTATAAACACGCAAGACTGTTTTAGGGTTCCGCAGTCCTACAAGCAACCCATGTAGCTTCGCTCTGTCGTCGTTTTGTGAATTAACATACCATTAGATGTAATAGATTTGAAATTTGTCATGTTGATAGAACGGTGTAAATACTCAATAGGAAAATAATTTTGAGCGAATTCAGTCAACTTTTATAGTTACTTAACAAGTATTAGACACGGAACCCTTCTATATAAGCGTGTCTTAACACGCTTGAGGATACTTTTTTCTTACTTGGATAACGAACAATTGGTGTTGGGAAAAAAATTAAATCTTACTTTATTGCACATGGGCACATATACATATTTAGGTTTTCTGATGCCTTAAGGTACACTAGAATATGTATATTAATAAAACAAACAGGTGCCAATTTGGTACCCACTGGACTCGGCACGAGGAGCCGAAATTAGGTGGGAAAATGACCTCAAGACCGCTTTGTACAAGACAAGAAACAATAGAAGTAGTAGGAGGAAACCTTTGCTGTAAGTCATATCGAAAAAGGGAGATTTCATAATACATACGAGATTGCCAGCTGGTCGACATTCGCCCACAAATATTTGCATTTTGCGGGAAGTAGCTGGATGAGATTGGCAAGGAATAGGGGAGAGTGGCAGAAGGGGGGCAAACGAGCGGCGGTTCATCGCGTTAATGACTCGGTAGCCTATGGACATCTGCACCACCAAAAGGTTCGAAGAACAGAAGCGGTGAGTTTCTATGGATTTACTGACTTTTCCTTTGACCTTTGATATGGTAAAACCATTTGTGTTTTTCTCTCTCAACTTATATCCAATTATTTTTTTTCTATTTTGAGGATAAAATTCGAATTATTCAACTATATAGTACCATAAACTTGTACCAAAAATGATATTACGTCCATATTATTAAATAAAGCTGAAGAGTTCTTTTTTTGTTTGTTTAAACGCTCTAATCTTAGGGACTAGTGGTCCGATTGAAAAATCCTACAGTGTTAGATAGCCCATTTATCGAAGCAGAGGCTATAGACTATATATTATCAGGCTAAAATAGTATCTATTTTTTTCCTAATATTACTTGGATGAAATTGTTGGTATCGGCTAGTTAGTCATATAATCTGTTCCGAATATTTTCATCTAGAAACAGAAAAAGAATAAATAACAAGATTAAAAAAAAAGTAAGATGACAACAGTTATATATTTTTTAATATTACAAGAGGCAAACGAGCAGGTAGCACGCACTTAAGGTTCTACCGACGCCCAGGGACATCTGCACGACCAGAAGGCTAGCAGAAGCGTTGCCGGCCTTTAATAACGAGTTTAGGCCACCGGGAAGTCTCACAAACCGAACGATTATAGAAAATAAGCTCGTTTAGAGATCACTTGTAAGATACTTTTTAAATGCATTGAGCATTAATGAACCTATAAATTTTCAGGGCGAACTACAAAGAGATACATTGAGACATCGGAAATTAATGTCCATTTCATTTTCGCAGGTGGCTGGGATCGTGGGTAGATCGGATGTCCTCGCCTGCATATTTTTTCTATCTTCACTGTTAGTTTACCACAGGTTAGTATCGGTTTTCTCTATTTATAGTAACTGTGGCATTTCATAACCGATACGACTTAGAATCTAGCAATAAAATGGCATACTCATTTATCAAAAATCGCCAACATAAATAACATCCTATAGTATGCATAAATATACTTTAGCATGTGTAAATACTATACTGTAGTATACTAAATACTATGGTACTATGGTTTGGGTGACGACGATGGCGACGTAACTATCAAAGTAAAAGATACCTTTCGTATAAATGATTAATGCAATGTAATAAGAGCGTCCCAAGGGGCAGCAGGAAGGGGCACCGACCCCCCCCCCCAACCCCTGAAATTTAAAAAACGTAGCCAAATCCAAATAAACATGACAATACATGACTCGTCAGAGTGATAAAGCAAATGTCATAGGTAGAAATTCGTAAGAATGTTCTAATTGTTCTATTCCCAGCATTTCCTTCAAGCTGTAGTTTTAAGTTGGTTGGTAAAGAAGATCACTCTTTGGTAACTTAACAGTAATTATTATAGACTCACATCTATAATTATTAAGCATTTTAAGGCAGGAAGCTATAGATCTGGAAATACAAGTATAGGAAAAAGTCTGAAAACCGTAAATTTGTAGTTATATCACACAACGTTTTTCTTATTTCTGATTAACGATTCCTCATTTTGTATATAAATAAATATAATACCTTCTTTAAAAGTCTTGTCAGGTCATAAGAAGGCAAGTATCTTTTCCGCTTAAAAATTCAATCATAATTGAAACCGTGATTCACTACGGAAATGTATCCTTCTGGGTATTATTTTATATCGACAGAATTGATATCATTGTTATGAGAAAATATCTCTAGGGTTTCATATAAATTAATATTGAATATAAATTAACATTATAAAGTAAGCAAAGAGTATCAAACGAATGTAGTATCCGGCAAACGCTGTCTTACTCAAGAAAAGAAAAATCCTGTTTTTATTTATTTTTTAATCTATGTTGCCGTATCGTAGCACCACGACACAACTTCAAATGTTAATCAAAACTATTCTCAAATGAACTTAATCACACACACAAAATAACAAAAAAAAATCGGTTTTGCGCAATAACAACTTAGTCTACTAAGCAGAAATTGGTGTTACAGCTTGCATAGTCGTGTATTAGAGTTAGTACATATAAATTCAAACAAACAATTGTCTTTGAATAAATAAGATACTTTCTATAAGTGCAGAAAAAAGTATGTCAACTAGAGAACCCGGTAGTCGTTGACATGTCCAAGCTTTGGTACGTCTGCTATATGTCTTTTCCATAAAAAGCTACACTGGTCGATGTTATAAGAAATAATAAATTTACATAGCACGTCAGTCAAAAGTTTATTTGAAGTATTCTGCAGTGGCGAGTGCATTTTTTAGTACTTTTAAATATTTTTTTGACTTCTACTTCCTTCCTATTCTTTACCCTTCCCGGAAAAATGAGGAATAAAAGAAAACAATCATAATTGAAAATGGTTTACCCGTTTTGGAGTTAGAGTTGAGTGAGAGTAACGAGCAACGATTGATTTTTATCTGTCACCGTTAAATTGTAAAAACCGTTAGATTGTAATCTGTCTCGCGTGATTGTAAACTGTCAAAAAATTGTGAACTGAATCTACTGCTTACAATATAGCGTATTATTTGCAGCTATATGCCACGAATGGGTTAGACGGGCCAAGACGATCGCCTGGCCCATCGCTGCTTTTTTTTTAAATTAATTTTCCACTTACGCGCAAAGAAACTTCTGGAGATCGAATCAAAGCAAAAGTAAGATAATGCATAAGTTATATATATATCATTTAACATATAAATTTACAGTTTCACTTCGTAATTTATAATTTAACAAAAATAGCACTTTCAATTGTAAGCAGTCCTGTTATTAAGTTCTGCACGCAGGACTAATTAACTACCACCTTAGGATGGGCAGCATTGAAAGAATTTTTCATATCAGACCAGTAGTTCCTGAGATTAGCGCGATCAAGCAAACAAATAAACAAACAAACTCTTCAGCTTTTTAATATATAAAGCTAAGACCTATATTCTACATTTATACTAATATAGTATAGATATATATTTCAGTCTACTCCATTCCTCTCCCCTCGCTTACCGGATTGTGTCTGTATTTATACTCCTATGAACAACTACCCTCCTCTATGTATACACTACAATTACTACTATTAGATAGTAGTAAGTTCACCAGAATAACTCAGATAGTGTATTTACACAGCATAAGATTTGCTGCTAGGTATTTTAATCATAAATTCAAGATAATATTTTTAGTGAACTCCCGTATCACTTGTCAAACACAACAATAAATCGTTATGATGCACGGTGTAACAGAATGGCGACGGTGAATTGATGCGCGAGCTTCCCTCCAGATTTGATTTATTGTTTCATCGTCCACAATATGGAGTTCGGTGACATTACATTTTTCTCATAACAGCGTGTCAGTTCTTTATTACGGAAGCAATATTTCTGCTGTTGGATCGGGATGTAGAAAAATCAAAAAGGGTTTCATCCTTGAGATAAGGTATATAATAATATTTGAGGTGAGGAAGGTTGTGGATGGTAGCCCCCTTTATTTTGAAGGAATTACTAATACTAGAGATTGTCTCTGCTGGTCGAAATTCGGTCACAAATTTAATTTAAAAAAATAAATAATTTCTTTTTACGACATTGTTATATTTGACAATTAATATACCTACATACTGTCTTCATGACTTCGCTTTGACACTGTCTTAGCCCTTATTGGCACGAGAGCTTTTTAGCCGCGCGTTCAAAAATGCGTTCAAATAGTACATATGAACTCCCAACTTTGTGTTCACACGACAGCGGTTTTTTAACGCGACGTTTTCTCTCGAGCAATGTTCTATTTTCAACGCTACACATTATACATATACGCTATATTTTTGTATCGATGACGCTAAAAAAGCGCCAACGTCGAGATTTAACGCAAGGCTTTTTTAACTCTCGTGCGAATGAGGGCTTATAGTATGTGTAAATGGTTGAGCAATAGTGTGCGTGTGGTTTTATTTCAAAAACTAGCCGTGCTTGCAACTTCGTCCGTGTACAATTAGGTAAAAAAATTGATTCAATTTTAGCTTCATGATATATTCAGACTGTGTGTCGAGAAGCTTAATAACATTCTGTTATATAAAACAGCTCATGCACTCTAGTTGTAAGTTAATTTTCCTTGTATCGATTTATATATTATTTTTAAAGAATATTAGGAATACTTTTTAGGTATGTCTAATATTCCCTTTTTCCCCTCCTCATAAGCTTAAATTAGAAGCTTGTATTAGGAGTGGGTGCGAAAATACCTTTACGTTACAATAAACCAATATTTCTATGCCACTGGTTTAATACTCCCATGTCATAGAGGTTGCATTAATAAAAAGAGTTGCAAAATTTGGAAGTAATGTTGTGGATAGTTATTGAATTATTTAGTAATAAATAATATATAGAGCTAAGCCACGATTAAATAAATAAATGAAAATAAAATTCCTTTATGAAAGTAAACGTTGATAAAAAATATTCTGTATTTAGTACATATTTGTCTGTTCAGATCTCAGTTAATATATTTTATTACACAACTGTGCCCAATAAAATCTATCTATCTGTGACTAATACAAAATGGATGTGTATATAGCCTTCAGGGATAGCATTCACAGCAACCGGCATGCAATAAATCCCGTGTAGCCACTAATTTCACAATCTGGAATGAATATATCATGTGCCAGTCTGGTGGAATTACCCACGTTGCGGCAATGTAGGCCATTAAATTTTTAAAGCCACTCTGCCCATTATATTTCGCACGTTGCTCTTTAGGGGAGTTAATTCATTTTGTTTGTCGGTTAAGTTCATTATAAATATACTCGATGTAAAAGACAGTAAGTCCAAGATATTATTTATGGTAGGGATACCTTGGGTATTGGTAATTACAGAATCGGATGTTTGACCATGTTGCTTTTATAAAAACGGATAATCTTCAACGTCTGATGATAGCTGAAACATGGAAATACCCGAAGGCTCTGATGTCTTAATATGTGGATAGATCAAACTCCGTCTGATAAGAATTTGAAAACTATCTGACAAGCATGTGATAGTCCCTTTTACCTCAACAGCAGCTGACAGAAGGTAGCTGAAGGAAGCTCCTTGTCTAGAATCTCTGCAGTTACGATCCCTTCAGCAAGAAGAGAGTGATAAAGAAGAAACATGTGTAATATGTAAGAAAAAATACTCTTTGTTTTTTAAAGCAAATTTTCTATTTCTTCAATATTATTTCGAAGCCACCCTCCTGGTCTTAGCCGTAAGCAATCGACCTAATGAACATGATGGATGGGTGGAGTTAGAAGAAGAGAAATGTACAGTATTGTTTCTCCTAACGAGCAATAAGTGCTAAGTATTTAATGGTCAGAATGCATTATATACACACGTATGGTTGGTTTGGGAACATTATTTTCTGTGCGTTGTTATTGTTAGTTGTTTTAACGCAATGGTATACATTATCTTTACTCTCCGTTATTTTATATGTACGTGAAGCAAAAACTTTAGGTACCCTTTTACGCAAATTGCGCAGATGGAGGAATATGAAATTTGGCACAATGGTAGCTCATACAGAGGAAGGTGTGTGAATGCTAATATTTTTTTATAATATGCAGTATTAATATATTAAATTATTAAAATAAAACCACACACACACGCATGCCAATCATATAATTATATGTATTACAGATATGAATTTACCTCTTGAACTTTCCACTGTTTAATGGTGAAAGCCGCATTAAAATTTTTTGCGTAGTTTAAAAGGTCTAAGCTTATAAAAATGGGAAGTGACTATCTATATACTATGTAAAGATGTTTAGTGCACATAACTGTTCGCATCTTACGTTTTTATGTACAAGAAATAATGCAATAACGTAAAATAAAAAAAAATCGGGACAAGTGTTTATATTTAGGGTAGTTTTGAAAGACTAGAGGGTGCTGTCTTTCAGGACTACAATATAAACTTTATAAATCTAACTTATAGACCAATGAAATTCTTGTTTACACGTGATACCATTTTTAATTTATTTATAAAGTTTTTATTAACATTTCCTCGCTTCTCTATACAGAATGACTAGCTGGGCCCACGACTTCGTGCATGTAAAATTAGGTAAATAAAAAAGATTAGATAGCGTGATGATATATAGCCTATATAACCTCCCCCGATAGATGAGCTAACTAACACTGAAAGAATTCTTCAAATCGGACCAGTAGTTCCTGAGATAAGCGCGTTCAAGCAAGCAAACAAACAAACAAGCAAACTCTTTAGCTTTTTATATTAGTATAAGATTTAAATTCTTCGGTTTACTTTGTTGCTCATCACTTCGATTAGGTATTCGCAGTTTTTCCTTAATTAACAGACTTGATAATATTGAGGCGGGTTCCTGTTGAGGCCTTTACAATAATAAGATTTTATGCATCTTTCCTTTGGGGCTCCTCTTAATTGTGCGAGTTTTCGGTAAACTTTGTTGCTCCCTCCCCCTCCCTATCCCTCCGCTCCGCTCCCTCCCTCCGGACTCCCGTTTTTTTTCCTCAATTAAAATTTCTACGGACATGAAATAATGGCGCACAGTTTTAGATGGTGCTAAAAAGTAATAAAATTCACACCTCACGTACCAGCGGCTGGCGCGTAACGACCTATTGATTCAGATAAAGATGTTGCCGAAAAAAGTTCAATGAGCCAACGGCTTTCCGCCATTGTTGCCAGCAATGTCCGTTAGGGCGTTTGCAGGATAAAGATTTGAACCAAATATTGTTTATAAATAAATAAATATACCCGATGATGCAGATACAAAATTAGTGGATACCAGAGCTTTATTTTTTTGTATATTTAAAGGCACATCAGAATGGGTGAAGGCTCATCAGTGACCGAACTTCAATAATAGTGGGTTTGTTCGTTTGTCATCTTCTATACCTTGGTTAACTCACTCAGCACTTGAAGTTGAAATCTAAAAGAGACGGATTTCTTAGCAATGCTTCATGAAGTGACCGTGCGGGTTTCGAGTTCATCGTATTGCAGAAGACGGAACCAGAGCAGAACCAGTACCTGGGACTTGTGACGAACTGTCAAAGATGTCTGTATCTACACACAGATATAGAATTTAATTTAGAATCTACTTCTAAATACATAACTGATTTTTATTGACTGGCCAGTTGACCCAGTGATTCTGCGTTCCGTTACGTAGGTTCTGGGTTCGTTTTCCGCCCAGAGTCTGGAAACTTGACGAAGTTTGTATGTATATGTATTTAAATATTTCTAAAAAAACATTTATGACGAAATTAAGACAAGTACTGTTAGACAAATAGTGTTAAAAAAAATTTTTTTAGTGTTTTTAAAATAATCTTCAGACATTTCTTTTTTTTTAATCTGAAATAAGGGGAATGTAACAAAATTAACAGAATTTAAAACGGTCCAGCGATTTTCGAGTTTTTGCGAGACTGACGAACAACGATTGCTTTATAGATATTTACAAGTAAGTACAAATGTGATGCTCTACTTATTTTAAGATTTCTACTCATCCGTTTGTCTCCATAACCAGGTCAGAATGTGTATTTTACCGTTTATTTGAAAGTTAATATTTTATTGGCGATATCTCAAATTATAGACTCATAGTTTTATAATCTGAGGGAGACTTATATACAAAGAGAAAGCATCAAGCCATTTTGAAAAAGGAAGAAGAATGGCATGTTATTATTGTTTTAAATCCAGATATTCCTGCATAAAGCAGATAACGCATAAATCTTAATGCTGTGTCTCACTGCTGGGCAAAGGCCTCCCCCATCTTGGTCCACTTTTCTCTTTCCTGGACATCCACAACTTCTCCGCAAAGGCATCCTAATCGTCGCGCCACCTCTTTCTCTATCTTCTTCAATGTGCTTGTGGATATTAAATTTTCATCTATAATAAGTATTTAATAAAAAAATTGTGCAGTATTGTATAAATATATTTCTTCTAATACAAAGCAGAAGAAAGAGAGAGGGGGTTATTTAAGCATTGCATGGTTTCATTTTGCGGGTACCTGGTATATCGCGTTGCGGAAAGAATGCATGCATTGCCGAAGACCTGTGACACAGGTGAAGGTTTAAGAGATCTCTTATTATGCGCATTAGGCTCGCCTTAACTGTCACTGTCACTCAACTGCCTCGCTATTTGTGGTATGTTCCTACTAGTCCGGCTATCATATGAATTCATCCAGTTTATATGCAAGTCGTGTTTTGCAAGAAATGCAAAAAGAGCAAGCCAACCGAAAATAAAAAGTAGCCAAGACGCGCTTATATAGAAGGGTTCCGTATCTGACACGGGGTAAACGTATTTGTTGAATTACTTCAAATGTTGGTGTCCAATTTCGTCTAAAATAATTTTCCTAATGAGTTTTTGGCATGTTCTATCAATATGGTAAATTTCAAGTCAATATTAGACGTAGAGTCTAATATATTGGATATCTTGGGGGGCCTAAATTCCCAGCTTTACAGTAGAGTGTTACAAACAACTAAATTGTAATATAACAGTTACTTTTTAATATATTATTGTATACAACAATGTGATCGTCATTATTGGAAATATAATTGTTTACACAAATGTGTTATATAAAGAGGATTTTCTTTCAATTACATGTTTGTAATGCTCTACTGTGAAGTTTGGTATTTGGGGTTACAATAATTTACGTAGGAGATAATCCATATGTCGTTTTGCGCAAAAAGCTTTGTGGGCGAATTTCGACCAGCAGGCGCTCTATTATAAATATTATAGTCTCAACTACATTTTCGAAATACATCTCGAAAATGTAACATTTAGTGACAAGAAGTGACGTCACTTGGTCTCCGAGGCCAAGATCCAGCTTGAGTCTATGCGCCATCGCAGCAAGTAAGTGACGTTTTCCGCTCTGTTATCATACATAATTATGAGGTTGGTTCTTTGCTTTAAAATCCTATTATTATTAGCGCCATCTATCGTAAAAGTTTTGTTTCTGAGCATTATCATATTATGATGGACATAAATGAAATAAAAAAATATAACATTAAAACGCTGCGGTGATTTCTAAAAGATATTAAACACACTTCTCTTTAAAAATAGTGTATTATAAGGTGATTAACAATACGAGTTGGAATTTTAAAAGCCAACGCACCTTTAAAACAGATTTTTTCATTACATTTTTATGAGAGCAATATTTTAATTTTACGAAGTGACGACAGGTGGAGTACGGCAGTGACTGAGTGTTTGCCGAGGTTAGGAAAGCGTAGCACGTTTTTTTTTAATAAAGAATATTAGGAATACTTGTTAGGTGCGTCTAATATTCCCTTTTCCCCTCCTACTAAGCTTAAATTAAAAGCTTGTATTAGGAGTGGGTGCGACAATTCCCCAACGGCTGTGGAGTTTGAACCGGGTACCTTGCGGTTTTCAGTCCATACCTTATAACGTTGAGCTATTGAGGCTCTATATCTTATTTGAGGCTCATTGGACGACGACGTAACGAGATGGGTCGACGACACAATATCTGTAACGGTCGTATCTGGTCCAGATTAGCTCATGACCGTAAAAAGTGGTACAAGCTGCGAGAATCCCGTAGCTGCCGCTAAATAACGAGATGCCAATGATGTAAAGTGGAAAAAAGGTTACACTAAAGCAAACTAGATGGCGCTGTACGGATGACGACGACCGCAGTACAAACACTGAAAATATCTATACAAACCAACTCACGCTAGCGAAGTTTCTACTTACGGTTACTATATATAGACCTTCCGAGGAACAACTGCCTGTGAGGCGCGGCCGCCCCGGACACTCCAACTAACCCGGAAACGAAGATATTCCTTTGCGGTGGTTGAGCATATCGACCTTCGCTCCTATGGACAAGAGAAAAAAAAACATTAACAAGATGATAAAAGTGATAAAAACCTTATCATAAACTGTATAAGGACGCTGATATAATAGTTTATCGGAACAAATATGTACCTAGGAGATTAGTGATGCATTTTGTGTAACAAACGATTATTATATATAAATTGTTTACAGCAATGACTTTAGTAACAACTTTGGAAAACTAAAACACAATCATAAGGGCTAAAAGGTGTAAATGTGAATATTTTTTAACTTTTATACCATTAATCATTATTGCATTTACTCCTTAATTTGGATGTATATCCTCATTCACGCAGTCATTTATAAGGCTTTTAAGTGTGGATCCTTTGAGGTGACCGCTTATTTCTATATACATAATTCTTTTAATCATACTCCAATCCATTCTACGCGTAGCTTCTTCAAAGAAAACTAAATCTGCTGCGACTTCAAAACTTCTTTTAAATTGTTCTATAATATTTCAATGATTCAAAGACTTCACTAAAGTCTGTACATATTCAAGTTAAGTTTCGTTCCTCTGGAATAGTGGTCAAGTTGTAAGGGAAGTTGTAAGGGATATAAGTTGAGTTGGTACACATAATGAAGATACTAGATATTCTTATAATATTGTACATTCATATAAAAAATACTGTGTAAAAATGTGAGAAAATAATAATATGAAGAAACATGCACGTAACGTAAGATCAACTTAGTTTTATGGAGCAAACAAATAATAATTTGGTCTGAAATGAAAATAAGATGTTGCGGTATCGCAATTTCGGGTGAATAAGGATGCTGTTGGTTAATATCCTTTCCCAAAACCAGCGAGAAAGGTCCAGTGTTATTGTTGTTTCTTTTTAAGAGAAACAACAAACAAAGAAAGAATTCTGTGTATCATGAAATGTTGGACTTCCAAATTAAGAGATTGTCGTATACTTTGTCAACCACACCCGATGTAACATAATGTGTTGTAAAAATAACTTGTAAATACCGTTTCCTATTTTGTTCTAGCAACAATTTACTTTACAGATTTTATGTTAGACATAAAATCTGTAAAGTAAATTGTTTGATGGCATGTCTACTGATATTTCGCTGTAGCCGAAATATGTCTTGAAAATTCTAACCAAGTTATCTATCTAGAAAACTATCATATCCCAATTTACGGCTGGTTTTAGATACAATATTCTATCCTACAAATTATAAAACGGGGAGGTAGATTAAAATTTGATATCCTCTTTAACTCTAATAACATTAATACATTGATGAAATCATAAAGTCAAAATGATATTTGTTGAAATAAATTAAAGAAACTAAAGAACTAAAGGCTAAAGAATACTAACCTTTCTTTAAGCTGAGTAAGGCAATGTATTCACAAGCACTTCACCAGACACTTTTTCATCTTTGCTAGCAGATGCGTTGCCGGCCTTTAATGACGAGTTTAGGCCACCGGGAAGTCTCACAAACCGAACGAAACGCGACAGCAATACCATTACTTGACGTGACGCCACTTCATATCGATCTCATGTGAAAAAGAGGTACTGGTACTCGAAACACCGGCCCAATTTGGCGTGAGAATATTTCATCTTGTTAGCAATAGTCCTGTATTGTGACGGGGTCCCCTTTATCATCTTGCTCTGTTGTGGATATCCTCTTCTAGAAGGTTGTAGCTTTGCACGTCTTTCGTAACAAACCTCAACCATAGAAATCTCGAAGATCAAGCATAGTTAGTCTCGCGATGATGCTATAAAACTACGTCTAGTCTATTTACATTTATACAAAGGTTCTGAATTTCGAACGGATAAAAAACAATGAGGGCAAATAAATACAGCTCTGTTCTGCCCATATTCATTTCGCTTCACTCCTTCAATTAAAGCTAGGGGCAATTCCATAAAACAATTTTCCCAATATCATAATCAGGATAATGTAGGCTTAAGCAAATAAGAGGGAATGTTTTTCACGTTCGGAGACGTCAAATGTGACGTCAGCAAGACGTGGCGTGCATCCGACGTCTGATAGGGGTACAACGTCAACATGTTGCGAACGATACCCTTATTCTGAGCGCGTTTGATACTCTATGGATTCATTGTTTTTTGTGAATCAGTACCTTAGTAGTAAATGATCTGAAATGGAAAATTTTATTTTAGGTTACAGATTGCTTATGAATAGGTTATATTAATATACCAATTCTTATTTACGTAGCTATGTGGGATAGCTTAAATATAGCATAATTATTCGTAATGGTGAATCACACAGATGAATGAGCAAGGATTTTGTCGAACTATGGAAGAACTTTGCAGATTTTACGTATATGGCTGCCCATAAGATTAACACCATACTGCTAGTGTTAATATTAAAAACCATTTTGAAGATAAACACAAACAAAAACTCAATTTTCTTAGTGTAAACAGAGTTAAACAATTAAATTTATAATTATTATTGTATCAGCCGCTGGGACACAAATAATTGAATGCTACAAGTAAAATACAAACTTTATTTATTATTAATTAAGTATCAATATTCGTCCTGTCTTAAATCATCTTAAATAAATGAAATTTTAGTGAAACGTTTTATAAATTAATAATGATGTAAAAGTATACACAGCGTTATCTTTTTACATTTTAAAAATATAATTGTATCGGCTTATCAAATATTTTGGTATTGTTGCAAAATTTGTCTGCAACTCTAAAGTTTCGATGAGACTACAGTAAATAATTCTGAAATAAATTGTTAGGATCCATAACATAAATGTTCTGTGGTACAAATGATGTAGATACAGCGGTAACTGTAGTTATGTTAAAAAAGCTAGATGGAGCCTAAATATATCAGCAACTTTCTATTAACCCTTGTGCACGGATGCGTACAAAGTTATACGTTATTCTTGTCCCTTGACTCAGCAATTGTTCTGTGAAATTTATAAATAAGTCTAAGTCGAGAGCTGATTGAAATGGCCACTCACATGTTAGCTAGAGGACGTAACTTTTCTTCTCTTTTTCACGCCGAAGACAACGACCCGTAGCAAAGAACAATATTTATAAACTGGGTCCTCCTCCTCACGTCGTTATCCTCATTGCTAAGGGTCGTGATTCCCCCGGGGAAGGAATGAGGATAACTGCTCATCTTTAACACAGATAGATTCTTAACCTAGCTAGGATGATCACTGATCATCCTATACTCGTTTTTCTTTTTATGTGAAAGTTATTTAGATATTAAATAGCTATAAGGTAATTAAACGTTGTGTGTAAACATTTTTAAAAATAAAGATTTATTCATTTATTTATATATACGTAGATAAAATAGTTTAATTTTGCTCAGAATAGTTATATTCGTAAGTAATAACCTATCCCTATTTACCATAAGCCCATGAATATCTTAAAGGATTTATCTATGAACAAATAAACGATTACGTAAATTGATGCAAGCAAAATCTTCCAGAGCGTACATTAGTTGTTTTACGATCATCTTTAAAGCGTGCCCATTCGCAATATCTCAGCTTAAACCTAGTGATAAGGCGCCATTACAGCCCTGCCATATTTTATATGCTCGTTTAAGTGCTGGATAAAAGATACTTCAATATTATCCTAACTAATAGAACGAGTGTAATAATATAACTAGAAATCGCCAGCTGGTCGAAATTCCGCCAGAAACCTTTATATGCATATTACGTGTATAGTACAACAAAATATTTGTTTGCAAATTAATATAACATAGGTTGTAATGATTGCCATTCGACTAAAGTCAATAATAAAATCTATACATGTTTTATACATAGATTTGAATTGGTGTGCGTGAGGTTTTATTTTAATGATTTATTTTATTAAAATTTCTCTATAATATATATTTCTCTATAATTGTGCCAAATTTCATACACCTCCGTATGCGCTATTTTCGTTAAACGATACCTAAAGTTTTTACTTCACGTAGTAATAATATTATATATAGATGTAAATATGAATATAATTAATAGAATCAGGCGTTACTTTGCGGAAATCCATGACGTGCTTGAGAAATTTCTCAAATATGAATATGTCTGTTATATTTGGTACTAAACCGATTTGTGTAATTTTTTTTAGCAAAGTCAGGGGTGAAGGAGTCCTAAAACTTTAACCGAAAAGTACAGACTTTTTACAAGGAACAAACAAGCGGGCGGTTTGACATAAGTGACTACTGACGCCCATGGACATCTGCACCCATCGTCTACATAATATTGAGTAATATCCTCTACACGCGTATCGCTAAATCGTTGGGACAAAACTGGGCAGTTTTATCGAAAAGTGAGTATGACAAATAGTTGTGGATCTAAATGCACAGTTTTATCGGTGCGTTTGGATGGCGATCGCTAATTTTGGCAGTCCTTCGCGGAGTTCTAGGAACGTCCGATTTAACTGCACAATGTTTTCGTAACGGTTTATCGATACGTGTCTACACACGTATCGAAAAAATGTAGAGCAATAATGTAGACTGCGGCTATTCGATGTATTTTTCTTTACAGTGAAGATACATTCGCAGTCGCTCGACTCTACATTACGAACGAAACTCGTATACCCGATTTTTCTTAGAATATAAACATATTAAAACAGTAAGGAAAATAATACAATAATGAAGAGCAAATGAACTAAGGGTACATATGTACTAAAAAACAACCAATGAAATGAGAGTAACATATAGTTAGTCTTTACTCGAAGGCCAGCAAGGCGTTCGTCTAGTGCAGGTTTCCTATTGTCAACAGTGACTCCAATAAACCAGGTTTTTGCCTTATATAAAACTAGCTGTACCCCGCGACTCCATACGCGTGATTTAAAGGATTTTGTTAAATCTTGAGAGGTTTTTTTTGTACGAATATCGAATTATTTTTCTATAACTAAGTCGCCTATGTTACTCCTTGAAACATCAGCTATCTATTAGTGAAAATCGTGTCAAAATCGGTACAGCCTTTTTGGAGTTTACCAGGAATAAACAGACAGACAGACAAAAAATCTTCAACTCGTGTTTTTGTTATAGGTATTCTATATATAGTCTGTGCGATTAGTAAAAAAAAATTCAAAAAAAAAGAAGTCAGAAACAGACTCTAATATCATTTATATTCTGGAAAGGCACACCAAGGTGGGTGGAAACTTTCGGCGAGGAATGAAATGTGGGAGCGAAGGTCGATATGCTCAACCACCACAAAGGAAGATCTTCGTATCCGGGCTAGTTAGCCGACAATTGTTCGTCGGAACGTCTATATATAGTAATCGTAAGAAGGGACTTCGCTAGCGTGAGTTGGTTTGTATGGAGATTTTCAGTGTTTGTACCGCGGTCGTCGCCATCCGTACAGCGCCATCTATAATGCTTTGGTGTAACCTTTTCCACTCGACATCATTGCCATCTCGTTACGTAGCGGTGGCTACAATATCGATAGATATATTTAAAAAGAAAAGAAACAAAATGAAATAAAGGTATATATACAATACGACTTTTTACCGACATATCGCGTGATTGGCTCGCGTTTTTTCACAAAGATTGCTATCATGAAATGAGATGTAAGTTATTTGCTCGCCTCGGCAACCGAAATGAGTAAACAGGTCGAATGTTTGATCGCTAATTTATTAAAAAATATTGAAAATTCTTTGGCACTTGTTACCATTTGCTAAAATCTGAGAAATCAAATAGACCTCATAGCCACTTTATTTTTTTATATACTCTATCGGAATCCAGAAAAACTCGAAGTCGGTACTGGCACAATAATTGGGAACCACGAAAAAAATCTGTTGACTAAACTGGTTTTTAAACGCTTTACGATACCCGCGGTTATTTTTACAAGCAGTTTCAAATCGTTAATGATCTGCCATGTATGTTTTTATAATACTTTTAATATAGTGGTAATAAAAGCGTTCGTGAGGAGGAAATGTTTTTTTTCTTCCTAATAATTAGAAGCAAACTTTTATCCATTTATATACAAAAATAAAATTTGTATGTGGGGTCTTAGCGACCAGAACTAAAGTCGGCAGTAGAGCTTGGTTATGTAATCTAAAACATAGCTGTCGCAATGACTTTGTTGTGTTTAGTGTAGACTGTCTAAGATAAGAAAAGGAAGGCAAGGCTCGAATGGCATGTGGTTTGTACAAAGGGCCCGTGAGCTCTTGTCTAAGAAAATATTATAACGTTACAAACTACGAGTATCAAAATGTAATAGAAATGATAATACTATGGGGTCTAAGCGACCAGAGCAAAAGTCAGCAGTATGGCTCGGTTAGGTAATTACAAGCATAGCTGAGCACAGTGACTTTGTCGTGTCTAGTGTAGGATGAGGCTCGAATGGACCGTTGTTTGTACAAAGGGCCTGTGAGCTATTTTCTGAACTTTCAAAATGATACAAATATTTACCTATTTATGGGGTCCAGAATAAATGTAAAAGACAGTGAGGCTCAGTTACGTAATCTCAAACATAGCTGACGCAGTGACGTTCTCGTGTCTAGTGTAGACTGTCTAGGATAAGAAAAGGAGCGCACGGCTTGAATGGGCCGTGGTTTGTACAAAGGGCCCGTGAGCCGTTGTCTGAGAGAGTATTACTTAGCTGACTGTGGAAGCTGCGGAGAAATGATTTGTGTGAAAACTTTGGGGACTGTTGGAGGTGTTTATTGTTCCGTTCCGTTCATTAAATTTTTATGTTTCAAGATTAAATTGAGGGCAAATATACAGACAGAATTTAGTGTTTTTAAACCAATATTAACAAAAAAATTATAGGGGTCTTACGTAAAGGGAGAAACGTAAGAATGGTGAAAAATTGTTGCCTATGTACTAATTTTATCCTTAGCAACGTGTAAACAATTTTTTCATAATCGATCGAATAGTTTAGTTGCAAAACCAAAAGAAACAAAGCAAGACTTGCGTTACGCTCTGTAATCTATATCATACAGTTTGCATTTTTATTCCAATTAAGTTACGTTAAAATACTCTTTTGGTTGCAGTGTTTGCAGGCTTAAAACAAAGCTAATTTGACCCCCATATTCATTATGCAAAAGTTTTAAGTATTTACGTTTTTAGCTTCTTTTAAAAGAAGTCCGAAATGCAACTTCAAAAATGTATTTAAAAAAAGTATCAAATTAAATCTATTTTTTTCTTTTGATTTATATGTATGGGGCACGCATGGCACGATAGTAGAATGGATGTCCTTTTAATATATAAAAAAAATTCTAACGTAAAGTGCTCTGTGAAGTTTTGCATTATCCTATATTATTCTTATACCCAGGTTTATCACGGTCTCGTCCTAGGCTCCGCTTAAACAGCAGAGGATGTTGCTGTGGGCGAGTTAAAGGTTTGCATATATGATTTATGAGTCGTGCAAAAAATCACATGCGTACATGTTCGCGGTTTTTTACATGTTCCTAGAATACAAGTGACTCCTCTTTTCGTACTCAAATAAACCATGCTCGTTTAATGAAATCTACTTAACAGTCATGCTACGTAATCATCGTGAAGAATCAATTGTTTCATAGGCAAACAGTGACGCAGCAATAGTATACGATCAGTGAATATGATATCATATCGGGAGAAACCCTCTGTACAACATAAATAAAGCTGAAATGACTGTTCTTAGTATCGCAGTAAAATTATTTTAGTACTAAATGCATACAATCTTATAATAAACTAGCGGACCCGGCAGACGTTGTCCTGCCTGTGTTACTTACTATTTACTACATCCTACAATATTATATCCAAACCCGTTCCCGTAACCGATATTTGATATTTTTTTTCTTATCCTGTCGCACGTTTAGTCATGAACTAACCGAATACGTTTTAGGTCTAAAGTAAGTTAGACTTAATGATATAGGCAGCTTCATTTCAAAGTTCTCTATCTGCTGAGGCGAAGGCGAATGTGATAAAAACTAAGTCCCTTTTTATTAAAGAAATAGAATGTAAAAGTAGGTATATATTTATAATATAAATAATAATAATAAATAAATAAATATATAGGACTATATGACACACGGATGTCTGTTCCTAAGGTAGATAACTTAATATCTGTGTTATAGGTAACAGACGCCTGTTATACACGAATATATTTTTTTTGTAAATATATACATACATACATATGGATAATGCACCCAGACTCGAGGCGGGAATCGAACCCACGACCCCGGAGCAGAAGGCAGGCTCACTGCCCACTGCGCCAACGGGCCAGTCAAAATATAATATAATATAAACTTGTCTTAACCACGTCTCTTAGCCACTTTTTTGAATGATAAAATATGCTTGTACGTGAATCATGTGGTAGGAGCGCACGAAGGAAATGCTGATACTCGCTGCATGGTTTTACATAAATTGCTTACTACATCTTTAGCTATATTTATATTTTTGTATTTACATTTCTATGGCAAAAATCTTATAGACCTAAGTTGTATTAGAAATAGTGATGTAATTTTGTGCCAATAAATTATTATTATTATTATTATTATTATTAATGGCCGAATTTCGAGAACCAACCGATCTTTAGTAATATTTAATAGTAGCGTTCGTAATTAACAGATGTTTGCGAAAAGGGGGATCTTTTGCATACAAAAGTTACGTTTAATTTCCCCCATCTAATTTGTCGAAGCCGTACGCAAGCTCCACGCAACTCGTTATCAAGGGGGCTTATAAAGTAACGAGAGGGTTGATGGAGGGGACTTTATGTTGTCGTCGCACAAACAAAACACTCCTTTGCTTAAGCTGTAACTCGATTATGATAAATATTTTATTATAATCGACTTATTCTCCTTCTTTAATTGGCTTACAATTAGCGACCAATGTAATGTGGAATGTTATTAAAATAATTTATAATTCTATATACAATGTCCATGTTATGATCGGTGTTGTCAATCGAGATACGCAATGCGGATGTAATCTCGAAGAATTTACTGATCGAAAACAGTCTTATTTCAGTAGAAAAACCAACATGCAAACCTGAACACCTTTTTTGTTTATGCTTCGTTAAGTACTTTCCCCTTTTTTTAAACTCTGAAGAAACTCCTGGCTGTCACGAGTATGGTGGTTTTAGTGGGTATTCTAACAGAGCTAGCGAGTCCCACCCTTTCATCATTTGCGAGCGGGAAATTGCGTAAAAGCATTTCTCAAAAAAAAAATAGCCTGAAAAACCTTGCGTGTAAGTAAATATCAATTAAGAGACAGTTGATTTTTAAAAAATAACATTGTCTAATTTGATACAAACAAAACATTTGAAGTTTCGAATGGAAAGTGAACAAAGTCATTATTAAAAAATTCACTACATATAACATTTTTTGGAGACCTTTTTCATCTATCTTCCTCCTTACACCTTTCTTAAATTATAGCGGAGCATCACCTGATTTCTAAATCACTAACATCCCTAGTTCATATAGTTGATATGCTATCATTCACAATTGTTCGGTCACATAAGGAAGTACATTCAAAATAACAAGGCAACGGACGAAGCTTGTACTATTAAGATCATTGAGCGGGCAAATTGTGTGCGCTATAAAATGATGTCATTTGGCAACGAAAGCTGCCGCCGTGACATCATTGTACCTACGCTCTCGACCGTGCACTGTCATATGTGCTATACGTAAAAAAAAACACGTGCGATTTGCTAAGAATTTCTTGCCTTTGCCTTGCCGACATTGTAAAAAGGAAATTTAAAAAATAATCTTTAGTAAAAATAATTTTAGTAAAGATAATTAAATAATAATTAGAGGTAGCGCCATGTTTGTAGCCGAATTGGGCCGGCGCGTCCGGGTACCAGTACCTCTTTCTCACATGAGCACCGCGCCTTTTAGCTTTTACGAACGAGTTTAAATTTGGAACGTAGGGCAGCCATTGCGAACCCCGACTAGGGCTACCAAATCGTCATATTCGTGGACAATGACGGTTTTTTGTAGTTAGTTACTTTCTAGAAAGCAATAATAATTATTATATGATAGTTATCATTTGTGAAAATTAATTTTTCTACGTATGTATAATTATTTCAAATGGCTCCCTTGTATAATTTAACATTTTTCAGATCCGTCACTATTCTACGACCATGACGAAATGTTCGTAAATAAATGAAAAAAATAATTGGCGAAGCAAGAGCATTCGGTATCATTTTTCGAAAATAGGGCTCACGAAAGAGTGTGAAATTTGGCACAATAATAGTTTATGTAGAGGAGGGTGTGCGAATGGTAATATTTTTATAAAATATGCCTTTTAAATATACTAAATCATTAATACAAAACCACACGCACACCAATGCGAAACGATTTACACACACATGAATACAATTTGTGTCAAAACGAAGACATGGCGATCGTATGTACCTATTAATTGACCAATATACCCAACAATGTCGTTGTAGAAATGATCAAAATATTGTTTATAGTTTTAAATAAGCATATAGTACGCATATTTAAATAATTTCGACAAGCTATCTCTAAGTAAAAAAAAAATAGCCAAAGACTAAAGAATGTATTAGGCCAGCAATACAAGTTTTGGGCTTACCATTGGGCAAACCATATCATATATGCTTGTGTTATCAAATACAATAATCTTAATATGCTTTATTCGTTACCAGCACTTAATAAAGTGGCCATGAACGTCAAGCCACGCTTATATAGGAGGGTTCCGTATTTGATACGCCGTATTTTTATTAATCTGTTAAATAAATTCTAAAAGTATTGTCCGATTACGCCCAAAATAAGTATATAATGAGCTTTTAGCATATCCTATCAACGTGGAAAATTTTTAGTCTCTAATCTAATAGTTCGGAAATCCTTAGGAAAGGACCACCTTGGGTCGGACAGACGGATGGGCGGGCGCAAAATGTTTCCAAATAAAGACTATATATTTATCTATTATTCTTTAAATTAAAATTGTCTATAATGCATATGCAAAACGCTTACTTTCAGTAGTTTTCTTGACCAATAGGAACTAGGTTTAATAAAAGAAATAAATTATTTCAATAACTTTTGACGATCACCGAATTATGTATTTGTATTTTGTCTGCATTGTCTAAAAGAATTTGGTGTACGCATCACAATAGCGATACAAGATATGTTGCGAGTATGCGAGTGTAAATTTAAAAATAGAATACCTTATTAGAACATTAACATATTCATACCCACATACAAACACAGTCCATCCATACGTTCAAATATTAAGTTTTTCCATTGTACATAATTTCCATCTATTAAACGCTAAGACTTGAAATTTTCCATGTCGATAGAACATGCTAAAAACTCATTGGGAAAATTATATACAAAAATATAGCTTATATGACTATACATATCGTTGAAAATAGAACATCGCTCGATTGAAAAGCGTCGCGTTATAAAAACGCTGTCGTATATACACAAACTTGGGAGTTCATATGTTCTATTTGAACGCTTTTTTAACGCGCGGTCAAAAAGCTCTCGTGCGAATGAAGGCTAAGTCGCATATTCTTGTCAAATTATAAATATCCACAGTGGTTATAACATAAATTGTCAAATTTTATATACTTAACAATTCTTTTCTAAGTTCTAAAGTATAGTCAAAAAAGTGTTACATTGATTGATATTTATGTACTTACTAGCTTCAAGCCGCGATTTAATCCGCGTTGTTTTTTTTTTTGTATGGAAGTCAAATAAATAGGGGATTAAAGTTTTTAAACCCCAATTTCACCCCTTTCAAACTTCATTTTCGACTCAAAAATGTGCTTCTTTAAAGTCTAATCAATATGTTACCGAGTGTGTGTATTTGACACACACACACACACACACACACACACACTTAGTCTTTTAATAGACACTGACCGTTACCCGCGACTTCGTCCGCATAAAATTAGGTGAAAAAATAGATTTAATGTTACCGTGATGATATATAGCCTTCCTCGATTATTAATCGAGGAGCCATTGACTATCTGAAAGAATTTTTCACATCGGACCAGTAGTTCCAAAGATTAGCGCGCTCAAGCAAAAAACCAAACACAATTTTAACAAAAAGCATAATTGCAAAATAGTTTTATCCATTTGTGTAAGAAACCATTAAGTAAAAAACAGAACCCTAAAGCACACAAATGTCAGCTGTTAACGTTTATTGTAAATTCACGTTTTTTGCCGACCGTAGAATAGTAATCAAATTGCACTGGAACATAACAATGTTGACAATATCATAAACATGTATTAACTGGTATAGCTTGTTGGGTATATATTGACTTTAAATTGCAATTCATTAAAACCGATAGATAGGTCGCTGGTTCAGATCCGGCTCGAAGGACCATATTAAAACCACTGTTAAGTTCTAAATATATATTTATCACTGCACTAACACAAAATCAATATTTTGTTCTTCGCATACATATAGGAATACTAGAACACAACGCAATCTTGAATTTCTTCAACAGTCCGCCGTCTATTATGACATTTCGTAAACTTAACATAAATTAACCCCCAACAACTTTACTAACTTAAAAACACTGAAAATATAAAATAACATATTTTTTTTCATTTCAAATCAGAGGTAGCGTCACGCTTGCTAGTTGTTTTGGTCTGCAGCCGAACTGGGCCGGCGCGTCCGGGTACCAGTGCCTCAACCCCCACAATCTCTATAGTTCACGACTAATATCTCTCATTGACATTAATTGGGACCAACTGTTTTACGTGCATTCCGAAAAACGAAGATCGGATATTTGAAAACCAATACTATAATGGGTCACCCATCTATCACACGGCCACAGTAAGAACTGCTTAATCTAGTGTTCGACTCAAATGCCGGCTACTGATTAAGTTACGACGTGCTCAATTTTTTTTTACAAGTTTTAATTTTAGATGCCGTGAGATCAAGTGGGCGATGAGTTTAGCCGAAACATATTTAATATATCCTTATAAAATTCTGATTAACGTTTATAAACGAAGGAAATATGAGTTCTTTACCCTGTTTCGAGAGCTCATTTTTTTGCTTATTATAATATTATGTATTCGTAATTTTTACTTTTTCACAATGTTTTAATAAACACTGTTTCTTTCTTTCTTTTTTATCTCGATTATATGTTGCCCAATTATATTTTTTATACCCTATTTTCTTTAAAAAATAATTTTATGAATTCAGTGAGGTGGTAGTTAAGTCACTGTAGTGTATACATAGAGGAGGGTAGTTGTTCATAAGAGTTTAAATAGAAAGACAATCGGATATGCTAGACAGTTGTGTTACGACCGTTGACTGGGTAACAACTATTCAACTACATTGTCGTCACGATGTCAGTGAGTACGACGCGTGCATACTCCAATTTGGTGAGTTATAATTACAGTAAATATTTAATAATATTTACGTAAAATCAGTGAATGCACTATTATACTTACTTACTTATATTACACACTATTATATGTATTTTTAGGCTCGAGTTACATTTTGTTGTGTGAAAAAAAGTAAAAGGTTTTAACATGGTTCATCTCGTTGTATAAAAGCGAAAGATTTATTTTAGGGACGAAAACGAGTCGCTGAATTCTTAGCAATCAGCTATCAAAGGAACATCTGGATGACAAAATTTTCCTTTAGATATCATTGTTACACTGCGATGTAAAAGAAGGTTGCTAGAAATAAATTCTATGCCCAGTCGTACCTACAAAAAATATAGTTGTATAACTTTCTCCAAGAAATAACGCTTATTATTTGGTATTTTGACTTTGTATATTCAACCAAGAAAATGGTTTGCCACGCTAAGGTCGAATGTCGTTTGCACGTCAAGTAGTTAAAAGGCTTATTTTTGCTTGTTATGCATTACGTTACTTTCTAACAATAACCCTTAGCAAAAATTTCTTTGCATGAAAAACTAAATTATTTTGCTTTAATCCGCGAATGAATACGAAGGAAAATCGGTGAAATGCTGCAACCCGAAAGCTACACCAACGAATCCGCCACCAAAGCACACCACTACACTGACTTTCCGATGTGCCTCAACGCACGTTTCGCTTCGACACCGAAGCCGTTCAAAAAAACCTTGTGACAAAGATGTTTATTAAAAAAATCTTTTTTTTTTCAGAACCCTGTCATTACTTCTAGTATTGTTGGGGCATTCAATCATAGGTTATTACATGATATACTTGTTAAACCCGAGATTTTTGGAACTGGTAAGAGTTATATTGTCTATTATTTTGTACTATAGTTACCGATGGAATTCGAGATTGTAAAGATTGGTGTGGACAACTAAATAACCTTATTCGTGCAATTTTGCAAAAGTACTAAAATAAGTTGTTAAATTGTACACATATCTTAAACATATAGAAAAAATATTGCACACTGTTCTCTATAAAACAATGTCGTAAAATATGACAAAATGATGTAATGTAATAACTGTTTCATTGTATATTTTATGCACCTAACAATACAGCAAAATCTTATATCTTTCTGATGCAAGTGAAGAAAATTTAGAATTAATGCAAACATGCATTACCGGCTAAGTATTAATCGATTTCGGATTCATGCTCGATTTTATTCGAACTTTCGCCGTTGCGTTATATTCATTCAAAAAAATCGTTATTTTTTTTATGTATGCTGGTATAAAGTATATACTTTGAAAAAATATATATTTCCAGAATAAAATTTAACCGTGAAGTATTCTAGACAAGTTCTAAGATTGTGTTTATTCAATTTATTAAGGTATCGTTAACTCCATGTTATTAATGTCATGCATGATTGATTTTATTATTTATTATAACAGTTGCTTTTTATGGTACTTTTTATAAAACAAAGTATCGAGCTTTATTCGTTTTAAAAACAAATTTTATTACCAGTTGTGCGTCTAGGCATTTTACTCGTATAAGATTGTGATATATCCCCTCCCCCCTCCACTTCTTAATTCTACATAGTCATAAGGGATTTCTTAACACTAGTAGTAGCAGTCTGGTTGAAAAGCCTGAATTTGAACATATGATTCGTCTACGATACCATAGACAATGATGACACAACAACAGATAATAATAATCTAGTCCGACCTTTGCGGTCGGCAAACTTTTGACAGAGAAGGGCCATATTGTTAAAAATGAGATGCAGGGGCGCCATATAGTTAAGAAATTAGACGTAGGCGGGCCACACTTGTAAAATAATTATTTGGAAATAGGTGTGTAGTTATCTATTGAAATGAATTAAAATGAAATTTATTTATTAACGTTAAAGTGTAAAAAGAGCGACTAAATTAGAACGAGCCTGTGTCTTAGACGCTAGTCTCCCATGACATATTGCTTAATATAAATAAAATAATAGACTTTGTATATCTACTTAGACTGTGTAAATGTCGTGGCCCATCATGTTATATTCTTTCTTTTCTTCCACACTTCCTTTCTTATCCTAATTAAATTATAACTTTTACTAAAATCAATTCTAAAATACTCGTAAAACAGTGTTTGTTTTGAAACCCCTTCGAAACTGTGAACTATCTTTTAAACCACTAAATCATAAGGGTGGCCCAACAAAATATCGTCATCTATGGATATCGTCGTCATAGATGGCGGTATAGTCACCGTCCGCCGGCTACTTTGTTTGCACATTTTAAGTGTCCTAAATAATGTCATAACTTTGAAGATATTAATTTTAATAATATGCTGTAAAGGACAATATTGATTTACAATGTATTTAACGAATTTAAATGGATAAGGATTAATACGGTATTCTTTATCAAGTGTCTTTGCTTATGTATGGGAAATGTGACATTAAGAGCCTTATCTTTTCATTGTCAATACTTAGAGGATAGATTTTTTCAAAGCCTTAAGAGATCATAGATCTCAATATTTTCTACAAATTTCAACTTTATATTTCAACGCGTTCCTTAGAAAAAGGGTCTGACGTAAAAACAGACAGATAGACAAACAAACATTTATACAAGACTAAATTTACATTTCTCGGATTTTATCCTATATTTGTGTTACAAGATATAGCTTCTTGCCAAATTTTATAGTTCCAGGACATCGGGAAGTACCCTATAGGTTTTGTGTCCCCTTGCAAATGCATGGGGAAAGTGACATAAACGGCCATATATTTCGATTGTGTTCACTTTGAGGAGGGGAATACGCCAATTGTTTACAGCACCAGTGATTTATTTGTTTACATAAAATACATTACAATATTTTCTTTTCAGAGGTTACCCAGCCACAATACTAGGAGTAATTCCTTACGCCGGCGTGTCCTTCTTCACGTACGACTCGTTAAAACATTGGTATCTCGGTGAGTACATTTTGCTATATTTAATCAAATTTCTTCTTCCTAGCAGGGTCCGGTTAGATTGCAGAGGATGTAGCTGTGGGGCGAGTTAAAATGACCGATTGCACTCTGACGTCATCTTCGTAACCGCCACGATCTCTACAACCCTACGACTTATTTCACAAAGTGATATTAATCGGGTCCCACTCTTTTACGTGTCTTTCGAAACACGGTGGAGGCCGGATATCAAATATAAACCAGTACTATAATGCGTCACCCATCTATCACCCGGTCATAGCAAGAGCTACTTAACCTAGCGATCGACAAATGCCGACCGCGGGTTAGGCCACGACCTCCTCCTAATCAATCCTAACTTATAAATGCGAATGTGAGGTTTCCTTTAAAAAGGAGCATGTTTTAATTATTACTCTTTTATATTTAAAATCTAATAATGTTACAACTTATGTGCAGATTACACGGGATCGAATCCACGGGGGTTAAGCAACGTGGTGTTCGGTGGTATGGCGGGTGCGCTGGCGCAGACCGCGTCCTACCCCCTGGACATCGTGCGGAGACGGTTGTACGTGCCTTCCGGAACACGGAGTAGATCGGATATCAAATATAAACCAGCGCTAGAATGGGTCACCCATCTATCACCCGGTCACAACAAGAGCTACTTAACCTAGCGATCGGCTCAAATTGCGACCACTGAATAGGCCACGATCTCCTCTTTAAAAGTACCAAACCAAAAATTAAAATAATGGATTTGTGTGTGGGTGAGTGTATGTGGCTTTGTGTGTGAATGCGATTCTATGTGTATGTGTCTTACTGGTTAACTTTTTAAAATTCCTCCTTTGGTGTGGGATAGGGTGAGAACCTATGAATTGTCTTAGGAAAAAAGTTATTTAGGTGCACAACACTATATCTAATGCTATATACAGTATTAATAATGTTATACACATTAAATATAGTGTTGTGCGTGTCTAAATAAAGATTTTCTTTGTTTCTTTCCATATTTGTGGTATCTAGAAACTCAACTGTCGGCCATTTCCTAGACATTCATCGCGGTCGCATTAAAAATGCAATTAAAATTGTGATGATCGCGTGTACGCATTATCGCTAACGCACGTCGCAACGCATTAATGGATACAATTAAATAAGATCAAAGTGTCTGTTCGTAACGTGTAAATATTTTTATTACTAAATAATAAATGTTTATTTCTCAAACATGCGCGGAAAAAGTGACATTACATTCGAAAAAAAATTAATTTTCGAAAAAAGAACACGCGGCGTTTGCCTATTACGTACGCTCAAATTAAAAAAAAAACACGCCTACGTGACAATAATAAAATTTTATACTTTGCAGGCGCGTGTTTTTTCTTAAATTTCTGTATTTGTAAATGGCAAAGGTCGCGTATTCTTTTTTCGAAAATGCAATGCATTTGTGAATATCATACATGGAGACATAGACGAAAAACGCGGGAAGCAGTTATAGCATATAAAATAACGCAATTAAATGCGTATTTCACGACTCGCCGCTCCATTTGCCACGCTCAGTACCCCGGAGTGCAACAATGAACAAACGGTTATATTTCGTTTTATTACAGTCGTTAATTAATCATATTATTGTTAGCGCATTACTTATGTCCGATTTCACTAAAATTTAATTAGAGGATCGCACACTCAACTGTTGAGGTATTACATTGACTAATTACATTCCACAACACAATTCACAACACAATTCTCATAGTAAGAGCAAAGGTTGAAGAGCCGGATTCAAATCAGTAAGATACCCGGTTCATTCCCGACTGCCTGAGGATATCTTCTTCTTCTTCCTAGCGTTATCCCGGTCTAGTACCAGGGTCCGCTAAAATTGCAGAGGATGTGGCTGCGCCCGAACGGATATCTGTTTTACGGTTCTTCTATTCACAAATTTCTATATACTACATAAAACACCTTTCCGGAGCGGGTAGTCCGGGGTGGCGTACCCGTAGTGGCCTGACCAGTCGGACAGATAAAAAGGAAGATCCAGGGGGCGGCCCTGGACAAAAAACTTCAAAATGAAATACTTTACGGAATAGTTTAGATATTCACGAGGAATTTTAATTTGATTCATCGTCATTCATATAAATGCATATTGTCCACAACAGATGAAAGTGAGACGCAAAGATTTGCTCATATTGCGTTGAGAAATTTTACATGCATCATTAGATTCTACTCGATCTTTATCGTAAAAATCTATTTCATTTGTGTTTTAATTACATTCATATCAGTTTGATATGATTGCGATATAGCTGTCTACGTATTTGCCCGATATAAATGGTTACAGACGTATTCACTTCAATTTGTTTGGTTGTATATTGGTGCAATATTTTTCGTATCTACAGCTGTAAAATTCCAAGTCCAATAAGAACAACAGCGAGGTGCACCTGCTTTTTGCCGATTTTGTAACAAAAAATATTAATTTGTCGCGAAATTTTAGTACAATTCAAAAAACGTTATTTGCCGTAAGTTTTATGTATGGGCATTTACTGAAATTCACGGAAGGATTATTCAATATAATGCTAGTCTGCTAACGTAGTGGTTGTTCATTATAACATGTTAGTTTCAACGACATTTTATTACCTTTATCTCCGTCCATATATAAAGAATTACGGCAATTCACAGTTGAGATGAAACGTAAAGAGCGCGGAAAGTCGCAAAATCGCGAAATTGGTCGCTTTCTTCGGTTAGTCACGGAGGCGGCCGTAAAATTGTGTACACGATTTCTTAGAAAATTCAATTTTATATTCATTGAATTGCCGCTGCTTTAAGTATTTCTCTATTAAATTTATAAAATACTTCCTTTTTAAAGTGAAACCACTATTTGATAAAATATAATTCAAGCTCACTTTTAGGTGCGTTTTGAGGGTATTTTGTCTTAACAACTATAAAATTCAAAGTGTGACGTTTTCAGGCTTAAAACATTGAAAATATTGATAGAAAAATGTTTATGTATACATGAGAGAGTTATGTACGACAATAATCAGTACCTATATCTTGTTTACTTACTGTCTGTATGTAATAAAACTGTTAAAACATTTCATGTATACATCAAAATGAATGTATGGTAATAAATATATCGGCATAAAGTATTTGCTTTATTTTCTTAGCAGGGACATAACTATCGCTGTATCAGCTGTATCAGTGTTTTGGGCACCCAGGCAAAAGGGGCTGCGAAAGTTTGTAACCTCTACTCCATATTGATAAAAACTCGCATTATACAGATTAATGCATAGTTCAGCGATCCTGATAATTTTATTCCTGCAAATCCTTTAGTAACTCCAATTCACATTCAACCTGAATGATATTTCTTATTTTATCAATGTCACGCCCGAGTCTATCAAACATTATGAACGTCGTGTCGGTGTCGTTACGTCTTGAATTAGGCGAATGCAGTATTGTTGTGTTGATACGCTATCTGTTAAACTTGTGTTATTCTTGGCGAAATATTATTTAAAAATTCGATTAGCGATAACTGGTATGTCACTCGCCCAGTTTGGCCTCATACGTATATTTTTAAACATTCCATTGACACGTTAATTTTTTAATGATAAGATAATATTGTTTTAAAATAAAACCGAGAAAATCAGGCGTTACTTCAATCCATGACAAGCGTGAAAAACTAAACGGCTAAAATCCTACATTCGTTCCCGAATTTAAAATAACAATAATTTTTCTAAATACCATTGTTTTGTTTTGGGATTTTTTCTTATAATCCGGTATTAGCTTGAAAATAGTAGTGAAGATATATACAATTCAAAGTTCTGCTATACTATACTATACTATACTACAGTATACTGCATTATAGATATAAATGGTTCCATTTAAAAGAGTAGGTATCTTAATAATTTTGATTAATTAAATTATTTGATTAATTAATAATTAAATTAAAGGCATGCGTTCAAAGCTTCGGTGTCACAGACAATTTATTTTGACGCAAATCAATATTTGTTTATACTTTTTTATTAATTAAAATATTTAATAGAAGCTTTTTGTATAGATCTTAACGTGTTGTTCAGAATGTTTTCCAGGACATACTAGCCTTTGCTATTCATTTATTTATTTAAGTATTATTCATTTGCATCATACACAAAACACACATAAACCCACTTCTGAGCGTAACAAAATAATTAAAAAAAAATACAAACATAACAATTGAGGTCATAAACCCATCAATAAATAAAGTACAATGACGAGTCTTTCTAAATTGCTGTTATATTATATATGTCAGGATATCAAAATAAAAATGAAATAAAGTTTCAAGATGTCGGAGATTATTTCTGCTTAAAGAATTAGTTGATTATACTAGTTAGAGTTTAGACAAATCTCAGTTACATTGGATCTCTTTGACATTGTCACGATTGTCAACTTCCATAAGTGACAGGAATGTTCAATGTCAGACCGCCAGGGTCCGTCCTCAACATTGTGCTCGCGACTCAACATGGAGAACCCGCTGGGCCGGTTTCTGAGGTCAGCGCCGTGTGGGGTCATTCTGCCACGGCACGCGGCTAAAAATACACGCTTTACTTCTTACCTGGATTAGTATACCTAATTTCCCTTTTTCCTAGACTACAGGTCATAGCTTAATCCGTGGCTAGCATTTGAATCGATCGTTAGGTTAGGCTGTTAACTAGTTTCCAAATATTCTACCTCCCCCGTGTTTCGGAAGGCATGTAAAACAGTGGATCCCGATTAAAGTTATTGAGTGATACTAGCCGTGAGATTGTGGGGATTTCGGGGATGACTTCAGACCGCCGTGGACAGTAGTCCGGGATAACGCTAGGAAGAAGAAGAGAGGATTTATCTAGTAAATGATGGTATTTGGTGGTTCTGAATAGATACGACTTAAAAAACTTAAAGGATCTTTCCTTTAAGGCAAATTATTATATTATATATATTATTATATTATAGATTTAAGAACTATCTCATTTTTAAAGGCCGTCAACGCATTGGCCATCATTCTGGAGTTTTCGGTACTCGGCAGTCACTAAAGTGACTTAGGTGAACCGTCTGCCCGTTTGTCCCTTGTGATATCGAAAAAAGATGTCGCATACAGACCAAGTCCTGGTGACATCTCTGACTTCAAAATGAATCGCTAGATCGCATAATCCAAAACATTTTCAATATTAATATCGGGATTACACACACAAAAAAATATATTATAACTATGCGGTACTAAAATTTCGACATCATCTATAATCTATATTTATTACTAGGTGAATAACTTTCAATACCTTTTTCGAAAATCGCGCGTATATGTGTACGCGAGTATGACATTTGCACAATTATAGTTTATATACATATAGAGGAGGGTGTGCGAATGCCAATATGTTAATAAAATGTGCGTTACAAATATATTACATTATGGAAATAAAACCTTACGCACACCAATGCTAAACGATTTACACATACATATATACATTTTACTATAAAATTGTGTCATAGAGAAGTCATGACGACTGTAAAAATATTCATTGTCAAATATTACAATCTTCTTGTACAAATAATTAAAATTTTGTATATAGCTTAAAATAAGCACATAGTACCCTAATTTCGACCCCTAGGCGGTCTATGATAATATTTATTTCATGTTTATTAAATATTTGATGACCATGAAAGGACTAACTTCCGCCACCGCGAAATCAACATATTTACATTTCATTTAGCCAAAACGTGACAATATTATGTACAACTGCACTTGACAGGTTTATCAACATGAGAATTGCGACATAGACATGTCCAATTGTACATGTTGTATAGTACGTGATTATGCAGTCATGCAAAACTGTATATATTGGGCTTGACAAAGCAGTTTAACACCAAAATCCATACATAAACAAACATATTTCAATAAAAAGTGCCTTTTATTCTGTAAACATACATGGTCAAATTTCTAAACGGCAACGGTCAAACTAAACTTACGCGTTTAAACTTCTTAAACGTTAGAAGTTTGTGTGTGAACCTTAATAGTGAGAATTAGAGAAAAAAATTAGTTACAAGTCCCAAGTCGACATACAATTGTGTAAAGTTGAGGTATTTTTTTTTAACACCAAAAAATATTTGTTTTTTAAATTTTAGGACCCCTGGGTAAGTATCTAAAACCTAACGTCACCTAAGTAAGCTATCTAAACTTGGCTTTTTACATTACGTTATCTACATTATTTACTGTATAAACTAGAGAAATTGACATGTGGAACCTTCCGCTTTTACGATAGTGGAAAAATACAAAACGTTATTATTTTTTCTTTTTGATTATAAAAAAAATATCTTTTTAAGAGTCGTATTTTGTAAATTTCAATCAATTTATTGGTATGACTATGCAAGCGGGGAAATATTAAGGACAATTAAAACAGTCATGTGGACCGACGGTTGACGAAATAATGGACAAGACATAAGATGAGAATTAAAATTATTATTAATTAGTTACAAAGTATGGTAATCCTACATTATCGACGTAGGACCGATGATGCTTATTCGCGACCTTGAGGTCATTTCATTCAATATCCGTATGTACTGGTGACGTGGAATTCAGCAATTTAAACATTCAATATTAAAATGTCTTGAGACTTGATTGAAAAAACAGTTAAACGCATCACAATTTCAAATTGAATCGACCAATCTCAAACCGGTACAAAATGGGCCAACGTCTAACGACATTCAAATTAACAGAACGAAGCAAATTGTCAAAGACAAAACTCCGTTATCGTTTTCATGTAAAATTAAAACACCATAGAAAATCCACTCACCGAATAACCAATGGAGTTCACTTAAATCCGACGGAGTTCCGTTAAAGGTATTTATTTGCTCGTGATTTTACATGAAAATCACGACAATAATCCTGGACAACACATGAAATGTCCGAACACAATTATATTTTCACTCTTTTTCACTGATTTATCACTTCACAGCTTCCCTAAATTGATATTTTACTGTTCAATAACATCGATACGTAGTTTACGTAAAGAGTTATGAGATAAGCCGCGGTCGCTATGGCGCGTCTATCTCTAACGACGGTTTATACTATACTAGCGCTTAATTGCGTTGCACCTTTACGTGGCCGCAAGGTGGAACTACATATGCGGTAATCAAAACCAGCAAGGTTTGCTGGAAGAACAGAGTTTTATGCAATATTATTATTCCACAAAAATTTTATACTGTTATAGAAAAAAGATATAGAATTTTTTTTTCAATACTGATTTTGATAAAAGTTATTTTTTGAGGTACTGACTGATTAATAAAAAAGTTACTACGTTCGCGCAAAACTGCTAACGTTAAAATGTTTTTATACTTTAAAATAGTTGATGTTTAGGGACAAAGTAATAAATTATAGGTGTAATATTATTTTACTCAAAGTTGAATTTATTACATTATAAAAGTAAAAATCCAATTAATCAATTATTTCGTTCAGACAGAACTTTCATTTAACTATTTTAATATTTTATAAAATCTATTTATTAAAAGCCTACCTACCAAAATTCGATATTCGAGCTGAGAAACGGAAAATAGTCTTTTTATGGTCTTTTTAAGAAAAAAAAATACTGCAGGTAAACTATTAGACCCCATAGACTAAGGCATCAGTAACAGGTAGTATGCACAATATAGTCACAAGAAATAATTCGACACTGTTTAAAGGTTTAATATACTTTTGTTCCTTATTATAGATGAATACATATTACTCTATAATCAAACCATCAATGGGCTGTAAATGACAGATAATACACTCATTATCGATATTTATTTTAACCTTTAAACAGCTGTTATTTTTTTTTCCAAGATATATGTATGTGTCACACAGTAACTGGACTCTATAAACTGACAATCGAGGCATTTTATAATAGGTTTTTCTATGGATTATTGCACACGTTCTTTATTAAAGGCTTTTTTATATGGACATGTGTTTCGAAACAGCTGACGTGACGGCAGGTACAAACACCTGTCGATGCCGATTGTTATTTAAGGTGCATATCTAGAAAAAACTAATCTATATGCATTGGTAGAAGTGGCCAAAGTACTTAATAATTCTTTTTTTAGCAGGAAGTAGCTGGTGCTTGACGCGTTGTTACAAAGAGATCCTGCAAGTGACATGTGGCATTGGAGACTTATTTGTTTATCGCAGTGCATAATGTCAGTTTTTAAACATAGACAATATTGTAGAGTTGCAAAACTGCTTTCATATATTGCCAGGACGCGTGCATCCTATTGGAAGTATTTTTTGTCCTTTATCTTTTAAAAATGCAAGCTAATGTTTATAAAGTTCTATAGAAGAAATGCAGATGTCTATGGATGTGTCTATGAATGAACCGTCTGACAATTTGCTCCCATAGAGGAAAGGAGGTTCACTTGGATGTCGGACTTCCAATTCCATGGATAAATACAGTATCAAAAGGCTGACAGATGCGTAGCAGGCCATTTACAAATAAGTATCTTTTCTTTTCTTGAATGTACCTGAGTCGTTACGGTTCTGAAACACCGGAGTCATATCTAAATACAAGCTGTGCCCGGGACTTCATCCGCGTAAAATTATTAAAAAAAATAGGTTCAATTTTAGCGTGATGATATATAGCCTATAGCCCTCGATAAATGGGCTATGTAACATTGAAATAATTTTAGACATCTGTAAAAACGGATTTTTGATAAGGTCAGATTAAAGATATCTAAGGGCTCTTGCAAGTTTAATTTTACGCGGATGAAGTCGAGGGAACCAGCTAGTATGTTATATATTTCAAATAGTAACCGTCGCTGTTGCATCTTGTACTGTGTTTTTTGTAGACTTTTATCTTCTTCCTAGCGTTATACCGGTACTAGACCAGGGTCTGCTTAGATTGCAGAGGATGTGGCGGTCGGCGAGTCGGGTAACTCTTTGTCACATAAAATAAGTTCGAAGTGGCGGGAATGTTGTCACGTCAAGTGATGGTATTGTTGTCATGTTAACGTTTGTTTTGAGAGAGTTCCCAGTAGCCAAAATCCACTTTAAACGGCTAGCAACGCATCTGCAATGCGTCTGGTTGTGCATTGCTTTCTAATTCGGCTATAAGCACGAATTCACGTTATTGATCAGAGTAAATGTTTTGATGGATTCCACATCCTTTACGTGAAAGATATTTGCCTTTTCTCAGACTTTCTCGCTCGTCAAAAACAACCCCTTCATTTTTACTTAACTTTTTTAGGAGATCCGACTATCAACATGTTTTTTTCTTGTTTAGTCGAAGGCGTATTTATATGTATTAATTTATATTTCCATAAAATCCTTTTCCAACTCGCGCAAAGTCCAATAAACTTTTTACAAGATAACCTCCTCCTTTACAACATTTTAGGTTTTCCTCAAAATAGGATTTTAAAAAAGAATATAAGGAATACATTTTAGGAGAATACTGTTTTTAATGCCGAAGCCAGACATAGCTTCATTTGAATGATCATTTCAATGATCGTGTAGTGTGGCCGGGAACTTTGTATAGCTGCATAAAGTTTTATAATACTTTGTAGTCTTCAAGGACAAAAATGTACAAACACTTTGAGTAGACTATTAAAAAAGGTATAATGTTATTATCAGAATTTAAAAAAAATTTACGCAACCTAAAACATTTCACCAAAAATGGGAAACTTAACAAGCTTACAAAATTCGTCAGCTCTTTACCTACTAATACTTATTATAGCAACAGACACGAACACTTCTCGCCAACGTGTAGCAATTATGAAACTCAAACGTTGACAATTATTTCAGTGCACTTACCTAATGTGATGTTTGTTTTCTCTAGTACTCATATGAAAGTTGTGACGTTCACCGCCGAACGCAAATGTGCATTCTGTTACGCAACAATTGTACCAAGTGAGGTACACTACAAAGGAGACAACCAACAACAATATTACAAAGTTAGTCTTTGCTCTTATGAGACTTAACAAAGCTAAGTTCGCAACAAGGAAAAGACGCAACGGCAGGTAGCTTATATTATTTTCTTCAATACCAGCTGTCACTCGCGGCTTTTTCCTTGTGATATCCGAGCTTTTGTTAAAATTTGAGGTTTTATTGTGCAAAATGCCAATTACTTTCTTAAAATTAATTTAATCTATATTGTTCCTAATAACATCAGTTAAACAGTGAAAATTACACCATTAACACACTAAAGGAATAAAAAAAGTCTTATTTTTTTTGTATACTATAATAATTCTTGTTAGGTCTTCTTTTGTCTTCTTTTTGGGGAACGCTATTTCTCGAAATTTGTAAGTCCCTAATCATGTGAGAAAGAGGTACTGGTACCCGGACGCGCCGGCCCAATTCGGCTACAAGCGTGGCGCTACCTCTAATTAATTTGGTTTAGCGAGCCACATTAGAGCTCATAATAGAAAAAATAAATGAAATGGATGAGGAGGACTATTATATCGGAACCGAGGATTTTATATTTGGTTTATCGAAACCAGAAACTGAATCGAAACCGAAAATAACGTTATACATATTATTCATTAGTACATTTTTATTATCAGTTGCTTAATTTTTTATATGTTTAATATACAAAAGCATTGCAGCTTTTCCTCCGTTTCTATTTCTTAAAGGCCAACTTCGATCAGCCAGCATGAACGATATCGACCTCTAGGACCATCTACCTCTGATATAACTTCCGATTAAAATATATCGGAACCGAATGCGTAAATTCAATCGGAAGTTCGAACAACTATCGATATTTCGGAATTGGAATCAAACTTTCGTAACATCCCTACTGGTAATACCTTATGTAGTGAAAATCTTTTTAAATTAAAAAATACGTGCAATATTGTCTTTGGTAATGTAAATAAAAAAATATGATCTCACAAAAAGTCTTGAATTTTTACGGATTAAATATAAAATATCAGGTTCTTTATGTTTCAAAAATATGTCTTCATTTTAAAAATTATGCAACCAACTGGCTACCGAAGTCTTGCACAAGCCTTTAATGGCCGGACTTTGAACGTTGATTCTTAACGATAGTTGAAAGTATCGGTGCAAAGCTTTTTGAAACGCTTATAAAAGGCTGTCTTGTATAAAAGCTACCATTATTAATAAAGCTATAACTATAAAATATATATTATTAAGTATTTTTCTTTGAAAAAAATTAAAGTTAAATTTTAAAAAGTAACGAAAAATTTTGCACATGAATTAAAAAATAGTCTGGAAAATCCAAAGTGCACGCCCCATAACACAGTCACCAGGCATCGGGTGTTTATTTTTTGTTACAGCTTCTATATAAAAAAAGTAAAAATATTATTATAGAAACATAACGTTATTAAGTAAATAAACTATTTTATAACGGAAAAGTAATGAATTGTATATAAATTTATCATAATTATATTATATTTTAGCGATCAACGCCATCTGTTAAAAGACGCTGAATACAACTTCTAATCTAGTACAGTAATGTTCCGCTAGGGAATTCAGCTGAAATTTACTTTTTCGTTAATTAAAATTAAGCGATACCGAATCACACACCCATTTTTAATAGGAAACAGCGCGCCGTAATTCTGAAGCTAATAAAAAAAAAAACTTTAACGTGATAAGTTGACCGTTTCGAACGTCATCGTGCCGGATCCACACACACAGATATCCGAGGATTTTTTTTTATTCCCGCTTTTTTACACTAAATACAATTATTATTGGATCACTTCCAATATTCCTTTTTCTTCCAATAGACATTTAACTCGAAATAGCCAATTATGAAAGTTATCGCTTTTGAGTTGCGGTAAATTGTTGTACGCCATTTTGAGCTTCACTGCGACGACCACGCGACGCTTCCCTTTATTTTATTTTTTTACTTCAATTTTGTTTCCGTACTTATGGTGCCCATAACCTTTTATTAGGGGAAGATTGTTTAATTAATACGATAATGATTTATACTCTTGTTTTATTATTTTTCTTATTTTTCTTATACACTGGATATAACATGACACGACATTTTGTAGCAGAGCGCGGTTGACAGATTAGTGACATTACAAGCACAGACTTATAATAAAATATTTAACAATCATAAACAAAGCTATTGGGCGCCGTATCAATCACACAGTTTTAATTAGGTACAAACTATTTTAGTAACAAATACGTATGAGTTATTTGTTATTAAATAAAATGCCTGTCACTAAACGGAAACTCTGTTTTAAGCTAAAATACTGTATAGACTGACTGTCAAAATTTGGTACAGAAATGACATTGCTTTTTATAGTCGTGCACCGACTCTAGGAATATAGCTTCTCACTGCGATCATCAACAAGACTGCAAAGATCTTGCTAAACTGGATGCTATAAGAAACCATTCAATTTCTAATTATGTATGGAAGACGCCTATAATATCTGTAATAGATGTCTACTCGTTGACTAGGGAAAATTAAAGATAGGCGTGTCAAGTGATTGGTAGCGTTGAATTAAGATAGTTTTGTTTGTTTTACTCTTTCGACTCCTATGGTGAAGAACAGTGGTCAGTAGACGATGGGACCGGGGGTTGGAAAGCAGGAGTGGGTGCCGGTTGCATTCTGTACATGTCGTGGAGCAATGTGGCGACGGAGACATCTCCCACCGTCTCCCGAAATAGCAGCAGCTCTATGGAACGCGCTCGAACTGCTCGTAGTGATGGCAATAGGAGAAGAAGACGGCCAAACCTACAAGTATATTGAAAAAATGTAATCTACAATAGAAACTACAATCAAATCAATTTATTGTATCCACAATGGTTGATAGCTTAAAATTCAAGAGTGTATAGAAATTAGAATTGCAAAGATTCGCCGCTATCGTGTACCACAGGCCCTTTATGGGAAAGTTTTAAAGGACGCAAGCTCGAACTATTATAACTATAACTTTTCGCCTGTTACAATGTAATTCGTCTAATGATGTAGGTATGTGTAACTTTGTTAGAGAAGCTGCGCCGTATTAAAAAAAAAGTATTTTGATTTAACTTGTCATTTTGCTTGTGTGATAAATTTTTTAGTGACTTGGCTTTTGTAAGATTATGCTATTGTATTATGGGAATCAAATCCGAGGCTACTTGCTAGGCGCAGTTAACCGCTTTAATTAAAGGTAACTTTACGTTACCCAGCGAGGAGAAAATGATGGAAGAGTGGAACAACAAGGCTGAACTTATCAGGTCTAGAGGACGACCACTTTCGGATATACATTTTATTGGCGAAAAAGAAGTAAGTCAACTTATCGCCAATATTTTAATCGAACATTTTATAATATAGCACTACATCATTATTTTCGTTTGTCTGTCCGTTTCGCCTTTAAAAAAGACTATTCAATTTGTATACAAATTGTTACTGGCTCAGCTAGCTGTAGTAGCCTGGCCCAAATCGCTTGACTTAAACTTACGCTGAACTTTCAGATTTCTAGCAGAGGTAATAAACACTTTATGAGAGTGATTATAATCGGTTTTTATTACTTAGCGATATATTTTAATTAGTGTTAGTGCCACAATGCTCTCCTTTTGGTATGCATCCGAATTGAGTCGGTGTGAACGGGTACCAGTACCGCTTTCTTACATAATATCGGTGTAAAGCCATGCTGTCACGTCAAGTGATGGTATTGATGTCGTTTCGCACGATTTGTGAGATTTCCCGGTGTCCTAATCTCGTCATTAAAGGCCGGCAACTGCATCTACTAGCCTTTTGGTGGTACAGATGTCCATGGACGTCGGTAGTCACATATATGAACTGCCTGCTGCGTTTGCCCTTTGCATCGTAAAACAAAATTAAATTTTGCATAAGTAGGTACCAACAGAATATTAAAGATCCTACATATTTTCTCAAATATTCATGGACGGAGCGTTGAAATTTTAACTGAACTATTTCGAAAACTGAAGTTCTTAATTGATTCTCCATTGATTTCCATAAAACGATCTTACGACACTGCCATCTCGCGGCTTACCGTGAATATAAATCGATCATCGGTCCAATCTTTATGCACTATTAAAACTTTGAATATATATATATAATATAACAAATGGATAATTTCACAGGACGATTACTACGCAGCCTTGACGGAAGAATCGGGCATCGACAGGGTTCCGCCGGTTATGTACAAAATCCGCTACAACGATACCAAAGCTAAACTGGAAAATCTCTACACTTACAGAAACTTCGAGTATCGTGTCATCGACAGCGAAACCTTTAGCAAAACACCCATAGATGATACACAGACTAACACGAATACTATTTCTGTAGCTTAGAACAAAAAAAAACTCATTGTTTATCCGTTACGCATTGTTTTATAGAGGTTTTACTCTAAAAACATAGGCCCCTCAAAACCGCTAAAGCGATCGCGCGATAAGTTGACCTAGCAGTGCGTGATTGAGTTTGTGTTTACAAAAAAATCGCTGCACACACACACACACCAATATTTACTTTTACGCTTTAAAATAATACAATATAATGGAGGGGCGTGCATTTTTAGACTCAGTGATCCTGCCTTCTGCTCCTGGGGTCCCACCCACCTCGAGTCTGGGTGTATTATCCATATGTATGTAATTATATATTTCAAAAAAAAAATTGTGTATAACAGGCGGCTATTACCTATAACACAGGCATTAAGTTGTCTACCTTAGGAACAGAAGTCCGTGTGTCATATAGTCCTGTATATATATTTATTTATATTATTGTGATTGGGTTATGTGTTCCATAGAAAACCAACTTCTCTAAAGACCAGCCGACAAGTATGTACTTTTTCTTTTCTATTATTACTTGTTGCCCAATTTAAAGTAATATAATATATCAAATATATAAGAAACAAATTACAGTTGAAATTCCTCTGCTTTATAGTCGTGTCTATTGTGTAGGGGAAAAGAAAAACCGAACTGCAATGTTTATGCAAATAAGCGAACATTTCAAATCTTGTTAGTGTGGGACTTTGGAATCCTGATCCGAAAGACCTTTATAGTCTAAGAGCACGCGACAAAAAGTACAGTTTTCTTATTTTATAACTAAGGTGATAATTAATTGGAGGCTTAAAATTTTACCCTTTTCATCCCGATGTCCTAAAGTCCACAACTGTGCGATTTTCCAGAAACCTCGAATCTAGCACATTGCATTTTGGAATCAGTTACCAGCTTTGGTGTTTCCAAACCGATACGACTTAGGGAACTTAAAGAAAAGAGCACACTCATTCCTCGAAGGCCGGAAATACAGGCCGAAATCCCAATTACCAGCAACAAGACAATACTACGTGTGCATACTAGCTCGATTGTGGTTTAAACCTACATACCCTGCATAAGATTACATTAGACTAGATCTTTCGTAGATTGCTTGAATAGGTTACATAAACAGTAAGTACTATTTAAATAACTGTAATCCCCCCTATAATACGGTAGATTTATTCTATAGGGAAATGTTATAGGAAAACGCGTTGCATGAGTGGTCTCATACAACGCGCTTGTACAACACCGAATGTGCATAATATAATATATTATAATATTATAGAATAATATTGATGGACTAAAAGAGGAGGTTATAGGGGGATTACAGTATACGAAAAATTTTAAACTAATTTCTTAATTAAAGTAAAAATTTAATTTTTACCACTTGTGGTGGTACCTTTGCTGGTAATTATCTTTATAGATCAGTTAGCTCCTAGACTACGTGGATACAATCTAGTACACACGCAGCATAGATTGCGCGAATACCCAGATATCTCTATCAGATAGATATTGTTCTACATTATTATTATTGCTGTACCACCGTACTTTAACATTTATAGCCTTTCTTTATTGTCATTCCCTTTTAGAATGCACATTCTATATACTTACCGTACGGTACATGAGATTTTAATATGATTTAAGTTAAGATAGCAGCTACTTCAGTGCCTGCTGCCTGCTCGTCTGCCCCTTTGTAATATTAAAAAAAATATATATATAAGAAATCTGTTGGTACTGCCTATACATTTATGTTATGTTTAGCACCTAGATCGATTTGTTAATGTAAGGAAGGGCGGGGAATCCTAGCACAAGTAACATAAATTACTTAAAAGTAGTTCTCCAGTTGTTATATCTATAAGCTCAGATCTATGTATGTTAACGAAATAAATGAAACGAAAATATGTATGTAAAGATTTGTAAAACAAAAACACAATACCAATTTCAGACGCTGCCGTTTTTCACGTTTTCTTTCTCGATTTTTCCCCCATCAATCAACGCAGGCCTTACAATGTTGCGGCGTTCGTAAAAACACACGGTGTTCTATTATATTCTTTAACATTGTGAGAGCGTATTGTTGCTGAGAAATCCAGCAATAACTCTTTGGATGTGAAGCGAAACTTCTTTTCGTGGATGGATGGCATACACGTTGTTGTTTGTTTTAAGTTTCTTCTACTGCGTATAGATTGATAACAAATTTGGATAGGTTCATTCGCCCACAGTACTGGTGTGCTTCTGTCACATAGTCTTTGAGATTGATAAAGAAGAGAAGGGAAAGAGAAGAGAGAAGAAAGAAGAGATATTTTTTATTTTAATTATTTATTTATTTACTCCAAAAATAACTTTACAATATTTACAATATTCCGTCAAACTGCATCGACAGTTTATTGACGGGATCTGCTCTTTTATCAAACTATCAACTTAAAGTTCTTATTTTAAATCAAATAATTATTATTCTAAGATCTTGATTTCTATATAAGGGACTATCTATATGGAAAAGTACTACTCGTTTCAATAACTTTCATAAAGGGTATATAGCCTCCTCTGGATGACATGTCGTAACGACAAATGTTCGAAATTATTACATGAAATTCCGGTATAACTCTAGTTGAATCCGTCAAAAGTTTTGTTTTTCATGAGGCTCAAAGTAAGGGGATGCTTTTAGGCTGATTGAATTGTCAAACAGCCATTGCCTCGGCAATATCTTTAAGGAATCACTTCCCATTCGAGCATAGATAACTTAATGCATGGAATAGTTTTGGGAACGTGGGGTGAAGCTTACTGCCGTCAGAAGTAAGCAATTTCGCCATCTTATCTATACTATATTATTTATCTGGCCCGTTGGCGCAGTGGGCAGTGACCCTGCCTTCCGTTCCTTGGATCGCGGGTTCGATTCCCGACTCTAGCCTGGGTGTATTACCTATATGTATGTATTTATATATGTCCAAAAAAAATATTTGTGTGTAAGAGGCGACTTAGTTTCTGTCAATGCTTTGTTTACGTCAAATTCATGTGTTTGCATATTTTCACATGAAATTACTATTGTGGTGTCATTTTTATGTTACAAGGGGGCAAACGAGCAGACAGCAGGCACCGAAGTGCCTACCGGCGCCCATGGACATCTGCACGAAGGACAGCAGATGCGCTGCCGGCCCTTAATGACGAGTTTAGGCCACCGGGTCTCTTTTGTAATACAATTATTGGCGGATTTTTCTTTATAGTTAAAGCTGTATTCGACGCTTTCCTGAAAACACGGACTGTGACAAAGATATTTAATTTTCCATTCTTTTTCCGTAATATAAAAAAATATTGAGTGAAAAATTATCGTTCAATATACGACCGCACCCGCAAATGTACAGGACAAATATAATATTTTCTGTCAAGTTACGTCACCTTCGTTTACTTAGGTACCAAGTGTTTGAACACCAGTACCTGTATGTTTATTCTGTTTGTCTTTGCTGTTGACATTTCTTGATAATTTTGAGATTTTATCGCTTTAATATAAAATTAGCTTCCAAGCCCTCATTCGCACGAGAGCTAAAAAAGCGTTGCGTTAATCTCGGCGTTTGCACTTTTTTAGCGTGGTCGATGCAAAAATATAGCGTATATGTATATATATTTTTGAAAATAGAACATTGCTCGATAAAAAAGCGTCGCGTTATAAAAGCGATGTCGTGTGAATGCAAACTAGGGAGTTCATATGTTCTATTTGAACGATTTTTTAACGGGCGGTAAAAAAGCGCTCGTGCGAATGAGGACTAACGCGTTATTTGTCATTTGTAGTTTTACGGTGTACTGTGTGATTTAGGATAATATTATACTAGTCGATTCGTCCTACTTTCGTCCAAGTAGGTTTATGTAGATAAGGATGTATACTTCGGCACGACTCATAATGACGATAATGCATTAGAAAGAAAGAAAAGAAAAGCTTTCCTTGAGCTATATGAATGTTGTGTATATATGTGTGTTTTTTTAACTGAAACCTTTTTTAGGTACGTTAAGGCACCTTTTATAGGAATTTTATGAGATTGGAAAACTGAATTTGCGACAGTTCGGTTATCGATACTGTTGTACGTAATAGTAGTTAGTTCATGGAATCAAGATTACTTTGTTCATTTTTTAAACAGATAATTTATATAAAATAAGGCCAGCAGCGCATCTGCGAGCCTGCTGGTGGCGCAAATGTTCTTGGGAGTCGTTATTCACTTAGATGAACAACCTGCCTGTTTGCCCTCCGTGATATTGATGTGTCGATAAAGAAAATAGTCATCCACAAGGTGTGGTAAAATCCACAAAGAAGTGATGTCATCCAAAAGAAGTGGTGGCATCTTCAAAAGGTGGCTTCATTCACAAGAAGTAGTGTCATCCAGTCAAGGCGTATCCAAACCACGATTAGATCAGATGACTGCCGGCGCAATAAAACCCAGACCGTATTAAGGACGCAGAGGAAATAAGTTTGCTCACCTTTCTTTTTCGATGTGCTCTGGATACTGTCCATTTCGTTCACTATATGCGTGTAACTTTAACGATTATAGCAGCGTACGCCAGAATAGCTCGCAGATAGCCTGAATTTTCTCCTACTTACTTGACACTTAGTGCTAAATTTTGGATGAGTCACACAACATCTTTATAATTTATAGCCTATGTGTTATTCTGATGTAAAAACTATATTATTGTAAAGTTTTTCCGTGAAAGAGCATCAAACAGACATCCATACATCCACGTGTGCAATCTTTCGCGTTTATAATAATGGTAGGACTAGCTAAACTTGAGAGAGCCTTCAGACCTCCTTCTCAGAATCTCACCCTATCGAACCTTCTAATCTGGCTTTATAAAAAAAATTTCCTAGCGGACGTCTACTAACTATAAACTACTTTCTTGCCAAATTTCATTATTGTAAGACTCGCTGTTTTCGAGATTGCGTGATAGGCGACCTTTCGCTTTTAGGCTTCTATCTCACCAAGAGACCATCGCGACATCACCGGCTTCGTAGCCACGGATACTTGCGGTTGCCAAATGAGTAGCCAGTAGTAATCGTAGCTGCGTTTCTAATTTGGCGACGTTGCCAAACAGTTGCTAAGTTAATTGCCCTAAATGTTAATTTATATATATTAAGAAGAAAATTATCAATCTCATTAACAGTCTAAATACTGTACAGATACGATCAAACGATTCCAAGTTCATTACCGCTTTAATCAACTATGCAGAAAAACAGGGAAAAACTGTGTGAAAGCATACAGATGATGAAAGAGATTAAGTAGAATGTTTTATACAATGTCTAATGATTAATAGGAAAACTATTGCAAGATAACCACCGCCACAGAAATTCTTGAATAAACATTAAATTAATGCTTTAGCCGAAACCTTTTTATAACAAAAGATAAAGCCAACAGACTCCGTTAATACACGTTGTGTGGAACACCCAGTTTTGTTTTCAATGACGGCGGAAGGTGAAGCGTTTTAATTTATAAAGTTGTGAGACGCTCAATGTTCTACCAAAGTCGGAACAGCGAGTAAACCGCGCGCCTCCGCAGACATACCGCTGTTTATTTGCATTCTGGGAAATGTTTGCTGAGAAAGTTAATCTTACCTGGTATGTTTTTGATACCATAAAACCAGGCTAGAGCATTCAAATTTGACTAGGACGTAACTCTAATATTATTTCCTGTTTCTTCGGTTCTTTTTTGCTTTTAGGAAACGGGTCTCTTCTTATTTTCAGTTCGAATATTTCTCATGAATTGCAAGGATACATACCTCCGCAGATATACTGTTAATTTGCATTCTGGGAAAAGTTTGAGTAGATATCGAACAAGCAAGCGCCGTGCGGGTTTCCACCCAGACGACCCAATTTTTTCCATCCTTTACCTGATTATTTTGTGCCGATGTCACCTCTTTTGTACCTTTGAATAAATTTTAAAAAAAATCACAGTGTTTTTGTTAAAAGTGAAAGTTGAACTATTTGGAACATGATTTCCAAAAGCTCACTGAAAAAATATATTGTATCACAATACATGTGAAACTTTATAAGTTAAGGACACCTGTATACCTACATTAGAGAATTCGATTCTACGATCTTTTAATTATGCAATAAATAGTGAACCAAAAATCATACGTCTGTTTTTTATTAATGTATGTAGATATTTATATGTACAAATTAAAAAATAGACTGTTGAATTCGTGTTCATTTAAATTTAAAAAAAAGTTAAACTCTAGTTAATTAGTTATATATCAATAAATATGACAAAATGCCCTCGCAAACATGAAACGGTAATAACTTGCACGGAAAAAAAAACAAAATTTTGACATTAACATTTTCTTAAGATTAAAGTACTTTAGCCTTAACATAATTTTAGCAGCAACCGCGAAAGCATTTGTAATTTGACTCAAGAGGTAAAAGTTAGATGTACACTCATTATTCTACCTTTTCGTTTTATCTCGGACAAGCAAAATGGCTAAAGCATACGAGCGACGAGAGAAGTTGTGAGTAAACCACCTTTAGTACCCACTACCACAATAATTGCCACCCCCCACAAGATAAACAGAGCCTTTATAACCTCTAGCCTGCAGGGGAATGCAAATACTTTAAACTTGTGCTTATTTAGATAAAAACTCCTTTGTTTTGCGTGCTTTTGACGAGGTGCTCTTGAAATACTTCCATGCTCAATTTCCGTGTTTCGTGATACTAAGCAGACAAGCGTCTGAAATCTCTTGTCGGCACATACATATACGTAACAGCTACAGTTACGCTATTTATTGTTAAAGATAAATACAGATGTGTGAACGTCAGGTATGTATATATCGGCATAATACTATGGAATTTACTAAACGACCTTGGTCTACCAACGGAGGGAAAAATAGCTGTGAAGGCATCGCACCTACACCTTAATCGCAATTTGCAACGATTAATTTCTTCCCTCTGTACCTCATAGTATCTACAATAAATAGAATAATTTTTTATCAAGATTATTGTCGCCTTATTATCAATAATGTGGACAATAACCCCATGAAGTACGAAATTTTTCACTGTACCAAATGGAAACAAAACAAAATTACTTTTTAGTGTATTAGTAACAAGAAGTAGTGCGAGTATGAAATATTGTAAATACAGACAATTTATAAAAGTATCATGAGTGTGGTAGAAGTATATCGAATAATTTCCGAAGGCGTCTTATTGTCTGTGCCATTATGTAAATGTGTATTTTAATCTTCGCAGAACAATCTTGGGCACAGATTATCAGTAACATTATGTTTGAACTTTCTAGGAACCGCATAGTTTTCACCTTTTCCATTGAAATGCATAGCTGCTATAAACAATTTTCTATTTCATAGCTTTTCGCCTTAGCCAAACCCTGTAAAGGAATCCATCTATATCCGTCGAGAATGTTTTCGTTTGTAATTTGCACAGATAGAGGTGTGTATCCAAAGAATTTCCATGCCATCTTGTGCAATTCGATTTACGTCTAAGAGAGCGGGTATTTTCTTCGCGTTTCAAGAAGCGATCTTCTCAAGATATTTTCAACCGACTTCAAAATAAGAGGAGGGTCACAATACACCAGTACGTTTTTTTATGTCTGTTACCTCCAAATTTTCGATTTGGTCAACAGATTTTTATGACTGTGTATTTGAAATCTGGTGCTTCCCGTGTGGTTCCATTTATATTTGGTTATTGAAAGTGACTTTAATTTTTTTTTATAACGTTACTTTCGATACTACCGTTTATAATACAACCAAGTCAGAGTACTTAACAATTAAACAGGAAAAAATAACAATTTAAGAATTCATACATTAATTAAGATTATGTATTACAATGGTGATAACAGTTGTAATAAAAAATCAAATTTCAAGTGCAGCAAATTAAATTATATAAATTAACAATATCAAGCTAAGCAATTATTTTAATATGATTGTTAAGTGGAATAAAATAAGAACTATATGATAAAAGCAACAAATGTCAAAGTTAATAATTACTTGAATTAAATTAATATAAATATTTTATATGAAATCACATATTATTTTCGGATTACAATAGTACCATTTCTTTATACTTATTAAATAAATATATACAGGACTATATGACACACGGACGTCTGTTCCTATGGTAGACAACTTAACGCCTGTGTTATAGGTAGCAGACGCCTGTTATAACACACAAATATATTTTTTTAGAAATATAGAAATACATACATATAGATAATACACCCAGACTCGAAGTCGGAATGTAACCCATGACCCCTGGAGCGGAAGGCAGGGTCACTGCCCACTGCGCCAACTGGCCAGTCAAATTAAGTATTTTGAATAAGCAAATTAAGAACTTTGCTTATTCAAAATACTTTAACTCATTGTGTTATAAAACCGTAATATGGTCATTATGTCATTAAAGCACGAAATCGTAAGTTTAAAATCTAAGTCTGTATAGTATATTCAGAAAGTGCTTTACCGTTTTGGATGACAGCTCCTAATGATAAAAAAATTTGCCAAAGGGTTATTGTTAGAAATTAACGTAATGCATAACAATCAAAAATGAGCCTTATAACTAATTGATGGATAAAAGATGCTTTATTCGGGTAACAAAAAAAACGATATTATAATAGGTTATACATACAGTTTTTTTTTTGCATATTTCCGACCGACACATCCAAAACGGGAAGAGGTTTCGATTGGCTTTTTGTATGGAACAATTAATATACATTGATTTATTGTAAGAAAAAAAATCTGGAAATGCTTTAAACATGTATAAAAGCGAAATGTCATTAACACGAAACCTAGAAATCTACTGACTATACACTACCATATTGCCAAATTTCATCTTTATAACGATGAGGAGGAGGAGATAACCGCTAAGAATGGCTTTTCCGATAGGACCATGTTAAGAAACTCTAAGGGCAAGTTTAATTTTATGCGGACGAAGAGCCGGGAAACAGCTAGCCTTTGATATAGCCGGAGCAAAACGTCTAAAGTTTTAAAGCTTGTGCTAGGTTGTGTGATCCTAAAATTCAGGTTCAGGTTCCTAACAGACAGGTTCGAGTCATTACTTGATACGGAAACCTATCGATTAAAAGTTCAATGTTAAAAATTCATTTAAAGACAAATTATCATATTATTGACTCATTAAAGCTAGCGTTGACTCAGCGTAGTATGTGACGTCATGAAACTGTTCAGATATCCTACAAACTTGATGACTGGCCGTGTAACCGTTCTACAGTGCTCGGATGAATCATGAGTTTAAAATACATTTGTTAAACTAAAATATGCTCGTATTTTAACACTATGATCACTCAACGAATGCCATGACAATACTAGATAATACATATAAGAATTTTTGTGCAAGACAGGGAATCCTTTGGCACTCGGACGGTTGTGAAATTTTGTTGTTATAAAATGTAGTAAACTGAAGGTTATAAAGCATACTAAGTATATAAAAAATTGAACGTCACCGTTTTATAGACAATACTAAAGCTCATTGATTGACTGGACAAAAATATCACAGGCCCGAAATATGCTAATTGTAAGACAGCTTTATCCCTAGCAAAGTGAATGCATAATTCCGTTTTATATCAAATTGATTAAGTACTTAAAGCTTGAAAGAGAAAAAAATTAGCAAATTCATAATCATAGTACTAGCAAAGATGCTTTCTTGTGTTAACTGTGCTGGCGTCTGGCGACGGATTAAACTACTTGGGAAGTTAATTAGTGAGATATTGCGGCGTTTATTAGAGCAGTTTGTTTGGGCGAAGTTAGGCGACAGTAATTACCGACAACTTTGAAAGGGGTATAATGCGTTGGGGGTCTTTAGTCTGCTATAGGAATAGCCGACTAAAATTATGGCTTTCAAAGTTATTGGCTTTTAGAGGAAAACGTAATTTTCCGGCCTTAATGGGTAGGGAAATATTTGCTGCATTTGTTATAATAAAATAAGTTTATTGGGATATATTGCTTTCTTAGAAGGTTTTCAGACTTTAATTAGAGCCTTAAAATTTTTAATATGAGTAAGTGCATGACAGTTGAATGCTGATTGCCACTCTATGCCCTTTGGAATAATACCAAAGTTAATTTTGATGTTCTATGTGTTAAGCAAATATTTCTTCGGAAATCTCAATTTCCATTGATTCACAGAGTTCTTTAAATAATGAATTTATGGACATAAAAATTGACTTCGATTAATAAGCGGTTTACCAGTAGCAACCGTCAATTAAGATCTCCCGCTAAATTCGTATGCTCTGGTTGTAGCCGATCCTACCAATCTAGGATTGGTTTGCACAGTCATCATCGGAGGTATACAACAATCATCTGTAAAAGATGCGAGGGCCAAAGTACCAATTATTTCAAAGCGTTTCACTAATCGGATATAAGCTATTTACCGTCCCTTTCTAGATATTTATGTCAAGATCAAAGTTTAACTTTCGCTGACATCATACCTGCGGCAGTAATAAAGGCACCCTCCTTGCCCTCCAATCGATACCGGGTACATTACGTATTTATTACTGGCAGGGTCTCGGGATCGCTGGTGAAATGGAAATGCAATCGCTGAACTTCCGGGTTCGTCTGGCGTGTTTTACTTTATCATGGCTCTTCGACTTTGGAAGATTTTTTTATGTAAAAAGGGGCTATAGGGCAGCGGTATACACGATAGCTCTGAAACTGATTATCGATAACACTAGAAAGCTTTTCTTGCCTTCAAGAAATGAAGAGTCCTAGGTCATATAGGTACTGAAACAATGGAGTTGTTGGAGGCATAAGATTTCGTGCAAATCGCACTGTTTTATAACTGGCCCGTTGGCGCAGTTAGCAGTTACCATGTCTTTCGTTCGGGTTGTGAGTTTAATTACCGCATGAATCTAGGTGTATTATCTATATGTATATTTTTATGTTTCTTAAAAAAAAAATTGTATACTTGTTGCATACTTATAACTCAAGCATTAAGTTGTCTACCTTAGTAACAGACGTCCGTGTCTCATATAGGCCTTATTTATTTTTATGGACATCGTGAGATCATTGTATAAAGTTCCTCATAAATTAATACTCCAAAAATCGTTTAGGATACTGACAGAAATATACTAGTATAGCTAAAATATCAAATTTGAAACCTTAGTTTAATATCATCTTCGCGAAAGGTCATTAGTGGACTATCAGTCACTCTATCAGCAATCTAAGAAAACATGCCTCACGCGACATAGCCTGAAACAGGTTAGTTATAAATAACATTCAACAAACCTGTCCATAATAAATTATAATTTCATTAAATCAACAGTGATTCGCTTTCCGGGAATTTGGCAATGATCGCAGTCGTTATAAAGTTCGTGGAAGTCAAAATCTTCAAATCTATTTTTTTATGTTTATGGGGCCAAGCGTAGACTACATCACACGTTAAGGAGGGGTCAAGAAAGCGTGATATTATGAGTCAAAAGAGGAGGGGAGATACAAACTTCGTGACGTCATTTGCCTTCTTACAGCAATACTCTAAGGCTGGGGATATAACAATTTTCTAATATTTGCACGCCCTTGTATGTCAGATTGTGGCATGACATATAAATATTCTAGCATCCCTTACCACATACGATCGTAGAAATTAATTATTTGATTGGATTGGTTGATTTTGTTGAGTTGATTGACAGTTATTCTTCGAGAGGTGTATATATAGTGATCATATGTAGAAACTTCGCTAGCGTGAGTTAGACTTTGAATAGTACGCAACAGCATTTGTACCGCGTCCGTCGACCTGTCTATACAGCGCCATCTAGCTCGCTTCGGTTTATCTTTCCACTCGACATCACCGCCATCTTGTTATGTAGTGGCGGCTACAACATATTCGAAATACGCTTTGTCTATGTATTTGAACTCCTCTGCTCTACCAGCTGTTTGCAGCGATGTTTCATAGCGATACCCTCTCTTCAATAAAAGAGTATACTCTTTTGTCCAAGTAGTATCAAGAAAGTCATAAAGTAAACCCTCTGGTTATTAAAAATAAAGTCGTATGGAGAATGGCACATGCCATTTGCAGTTATTTCTTCAAGGGCGTGCAAAGTATCACTAGTTAAATATAATAATTGAAACATAAGTATGGGAACGCTGTGAAGTAATGAGCGCACAGTGCGACCCTCTGGGCTCTTTAGACTCCTGGGCTGGTTAGCAAAACGAGGGAGTACGGGAACTCTGAATAAATAAAATGCAATTAAAAGCGGGGAGTTACCGCACAATCACGCCCTCGTCGCGAGAGCCTCTTTGAAATAGTGACGAAATCATGCGATTGTTCGACAAAAATTGGGGGAGATGGGATTATCAATTGTAACATTTTTGTTGAAACAAAGTATCAGTATGAGTGATTTTTCTTTCCCCCCCCCCTCCCCCTTTTTGAGGATATATATACATTTCTGAATACATAATATTAAAATCGTCGAGATATTTATTTTACTGAGCGCATATGACATCCTTAAGTTGTTTGTGACAAAAAATAGATAGTTGTGCGTCTGTCTGTTCAGGTCAATCTACGGAACTGTTGTAATTTTGGTGAGATCTGTAATTTTTTTCAAAACCTTTTAGATAGTTCGTATAGTGGTTATAATGATGGGCGAAGAAGCCCCAACTCTATCTCACAACCTAATTGGTTTTGCGTTACACTTTACTAAAGAACTATCACGCCTTTAGATTTGTGCTTTAACATAGTAATTTCACTTTATATCCATGTATTATCTGTCAAAAAAATATAACGAAAAAAATAATCTATGAATAACTAACTACGCGAGAATACAAAACACTCTTTTTTGCTTGTATGAATATACCTATCATAAAAAATACCTTGACTTGATGGAGGCAGTAACTTGGAGATTACAGTCTTCATTAACACAAGGACATGCTTCTTTTTTACAGTTACATAGATATGAATAAAAACTACTTTGTATTATACTTTGAAGCAATGTATTTATTACTGCTCACCTAAAAAACTTACTATAAAATGACGTAGTAAATAAGTAATGTTAGATATGTGACGTGAAGACACATTGTGAACGAATTAGCGTCTAATGCCTAGGTTTGAATCCGTAGCGACTGAGCAAATGGCAAGCCATAATAGGGGTGTTGCCATGGCAACCGAAGAACTACGTCACTACTCGTTTACATGCCCCAGCCATTTCGACTGGTACCTGGTACTTTGTACAGCTTGCAATTGTGCAACAAAAGCCATTTTAGATATCGTATATAACGGCATAATCGTGTATCCACGTATATAAATAAAAAGCAGTTTTTGTAATTTTTTGAGCGTTTTAATTTTTTTTACGCTTCTCTAACACTATTATGAAAATTACAGCCTATTTTATTCCTATATTATCAGCTTTATAGGAGTGAACATGCCGTTAAAATAGTACTGTGTCTTTTAGTAATAAGTACCATCATTACACAGTATGAAATGAAGCTTCCCGCCCTTACACGCGTAGATCTTTTAAACTACGCAACGGGTTTTAATGCGGTTTTCACAAATTAAAAGATTGATTCAAGGAGAAGGTTAAATCTATAATACATGGATATTATGGTAGATGAAGGTGGAGATTTTCAGAAATTTTTACCATAATGGCGTAAAAAGTTTTTTTATTTTCTACAGAAAAATACTTATTGTATATTATTTATCCTAAATAAATATTGTTCAGGATTTCCCATGTTCTTGGCACTCGTGATTTCACAATCCGACCTTCCACCACATATAACGTATGCCATGCAAACAAGATAAGGTCCCTTTCCCGCCATATTCCGAATTGTCCGCCATTACTCCACATCCCTTTGTTCAATAGAGTTATTATAACGGGTCACTGATTTGAAGACCCGTCCGAAATGTGCTACGGAGCAATTTTTAATACGAAAGGCGTGAGTTTATTCGCGTTATTTACGAAAATGAATACTTATTGTATATTATTTATCCTAAATAAATATTGTTCGGAATTTTCCTTGTTCATGGCGCGCGTGATTCCACAATCCGATCTTCCACCACATATAACGTACGTCATGCAAACAAGATAAGGTCCCTTTCCCGCCATATTCCGAATTGCCCGCCATTATTCCACAGCCCTTTATTCAATGGAGTTATTATAACGGGTCACTGATTTGAAGAGCCTTCCGAAATATGCTACGGAGCAATTTTTAATATGAAAGGCTTGAGACTGTATGACATAGGGCCGGTTTATATTTGATATCCGACCTCCTCCGTGTTTCGGAAGGCACGTTAAACAGTGGGACCCGATTAATGTCCCTTTGTGATATTAGTCGTAAGGTTGTAGAAATCGTGGAGGTTCCGAGGATGACGTCAGATGGCAAGCGGTTATCTCAACTCGGCCCACAACCGGGATAACAAATAATCCACAAAGATTTTTTTGCCAAACTTTTCCGAATCAGTGATAGATTTTAGTCGACTAGTCTATTTGAATAAAGCATCGTTTGAATTTGAATCTGGAGCTTTAACCATCAAAAAGAACAAAGAACGTCCCAAGATGCAGTAGTAAGGACAAAGAATGTCTCAAGATGCGGTAGAAATTCTTAATCTTCGAACGCATCTCAGGTACAGGACGCATTGTTCCTAACTCAATTTGCATAACCCCGCGATGCGAGGGAACAATGTGCCAACTGTCTCACCCAACGGGGCCTGACTGACCCATTTCACCAACCTTTCAAACATCGCAAAATTTCCCACTGTCCACAACAAAGGCTCTAATGTCCAAACCCTTTGCTACAATTTTTATGGGAATCAGTGTGCTCCATTTTTTTGCATTGTCCAAATTTTGTCAATAGACCAACGGATTCGCCTTTGGCGAGCGCTTATGCGACTTTAATTTGCTATAATAGAGCGGCCTCTCGCCATTTAAAGACGTTGGCTGGAATATACGACCGTTATATGTCAAAATAACGACTTGTATACAAGACTGTTAGTGTATACAATGGGTTTCTGTATTTTATGATTATAGAAGTAACATGTACTTATGGTAAAATTAAAAAGAATTATTTATAACATACTATTATTTGTGAAAATAAAGGCTGCCGATGAAACTTTCATTGCAAAAGAAAATTTGAAAGAATTAAGTACAAATAGATGAATATGTTAAAAATATTTTTGTATTCCCTTGTAATTTGATTTTTGTTTTCTTTTGTTTATATAATGATATAATGGGAATAGGATATTCATTGACAAATATAAATATAGCCATAAACCTACATGATTCCGAAAATTTGAAAGTTCTTGCATGGAAATTGCAAAACCGTTACAGAAAAATTGAAATAAAAACTTATTTTAAAAGTCAGGCTGTCTTATCGCAAACCATAGACCAACTTATTTCTATCTTGTTTGACTCTCTCTAAAACACTTTGCTTAAAAATGTTTAATTAATAAACTAACTTAATGTCTTAACAAGCAACAACCAACAAAACATCACCGTCATCAATAAAAAAAACATCATTTCTGTCAGCTTATAGTATTTAATTATTTATTTATTTAAAACTTAATGCACACAATAAAGAGACACAATAATGACAAACAATAATCTAAAAACTAATAAAGGTGTTGTAGAACTTTTGAAGAGACTAATCGCTTTTTAAATGTTCTCGAACACAATATATCAAGTATTATGTTAGCTAGTTGGCCTTATTACCTGATAATAATATATAATAAATAAAAAATATGCAAAAGATTCGAGAACACATGGTCGGGCAAGATATGCAGCGGAGACGAAAAATACGTTGAAATACATACGTTTTTTTTATAGATTGTTAACAGCAGCATTGTGTCCTTTCCCTATCAACTGTCTTGACTAATTTACTTCAGCTCGTGTGTTGTTAATTTTTAAAAATTAAGAAAAGTTAGACAATCAGCGCATAGTAATGTGAAGAGCCGATACAAACCGTTAATACGGTATTACTTCCTTTTTATATTTGTTTCCTTTTAAAATTAGTTACTTTTAAATACGATAAGCAAATAAGTAATTTCAGTCCCTTAAATAAGCAAAATATTTCAACGTCTAAAAGATATTAAAAGAAAAAGCAAGGATATTAAGAAATATTTGAGAATTAACGAATAGTATTGTGAAGAGCTGAGACAAACCGTTAACACGATTTTACGTACTTTTTATATTTGTTTTCTTGTAAGATAAGTTATTTTTAAATACGATAAGCAAATAAGTAATTTCAGTCCCGTAAATAAGCATAACATTTCAACGTATAAAAGATATTGAAAGCAAAGTGAAGAGCCGATACAAACCGTTAACACGGTATTACTTCTTTTTGTATTTGTTTTCCTGTAAGATAAGTTATTTTTAAATACGATGAGCAAATAAGCAATTGAAGTCCCTTAAATAAGCATAACATTTCAACGTATAAAAGATATTGAAAGCAAAAGCAAGGATATTAAGAAAACACTAAGAATTGACGAATAGTATTGTGAACAGCCGAGACAAACCGTTAACACGGTCTTATGTCTTTTTGTATTTGTTTCCCTGTAAAATTAGTTATATTTAAATACGATAATCAAATGAAGTCACTTAAATAAGCATAACATTTCAACGTATAAAAGACGTTAAAAGCAAGAATGGAGATACTGTTTCAAGTTAACTAGTAGGAAAAGCAACTATGACCAAAAATTTATGGTGGCTTTGTCGCGGGTCTGGAATACGGATGCGCAGTTTAATATGTAGCCTGCGGCAGTAATGAATTCTCCCAGCATTTGCATTGTAACTGTAACAGACCATCCTACTGGATATATCAACGACCCTTTTATTTAAGGATGTGGATCTTTATACAAGAAACTTCTGTGAAAACGATATAAATTGTATTAATTGACATTGATACTCTATCATTTGTTTAATACACTTTTTTTTTTATTAATGTTACAAGGGGGCAGACGAGCAGGCAGCAGGCACCGAAGTGCCTACCAACGCCCATGGACATCTGCACGACCAGACAGATGTCCATGGGCGCCGGTAGGCACTTCGGTGCCTGCTGCCTGCTCGTCTGCCCCCTTGTAACATAAAAAAATAATAATAATAATTTATAGGACTTTAGAATCGATCATGTTTAAGTCTATTACTCCTTTAGGTTTACATCTCTCACAATCACTTGGACACGACAGATGACACAAATTTGCGTGACTCGCAGAAAAGGGCAAGACAATAAATAAAACGGGGATAAAAGAAGCACACTTTCACGAATAAACGCTCATAATGTCGTGTATCCACCATACTTTCTCAACGTCTAGAAGTCGGCCATAAATTCAGCCAGCGGAGTCTCTATTTATCATCCGCTACGGACTCCAAACTTAATATATCAACATGAAAATCTTATTCATCTCGTAACAAAATCTACCTTAGACAACGTTTTAGAATAGAAATATTATACTTTTATAGATACCGCTCTGTATAAATAGATAGCAAATAAAGAGAAATAAAGTGTCGGATTGTATTTTTTGCGAGATGTAGATACAATTTAATTGAACACAAAGATTTGCTTTCCTTGATAAGGCTGATTAATTTTTTAATACAATACGCGAATGTGTAAAATAGGTTATGAAAGTTTCATAACTTATAGAACTAACTTAAGATCCTACCCGAGGTTTGACACACGTATATGCAAATCCGCAACTAATACTTGATTTTCCGCATTTGAATTCCGTGTATAAGTTTGAACTACTGAAACACAGTTGCTAGTTTTGAAATTGACTTTTCACATCGTATCTTCATATCATATCGTATGGTCTTGGGCTTGAAATAATATGGCATCCTTACATTTTTTCTGATCGTCGTATAAGGTGAGTGTGGGATTTTTAAACGTTGGACAGCCAAATAAATATAGGTAGTTAGATTCGAAGTGCAGTTAATAAATAACGTCTTATAAATCGTAGGACGCCAGCTGCATGCACAAAGAAGCATGACTCATTGTCACGTTCCTCCTGAGCCGATTGGAAGCGGAAGTGCGGAACAATCGATAGAGAGGCACGATCGGCCAAAGCGTATCGTCCGTAAACCGACTTTACACATATTTTAGGTATGCACATCGATTTGTGAGATTAATTATAATTTACAGCTAAAGTTAAAGATATGATAACGTAGCGAAGAAGAGTAAGGTACAATAATTCTGTAGTCGTTAATTTTTAAGAGGCAATTTCTTCTCCAATCGGAATGACAAGACACGCATCTCAAATATCTTATATACCTTCCTTATAAGCTTGTATACATAGGTTATCTCTCTTTCTCTCTCTCTCTCTCTCTCTATATATATATGTTACTAAAAGAAAATTTATTCTCATTCAAACTGAAGAGAGAGAGAGAGAGAGAGAGAGAGAGAGAGAGAAGAGAGAACACAGGCATTAAGTTGTCTACCTTAGGAACAGACGTCCGTGTGTCATATAGTCCTGTATATATTTATTATATATATGTATATTTCAATTTTTAGTGGAAAGAAGGGTTTTATTTATGTAAATCATGTTTTGGAAGTTAAAATAAACGCACAGCTCTTATGAGAGGTTTCGGAGTAAACAAAAATATCGATGTATTACGATGTCTATATATTTTTAGAGTCTTTTTGATATCTCAAAAGCCGCTCGACCTATTTCAATAATATTAATATGGCACCACCTCTGAAGTATGATCTACCAAATAAAAAAAGATTCATCCAAATCGGTTGCCAAATGGCGAAGTAATCGCGTAACAAACGTAGAAAAAAGAACCGGTCGAACTTAGAACCTCCTCCTTTTTTGAAGTCGGTTGAAAACAATATTATATTCTGGTATATTTCTCAATGGTTAACTTCCTTTCTCCTTTCTAATCTCATGCGTTGATTTCAACAAGCATTTTAAATATAGACTGAGTTCCTACACAATGTTCAAAAATAACCTTCTTAAAATTCATTCTATTCTACAAACAGTAGGTATATTAAGCGAGAATTAATCGACACAAATTCTAAACCATGATTTAATTCTCGACTAGAAAAAATAATTAAATATCGCAACAGTAGGACAACACTAAATCTGTCTAGGAGTTAACATGAAGTCCTCATTAGCCACGAAAGTTAAAAACGCAGAGCGTTAAATCTCGGCTTTGGCACTTTTTTAGCGTCGTCGTATATGTATATATATATATATATATATATATATAAAAAAATAGAATATTGCAAGAACCGCCGTGTGAACAAAAACTTGGAAATCGATATGTCTTATTTGAACGCTTCTTTAACGCACGTTAAAAAAGCTCTCGTGCGAATGTGCATCTTTAAAACAAAACTCGCTAGTTTGCTAGCAAAATGAGATTTTGCCCACTGCGTGAGACAGAAGTAACTTATTAATTTTGTCAATAAAGAGTGCCAACTACACTGTACTCTCGTCACTTTCCCGCCTTTAAAAAACAGGGAGTGACAAACACAAGTCCAAGAAGGTCTAATTTCGAAATTCGACGTCAAAGAAAACACTTTCGGAAACGCGTAAATAAACTAAATTGGAAAGATGTTTGTAAAATGTTTTTTATTTAAATTATTTAATTTTTAATTTATTTTTGTATACGAAAATTAGTAATGCATAAAAAAATTAAAACATCACGAACGCTATTTGTGGACGCACCTTAAAAAATAGTAGGAATAAAATTTCGTTGTTAAACTGATAGCGTAAAGTGTTGAATAAGTTTGAAAATATTAAAATAATGATAAAAGATTAGCGATACTAGCGACGAAGATAGTATTTTAACACCAGAAGAGTTGACTATGGCTATACCGAAATTCATCAAAATCGGTAACGCATTTAAGTGTAAAAACGCAACAGATAGACATTTATGATATCACTAAAATTTGTTTTTGAATTGTATTACACTAATTTACGATTACTCTAGCGGATTCCGCTCATAAATTTTTTCCATAGCATTAAGACAAGCCTCAGTGGTTTTTTAAAACTATATAAATTAGAATTAATAAACCATTGAGATATGTCTTAACGCTAACTTGTACACAAAATATTGTTAAATTTCATTGTAAACTTTAAATAAATTAATAAAAAAATATGTATATATAATACAATTATTTCTTTATTGGTTTTAAACATTCTCAAGACCTTTTTTAAATCTCAACTATAAGCGAACATGTCTTTATGATTTTGTGGCAAATTCATTTAAGGGTCTATTTCAGACTTTACTTTCAGGTCTAGCGACTTTACAACAAAAGTCTTAATAGTCTATACAGCAAATATAGATCCATGTTGTTACATTACTTGTCGTTACTCTTACAAAGTAATAGTCAAGTGTAAATTGATTTTGGACATTCTTGATCCTTATATATTTATTCGGTTCCTGTCGAATATCACATTTCTATTTATTAAAAATAAAAATTGACCAAAAGCTGTCAAAGCACGCTCATCTTCAGTCAAAGCGGTATTACTTGACCTTGAACCTTGATGACCCTTCTATAAGGGTTCCGTATCTGATACGCGATAAAGGTATTTGTTAAATAACTCAAAAGTTTACCGATTCCGTTCACAATAATTTTCCTAATGAGTTTTTAACATATCCTCTCAACAGGAGAAATTTCAAGCCTGTACATCTAATAGTTTTGAAAGAATAGGGGCAGCTTGCGGACGGACAAACGGACGGACGGAGCGAAACTGTAAGGTTTGAAGGACGGAACCCTTACAATTGCAGGCAAAGACACTTAGATATAATGATATAGAATAACGATAATTTGGCGTAACGTCCGTAGGAACAGCGATCCATCATACAATCTAGAACTTCAACTTTAAAAACATTGATATCTGAGTTATGCCAAATAATTTATTTAAAATTATGATAAGAAAGTCATTGGTAATACGTTTATTTTCAATCACTTATCTATGGAATCAGTCTATAAAGTAGATAATAAATAATCACTCCATGTCGTGTGTTATAAATGTTTTGCCGACCAAGAAAGTGCTTTACCACTTTGGATGACAGTTCCTATTTAAAGAAGAATTTGATAAGGGTTATTGTTGGAAATTAACGTAATGCATGACAAGCAAAAATGACCCTTTTAACTAATTGACGTGCATACGACATTGGACCTTAGCGTGGCAAACCAATTTCTTGCTCGACTATACGTTAAATTATGGATAATGCTAAGAAATATTTGCAGAGGCAAGGGAGGGAGAGAGAGAGAGAGAGAGAGAGAGAGAGAGAGAGAGAGGGAGAGAGAGAAAGAGTTACGATACCCACCTTAATACCCAGCAGCCCGAGCGCGACGTGCAGACGATGGGCCTGCTTTTTTGTCTGCACGAACACGACAGCGCGGTCCCGGAACGTTCGGCACACTAGCGCCGCCAGTATCGCCTCGCGGTCCGACTCGCGCTCTTTACGTATTCTGGCATAGTAGATTACTTTACTTTGAACACACTGCATCAATGCACATAGCATATAACATAGAATAGAATGGAAATAATTTTATTCACATGTGATATACAAAGCCTAACACACAAATAAAGCTAAAACAAATTTAATGGTATGGGTCAAGCTGTGTGCATCTACTGTGAAAGGGTAGTACAGCTCAGCATTATGCAGCAGGCCCAATTATCATCAGACATGCTAAGCTGATTTTCAGCTGACGCTCCCGTGACGTCTTAGTCCTTAAGAATGACATGAATCAATGTATTTAAATCAACATTAACTAGTTGTTTCCCTTTGGTTGCGATAGCCTCTACCTAGACCTACTTAATATGGCTTAGGGAGGCTTTCCTACCCTCTTTACACATTTGTCCTTATCTAAAGAAGTACGATTGAAAGGAACAACTACAACTACCCTCTTTACAGATTTGTAAAGACTGTAGGGAGGCCTTTCAACACTCCAACAGAATAGAAACATAGTTCTGTTTAAGGCTACTTTTCCATTACAAAAAGTCAATCTGCTTACAGCCTACCTCATGTTATTCTTCTAGAAGATGAATAGAATACGATATATTCAAATCTTTTAAACTTTAAGCAAATAAAGAAATCATCGTTTACCTCACAAACTCCTGTCTCAGGTTGAAGGCGACGTCCTTATTTGAGTCCAGGAACAATTTAACCGGCTTGTTCAAGGACACGGCGGCCAAATCCTTGACCTCGTCACTCATGGTGGCCGAGAACAACATGGTCTGCCGCTTTGGGGAGCACTGACGGATGATTTCCTTCATTTGTTCAGCGAAATATTCGTCGAGCATCCTGTGAATTTGATAATTTGGCAAAACTTATTTACGAATACTCACACAATAACATATTATGTTAAAAACAAATCCTATGAAGAAACTCCTCGAACAATTTTCTTATAAAGAATTTATTTTGTAACGAATTTTTGAAGTCACAACGTCATACATTGATGAACGCCGGAAGCACGCACGAAAAAGCATGACTCAATGTCACGTTCCGTCTGAACCGAGCGTGTAAGCGAGAGCGCGGAACAAGGGATAGAAAGGGTTTTTTAATTTAATTAAGAAACTTTCACACTGAAGTTCAGGTATTTAAATAATAATAAAACCACTTTATTTGTCATAAACTTTACTTTTTCATATAAAGCTATGCTCCAAGGTCCAACTACCGGTGTTAACGATCCTAATACAATATCGGTCTGAAAACACCGGAGGTAAATCTTTGGAGGGTATAATTTGCCAAGATTTTAATATCTGTTTTCCAATAGACATAGAGGGGATCGATAGATCGGCCTCAGAACTTAACCATCCACTTTATTAGGAAACTTCGCGATAGAGCTTTTAGTAATTAGAGAGGATTATCTTCGGGCGACTGAGCTTCCCGTTACGACAGAATTGTTTAGTTCACGTGCTTGTGGAGCTTTCTATGCAAATATATTGGTGAAAGCTTGTAATATGTTGACTGCAGGAAAAGTAACTTAACTATTCTATATATATCTTAACATTGGAGGGTCTGTTTGTAAGGTCAATATTATTATTTTCTTACTTATTGCGACTGTATATACATATATAAAATATCTATGGCAAAGACACTATTTGAACTTTTGAAAATTTTAACATTTTTACCTGTCGGTCTGTCTGTTTATCCCGGGTAATCTACGAAACGACTGGACCGATTTATATACCACTGGTAGATAGCTGATTTTTCAAGGAATAACATAAACTACTTTGCTTTTAGATAAATAATTTAGGGAAAGCTAAAAAACCCCCAAAAAATAACGAAATCGCTGAATTCACGCGGGTTACAGCTAGTTATAAAATGAAATATTTAAATAAATCAATGTTATTATCTGGATGGTTTGTTTGTTTCCTTGAACGCGCTAATCTCCAGAACCGCTGGTTCGGTTTGAAAACAATTTTCAGTGTTAGATAGCCCATTTATCGAGAAATGCCGAAGGCTATATAGCATCACGCCAAAAATTTTTACCTAATTATACGCGAGTGAAGTTGCGGGTAACAACTAGTTACTGATAAATGAATATTATGTATATATTAAGATTAAATTTTACAAATAACCTTCAGACTTTAATGGAGCAAATATATTAATAATTTTACTACGCAAAAAATCTATCGCTGAAGGCAAAAACTGCGGGCTTACAGGCTAAATGATAACAGGATTACGTCGGGAGAAAATCTAGCGATAAACCGCTTAAAATTATCGGAATATTGAAAAATATGCACCTGCATTTAAATATTCCTCTGCATTGAAAATTCTTAAATGTTTTACTTCAAAAACTACATAATATTATGCAACTAGTGCTAAGTTAATTATAAGAAAGGATATCTAAAGCCGCACTAGTAGGATCATACTAGATTTGGCTACGCAGGGGAGGGAACACTGGCAGTGAAGGTGAGTATTAGTAATCGCTATAAAGAGCGCGCTCTTAAACCTACACCTGGGTCACCATTCCCGGGCACTGCTATGGTTCCTTCCTCAGCATTAATTTGAACCCGGCAGGTGACCGCGCCCTTCGAGGGGGACCTGTTCGATGCGGCGCACAAAGCAAAGTATAGGTCAGTATTCTAGAAGTAGTTAATAATAATATTCGGCAACTATTTGGAATGGCCGAATACGGAATAACTGCCAGACACTTTGAAACGAAAAAAGCGACCGTAAAAAGAGATACACATACCTGTGGAACTGCAAAATAATGTGATAGTACCTATACATTAAGCGTATTGAGATTCGTCTCAGTATCGTTTTGGGTAGCGTTTGAAATACAAACTTCTCTTAAAGTGTGACTGTAAAATTTGCTTAATATTAATATTCTCCCTACTCCTCTAGTTAAAATATTTATAAATGATAAAAGTGAGCATATATCAATACTAATATATAAAGCTGAAGAGTTTGTTTGTTTTTTTGAACGCGCTAATCTCAGGAAGTACACATCCGATTTGAAAAATTCTTTCAGTGTTAGATAGGTCATTTATCAAGGAAGGCTATAGGCTATACATCATCACGTTAGGACCAATAGGAGCGGAGCACTAATGAAGAATGTGTCAAAATCGGGGGTTCTTTTTTTTCATTTGGGAGCATCCGTTGCGTGCGCTGCGTATATGGTTAAAGTTTCGCAAAAGTCATGTATGACAAAATTGTTCCCCTTTAAAAGCTCTAAGTAAAAGTCGGCGACAGCATATGTCAATTTTTTAAGGTTGGCAAGCATCACCTTTTTTATGCTAATTAAATTTTATCTAAAATAATGCATTATTTGTGAAGGTCTTTTTATAAATATAATATTAATTCTCATCCAAAAACTATTTTTAAACCTCTAAGTGATAAGAGTGGCACACGGGGACGATGTCGTGGGTACAGGTAGTGTACATATATATGTCATAATGACATTAGCCAAGCGAAGTAAGGGTTTTGAACCAAATACCTTACTGCATCTCCACCTTTAATAATATTAAACACTACTTTTAGTTGCCGTCCAGAATTAAAATTTTCTGCAACTAATATTAATATTATAGGGTTTTAATTTACATTAAAATACAAACAAAGCTATATATAGGTACAACTATAAATTAGTTTTAAATAAAAAGAAAACCGCCTTCAAAAACAAAAAGGTGAGGAATTAAAAAGCATAAAATAAATAGTTCTTTCATACGATTTAGTAGACACTTACTGATGTGCTGAAGTGAAGTCGGTACCGAGCCAAATAGGTTCTTCGCTAAATTGATGCAGATGGTACGGTAGGTGACTCAAATATAAGGAGAGCTTATAAAAGATTCAGCCGAATATCGTTAATTTACTCCTAAGAATTATAGAGTTCCATTACTTTATCATGGATCCTGAAGTCAGAACGTAACCAAAATCTCATCAAAGTACCCTTAAAGTACATCCTTTCTAATTTTTAGGGACTTTTATTATTCAAAGGATATGCCAGTCCATAACGAAACCTAATTAAGTTCTTACTGCTAAAAACTAAAATGTATATTCCAAATGAAGCTTTTGATGTACGGTTGGACAATATACTTTGGAATGTACCAACATTGAAGCTGTTTAGGTTAAAAGAGCTCATCAAAGACTCTTACCCTTTTGATCTTTATGCATTTGGTATGATTTAGGACTGAGCACTCTAAAAAATTTCTTATTTCCTTGTAGACATTACTTATTAGTCATAAGTATGATAATTTTAATATCATTGAAAGTATAGATTTATTGACCTTGATATTTATTATACCATATTTAGTATAACTTTTTGTGTCATACAAACATTGTGTTTCCTGTCACTATATTATATTTGGATTTCGTAACATTAATTTGGAACAATTTTATCTTGCACTTAATTTGCTTAACCTCTCAATAGTTTGTTTTACTCTTCAATCTGTATTCACATAACATCTTCTCTACAGGCTTTTGAACACTCTTGTCGATACAGAAATTTAGTATTTAACATAATATGAAAATAATTTTTAATCTTACTGACAGATTTAATTGTTAAATTTTACAGATAGTGTAATATAAATTTATTAGGGCTGTTTAGACTTGAAAGGCACCCCTGGGGGCTGTTTGTTCGTATTTATTGTTTGTGTTTATAAATTAAAAGAAAAGTTTTGGAGTTTACCTGGCCTTGGGGAAAGGGACTTCAGGTAATATTTAAAACAATACTTGCCTTTTGTCTTAGATAGAACTTAAAGTGTGTAAAAATGATTCAATTGTTTTAGTTTTTTCTGTTCAATAGACAGTATAAGGAATATTAATTATCATATTTTTTTTGCCCTAAATAGGTTTACTTTTTTTTCTGTATTATTTTTTAATTTTTTTATTAGTAACTTTGTAAAATTGTGTGCAAACTACAAATAAAATTTCATTTCATAATATAAACACTAAATTATATTAACAATTCAAAATGGAGAAAAGGTTAAATTAATTTTAATATGTAGTGACTGTGTGGTGCAGACGAACAAATTATACTTAAGAACTGCCTAGAAAAAGCTAACATAAAAAGTTGCACTCCTAAGAATGAGAAGCAACAAGTATTTCGCATATGTTTGTATGCTGTGTAGCATAGAAATGTATACATGTTGATGTTACCATAGTAAAAATTTAATTATGTCAATAATAGAGCCTAAAGTAGTACATACTAGTAAAGTAAATACCTGCCAATATTGTCATTTTACATACTGAATAAAATGATCAATTAATTCTAAAAAATCATTACTTCCTTGATGTGAAGCGGTTGTTTATATTAGCCATGTACCTCGTGTAAGCTGGAATAAAATTATAATAAAAAGAAAAGAATTATTTTCCAACAAATTGGATTTAAAATAAATTTAATTTGAGTTATTATTAGTTTGATAGGGGGATTTTATATTAGGATACAGATACATATTGATCATTGCTGAAATTTTGAGCGCTTTAAAAAAGTCGTGTGTCATAAAAGGGTTCGTACGAATCTTTGTATGGTGAATAAAGATGCACAGGGCAATATCCATTACAGATACTGAAATCTGAACAACCATTTATTCCATTTATAAACTTTAGATCGGTGAACGTTTCACGCCTCCGGTTGGTTTGAAATTCAACGAGGTTTTTGAACCTCACCGCCAATAAAATAACGCAATAAATGCTCACAGTAACATAAATCCTTTATTATTTGTTTACATGTCGTAGGATTTCTTCTTAGCCAAAGAGATATTTTATGACATTCTTCGTTATTCAAGCGTCATCAATTTTTCTGATATAAGTACCATAATATTTTTTTTATTGAAACTAAACCTAGTTCCATTTCTTTGTGTCACCAATTTTTTTTTCTGCAATGTATGCAAAACTGCCATTGTATTGCGTCTATATTTACCGATATTGAAATCTACATAGTAATTAAACAAAACTAATGCGACAGTAACCCGGTCTGTGTGTCGCGCTTTGACGTTATAAGTACTGAAACGATTTTAATGAAATTTGGTAAACAAGTAGTCTACAGCCTTAGAAAGGACATAGGCGACTTTTTAATGCGAAAAAAGGGTTATAAGTGATTTAAATGGGGATGTAAGGTTGTATTGAAATATCGTTACTTTTAAAGTTACAAGCTTGAAACTAATTTTTTAGGCTGTTGATCTATACGAATATATAAAGCTGTAGAGTTAGTTTGGTTGTTTGTTAGCTTGATTGCGGTAATCTAAGGAAATACAGGTCCAATTTGAAAAATTCTTTCAGTGTTAGATAGCCCATTTATCGAGAAAGGCTAGAGGTTAGTATAACATAACGCTAAAATTGAATAATTTTTTTTATCAATGGGATGAAATCGGGGGCGCAGCTAGTTAGTTATAAATGAATATGACATTCAGAGTTTGCATATTTGATCCTTTGTATGGAATGTATAGAGGTTTATATAATGTTTTTTTGAGTAAGCGACAAGAGACAAAATATTGGAGTTACGTATATATTAACACGTGAAGAGAAAACTTTAAGTACCATTTCACAAAAAATTCTCGGACGGACGAGTTTTTTTTATTTTTATTATATAACAAGGGGCAAACAAGCAGGCGGTACTCTTAAGTGACTACCGACGCCCATGGACAACTGCAACGCCAAGTATGGAATTTGGCACAATTGTAGCTTATATAGAGCAAGGTGTTCGAATGCTAATACGTTTACAAAATATGCATTATAAAAATGGTAAATTGTTAAAAAACTATAATCGTTCCAAATTTCCCACTCCTCCGTTCGCGCAATTTTCGCAAAATGGCACCCGAAGTTTTCGCTTTTTGATAATTTAAATTTAACATTATCAGGTGCTCAGCATAGATCCGCAAAACGAGAAGGCCCTCTACCGGCGCGGTCAAGCCAACTACGTGCTGAAAAACTACGACGCCTCTTTGGCCGACCTGAAGATGGCTGACAGAATATCGCCCAAAAACAGAGCGGTGCAGAAGCTTCTGGAGGAGGTGCGCGCCGCCAACAAGAGCTACAACGACCTCCAAAAACAGCGGCTGTCAAAATTTTTTCGTGAGCCAAACGAGACAGATACAACAGCGCTCGGACATAACTGAGATACGCCTGAACGTTGTTATTTATAAGGTCTTTTGAGTTGTTAATGTTTTCTTTTATTCGGGGTATCACTTAATTTTTTTTTTTTAAGAATATTAGGAATGCTTTTTAGGTATGTCTAATATTCTCTTTTCCCCTCCTGCTAAGCTTAAATTTAAAGCTTGTGTCAGGAGTGGGTGCAACCCAACGGCGGTGGGGTTTGAACCAGGTTCCTTGCGGATTTCGGTCCATACCTTATACCATTGAGCTATTGAGGCTCGATTTTGTATTATTTATGTCACCTGAAAAGAAAATAAACATTATTCTTCTTCTTCTTTCTCCGAGCGTTATCCCGGTCTAGTACCGGGGTCCTCTTAAATTGCAGAGGATGTGGCTGTGGGGCGAGTTAAGATGACCGATTAACATCTGACGTCATCCCCAAAACCCCCACAGTCTAACGACTAATATCACTCAGTGACATTCATTGGGACTCACTGGTTTACACGCCTTCCGGGACACGGAGGAGGGCGAAGGTTTTTTTTTTAAATCAGTGCGATAGGACACCCATCTACCACCCGGCCGCGAGAACTGCTTAACCTAGCGATCGACTCCTAATGCCGACCGCTGATTAAGCTTAGACTTTCAGCATGTTTGAGTTCAGGGTATAAAAATTTTGTCTCTCCTAAGGGATATTTGCTTGTCAGTGCTGAAGTTTTCTGGAAAATTTATGGGGAGTAAAATTAAAAAGTTACTCCTCACGTAAGGAGTAAAATCAAATGTTACACGTGACATAAGGAGTAAAATTAAATGTTACGCGTTGTCAAAAAAATTAAAAGACACCACTGATTCGGAACAGTTGAGTCACGAGAAGAACCAGCGTGAAAATCGTTAGCCACTCATTTAAACATGTTCTTAAATTGAAAAAAAAATCTAAGTATTATTCGACGTAAATACACCTTTTGGTATATTTTATGTGATATTAAAGTTACATACGAGCGTTTGAAAAATTATATTACGCGACTCAGGTTTATATATCGCGGCCATTTTGCTTGATTCCAAAATTGTCGAAAAGTTTTTAATTGTTCATTTAGTGAGAATTATTTAGACGAATTTTAAAATGACGATTGGTCCAAATAGTGGGCGTCTTCTATTGTGTTGCTTAAGGTGCAAGTTCGTTGCTAGCGACCCGCGAAAGCGCTCTAATTGGGCACAGTCAGGGCCGGATCTATCATATGGATTTTGGCCTTTAGCCCAGGGCCCCCACTAGGAATATTTGCGAACGAGAGTGTGGGTTTCGCTAGTTCTGCTAAAATACCCATTAAAACCCAGCGGGGCCCTCATCATCCCTGAAATAGGGCACCAAAAACTCGCTGTCGCATGCCTCACCGATGCCACATATGAAATATCTATGGCCTCAAGTCTGCGGGAGGGGATGCGTGAAATGGCGTCTTAGCTAAGTCAAGTGAAAGTCAAATATAAACAATAATGCGGAAAAAAAAAATAATTAAATTATATAGATAATTAATAGTGAAGTAAGACACGTGACACGTGAAAGCTATCTGTCAACGGTAGCCATAGAGCGGACAGTGCGTAGAGATGTGGAAGAGTTAAGGAAAGGAGACCATCGACAAGTGCCTATAGATAAATATGATTATAAAAATTTAATTTGAAACCCAACATGGCTTAAAATAGTCTAAATTAGCAAAATTCTGCTCGAATCGAGGGCGGTCACGGGTCGCGGTCTCCAGGAACGAAATTGCACTTTTACGTGCTTTGTTGTAAAGTCTATATTCGTGTAATTGGCTTAATTTCGTGTGCAATTATAAAACCTTAGTTTATCAATTGTTAATATGTTTTATGTTATAACCAATGCAGTTCGCGATTGCTGAAAAAGTGCCATCTTAATTTTTTTTTGTAACTAGGGCATCGTCAGGGGGGCTACATTTACTTTTCCATTTTGTACACCCCCCCCCCTCTCGGGTCGTTGGCTGGCGACGATCTTGATGACAAGAGTTAACAGTTATATTTAAGACAAGTACAGGCCGCGTACGTTCTTAGCTTATCATCTATTATAAAAGAAAAATCTGGAGATCTATGAGCGACGGTGTTGTCAAAGTAAATAATTAATTGACGTATTATTTTTGTGTCTAGCAATATTAATTTCGGATAAATAGTTGATCTCCGTTTTTTTTTTTATGTATGAATTCTTAATAGTTACTAATTAAGTGTCGTTTCTATTATCTGATTACGGCACTTTTCTAAGTAAATTGTTTGAAATTCCTTCTTTTAGTGTAATTCGTTAGATTTTAAAGGTTGGTATTTAAATATAATGTTATGTGATGGGGCTTTATATTAAGTTTAACTTTAAATATGTTATGTTCCTCGAAAAAAACTTTTTGACGTATCTGCCGAAGCGTTTCCAGCCTTATGCTGAAGTATTTTAAGTGCAATCTAGATTGTTGGAAGTACGCCATACTAAGTATGCACTATTAACTCCAAAGGACAAAGATACACAGTACTGACTACAAAATAATATAAGTATGACCATACAAAGGTATAGTGCAAGTGCCTGCCAAGAGACAGAGGCGCATCTACCGGGGTGGGCACGATGGGCACACCCCAATAGTCACGTTTTGGCTTCGTTAATATTGAGATCGAAAGCCTGATGATATTATATCCAAAAACTACACAAAAAAAAAAATCAATGTTTGGTACATCGTTTTTTTTGTAAAAAATAATTGTTTACAAACATATCCTTTATAGGAATGCATTGTCTATCTTAATTTGCAAGTACATACGCTGACACGCATTTGAACGAAAATCGACCAAACATTAAGTGGCTAGGCCCTCCAACTTTTTTAAAGGCTGGACCCGCACCTGGACTGAAAGCTGAGAGTTGAAACCCTGCTTTTGTATTGGCCACTCCTTAATAAGCTCAAAATATTCCCAATATTAAAACAAATATGGTTTATGTATATTTTTTCACAATACAAAAGTACATCGGGTCACTTTGCATTCTTTTACTCAATATATCACGATAAATTCTTTGTATTTATATCTGTCCTGGATACAGACCGGATGAACTGACGTGTACAATTGATATAGTCCAACAAAAGAATTTAGTAAGTAAATGAGAAAATTATCTTCGAAATTTGCCTGTCTGCTTTAAACAAATTAAGTCAAATCTAAAGAAGACAAAGTCATGGGTCAACTAACATGACTCGTTTGAGTGATAAAGTAAATCTCGCAGAAGAAACTGGAATTAATGTACTAATTGTTCTATTCTATACTAATTGTTCCCAGCATTTCGTTCGCGCTGTAGTCTAAGCTCTGTTGAAAATTCTTATCTTTCCATCCTTTTCCACCGTTCTCTGGGTCATTGGCTGACGACGCTCTCGGTAATGCATCTAAAGACGTTATCATGAGGTATATCGACTGCCTGTTGCCATATAAAAATATGTTTATATTGTCGTTTCGGTTACATGCATACTTTTCATCACAATAACAATAACATAATTCTTATTTCTGTACTATTCCTTAATCTTTTTTCTTACTTATCTTGTTGTTATTGTTATTATCTGTTTTACTGTGTGTAACTATGATGACGATTTTTGATGTTAATTCTTATTGTTTTTTTTCTATTTTTAGCACCACCAATTATTTTTTTATATAACTTTACCCGTTTTCACATTCGGTTATGTGGTATATATTACTTAAATTTAACAATAAAACCGATCCGTCGATTCTGCCTGCAGATTTTATTTTAGTTATCAAACCCATATCAAGTCTTGTATATATTTATGTATGTAAACTATATTTTTATGGTGCACAATAAAGTATATTCATTCATTCTCTCGTTCATTTAA
>JANCMC010050420.1:13489304-13562101 GCA_024363005.1 Charaxes varanes | reverse complement strand
TACTCTTGGAAGGGTCAACATAGGTTAATAGTTCATGCAAGATCTTGAACAGAGCTAGTATATGTGTATGCCTAAGATTTCTTAAAGAATTCTAGGAATACCTTAAGTATGTATAATTTTTCCGTTCTTGCCATCATTCGATCTTGATTAAAGTCTATATCTAGCCTACTTGTCTATGCGCTAAAATTCAGTCAAATCCTTACTAACTTTCACACATGTAACATTTATTTCTTAATTATATATACAGACGTACATGACAGCGTGGTATTTAATATTAAGACATTCGAATAACTTTTAGATTTTAATCCATTAACACTTTGAGCTTAAAAAAGAGTAAGAATTAATTTAGACCTGAGGGCAGAAGCGTTCTAAGTCTCGATTCTTTGATACGAGTGGTCCTTTAAAGGGACTGGAGTTGGAGTGCTATTAGTCAATCCCTACAATAGTTCTGGCTATTGTAAGATCATTATAATTCTTCTATTAACTCTGTTTCGAAAGCACCATGCGCCTATGCCTTGCGCCACGTCACACGCGTCGTGGGCGCGGCTAATTATAATCCGCTAAACATCATCGAGTGTTTGTAAGGTAGGGTACGCACCTCTATATATTTTTAAAATCGTCTTCCTCCGCTCACTTCCTACTTTAAAAATAGCTATGATTTCTAACAAACGGTTCTATGACAGCGTAACTACGTGAGGGAATTATTTTTATGGACATTTTATAATTCCTATATTCCGATAAATCGTTCGTATTGTAATTGTTTTTATTGTGTTAATGTACAAGGTTTCTTACTTAAATGAAGTAATGACAACCGCTTTTCGTTAGTTGCGGGAAGAATTTTAGGATAGATTGAAAAGAGGCAAACTGACAGGCTCATTGCAATGGAGAGGCATCGATACGTCGTAGTACCTCAAAGTGACAAGTGACGACCATGGACAACTGTGGGCCTAGCACGAACATATTTCTATCCTTAGTAAGTCGACGAGTAAAACTTTCCTTAATCGTGTCACGCTTTTTATCAATGCTAATGCAACCTCGTGAGGCCGCCCTCGGTGAAACATCCCAAGAGTGGGTTCTGAGACCTCGGACACTATGGGTGGAGAGATGCGGATGCGCGACGACTCGCGCGTCTCCGTCGCGCAATGTAGATTTAGTTGGTTGGAGTCTGACATAACCTGTCATCAGCCGCTGTGACGGCGGGTATCCCTCCTGAATTTACTGAGTGTCCATATATTCGTCCTCCATTTTTGAAATTTCACAAAATATTCACAAAACTTATGTCCGCATTCCTTTAACCAATATTTAGCGAACACTACACCTCATTTTGCAATGGCGGAAATCAACATTACTTGATTCTTCCCAAAATGGCCGCCGGTGGCTTCGATAGTGATTGCACGTTGCAACAACTATAGATTACAAATATATCGATTTTATAAGATATGTTTTTCGGTTTTTGTTGATACTTAAATAAATAATCAGTTATATTGGATGGTATTAATGAGATTACTTGTTAAAGTTTATGTTTAAATTATTGACTAATTTAGCTGATGTATACTTTGCCTACTATGCCTATGTACACTATATTGTATCGCCACGGACCTTCAGCTCATCCTTAACTTTACCGGGCGCAACATTATCTATCGATATTTGTACACTTTTTGGATGAAGACCTTGAACACGTGTTTGCTTTCCCAACCACACTTCCTAACTTAGCGTATATTATGACAGATTTATCATACTTTCAGGTAAAATAAAATTAGGTTTTGTTTGTCCCTAAGAATGTTAGAATATTTTTTCGGCATAAAAGTGCGGGAAACATGTTAGGTGACATACATTTAGTATAATTATGGCAAAAATTTATTAGTATATTTTACATGAACCTCGTTGTCATCACTTTGCACTTGCTTTGCAAACATTATATCGAAACTATATAAATATCATGTGTATACAAATCATTTTTAGTTTCTAATATAAACTAGCTTTTGCTTACGATTTTGTCCGCGTAGTTTGTTGTATGCAAGTATTCAAACCTACGTTGTCCTGCCCAAACGTTAGCATATTCTTACTATTGATATTGAATATCAAACATAGCGCCATCTATTGGTCGCTTACCCCACAGACCGCCGCTCGACTGCTCAGATATCTACAGCGGATTTTCAAAGTGTCAGGCAAGATGTAAAAACCTTTTTTAATATTTCGGCTATTGAATTAACTTTTTTATAGGTCCTCAAATAACATTTATAAAAATCACCTTTTATACTATAACGAAAGTATAATTATTTATAATTTATTAAAGTTTAGAGGTGTCTAGCAGGGAATAGCTCTCTATAGGGGATAGCTCTCATAAGTATCCGGCAATGTATGATGCAATTTCTAAAGTCATCCCGAATATAATATAAAAATTTGAGCTTTTTACTGTAATGGTATTATTTTATACGCCTACCTATTACCTGCCCTAGGAACCATAGACCCTGGTCGTTTTTTTCGGTATACAGTACACGTGCACAGATTCGCTCCAATGCGCCTATCAACCCGGTAAATCAACTGACACTGCGCTGCACTTTGTAGTTACCCAGGCTGAGCAGGCACTGAAGAATCAGGAGCTATGTCTCAGAGTCCAAGTGTAAGCCAACGGCAAAACCGAATCCGAAGTGCTCGTAGATATGGTCAAAATTTTAAACATAGACACTTTGCACAATTTCATATAAACAGATTAACATATTTGAATGTCATATCTATATTACTTGTAATATTATAAAGAGCTAAAGTTTGTGAGTTTGTATGCTCTGGTTAATCTCTGGTACTAGCAATCTGATTTCGATTTTTACTATTAAAAATATATGTTTTATGTTGATATATCGCACGCCTAATCATAAAAGTGACCTAACTCAAAGAAGATGATTATTGGGAAATCGCAAAAAAAACCATCTTATCATTTACAACTTATTCCGCATATACTTGGATGGATGCCGTTTTTGGCTTTATAATAACAGATTATGTATTTTAATGATATTTTATTTTTCGTTTGTCTTTTTAACTAAAATAAGGTTTTAGTTAAAAGGACAAAAATTACTGTATCTCAGTGTTGGATGGAGATACGGAAATAATTCTTTGCTTGGCAGTTAGAAGACGTTGAAACGAAGCTGCCTGTACCATTAACTCACTTTAGATCCAAACCGTAATCGGTCAGTTTATGATTAAGCGTGCGTTATATTTCAAGTGCGTCCATGCGAAGTCGTTAGAAGGTGAATAATACTGTTATAATGCCGGGAACAGACATTGCTTCATACGAATGATCATTTTAATGATCATGTGTTTGGCCGGAGACTTCGTATAGCTGCGCAAAGTTTTGTAGATGTTTGTAGTCTTCAAGGACAAAAATGTTTAGTCGCCAAGAAAGTGGTTTACCATTTTGGATGACAGCTCCCAGTTAAAGAAAATTTTCCTAAGGGTTATTGTTAGAAATTAACGTAATGTATAACAAGCAAAAATAAGCCACTTGACTATTTGATAAGTGCATACGACATTCGACCTTAGCGTGCCAACCCAATTTCTTGGTTGACTATACAAACTAATCAATTACCGTCCGATGTCAAAAACAAAATAAATAGTAAGAACATAAAAAAATGTCTTAAAATCCAATTTTTTCAATAATTTAAATTAGTTTTTAATGTAAATTTAATACCTTGCCCTATTCTACTTCGTATCTAAATTTTAATATAATAACTTCTGTACGTATTTACTTCAAATTTTAATCTATAATTTAAGCTTAACGCAATGTACTAGCATTAAGGACAAACCTTTGTAGTTTTTGTAATGCTCTTATTTATTGTTAAAAGTGCATTTTATGTTGTTAAATATAACAAAAAACAAAACACTTTGAGCTACGTCTGGCTCCGGCTTAGATACAACTGAAGCCACTACGCACCTGCGTGGGCGAGTCGTTGTAGAACATGAGAGCGGACATCATTTCGGGTAGCGACGTGGGCACGTCGGAGAGCCGGGGGGCGGGGAAGTCATGTCGGACTTCCTGCGCTTTTTTTTATTCGGTCCCTGGTCGATTGACCCGGCGGGAGAGTTTGCGACTGCGATGTCGCGGGGGTCTGAGTCAACGCGGGTTGGCTCGCGGGAGTCAGAGTCAACGCGGGTTGACTCTGCGGTCGGTTTAAGCGGGGCCATACTGAAATCAAACACGTATCCTAATAATAAATAAATACATACGTAGGACTATATGACACACGGACGTCTGTCCTAAGGTAGACAACTTAATGCCTGAAATACACAAATAGATATTTTTTAGAAATATATAAGAATAATAGACTCGAGGCGGAAATCGAATCCACAACCCACTGAGCAGAAGGCTATTCTATAGTCTATAATTGAATTCGAGAGATCGCAACAAACTTCACTTATTTTTGTTTTAGTATTGTTTGCGAGCGCATCTTCTATTTTTTTAACTTCTTTGTAAAAATTGAAATAACATGGTATTTCTTTAATTCTTTGTTAAAATTCTAAGAGAATCTACGGCGGTTTTAGTAAAAGTTAAAAAATTTCAAATATTGCAAATTTTAAAACGCCATATTGTTATTCCGACTAAAGTTTAATAAATGCTGTTAATGAAATTTTAATCTGTGGGCTATGCGCGCTGAAATATTTGGTATTATGGCGGCCATGTTGGAAATTTCATTCCGCTGGACTTTAAAGCCAAAGCTCAACATCGAGGATATTAATTTTAAAAGAATACTGCTATAACTTTGTGATCATACTTTTTAAGGAAGGTTAAATTTTAAAATTCGTAATTGGTGACTTCATTCATTGAATCGTACGTTTAGGTTATAAAAATAGACACTACTATATTTATTCTACAGTCTATATTAGTACCATAGATAAGTGTCGATTATTTTTAGGGTTCCGTAGGCTGCCATTAATGTGAAGTGGAACTGAGTTTGTTTTTCGTTCAACCACAGTGTGTAGGCTACCGTTGGATAGCAAGTTTAACATAGGGGCGATGTTTCTTACACAGCTTTTTTATTACGGGTACGATTTTCGAGTAATTGGTCTTCAAAGTATTTTGCAAGAAGAATCATTCCTCTCGGAAATGAGAGGTTACAGATATTGCCCTCCTCATTCCTTTCTTGAGCGCGCAATGTATCGTGAACATTGGGAAGCAATTGTTAACAAAATGTTGACGCGCAAAACAAGTTAACGACCCGCGCAGCGCTACCCCTGTTACGTACTACGTACTTGTAAGTTTTATTTACATTGCGGTTTGATGTAAAAATATTGAAGAAATTTGTTTCTGATTTAAAATCGCAAAGGGACAGATAGTAATCATGATATTATACATTTTTTTTATATGATGTTACAAGGGGGCAAACGAGCAGGCAACAAGCACGTAATCTCTAAAACGGCTGGATCGATATTAATGTGATTTCCACTGACAGATAGCTGATGTTCTAAGGAGTGACATAAGCTACTTCAGTTTCAGAAAAATAATTAGGATTACGTATAAAAAAATAAAAATCCTCAAAATTTAACAAAATTACTGAGTTTGCGAACGAAGTCAATTGCAGTACGAAGACGAATATGCTTTGCCGGCCTTGAAAAGAGAAGTTTTCCTCTTTTCATGAAGTTTATGTAAAATTTTATAACGATTGTTTGAGTAGTCCAATGGATTCAAACACTAAAGATTAGCGTAGAGTTTCTACGCTAATCTATAGCACAACATTGGCAAACATAAAGACCAATTAACCAACGTTGGACATATAAAACCTAAATGAGAAATACGAATGCAAACCTATTATAAACAATGCCGGTCTGTAATTTACGGTCTAATAAAAACGTACAGCCTTTATAGATGTATTAAGAAAGCGTATTGCTGGAATGGAGAGACCATAGCGAAAAAATACTATGTTATAGATATATAAATGCGTAATGTATATTCGTACCAAGAATGTGCTTTACCATTTTAGATAACAGCTCCTAGTTAAAAAAAAATTGATTAGGGTTATTGTTAGAAATTAACATAACGAATTGCAAGCAAAAATAAGCCTTATAACTAATTGATTTGCAAACGATATTCGACCTTAGCGTGGCAAACTAACTTCTTGGTCGACTATACAAGCAAATCCGGCAGACGTTGTCTTGCCCTATGGTTTAGACAGTACTTCTAAGTGCCGAAGTAGCGACCAATTCTCCTTTTTTAGTGTTCCGTAGTACTACAAGGAAACCTTATATGTAGTTTCACTCTGCCCGTCCGTCTGGCCGCCCTTAGAATTTCCAAACAATTAGACTTGAAATTTTCCATGTTGATAGAACACGCTAAAATATCATTAGAAAAATTATTCTGAACGAAATCGGATGGAATGCTTTTAACTAACAAATACATTTATCGCGTATCAGATTTGAACTTTGTAATAATAAAATAACATTTAATGTCCAAATAAAATCACAAAAATCATTCATCTCTGAAATGAGAGGTTACAGATATAGCCATCTTCATCCCATTCTTGAGCGCGCAATGTATCTACCTAAACCATTCGGATTAGATAGCGGAGAGAAAGCATCGGTAGCAGAGCATGTATGAACTAATTCATGGGGTGTTTGTTAATCCTGTACAGTAATCTTGATTGTTCAGGAAGTTATGGTTACCTACATCTAACGTTTGGTGCGCATCCTAAATAATTTCTGTTTAGACACGTGTTCATAAATATGCAACGCGCTCGAGATGCAGCGCAAACCCAAAACACGGGTCACATTCAGCTATACAAACCTACTTTCGAAGCAGTGGTCCAACGTTAGTATCTTTTACCTCCACATCTAATTTTTCAAGTGCCAGTAAATACTGTAAAGCCCCTTGAACATCAAAGTACCCTAGTCTTGGGTATCCATAAGCTCGAAGTTCAACTAAGTTAGATAAAGTCCTAAACGCATTCTTTTCTATTTTCGTACATTTTTCTAAATTTCTCATATCAAAAATACGAAGGGACGTAAGACTTTCAAAGTTTCCTTCCAAAACCATTATTATTGGATTGTCAGATATATTTAAGCGTTGAAGATTTTTTAGCTTGGGCCACGAAATAGCTAGAGAATTAGAAACATCCCCGATCTGATTATTTGAAAGATCTAGCGTTTCAAGTAAAGTAGTTCTAGTAAACGTCTTCTCCGTTAATTTAGTTATATTGTTATAAGATACGTTTAGTTTATATAAGAATGGCGTTTCTAATTGTCCTACCGATTTCATTCCCGTACCAGCTAAATTTAAATCTCTAACCGTTTTTGGCTCTGTTAAAACATTGCTAATAGTTTTCTCTGATAGAGGATTAAAAGATAAATCCAATTTTTTAATATTAACCATAACACTGTCTTCAGCTGGTATGTCAACAATATCATTATGTGACAAATCAACAGATGATACAAAGAAATATTGCTTTTGTAGTGCTTTTAGCGGAGCATGCTCAAACACATTATGACTCAATATTATAGACTCAAGCATATGCAACCTTGACCTGTCAAAAATGTTATCAGGAAGTTCAGTTAAGAGATTCCCAGCCAAATTAAGAGTTTCTAATCTGATGAGACCTTCAAATAGTCTGTCACCTAAACGATCAATTCTATTATAAGACAAATCTAAATGTTGAATCTGAGTTGAATTATGGAAAGCCATTTCGCTAACAGTTTCTATTTCATTCCTTGCTAGTAAGATAGATCTTAACTTAGGCAAGCGAGCAAAATCTAACTCATCTACGTTTTTCAAATCATTTCCTGATAAGTCAACCAGTTCCAAATATTGTAAAGTACTTATAAGTTCAGATGGGAAGAAATTGAACTTATTATTTTTGAGTATGATTTCCTTTAACCGAGGATGTATCTTGAATGACGATGGGAATAAATAGCTTAATTGATTATCCGACACGTCTATGACTTCTAAACTTGTTCCTGTATTGAAAAACTCTCCCTTAAATGCATTCAACTGATTTCCTTTCAACGATAAATATTGTATAGACATGACGTTTACAAACGCAGGTGTTCTAATAGTGACAATATTATTGTACGACAGATCGAGATAGGTCAAATTTTTAAGATTCTTAAACGTACCTTCTGATATTTCTTGTAAATTATTATGAGACAAATAAATTTGTTCTAAGCTATGTGTCTTAGAAAATAAATTTACTGGCAAACCATCTTACAAAGATCCATCCGTTCTTTTACCATACATCTATTGGGTCTTCTTCAGAATAATATCTCGCAAATAGCAAATAAATATCAGCGAATTTCTCCCTCAGATAAGCGGATTGTACGTTTGCTTAAATTCTACACTCGGGGTGTAATTTAATACGATCTCGTCTCGTAAATCAAATGAAAATTGGCTTATCTTCCTACGTGAGGGCGTTGACCTCCCATTTTAGCTGCAGATCGATCATAGTAAAACGTTGGTTTTAACTTCGGGACTCAGAAGTTCAGGACTGTTAACCCTACCTGGATTATTAACGGTATACAGTCACAGTTTAAATATATTAAGTTCTCCCACGAAATTCGTCTGCTCCGGTCGTGACCGATCCTGCCGATCTAGGATTGGTTTGCGCAGCCATCAACGGAGGTGTACACTGCGAACATAAACAATCATTCGTAAAAGATGTAAAGGCAAATGATACAATTAAAATTAGTCTATTATTCAATCTAACCTTTTTATATACAGCTTTAAACGATTAAAGTGGCAACAAAAAGTATGCTCGACTGACTTTTTAGACACAGCAGAAGAAAGTAACCAAGGCCTTGAAAAGTAAAAGAGTGAAAACATTTGATGGCAATTATGTAAAGAAAATCTTAACAGGGAAATCATGTAAACCGGAACAGGAAGAGGTATTGATAACTTACACAATCATAACATAATGAGTCTCGTGATCTCGTTACCCGACACAACAATATATAACATAGGGAAAATATCAATCGTGCGAAAAATTTTCTTTTATATGTTTCTTTTTAACATATCGTTGACTTGTATTAAATACTAATGGTTACGCGAGGCTCCAGATATAAATAATATTAAAAACATTTCTTTTTTTTACAACAAGGATTATAATATACATTGTAAAATTAATTCTCACGATGACGTGGACATAATGGACTCATGATAGTATTGATTGTCTTACACAAATTAAGACAAAAAAGAGATCACAATTATTTAAATATTTCGAACAAATTAAGACCTTTGACAAATTGTTACACTGTTATTCCGTTTTCGTTTGGTTATCCCAAATATTTTCGGAGAATAGAGTATCCCGTATATAATTCAGATGAACCTGAATAACGATGCAATTTGAATTATGTGGAATTTGTAAACTATTATAAGCAAGTTAATCAATGTGGTTTTACTCACTAAATATCCAGGTTATGGTTTTCACTCTTTTTTTTCTCTCTTAAAATAATAGAAATTTAGCTTTATATACCTGCGTTTGTATATACAAGGTTAAGGTTTTTTTTATATGTGAAGACATATTAATGGAATGATTCTTATTATTATGTATCTACTATATGCCCTAACTGATTGTCTTTTAACGAAATAAAATTATTCGATTCCCACCTCGAGTCTGTCTATATTATCCATATGTATGTATTTATATATTTCTAAAAAAATATTTGTGTATAACAGGCGACTGTTACGTATAACACAGGCATAAGGTTTTCTACCTTAGGAATACACGTCCGGATGTCATGTAGTCCTGTATATATTTAAAACTGTATGAAACAGGTAACACAGCATTTATGCGGTACATTAAGGGCCGCCGCTATGTAAACGCTATATTTATATTTTTAGAAATATTGTATGAGAAAGATCTCCAAAACATCATCAAATTGACATGTAGAGAACACGGTGAGTCACCTGCGGCGTGGACAGCCGGAATAAATTGAGGAGCTCATTCATAATACATATACGTTGCATAACTGCGCAAATTCTTTGGCATAGGTGTGGGACTCAAAATAACGTGCATGCGCTGCTTACGTTTGTACTTTTTGATTTTAATACTTTTTATGTTCCCAAAGTCAAACTCTAAATTTCTTTGACTTGATATTTTGTCAAAGTCAAAGTCAAAATTTCTTTGATTTTATATTTCGTCAAAGTCAAAGTCGAAATTTCTTTGCCTTTATATTTTGTCAAAGTTAAAATTTCTTTGATTTTATATTTCGTCAAAGTCAAAGGCAAAATTTCTTTGACTTAGTACTTTGTCAAAGTCGAAATTTCTTTAATAAAGTTAATATTTAATAAAGTAAATATTTTGTCAAAGTTAAAGTCGAAATTCCTTTGACTTTATATTTTGTCAACGTCAAAATTTCTTTGACTTTATATTTTATTAAAATTAAAGTCAAAATTTCTTTATCTTTTTATGTTGTCAAGGTCAAAGTCGTTTCTTTTTATTTAATTTGACTTTTCCATGCGTTTTTTTTTTGAACCAGTAAATTCGGCTATTGTGGTGATAAATATTAGTAGAAAACCTAGATTTACTAGAATACCTGGCGCCCTTATATGAGCTCGTAACAAACGGATTCGGGTATTATTTTTCGACAACATTTCACAATAATTCAGATACTGTGCTTAAAGCAATTTATTTTCACGCTTTCTCATAATTAATAACTAGGTATCGCCGGCTGGGCGAAATTAGGCCGCAAATCTTATGTTTTGCTTAACGTATGCATATTAAAACACTATATACAAAATTTTAATTATTTGTACGAATACATTGTTATATTTAATTCGTATATGCGGTCGTATATTCGTATAACTACGCTTTGACGCCATCTTATAGTAAAATGTATACATGTGTATGTAAATCGTTTGGCATTGGTGTGCGTGTTATTTCATTTTAATAATTTAATATATTTATAATGCATATTTTATAAAAATATTAGCATTTGCCCACCCTCCACTATATAAAGTATAATTGTGCCAAATTTTATACACCTCGCCGGAAATCAGTTTTTATATCTTTGTATCGGATTTAAAAGAAGATAAACAGATGTGTGTGTGGAATATATGGACATTAACATAAACTATAAACACACTTGTATAATAATTCACAAAGAAACTGACAATTAAATAGTGTAAGTTAAAATTTTAATTTTAAAAATAGATGTATTGACTTTTCTTCAGTAAAAGTCTCATTGTAATCGATGCTAATTGTCTATCAATGTTGCCCATAGATCATAGAAAGTATTGCCACTATAGTAATCATGACGTAATGCCGGAGCCAGACATAGCTTCATTTGAATGATCATGTAGTGTGGCCGGGGACTTGTGTAACTTCACAAAGTTTAGTAGTACTTTATAGACTTCAAAGTCAAAAGTGCACAAATACTTTAAGCTGTCTGGCTCCGCTATAAGACGAATGTTATAGGTGGCGTGAGACTGTTGCAATGGCGGCCTTAGTGACATATTGCGTTAGCAGTGCTACCGTCATTGATAACTGCATGATGATTTTCTATTGGAGATTTTTATGGCGGCATTGAGATAGAAGTAGTGCGTCTTTAAGAAATATGTAAAATATAGTTGAGCTTAATTCACTTATGACTAAAATTATTATTAAACGTGGTAGGTGAAGATGTGTTCTTGATACAGATTTTTTTTTAATATAGAAAGATCTGCTTAGTCCATTGGTTTTACTACGAGTAGATATTACTTAAATAATATAAATACACAATATGTATATTTATATTCTTTAAGTTTTATCTAGTCTATGTTCGTGTAATAAATTACTATTCGAGAACATTTTCTCTTTTTGTAATTCGATTTCCACAGAGACAATATAATCCACTGTTTCTTCTAATTATTTCTCCACAGAGAAAATGAACTCGGCCGCACTCATTCAAACGCTTAACCGCTCCACAGAGTATATTTTACCACTGACCAGAGAGAAGTTAGTTAGGTAATTTATTATTTTTCATCTGGTCAATACAAAATCAATAAAATTATTTTACGATACGCTATTTTTTTAACAAATAAAGTACAAGTCTCTAAATTTATTTTATCAAATAAAAAAGATCCTTTACTATCATGACCTTATCAAAGCCTAATATTTCAAAAGAGGTGTTATCTCTAAATATAATGAATGGGGTAATTATTTTATCTTTCAAATTATCAATTAAGTAATAACCTGTTTATTTTTTTTCAATTCAATTACATTTTAGTACATCATCATTCGAGTATGTGTGACGTAGGCATTTATGTATGCGACCAACCAAGCAAGTGTGTGTGACGTAGGCCTTTTTATAAGCAAACGTGCGTGATAGTTTATATTCTGTATTCGAGCGTAATGCCAAATCCGGACATAGCTTCATGTGAGTGATCTTTTCAATGATCAACACATAATAATTCGAAATCCTTAAAACTGATTATGATACAATTATGCACGATTATTAAATTCTTCTTCATTCAAGCGCTATCCCGGTTAAGTACCCCTCACCCGTGTAACTACCGACGCCTATGCACAACTGCACTACCAGAAGGCTCGCAGAAGCGTATTGACCTTTGATAAATGAGTATGCACTTTTCATGAAAAACCCTAGTCGTGTAGACAGAGACATCATAGCAACTAAAAAGTGATAAGTTATTATAATTGGTAATAATAATTGGATTTCGTAAATTTCTTAAAATATTTCGTTTTTCCATATTTAAATCACAATTCGAACGTCGTAACTTCTATAAGAATTTTAAATTATGACGTTCATACACAAAATGCCCCTCCAAGAAAATCCAACAAATAAATCACCGTCCAGAGAGAGGAGTTCAGCGAAATCCCTTGCATGTAATTTATATTCTTTTGTCTGACGGAGAGTTATTGAAAAAGACCATCATTTATTCTAGCTTCGTAGTTTTAAATGTAAAATTATGACAGATTTTTTAATAAAACCAGTTTCTGTGGAAGCTGGATCTTAAGTAGAGCTTCTACTGTAAATAGATTTATTCTATAAATACATTTATTCTTATCGGCTAGCAAGCAAAGGTTCATTAAATTGCACATTGTATAACGAAATAACTAATAAATTTTAAGTTTAAAAGTTTAAAAAATAGCTTTTATTTAAATGCTCCAAAAATAGCAAAATAAACTTTTCATTGAAAACTTTTACTGTCAACTTATAACGTCGTTAAACAATTAATATGATAGAAAACCTTGTTGCTTATAATAACTTTTAAAATACAATAGTCTAATAGTCTTTAAGTCGAACCTCGATAAGACGAAAACCTCCCAAATACGAAAAAGTATTGTCACCGCTGCAACTTATGTTTTTAATCATTTTACCTCTTTAACTCAAACGTAAAAGAATGAATCTGCTCAAAATCCGCTTAAGTGGAAATCCTCCATAAGTCGAAAACTCTATAGCTCGAATTTTTTGTCGTCTCCCTTCGAGTTTGACTTACGGAGGTTCTACTAAGAATTTGTGCATCTTTATTCTTGTCCTTCTGTTTTTCAGCTTAATCTTCGAAAATTAGACGGTGTTTTCTCAAGAGCTGGTATCGATGTACGAAATTAGGAGCAACTTTTACATTTTATTTGAAAGTTATACAGAAATGATAATACATTTATCGGCAAAAATGATCAAGAAGCCGTAGAGTTTATTGCGAAAGAAAGTGATCGTATATTCGAAAGTCGATTTCAAAAACAAAAGTTTGAACATCTCGGTCTAAAAGTTAATACGTATATGAATATTTTACTTATAAATTTCCCCCCTAATGAAATATTCATGTTTCTATGTTAAATGTAAATTTAAATAACATTTAGTGTTAAAGTTTAATGATGTGGAGCCCCAGACACACGCGACAGCGACCCAAACCACAGCTACAGGAAAACGCACACGACGCGTCCGCAACGTTCCACGACGTGCCGCTCGAACGTGCCACCTTACACGACGTGCCACTCGACTGCGCCACGCTACGCGACGTGCCACTTGCAACAGTACACGACGCGCCGCACGCGACGGAAAACAACGCGCCACCCGCGGCCGAACGCTGCGAAACGACCGCGGACCGCGTCTCGTTCGAAACGGGACGCGACCACCTGCTAGAGACGGGACGCGACGTGCCGTACGACACGGTGCGCGACAGCGTGGCCTTGCTCAAGACGACGGGACGGGAGAGCGTCGCGCTGCTGCGGCGGCTCGCCTGCGCGCTGCTGGCGTGTCGCTGCCGTGCCAACGGGGCGTGACGTGACGAGCCCTGCGACTCGCGCCCGCCCTAGGTCGCGCGAGCGTCGAGCTTCAGTCCCGCGCCCCGGCGTGCGTGCCGCTTGGCGCGCCGCCCGCGTGCCGGCGAGCGTGCCGCGGGCGGAATGCGTTCGTCTCCACCGGCACCCCTAGCTTTCTTAAAAGTTCTTCGATCCGTCGTTGCCGGCTCACCGACGTGCCATGACACGACGGCATTGTGTTTAAATGACGGCACCCGTAGCTTTTATATTTTAGCGGTTTGTACTTTGATGCTTGAAAATTCATAACTATTATGAGGAAAACTTTATCAGAAATTTCTTTTTTTATACAAAAGTTTTGTTTTGAAAACACTTTTCACCCAGTAAGTATTAAATATTGGACATGAGAAATCTCATCCCATTAATCCTTGGAAATTGTTAAATTAACTTAAAATTGCATTGACAGCTCAAACTTTTAATTGTCTGTGTAAATATTAAATATTCCCATTGTAATACTTTCATACATTCTCAATATTTAAAATAACAATTTCTCAATATTACATGAGATTTTTTTGGCTGGCAACATTTGAACCTTTTAAATACGAAAATGTGACATTTGAATAATTCAAATGTCAAAAAGTAGCCTGTATTATATTTGAGTAAATAATACATATTATTTCATTTGCAATAAACAACTGTATGTCCATTGCATAAATAAATTAATAGATCTGCTACTGAGAATATTTTTATATGTACGAAATAATGTAAATATGAAGCAAGCAGGGTGCCGTGCCATGTGATGTAACTGTTCCATTCCATTATGCGTGATCCTAAAGTGATAATAATAGTAGAATTATACCTAATCGTAGAAAAAAAAACGTTGAAGTGTCTTGTTGTAATGACATAACTGTTCGCAATGAATTGACATTTTTTTTTTTAAATAAAAAGTAGACTATAGATGTGATGTTTGAACATGTTGACTACCTTTGAATTGTGGCATTGTTCTATAAAAGTATTCAGTGCCAAAGTTAGAAAAACTTAGTTTAATGTGGACTAGATTTTACTTTGGTTTAATTAGTTTTTTTTTTGTATTGATATTACTGCTGTCAATATGACATAAGCCTACATTTTTTTTTATTAGAACATGGAACCATATAATAAGGAGTAACAACTCTACATATTAAAAATGTCCGAAATGCTTAAGCAATAGTGGCGCCCCACTTAGTAAAATTAATTTAACATTTGTCTCAACCACTGCATCTTTGGAAGGTTATTAGTCAATTTATCAACTATTTCTAAACTGTGAGTTTAGAAATTTTTTGTTTACACCAGCGCAATTTTTTTTTTTTTTATTAGTCCGCAAAACTGACAACAATTGCTTAAAAATAGTTCACTTAAAATAAAAATCTTGCAAGTAACATTTACAATTGCGTCTACTAGATGCGAACATGACATGCGTAAAAATTATTAATTCACAGTAACATGTAAATCGAAACATAACTTCTATATATAATATTTTTTAACAGAAATAGAATTTTTATCAAAAAAAAAAAAAAATTGAACTAATATCTGCATAGATCCAGCTTTATACCATTACAAAGCTGGACTCTTTGAACTTTCTCTCATAATTCTTGTTACTCATTATAGGTTCCATGTTTTAGATAAACAGTTTCGACAAATGGCCATTTGTATAAACCATTTGTTGCATTTCCCTACAATTTAATTTCTATGATAGACATAAGGAAAAAAAACAATTTTTCAATTCTGCTCAATGCTGTGTACAACTTTTTTGACTGGTACTTGACATTGACAAAAATCCTGTTTTAATTTTGACTGTATTAAATATTTGATATGTTTTTATATTTAACTATGTTTATTATCATTTTTGGCAAAAACATAAAATTATCTATTGTTATTCTTAGTGTGTTATATTGATTTAGGAAGATTTAACTGGCCGGTCAACATGTTAAATGTTTAATTCTAGATTTGGAGTTTAGAATACTCAAAAATTTTTACTTGTAATAATTAAGTGTTGCCTTAGAGAATCCAAATTTTAAATTTAACGCGTAGACTTATAAATGGATGTCGTAATTGATCGAATTTAGAATTTAATAATATTTGATTCCGTGAAACTACATAAATGACATTAGAATATTTCGGACAATCCGCTTTTGACATATCAATGAATGCACAAATTCGTCAAAAACGCATTTTTAATCTTCCAATGCTCTCCACACACAATACTACTTCAAGATATGTATAAAGACAAATTTACAATATCAAATTCATTGTTATCCCTTTACACGAAAATACTATTAAATAATTTAAATAGACAAACATAAGAGGAAACTTTTTGGGTAAAATTGTGTGTGGACAGCCGAATTTTTCGTAATTCAAATAAATGTTTCAAAAAATAAACATTGTACAAATTATGTAGCAGTAATTTAATAAATTAAGGGACTTTACAAATGTATGGTTAGAGACAAAATACCATATAATAGAAATTTTAAGAATTTTATGTGTAGAATATATAGTGATTTAAGTCAATTTGTTGCGAATGCCTAGCCATAAGTCGATACATACAGAGCGTTTTTAATACCGCGATGCGCGGATTGGCTTAAATTTTGGCTAATCGCCCTGTGTGCATTGGCCCTAAATGTAATATCAAATATTGGATGTTAATCGTAAACGACATCTAGTCAGGCAGGGGTGTGAATTGATCGTCTGAGATTTTAAATCGAATAAAAGATTTCTTCTCATTGCTTTTTTGGTTTTATTTAAGAAACAGTATAAAAATAATATCTTCGATTATTATAACAAACATTATTAATTTTACTGTAACATTTTTATATAAATTACAAGCTTTATCACCATCACCGTCTATAACTCTATACCATTAGTTCCCAAAGTGATCCTCCAGATGGACCCCCAGGAGACTCGCCGGGGGTTTACTGACAACAAAATGGAGTTCACAATTAAGAATCGGAGATCCACGAAACCATTGGCTTTGGATAGTGAGGAACTAACACTCTGCTGACGCCGTGTTTAGATCTCTGTCGCAACGAAAATCTTTATCTTCATCTAAATTTCATATTTTTTGTCGACTTCTAGGATTGTGGTAGAAATGTAGCTGCAAGGGGTTCACCGGAACCAGTTAAATTATGAAAGTGGTCTATGAGAAAAAAGTTTGGGAACCTCTGATTTGTACCATAATATTTATATACATAATTCTTGTGCGATGTCATTGAACTCTCTCTAAACAGCTTGACTCAGTTCCTTGAAACTTTTATATCTTAAAGAAACAATTTATTATGAGTTTTGATATATACTTCATACATTTGTGTTTCATTCCATTCGGTCACTCTTCGGTTCTAAATTATATTGCACAATTTTTTTCCTTCGTGAATAAAAAAAACTCTTATTGCTTGATTATTATAATTAAGCTTGAGTATAAAATAATTACTTAGGTTTCTTTATAAGTATACATCACGTGGAGACTATAATAAGGAGTAACATCTCTTATGGGAAAAAGAGTCGAAACAGTGTCCAAGCAAGTGTCGTAAATAACTGTCAAAATGTCTTAAGAATGGCGCGATATGGTATGAATCTAGCAATTGGCAGATGAATTGACCAGTAATAAGCTTGAAAACTTAACCAAGATGCTATAGTGGCGCCATCCTTATTTACTTATATTTAATAAACGGAGATGTTACTCCATATTGTAGTCTCCATGTATATTTTAAGTCTTAATATATTTATTATACATTTTTATTGATATAACATACAAGTGTTGTTTCTATTCTGGCATGTTGCAGGGTGGTACATATCCTCCCAGTACTTTGCCGAGGTAGCTCGCGACGGCCACACAGAGGGCTTCCTGTCGGGGACCCGCCACCACTTGGAGCCCTAGAGGGAGGCCTTCTGCGTTGAGGCCCAATGGGATCTGAAAAATACAGGAAAGCTTATAAAATCATGCAGAATTTTATGCAATTATTCACAAAATATGTCTCCAGGGGTTGGACCCTCCTCTTTATCTGTTCGATAATTGGTCACATCCACTACGGATAAGCAACCCCGGACTACCCTAGCTGCTACCCTAGCATTGTCACTACCCCTATACCGTCCGTGAAACTAGTATCTGCATCCTTTCTCTCCTCTCCATCTACCTTTATTTCCTTTTACTCTATCTCTTTCCTTTACTCCTATTTATCTAATTAAGCAGCGCCAGGCTTGCATTCCCCTTAGTCCTTAGCCGAATAAAGGCGACAATGCTTTCACGTCAAGTGATGGAATTCTCATCATTAAAGGCCGGCAACGCATCAGCTAGCCTTTTATTCATGCAGATGTCCGTTGGCATTGGTAGTCACTTGGGTGAAACCCCTGCTCGTTTGCTCCTTGTAACATTAAAAAAATGTATTAGGAAATATATTATTTTTTAATTCTTCTATACTAATTGAATAAACTTTATGGCTATCGCTGTACACGATTTATTAGTACATTTAGATTGACTCAAAGGAATAACAAAAATTAAATTATTAGTTAAATGCGCAGAAATTTAAACCTCTATTTGTAAATATTTTGGGGAACTTGAAATAAACAACACTAAGAACAGAAGCGAAAGGATATTTTTTATATTCAGGTGCAGACGGATAGGGAGCCGTTTTGTTGTTTAATACAACTTCAAGAATTATTATTTTGAAGTGAAAATTTCTTAAAGTGCATTGGAAATTGTTTGATATGGTAAAAACCGTTGAACTTGCGACACTGTCACCGTCACCGACACGTCGTATTTTTAAGGTTTCACTTCTGTCGTCACTCCCGGAGTGCCACTATGGCAATAAGGATATTTGCCAATTTAGAGCAGTGATACTTAAATTTAATAGTAAGCAATTCGATAGTCTGAGATCGGGTGATAAACTCAAGTATTTTTTAGTTTCATTAAAATTTCATATCTCTTTTATAGGAAAATAAATACATAAATATATACAGGACTATATGACACACGGACGTCTGTTCTTAAGGTAGACAAATTAATGCTTGTGTTATAGGTTACAGACGCCTGTTATACACACATATATTTTTTTAGAAATATACACATACATCCATGTGTACAAATTTTCGCGCTTATAATATTAGTAGGATATGTTGTCTGGAAATTTATCCTCATTAATTGTTAAAGAACGTCTTGGACGGACGTTTACTATCCGTCCTGAGGGTGATATTGAATTTTTGATGATGTTGGAGAAAGAAGACGGAGAAAACATTTTTTCCGAAAGAACTGAGGAACATAAATTAAATTTCCGAAATAGTGGTTTAGTCCCAAAGTGATCTTAAGGTGGAACTTTCTCGCTTTCTCCTATAAAATATGGTTAAGGTGTCAATGGATTAGGAATCGCATCTAAATAGTTTTTGAAAAATTTGGAGATGAGCTCGCAAAAATTACATAAGTTACATACAATTAATTGATACAATAAAAAGAGGTTTGTTTTTTCGCTTATATCTCAAGAACTATTTGAGATATTTCAAATCTGAAAATATATTCAAGGAGGAAATGTCTTAACAAATATCTCCTGGATTACGAATCCATAGAAACCTCAACCACATTTTTATTATAAGGCGAAAAAAGATCATTCTAAAAATCACTTGCTGTCTAAATTATACGACTATGGTATAAATTCGTTTAGAGATAAGTATTAATTTAGTTTATTATTTGCTATTAAAGATTAGTGGCAAAATTTCATCAAAATAGGTTAAGCAGCTTCAGAGTTTATGCCGAATAAAACTGACACGAGATAATCGTCTTGTCTGTAATTACTTAATGTACAAAAACACGCCACTGAATAGACGGCTTAGTATGAAATACAGTCTATATAAATTGTCTGCAACTCTGTATTCAAAATAATTTATATATAGTGCTTATATTAAAATACGAATTTAATTATTATTAAACTGATCTTATGTATATTTGTAAATTAATTAAATATTAGTATTTTAATATATACTAAATACTATTATGTCACTTTAATAATTAAATGATTAAACTTTAATGACGACCACAATTAATTTTTCTTCTCCCTTAAATGACGATTTATGCGATAAATCGGATTAAAACCGATTTTGTGTTCCATGCGCTGGCCAGTTGATAAATTTTTCTATGTAAAAAAAATTGTACCTTTTACAAACTTAGGTACTCTTTTAGAGAGACGAATTCTTAATGCCTTTATTTATTTGCATCTTGGAGTCAAAATCAGGGACTCACATCGGTGTAGGGGTGGATGTGTGGACTTTAGGTGGAAGGATCTAGGTCAGGGGTCGGCATCATTTTGAGTCGGAGGAGCCAAAAATAAGAATTTACAAAATTTCAAAGTTTTTAAAGAACAACAAAAAAATTTCATGCTAACAATAAATAGTTTTTTTTAAAAACAAACTTAAAACTACATACATTAAATCGCATAAAAAAGCTTTTAATAAAAAAAAAGCTAATGTTACGACGGAACCCTTTTGGGAAGCAAAATACTTGATGGAACCCTACAATAAAACAATTGTTTTTATAAGTGTATTTCTTTACCGTATCACGGGCCAAATAGTGTCCCGGACGTTTGGGAGGCGTGCGTGGGGCCGAAGCCAACACGTAGAGGCCCTTTAGACAATTTAATTTATATGTGATGTGACACTAGCCGGCGATTATCCCTGTATACACTATACAAATGCACCCAAGGACAATCCCCGGTTAGTGTAGGACTATTGTACAATATGGAAACTAAATGCTGGGCTATGGGATGAGGTGCTAATGGGCTGGTAAATGGGTTATAGAAGGAGCTATGGCGTCTGCCCGACCAACGTGGAAATGATGGAAAAATGGGCAGACGGAGACTAGCCAACTCAGTTAATGGGCCCTATAAAACGGTTGCTCGTACGGTGCAACGATAGGGCAACACTTGGTGAGCGGCTTAAGGGTGGAGAGTGTCCCTGGAGGTTAAACAGATCACTGGGTCATGGTATTCCAGTCCCCTCACTGTCACTTGTCACTTACGGCGAAACACCTGCACCCTCAGAGCATAAAGCTCTCGCGACTCCACTCTGGCCGGCCGGTTAAGGCAAGCCAGAGGTGGGGGATCTGTTCCTCGTCAGTGTTCACTCCGACCGGCCAGTGAAGGCAAGCCGGAGAGGAAGAACAGGGCCTTCCCCCGGGAGCACTCAGGTCCGTGGGGTCGCTACCCCCCAACAGCGCGCCTCGAGCTGCCCTGCGGATTTATTATTATTATTATTATTATTACTTTTGACTGGCAAAATACATATATACCTACGTATTCCAAATTTCAAAAACACATTTTAAATAGTTATATAAATATTAACGTCCAAAAATCGTGATTTTTATCACTGACTGATCTATAGATAAAAATTCTAACCTACTTCTAGATGACCTAAAACTTGATATTTGGAACCAAGGTAGACTTTTATACATATGCTAAGGAAAAACTCTGAAAACTTAAAATAATTGATATTAAGTATGAAAAAATTAATAATAACGTAATCTATGAAAATAAGGCCAAATAATATTAATAAATTAATAATTTATCTACAAAAAGTAATGATATCCCATCAAAAACATATATGTAAAATGAGAGCCAAGTTCAATATTGAGTACCTACTAGGCCATTCCCAACTTCACCGTCAAAAGTATTGAGATCTAATCGGTTGCCAAGTTCTATGTTCACTCGGGATATCATTCAATTTCAAGATATGACTTGGCTATTTTTTACTGATAAACTATATATAACCTAATAGTATAAGTACAGTACAAAAAAAAACTAACTTGCAAATATAATATAGTCCGTACGTAAAAAATAGCCGAGTCATATCTTGAAATTGACTGATATAATATTCCCTTTTCCCCTCCTACTAAGCTTAAATTAAAAGCTTGTATTAGGAGTGGGTGCGACAATACCCCTACGGCAGTGGGGTTTGAACCGGGCACCTTGCGGATTTCGGTCAATACTTTATACCGTTGAGCTACTGAGGCTCTAAAACTAAATTAAGTATAGATTTTTTCACAAGCAAAATCACGGGCATTACCTAGTCGCATTGAAAATACAACGGTCTTTTGTACTGTTCAATTGCCAAAAATTTCGAAGGCGGTCTGCCGCTGACAGATGTATGAATGGGTAATAAGAAATATATAACATGAGCAAAACCGAATTTTGTCAACGTGATCATTTATTTCAAGTGATGATGAATTTTTAGAGACATTCGTACAAAAAATGACTTTGTTTTTTAACGAACAATAGGTGGGATGTTGTATTTGAAGCAGTCGGGCGTTACTTTGTGGGGATCCATGACAAGCAGGTATTTTTGTAAGAGTTACATGTACCGCACGTTTAGTTATAAACTGACCGATTACGTTTTGGATCTAAAGTGAGTTAATGAAACAGGCAGCTTCGTTTCAACGTCCTCTATCAGTCAATCTAAGAATTATTTCTATATCTCCATCCAACACTGAGATACAGCTATATTTGTATTAAAACACATAAGTTGTTACTGCAATTCCGGTTTTGTCGAATTATAAGCGGAATAAGTCGTAAATAACACAACCTTTTTAGCGATTTCCTAAAAATCTGCTTTTTTGAGTTAGGTCTCTTTCTGACTGAGCATGCTATATATTTTATTTTAACACACACACAAACACGCACACACGCACGCGCGCGCGCGCACCCACACTCACACGCGAGCATACACACACACACAAGTATACACCTTTAATGAGTAATAGAAATTAATATTTATCAAGCCTGGACTTCAAGAGGCTTAGGCTCGTGGTTGGTGGAAGGATCGAAGGAGGGTTTTTGTTGTGTATTTATGGACAACGATGTATCCTAATTTGTATGGCATACGATTGGTAGTAGAGTCGCGTAGTAGAAAAAAAATACACCTTAACTCGTCATTAAAGGCCGGCAACGCATCTGCTTGCCTCCAGGTCGTGCAGATGTCCATGAGCGTCAGTAGTAATTTAGCTGCCTGCTCCTTTGACTTTAACATAAAAGAAAGAAAAAAAAAAACAAAAATATAAAATCAAGTATATAAGTTTGATTATAGGCAAATATAGTTATTGGCAAATGAAGGTCCATGCAGTAATTTGAGAAGTGCTCCTCTGATGCGCTGTCAACATATAAAAGAAGATCTCGTGATGATAACAGTTAAGTTTGTCTAAAGGTGGGTTAAGACCAAACGAGCGTAGAGCTAGAACAAGAGCATGCTGTTTCGATCTTTCTACACACCTAGTTCTATTTTGAAATAATAAAAGCCAAATGAAAACAAACAAGAAATATCAGGCAATGCGTTACGCAAGAGGGCCTATTTCTTCTCCCTAGCGTTATCCCGGTCTAGTACCTGGTTGCGCTTAAATTCTGACGTCATGACGAAATTACCACAACCTATACAATCTCATGACTTATATCACTCAGTGATCGGGACCCAATGTTATACTTGCCTTCTAAAACACGGTGCAGTTCGGATATTTGAAAACTAGTGTTAGAATGATCTACTCTTCTATCACTCGGTCGTGGCAAGAACTGCTTAACTTAGCGATCTACTCAAATGCTGGCCAGTCTTAGCTCGCCCCAAACTTACTTCCTCTGCAATTTACGCGGACCCTGGTACTAGACCAGGGTAACGCTAGGAAGAAGAAGAAGAAGATTGTGGAAGACTTAGAGTTGTCTTAATTTAAATGATTTTCTTTTACAGAAACGCGACGTGCCCGATTACCTGTGCGGCAAGATAAGCTTTGAAATATTGAACGAGCCGGTGATAACGCCGAGCGGCATCACATATGAAAAAAAAGACATCGAGGAACATTTAGAGGTGCGTATTTGTGATTTACCATAAATTGTGATGTACTATAGACAAACCTCTCTCTCTCTCTGTCTATGGTTAATCCATTCGTATATATATCTTATACTAGCGGACTCGACAGACGTTGTCTTGCCCGAATTCAGGCTAGTCTTTTATAAGCCAATATTAATTAATCTCCTTTATGTCTTTCCATAAAAGGTGCCACTGGCCGAATCTGTATATATAAAAAATTATGTTTGCCTGTATGTCCTTTATAGAATTGTAGTACTATGCATTTGATCATGTGATGATCTTTAGCAAAGTTGTTGTGTATGAGCCAGGGAGGGTTTTGCCGGACGAAAATGAATTTCCCAAATGTATGTAAGCGCATAACTTCCAAACGACTGCACCGAATTGGATAATTCTCTTTTATTGTTGTGTTCATTATTGTTAGAACAAGCTTTGTATATTGAAAATGTCTGTCTGTCCGTTTGTTACGGAGAAGAACGAAGAGTTTTAAAAAATATTGGGAAAGGGAATGAGAAGGAGAAAGGGAAAGGAAATGGAAACTGGTCTAATAAATAATATTTGTAGGATAATAGAATGTAGTTAACAGTAAGTAAGTAACTCCACCTTCAGGCAGGACAACATCTGCCGGGTCCGCTAGTGTTTTATTAAATAATGGTTTACATACTACGTCAGTCAAATGGTCTAGTACAAACGTCATGTATTTGAAGTAATCTGAACTTACCTTCTCTCCAATAACTCTTCCGTTTTTTGGAAGATACGTAAAGCAGTGGGTCCTGATAAAAGTCACTGAGCGATATTTGTGGTGAGGGTTTTTGAGAATTTGAAGCTGACATATACCAGTTTTTCTTATTAGTATCAATATCAATTAAGTATCAATTAAAAAGGCGGTCGTGGCCTAATCAGTGGCTGGCATTTGAGTTGATCGTTGAGTTAAGTTGCTCTGGCTGCGACCGGGTGATAGATGGGTGACCCATTCTAGCACTGGTTCATATTTGATATATCTATCAAATATGAACCAGTGATATTGGCACTACTACTGCTTCCTATTAAAAGTATCATCAATTAGGAAAGAATAATATTCCTAAGTCAGATCTCATCCATAATAATCCGTCCACAAAAGATTTTTCAGAAAATTTTCCCTTCAGTACGCAAAGGGATTAGTGCCGGTTAATGTTCTGCAAAAAGATATATCATATAGACGCACAGAATTTAAGCGGACCACATAACCTACATATATAGAAAACTGATCTAATAGACATGGACATGTTTCGGTTAACCACTAAAAGGGTCTGGTTTGGGATTGCACGCATGAAAAAGATTGGGTGCCTTTATACGATACGACCACGATATTTTTATTTATTCGCTTACGATCAGTCGATTAAACCAGGGGTCGGCAACCTTTGGCAGGCAAGGGCCACATCGTTTAAAAATTAGATGCCTACGGGCCACATTTTAAAGACACACTTGTAAAATAATTATATGGAAACAGGTATCTACTTATCTATTTATGTAGGTAAGCAATATTACTACTACTACTACTACTCCTCTGGCGCAACGATCCAAAGAGAGTCTTGGCCTCCTAAACAAGAGAACGCCATCGGCCCCGATCCTGCGCCACCCTTTGCCAGTCTGAAACTCGGAGCTCACGCAGGTCAGACTCCACGGCGTCTTTCCAACGGTACCGGGGATGGCCAACTGGGCGGCGGCCGATCGGAGTTCCGAAATAAGCCTTCTTCACTTGTCGATCCTGACCCATCCTCTGGCCGCCGCCGCCGCCGTGAGGCCCGCGCTGGGCCTCACGGCGTAGGGCAGCGTCCCCCGGGTGGCGGATAGGGGAATGGTCGGTAGTACAACCTAGCTACGCTATCCGGCTAAGTCCGGTGGACTCGCTGACCAAAGTAGGATGTGGTCCTCCGGCATTTTGGGAGTTTTGCGATGGGCTGACGACCCGTCCATGTAAAAAGCAATTTGTTACGAATCCGACAAAAAGCAATATTAAAAAATTCTAAATATTAGAAAAATACGGCACAACTTTACACTTGTGTTATGTAATTAACTAACTATTATTTATATAAGAAATAGATTGCCATTTATAAATAATCGCGGTCCACAAAGAGAGGGGTTGTGGGCCACATGTGGCCCGCGGCATACGCGTTGCCGAACGCTGGATTTTACAATCAGCCGGACCAAAAATGTCACAATTTTATCTTCCCCCGCCCTTCCCCCCCCCCCGTCGCCCCTGAAAAGGGGTTCCCCCCCCCCCCCCCCCCAGCATTTCCAAACTATTAGACACAGAGACTTGAAATTTTCCATGTTGATAGAACATGCTAAAACTCATTAGGAAAATTATTTTGAACGAAATCGGAAAACAACTTTTGAAGTTATTTTAACAAATACATTTATAACGTATCAGATACAGAACCCTTCTTTAGAAGCGTGTCTTGACACGCTTTTGGCCATTTTTATTATATTTATTGCAGCAATGAATCTCTAAAATAGATAATAGAATAGGAAAACGGAGCATTGGTCGTGGTAGCAAGCAGATGGGTCGACGACATATTATCTGTCGCTGGTCGAAAATGAATCAATTTGGGTCAAGACCATAAGGAGTGGTACAAGCGTGGAGAGGCCTTTGCCAAGTAGTGGGAGAGAAAGGGCTGTGGATGATGATGATGAATCCCATACTTAGCGTGTCCTCTTCTTATTCCTAGCTTTATCCTAGGTAAAGTATCAGTTAAATTGCATAGGATGCGGTTAAGGTGAGAGTTAAGATGACCGACTATTGTCTAACATCATCCCCGGAACCGCCACAATCTCCAGACCATTCATATCACTCAGTGACATTAATCGGGTCCCACGACATTACGTGCCTTGCTAAAAACACGCTGGAAATCAGATATACGAAAAGTGTTAGAATTTTTCACCGATCTATCACTCGTTCGTAATAAGAACTACTTTACCTAGCGGTCAACTGAAATGCCGGCTACTAATAAATAAACTCCTCTTAGTTAACGTCAATATATGTCATTGAAGTGAAATTTTTTCTTGCACACTTGACATAGAGAGTTAGCTGGCGAATGCGTGTCGACAGCGTTACCAAAGGTGTGATCGGATGAGGCGAACGATATGACTAAGTTTAAGTCGACTTTAGACTTTATCAATTTTATCATACTATATAGATCTAAAGAAGTTTTAATTCAGTCGCGTGGTCTAAAGCACACTTATTTTGTTTGCAGGTGAAGATTTTAGTACCTAATTCGACGGCAGGAATGATAATAGGCAAGGGCGGCAACTATATCAAACTAATTAAGGAACAGAGCGGCAGCTACGTGCAAATCTCACAGAAGGCCAAGGAACTGTCTCTGCAGGAAAGGTGCATCACCGTTGTTGGTGAGTGCATGACATTTTCTATTTTTTGCATTTTTTTATGTTACGTTAAGAGGCCACGGTTACAAACGACCAGAGAGTAAGTGACATATGCATCACCAAAACACACCCTGATAAAAGATTTCCTAAAACAAAACAAGATTTATTGATATGATAACATCTTATAAATCAATGAACATTGACTGCATGCACGAAAAAGCATGACTCGGGTCACCCATCTATCACCCGGTCGCAGCCAGAGCAACTTAACTTAGCGATCGACTCAAATGCCGACCACTGATTAGTCCACGACCTCCTCGAACGAGAACGAAGCAAGACTTATTTAAGTAAAACATTTACTGACGCCGTTTTTATTAGGCCCGGTCCAGCTTACTCTTGTAGATTGCCACCTTAGGTATAATAAAGACATCCCATTTATTATACCCAGTGCTATCATTATCATAATTTAAATTTACTTATCGGTACAAGATAGCAAGATATATATGTTCGTTCACTGCTGGACATAGGCCTCTCCTAGAGTGCGCCATTTTTCCCTGTCTTCGCCTTGACGCATCCAGTTTTTGCCAGCGACCTTTCGCAATTCGTCACTCCACCTAGCTGGAGGGCGTCCTACACTACGCTTGCTGAGTCGCGGTCTCCACTGAAGGACTCGAAGAACAATTTATATGTATCCTTTTTTTATCCACATGAGAGATAAAGATTTATTTTTATTTTTTTATAAAGAATATTAGGAATACTTTTTAGGTATGTCTAATATTCTACTAAGCTACTACCTACTAAGCTTAAATTTAAAGCTTGTATTAGGAGTGGGTGCAACAATACCCCAACAGCGGTGGGGTCTGAACCGGGTACCTTATACCGTTGAGCTATTGAGGCTCGGAAAAGAAATATTATTTGACTCATATTATTATTTCACGAGTTATACCAAACACAAAAAAGGCGTATAGTATATTTACTGGCGGACCAAACAGACGTTATCTTGCTCGTTTTACGGTCAGATTAAAGGTCCGGTGCGAACACCATCTTTTGGAAGGATTCCGAAGGTATCACCAACTCTGCTTTTATTTCTATTACTAAAACCTTTCCAGAAATAACAGGAATAATAAAAAAAACAAATAGGAGTCAAATAGACACAGCCGTTTTCGAGGTAAAGCGAGAAACATGCCTTACTAATATTTTTATTCTAGATTGAAGTAAATTAAGTACTGTATATAGTGTGATGAATCCAATCAACGTTTTTTTCTTTCCTTCTTTCTAATTTAGATTAAATATTGACAGCAGCGCCACCTGCCGGGTCTAATTTCTCTGCAAACAATCTCAATCTAGGAACCCCTTGGAATATACACACAAAATGTGGTCCGGCTTTTACACTAAATTTTTACGTCTTTTCCACTCAATTCCTATTCTCATGAAAGAATGATTTCATCAATTTATACGATGACAAAAACTTTTATTTCCTCGTAGGACGCTAAAAGGGCGAGCCTATAATCTTATAGAACCCCGGATAAAATGTGGTAATTTCTGAAATTCCACCGAGTGCTAATATTACCTGAGGAGAACGTTGCCTTTTAAATGAGCTTACGAGATGTGCGGGAAACTCAAAATTAAAGATAACAACGCGTTGAAGCTGAGTTTTTATAAAGGTCTATTATCTCATGATAAATAAATATATATATACAAGACTATATGATACACGGACGTCTATTCCTAAGGTAGACAACTTAATTCATGTGTTATAGGTAACAGACGCCTGTTATAAGACAAATATTTTTTTTTGTGGAAATATATTAATATATACATATTTATAATACACCCAGACTCGAGGCGGGAATCGAACCCACGGCCCCTGGAGCGGAAGGCAGGGTTACTGCCCACTGCGCCAACGGGCCAGCCAAATGATATTAATATACATTATTTTAATTAATTAAACAATAGAAATTTATTTATTACGTTTTTCAATAGAGCCTCCTGAAATATCGAACCCTAAAGTCGAAACTGATGTTGAAGTCGTGGAGGGGCAGTTAGTTGAGTTGGCATGTTCAGCTCGCGGCGAGCCTGAACCAGAGGTGATATGGCGTCAGAATGATCAAATTATTAGTGAGACTAGAAAACACATAGACGAGTACGGTTTGAGGTATGTAATAAGCAATAATGGTACGACAATCTAATCTGATAGATCAATCTGCCTATACCATGACTCAAATACATATATTTAATCAAATGTTAATTTATTTTTACTTTAATATCGGGACATATATATAACAGTAACTTATAAAAACTTGCCAAAAATTAAATATAATCAATAGCTTCTTGATCTCAATAATTAAGTTTGTTATAGATATTTTTGTATCGCCCAGAAGTGGGTACATGTGTGTATTGTTTGCATAATGCAAATGAATAAAAAATGTTTTACATTTTTTATTCATTTATTGCAGCATATTCTTTATACATAAACATAAATCTCATTAAACGTTGATTAACACTATGCTTCCCAGAAAAATGTACGAAATGTAGACAACAAGAAGACGGAATAGAAGTGAAACGAATCGTCAAAGGTGTCGGTGACGGTGACGTCAAAGTCAACCGTTTGGTGACGATGACGCGAATTCCTTGATTTTTATTCACCCAACCAGTACACATATATGCACAGTATACCTAAATCTTATAGAAATTTTTCGGTGACGGCGATGCGAATTCAATTGTTTTTTCCCAAGTCAAAAAAGGCCCAAAGTGCCTAAAGTTTTCACTTCAATAACAGGATTTCTGTGTGATACCTTTCTTCTTTTAATTTATGTATCAAATTTATCTGTATTGGACCACATAATTATTTTGACATTTTATAATACAATGAAATTGTTTTCAGATTTGTGGCCAACTTAACCGATTTTGGAAATTACAGTTGCGAGGTTACGAATGTGGTTGATCCTGCCAGTAGTTATATGCTTGTCTCAAAGATTAAGCCATGCATGTCTCAGTGCAAGCCGTATTAAGGCAGGGTGTAGTACTTGTAGAACTTACAGTTCCATGGGAGACCAACATCACTAAAGACCACCTGATAAAAACGAACAAGTACTTTGACAATAGTAAATTTTTTATTATTTTAAGATGCCAAAAATAAAATCTATCCGCAACACATTACTGTACCAAATTTCATGCATTTATGATCATAATTGTAGAAGTTAGTTACGGCAGTCACACAAACGGACGGACGGACAGACTGAGCGAAACTATAAGAGTTCCTTGTAGTTCTATGAAAAAAACACGCTTTTTTTTCTTCAGCTTTGTTTGTGTATGTAAGTCAATTTTTGAACTCGACCTTCAACCATTTTAAGCGGCCTGATTATTAAAAAAAATTTTACTCATCAAGGTCAAAGTCAAACAAAAGAGTTTATGGAATTCATATATAGATTATCGGTATTTGTCAATGGCCTCTTACGTACCTACTTACGTTAAGTGTACAGGATAAGTTATGTTTGAACGAACTAAAACCACTTGAGAAGCACTCACCAATAAATGGAAAAGCCAGGTTTATTACGTACCAAAACTTTTGCACTACTAATATACCAAAGATCAGGGCCGACCCTACTATAAAGCGACCGAAATGATCGCTCCAAGGGCCGAATTCCAGGGGACGCGTTAGCTAGGGGTGACTCTTAATATGCGATCATTTTAAATATATAGCGTAAACTCTTTATAACGTCGTTCGTTATAACAAAACTCCCTATTACGTAGACATTAGGCCAATTTGGTTGGCCCGGTACATTAGTACACACTTTACAGTGCAACAGCCATTCTCTATAACGAAAAAATAGGTTTATATTAGCTTAGATGTCGGCAAATATTTACAAGAGTATTTAATAGTTTACTTGTGTTTATAATTAGCTTGCAAAAGGTTCCGACTAAATCTTTGATGGAACGAAATTTCAACAAATTCTTATTGCTTCCCGAAGGTGATTCCGCCACATCCCAAAATATGAATATTTAAGAAAATACAAAACAAATAATGACATAGTAAAGAACGTAAACAAAATTAACAGATTATATATGTTCCCAATATTATAATTATTATATTTGTATATTTGTTTCATTTTTTTTTACTATATTAATTTGCAATGTCCTGATTAGGCTTCATGTACCATTATGTGTAAGCAAATTACGAATAAATGATAAATCATATCTGGTTATAGGTGCTGCCTTCATATTACAAAACCTCTTTATAACGAATAAAAATGTTCGTTTCCTTCAGATTCGTTATAAAGAGTTTATACTGTATTTTGTATAATAATATAAACAGGGCAAGTAAGGTATCCGCCATAATTCGATCTCGCTCCATCCTAAAATTTACCTTGGGCTGGCACTGTTAAGGATCAAAAGCGTTGCTGGCCAAGTTCGCAATTTCGTAATGTTTATTGTAATTTAGTGTCCTTATTTCTTTTGAAATATTGCTGTTTAATGGAAAAAAAAGGTCTGTTTTATTGAATGATTTGAAGTTAATATTAATTTTCTTATAGACTAACTAGTTGACTGTCAGCGAATTAAGCTATCGAGAGAGATTTTCTAAAGTGATTTATTATATTAGTGTTTAAATTCTGTTTGTATTGTTACAGTCTCCTTATTTCCGGGAAGGTTTAAAAAAAACAAAATGCAAAAGATTGTGTAAATATATTTAGAAATGCAGACTTGTTCGATATTTCAGAATATTTCAAATATAGAATATGTTCGTATTTTCGCCATGTAAAATTAATAGTTTGTATAACATTCGACCAGTGTCTGTGTGAGAGATTGGTTAATAGACTAAGAAGACTCGAGCCAAAATTCGGGTAAGACTACGTCTGTCTGGTCCGCTAGTTTAAGTTATAATTATACATTCCATCCCTTTTGGAAATATACTGCAGCTAGACATAGCTCAAAGTGTTTGTACATTTTTGTCCTTGAAGTTCACAAAGTACTACAAAACTTTGTACAGTTACACAAAGTCCCCGGCCACGCTACATGAACATTCAAATGATTATTCAAATGAAGCTATATCTGGCTCCGGCATTAGGGAAATATAGAAGTCTATCGGTCCGCTAGTATACATTATTATATATAATACGTTAGTATAAATAATAAATGAATATATACAGGACTATATGACACACGGACGTCTGTTCCTAAAGAAGACAACTTAATGTCTGTGTTATAGGTAACAGACGCCTGTTAAACACAAATACTTTTTTTTAGAAATATATAAATACATACATATAGATAATACATCCAGACTCGAGGTGGGCATCGAACCCACGACCCCCGGAGCGTAAGGCAGGGTCACTGCCCACTGCGCCAACGGGTCAGGCACGGGCCATAAATCATAATTATACAATCTATCCCTTTTCGAAATATAGAAGTCTATTGGTGAACGGAAAGAATTATCTATATCTTCTTCGACGGCCATTGGTGGGAGTCCATATATCGTAACATGGGCCCACCTTTGCGGGTCCATTCGCGCTATAGTACGCATATATGCCCAGCCAATTCCCACTTGAGCTTTGCTGTTTTTTTTTCGTTAATAAATTACAAATATTTAAAGCAACGTGCGTTGTCATTTATATAAATAATAACTTCACATGACTGTTAGCTGTTTCGTAAGTCTAGCATTACAGTGTAATAAATTGAAGTCACCGAGGGGTATCGTAAAATGTGACAAGAATCCGTTCATATGTCACCGCTAGTCCAAGAACTAGACGCATTAAAATATACTAGAGATCGCTTGGTGGTCGCAATTTGGCCATAAACGTTAAGATTTGCATAATATGTGCTTAGTTAAAGCTATATACAAAATTTCAATTCTTTGTACAACGACACGTTACAAAGAGCAAAGGAGTAGACAGCAGGCACCTAAGTGCCTACCAACGCCCATGGACATCTACACCACCAGAAGGCTAGCAGAAGCGTTGCCGGCCTTTACTGACGAGTTTAGGCCATCGGGAGGTCTCACAAACCGAACGAAACGCGTCAACTGTACCATCCCTTGACGTTGACATTGTAATATTTGACAATTAATATATTTGCCGTCGTCATGTCTATGCCTCGATACAATTTTATAGTAAAAGGTATACATGTATGTGTACAAATCTTTGTGTTGGTGTGCGAGTGGTTTTATTTTACCAATTTAATATATGTGGCATAAAGCAAAAAATATTTAAATTCGCTAATAAATTCGCTCATACTTAAATAGTGTTAAATTTCATAATCCTCCGTGCGCGCAATTTTCCTAAAGGGGTGCCGAAAGTACCATGTATGGATCCTTAAAGGATTAGAAAAATTGAATATTTATTCTATTGTATTGTGAAATATCTATATATTAACATGTGAAAGGAAAACTTAACAAACAAAGATTAAATAACTTTTGATCAATCCGTGACTTAAAAGTCAAATTGATATATTTTTTGTAATATCTAAAGCTTTTTAAAGTTTAATTATAGGTAACAAAAGTCTTAAGTATACCCCAAAGTTTTCCAAGCGTGTTACAAAAATGAAATAAAATAAAAATAAATGAATTTTTGTAAGTAAGTTAAGTAAGATTAATTCTATAAAGATTCAATTATTTATTTTGCAGATTTAACAACCAATTCCTCTGGAATTGCAACATAACGATTGAAACATTAATAACAGTAACATTAAAGGACAAAGATAATAAAAAGTGAGGTTAAGTAATATAAACAACAATGTTAAATTTCCTAGTTACTGCAATTAAATTGTCTTAATTAAATTTCATCATTTGTCTTAATAAGTGGAAATAATAAAGAATAAAATTCAACACTGATTAACGTCTCAGAGTGTAAGATTGTTTTTCCCATACATTTCCTTATTCACTGGAAAAGATAAAAAACCAAATGATGAATGAAGCAGGAAGGAAGTTTGACGCACAATTACATTGCGTAAGCATTGTACTGTTTGAAGGAATAATAAAAAGATGATTTTTATATTCACAAAAGGATTCTCCAGGGCGTGGATCTTCCTTTTTAACATCCCGATAACTAATTGGATCAACTACGGCTACGGAATCCTAGACTATAGCTGCTATTGTACCTCCCCCTATATCGCCCATGACAGTCGTTTCCGCGTCTTATTTTTCCTTTCCATTTATTTCTATATCATTATACTTCATGCCTTATTCCTTTAGACTTATATCTATTCATCTATTAGAGGGTAGCGCCACCCTTGCAGTCCTTGGTCTGCCGCCGAATTGGGCTGGGCTGGCACGTCCGATAAACAGAAACTCTCTCTCTTAGGATCGGCGTGAAGTGGCGGTAATACTGTCACGTCAAGTAATGACGTGGCATTTGTGGGAAAGCACACCAAGGTGAAAGGTTTCGGCGAGGAATGAAATGTGCGAGCGTAGGTCGAAATGCTCAACCACCGCAAAGGAAGATCTTCGTGTCCGGGCTAGTTGGAGTTGCCCAGGGCGGCCGCGCCTCGCTGACAGTTGTTCTTCGGAAGGTCTATATATAGTAATCTTAAGTAGAATCTTCGCTAGCGTGAGTTGTTTTGTATGGGGATTATCAGTGTTTGTACTGCGGTCGTCGTCATCTGTACAGCGCCATCTAGTTTGCTGATGACCAATTCTCGGCTAATCCCATTTTGGACATACATATTATTTATTTATAGCCTATTTTTTCCCACAGCAGGCAAAGGCCTCCCCTCCCTCTTTCCATGACGTTATGTTTAAGGCTATGCGTTGCCAATCTCTATTATAACGATCCAAGTCATTGCTCCATTTAATTCTTGGTCTGCCGCGATGTCTTTTCCAATCGAAGGTCCATAAAGTGGAGATTTTTGTCCAAAGATCATCCGACATACGGTAGACATGTCCAGCCCAATCGTACTTTAGCTTGGCCGCTATTTGGGCCATGCATATATATATGGACTATCTATGGAGATATATATTCACTGGATATCTCAGCACAGGTGAGATATCCAGGGATACATAAATTTAAGGTGTTTCCCATAATTGTTTGTAATTCATATTGAACTAAACTGAATTTGTATTTGTAAATAAATAAACTTTTTGAATTTGAATTTGAATATGTAATATAATTAAATTTGACTTCTCGCTTCTGACTGGTGCGTTGGCGTAGTTGGCAGTGGCACATGCCTTCTGCTCCGGAGTTGTGAGGTCGATTCTCGCCTCGAGCCTGGTCGTGTTATATATAAAAAGTATGTATTTAAATATTTAAACAAAACAATTGTGGAATACATTCGGCTTTCTTTTACAGAGCTAGATAAAGAGATTCTAAGTGGGTCACGCAACTTTGTCTGATTTTTTTCTGTCTTCTATCTCCTAATCTGTATAAATAAAAGCGAGAGGACATCTTACATGGAATCTCGACAACCGTAGGATGTACTAAAATAAAATTCGGCAGGGGGGTAGTTTAATGGCAGAAGAATTAGGAGCAAAAAAATAATCTAGTAAAATTTTTACCTAATATTTCACGCACTTAGTCGCAGGCAGGGCCGGCCCTACTATAGGGCAAACGGAGCGGTCGCTCCAGGCGACGAGTTTCATGAGGCGCCTCAGCCAGGGGCTACTCTTAATATGCAATTATTCTATATATATTTTATATTAAAAAATATAAATAGGGTAGATAAGGGAGCGCCATAATTGGATCTCGCTCCATCCTAAAATTTATTTCGGACCGGCATTGGCCGCGGGTAACAGGTACTACATAATAATGTCATTTTTTTATATGTATGGTAGTCGCTACAAGCTCTTGGACTATAACCTTTCAAGTAAACTAACGTTAAAAAGCATTGCACGTCGTCTACCTCGGAAAAGTGTTACAGTTTTGAATTTCCTTTTCTTCACTCTAAAAAATGAGATTGTTAGAGCACATTTACATATTTCTATGATACACGTAAGAACAAGTAAAGTTCATTTATTGTTTGGGGAGCTTTAAAGCGTCTGACAAAAGTTCTGGAGCAATGGAAGGCGTCTGAAACTTTTCATATTACTTGAGAGTAATATTCTACATAATATCAGTTAAGCAACTCTTTAAGTCATCTTTTTAGAGTTACAACTCTAGAAGTATGCAGGTGTTGCATAAGTACATGAGACTCTACTTAAACCTTACTCTCTTATTAACCTAACTAACCTAATCTTTCAGAAAGTATGTAATGTCTTACGGCCCTGGGATCTCCGTCTATATCAACTTTGAAAAACAGGAAAGTTTTCCATTTGAATGTTTTCTATTAAAATTTGTTTCGCTCCTTCGGAAACTTGTTACGTATGTTTTTATTTACGAATAAGCCCTGTGACGCGTTGAATTCTATAAATTTGGTTCCAATGGCATTTTTTTTCTGGGGAACCTTAATTCTATTGCTAAGATTAAAGTTCCTATATTATTCTTTATAACATCTACTCTCTAATTAAAGTCTCGTCATAGTCGGTCCGGCCGTTTCGAAGATAACCCGTACATAGACACAGGCAAGACCTAATATCTCTAGAGAGAGGCTCCAATATGAGGGAAAGTTAGAATTTTGGACAGTTGAAGAAGATTAGAGTTATTCTCAAAAAGTACGATGCTGATGAAATCGGTTTTAAGCTTTATGTAAGTATAACATTTTAATTTACAATGTTGCCACGAAATAGCGTATTGTCAAAAAGATCTTAAAAGTCACGTCTCTAACTCTACATGTCGTAACTTCACTGACTTATTTAATATAAATAATAAATATATACAGGACCATATGACACTCGGAGGACGTCTATTCCTAAGATATAGAACTCAAAGCCTGTGTTATAGGTAACAGACGCCTGTTATACACAAATATTTTTTTGTAGAAATATATAAATACATATACATAATACACTCAGACTCGAGGCGGGAATCGAACCCACGACCCCCGGAGCTGAAGCAGGGTCACTGGTCCCTAAGTCGTATCCGTTCGGAAATACAGACGCTGGTAATTGATTCCACAGAGGAATTGTGCGAGGTATGAAGTTATGTGGATGTGGATGGAAAAAAGGTGACCGTGTGTTGATAATCCTATGTATTTACATATAGGCTTAGTGGTTAATGAAGTGCCTTAATTAACCACTAAGCCTATATGTTCAGTCAAAGTATTATCCCTATTGGCATTACACCCACAATATTATCCAAAGGAAACGACAAACGCGGTGTGAATTACTTTTATATGTGAACCAAAGTATATCCCCGTATGAAATCACCCCCAAATTTTGCATTAAACCCGCTAACCAAAAATTATTCTTACTAGAAAGGAAATAAAGACCATTATATTGCGTACTGAACAGTAATAAAGTCTACAATCTGTTTAACATCTCCTTTACGTCTCGTAAAGTTAGTATATAATGTTTTATGTTTATAAGCTGTTGAATTGGGACAGAAATAAACATGCTCGGGTATAATTAAGCCGCGATAGCGCAACGGTTAAAGGTTTGTATCCAAAAGGTGATCGGTTCAAAACCAATAAGATTAAATAAAATTTTAACAAGACAAAGTATTTTTAACGAATCATTTCAAGGTGTCGCGCGTCGTTCTAATGCCGGAGCCAGACATAGCTCAGAGTTTGTACCTTTTTGTCGTCCTTGAAGGCTACAAAGTACTACAAAACTTTGCGCAGCTATACAAAGTCCCCGGCCACGCTACATGATCATTCAAATGAAGCTATGTCGGGCTCCGACATAATACAATGCGAATGCGCGATGCGAGCGCACTTAGTTCGTACGAACGTGCGATAAAACATATTGATGTCTTAGAAATGCGATCGTGCGAACTTCAATGAGAACACTTCTTAAGATGCAAGTTCGTTCCGAGCGACTGCGACGAGCGACCGCCATCGGATCGGGCGGAGTTTTGCTAATTTAGACTATTTTTAGCATATTTTCATGTAGCCTCTGATAAAATATTATACAATAAAGAATTAAATGATGCTGCATTTGACTCTAATAATGTTAACATATTTTTGGCATAAAAGTGCGAAAATATTAGGTGATATACTTTTAACTAGCGTTTAGTATATTCTATGTGTCTCGGTGGCAATAGGACATCATGTGCATCTCGTGACGGCACTGCATCGGGAGCGACCGGATTGCGATTGCGGTTTGTTAGTGCTCCAAACAAACTCATACTAAGCAGTGGATCGCGTGAACAGTGCTATCTACATGATTGTCGCACAATATGCTAGGCAAAAATGCCTCCAATCAGAGCTCGATGCGCGTGACGGTCACTGGGAACGAACCTTTAGATATCAAAATGTTTGATCGCACGTTCGTACGAACTTAGTGCGCTTGCATCGCGCAGAGGACAGACAGAATTTCGTACCCGGCTATGCATTCACTTGCTCGTGTGCCCATACGCACACACTCGCAAAGCATATGGCATTTCGTTACGTGACGATTTCTGCGACATCGCATTACCCGTACTTTTTGCAAGCCGCGTTAAGGAACTTGCGTTCCAATAACTCCGGGGTTAGGGTCGCTGGAGGAAAGAAAACATGTTTTAGAGATTTATAGATGTGGTCAATCTGTGATATCATTGCGGTGTTATTTAAATTATGTACCAAATTACATCTTGAACTGCTTGGCCTCATTTAGTACAAGTTTTCTTCTTCCTAGCGTTATTCCGGTCTGGTATCAAGGTGCGATTTAATTGCAGAGGATACGCCTGTGAGGCAAGTTAAGATGACCAAATGCCGTCCGACGTCATCCTCGGAACCCCCACAATCTTTACACTTACGACTATTATCACTCAGTGAGATTAACCGGAGCCTACTGTTTCGGATATATGGAAACCAGTGTTAAAATTGGTCACCCCGCCGTGGTAAGGATTGCTTAACCTAGCAATCGATTCAAATGCCAGTCATTAATTAAGCTACGACCACCTCACATTTAACACGAGTAGTAGTGGGTATATAAATAATAAACGCAGATTAGACGTGGGAATTTAACCTGCAACTCAAGACTGGAAGCCGAGGTCACTTCCATATGACCAGTCAAATAATAAAGGTAAAATTTATCAGCGAGATACTAAGGTATTTCTAAATATTACAAGCAACAAAGTCGAAAACATTAGGCAAAGTGTAGACGCGTTCGTCACTCGCTGATATATCACTTGCCGCGACGCGTCCAAAGTACTCGATGGGGAGCCATTTGGTAGAATTATGCGTGCCTCCATCTATTCCGAGTTGCAAATTTAAGAAGGTTTTCGGTGTTGAAACACGGCGATTTTACTGTGCCAGGTATGCAGTCGCTAAAAACGTTATTTAGTGCATACAGAATCCTCCACACAACAAGGGTATTTATACCATGATAGGGTTGTAATGTCTAATAAAATTAATAATAAATGAAACTCAAAAGTTTTATATTGACATAGACTTTTTAATGGCAATCGTGAAAAAAAAATTTCTCAAACATATGGTTCTTGGGACCATCTATGAGTATGAAAATACTCGTGTCAGACGTTCCTGCTCTTCTATCTCAAAATTTCGGTTATGAAATTAATGATAAATTAACAATTAAATTTTATCTTTTATCTAGTACCGGCGTGTATGTGTTAGTGAGTGTATGAATGTGGGTGTCTTTTTTATCTTTTATACCAAACTCCGTGTTTATTCATCGTTTCATTCGTTGTATATGTTACAGGCTAAACCCGATTTTAGGAGGATCTTGTTTCGCCTAGACTGAACCGCTTCGTTTTTTGAGGAGGTCGTATCTTAATCAGTGGTTAATTGAGTCGATAGCTAGGTTAAGCAGTTCATACCGCGGCCGGGCCATCTACTATCGAATTTTGTGACTACCCCAAAAAGTGAAAAATAAAATTCAAACATTCTATTTATGTCATTCAATTTAGACCATTTTTTAAATTGACTGGCCTATATCACACGGCTTGCCTATAACTATATCGTCGGTCCACCGTGTAGAAGGCCTTCCAGGTCGTCGTCCACTAGTTCGAGGACGCCATCCCAGAACCTTTGTCCCCCATCGGTTATCCGTTCTTCGGACTATGTGGTCTGCAAATTTAGAGAGCAATGGCGGCAACATTAGTTCGTCTGCGGATCCTCCTCATTCCAGATTTTGTCACACAGCATAGCGCCCAACATTGCTCTCTCCATTGCCCGTTGGGTAACTTTGAACCGGTGGGTGACGTTGGAGTAAAAGGTCAATAGCTTCAAGTTTGCATAAATTCACATACAGCTTAAAATTGGTAGGATTGTTGAAAACACCATTATATAAATACTTTTGTGACCTTTCACGGCAAATAACATTTTTCCAGTCCTCGGATCGATAAGGACTTTTCAGATTTCATTTCAAATTGTGTCTTCAGCAATCCTACCAAACTTAGCTGTATGCGAATGAATGAATGAATGAATGAATGAATGAATGAATGAATGAATGAATGAATGAATGAATGAATAGTCTTTAATGTACAAAATAAAAAAACAATGATTATACAGTAAATGCAGTGGTAAAACAGTACAATCAAGCGGTCTTATCGCTAACTAGCGATCGCTACCAGACAACCTGGTTTGCAAATTGAAAAAAGAAAAAAACGGAGTAGTAGGAGGTGTACAGTAATATTAATAAAGACAGACAAATACAAAGAACATATATAAGAATAAATATGGGCATACTAAAAATAAAAATAAAAAACGAATTAATGTAAACTTACCTCTATTTTTTGGGCTAATTTGACTTTTTTTTTTTGACTAACCTTATTATGGCTGGCCCGTCCGCGCAGTGGGTAGAGACCCTGCCTTCTGCTTTGGGGGTCGAGGGTTCGATTCCCGCCTCGAGTCTGGGTGTATTATCTATATGTATGAATTTATATATTTCTGCAAAATACATATTTATGTATAACAGGCATCTGTTACCTATAACACTGGCATTAAGTTGTCTACCTTAGGAACAGACGTCCGTGTGTCATGTAGTCCTGTATACATTTATTTATTTATTGATATTCTCACATTCATGACAGTTTTAAACTTTCTTATTTGATTTGGCTATATGATTGAAATCATAAGCAGTTATCGAACCGGTCAGAGCATTCTTGACACATAAGATCTTCGGACTAAGTTAACCCCATACGGCCGCCTGTTATACATAAATATTTTTTTTAGAAATATATAAATACATATGGATAATACACCCAAAATCGAAGTGGGAATCGAACCCACGACCCCCGGAGCAGAAGGCAGGGTCACTGCCCATTGCGTCAACGGGCCAGCGAAGTGTAGAAGCACCGCAGAGTTCATCCATATATGGATGGACCCTTAAGTTTTCGAAGGCCTAGAATGAAGTCTAGCAACTAAATTGGTATCGATTGTACAAAGTTGAGACATTGACCTGCTATTGTAGTAACACTTACGTATAATTGAGTCGTTGAAAAGTATCACACTGAGTTGGTTTTGAATACGTGCTTGAGACGGTTTCACTTAAGTTTGGACTAGAGAACTATTGAGTGCGCATAAGCGAGAGTTAAAAAAAATATACAAGGTATTGGTTGATTTAGAAATGTCTACCTGAGACTAGTTTGTTAAAAAGCATATAAGTAATTGGGGTAATGTTAAAATTTTGTGGCGATTGAAGATCATACAAAGAAAAGAAGGCCAGAACGATATTAGACATATCGTTCTGGACTAATAAGAGGCATGGAATATTTTAAGGTTACTACCTTAAAATACCACTTGATATCTGATCAGTGAATGCTAAAACTTAGCATTAAAGTGTGCTAAGCAATTATCAAATGCTTACATTAAATGCAGCACAGGTACAGATTGTTTTGAAGTGATCAATATTAGAAGATCGGATGGAAGAAGATTGCCTATTTGCATGAAGTTAATCAAAGAATCTAAATGATTTTAGCTCAACCTTACACCCTTGAGCTATGGAAGCTGTAATTTAGCTTTTTCAACCCTCAAAAAACGACAAGAAGAGAAAGAGAGATGGCTAACTTTTAATATTATACCGTAATAATATATTTTTTTTAGGGTTCTGTAACCCCATAGGATAAAATCGTTATGCCGGCGGGCCGGCGCGTTCCGGTACCAGTACTTCTTTCTCACAGAAGATCGGCGTGAAGTGGCGCCAATGCTGTCACGTCAATTGATGGTATTGTTGCCGCGTTTCGTTCGGTTTGAGAGACTTCCCGGTGGCCTAAACTCGTAATTAAAGGCCGGCAACGCATATATTAGCCTCCTGGTCGTGCACTTGTCCAATAAAAAACTTCGTTGTTCGTCTGTCTGCCTGTCTGTCAAGGCTATTTTTTTCTTAGAAACGATTGAAATACTGTAGATTGTGATTCCTTGAAGCTGTGTAAAATCCGCCTTCTAAATGAACACCTTCAAAAGATATATAAATGTCGCCATATTTCCCATACTAGTACCATAGAAAAGGGATTCAAAACCAAACTATTGATTCAAAGGTCATATTTGGTAAGAAGCTAAATATCTTGAAACACAAGTATAGGAAAAATTCCGAAATTATCCTGGTCTAGTACCGTTAAGATGACCGATTGCCATCTGACGTCATCCTCGGAACCCCCACGATCTCTGCCACCTCACGACTAATATCACTCAATGACATTAATCGGGTCCCACTATTTTACGTGCCTTCTAAAATGCGGAGGAGGTCGAATATCAAATCTAAACCAGCGTTAGAACGGGTCATGAATCCGGTCGACCGGGACATCAACCGGTCGCAACTAGAGTTACTTAACCTACCGATCGACTGAAATGCCGACTGATTAGGCTACGACCTCCTCAAACGTTACAAAAGTCACATATCAAAACAAACGTTACATATCAATTTAACTGAACGTTTTTTTACATGTAAATTTTAATTGAAACGCGCATTAATACCAAACAAGCCATTGTTCGACCAGAACAACGTCTGCCGAGTTCAGTAGCTGTGACTTTAATGTCATACAATCCTGAAGCTTAGCTTGGTTTACAAGTTAACAATAAAGTATATAATTATAATAAAGACTGAAGTCTTCACATGGAAAGAGTATGCAGTTTTATTTATATAGATAGGGGCAGTTGTGATGTAGCTACGTTCTGGGCCAAGACAATACAGCGTTTGCCGACGAAACGCCATGAAAAATAAGTAAGCTTTAACTACAATGACTTTGTACCAACTACAAAGAATAACCTCTTCGGTTGCACTATTCTGTTCCTAGGCACTGCTGCACGTTACTACATTAATATATTAGCAAAAGAGGCCGTAGGGCGAACTCAAGTCAGCTGCAGCTCTGTACACTGGTGCACGAAAGACAAATAGATGGTCGTGTAAACAAACGCTTTGAAGCGACAGGTGCACCGGCATAGCCGGAGGTCACCTTCGACCTGGATAATCGATTCACCCCTTGATCAAGGTGGATATAAAACCTTTTGCATATCAAATATTCAAAGGAAGAACGAATTAAAGTTAATTTAACATCTCACCATTGCAGAGTTTTTTAAGCGTATTATTGGTCCTAAGTGCAATGTAAATTTGATGTTTCCAAAAATAACAACCCTGAAAAGTCACATTTTGAGAAACATCTGTTAGACTACATAATATAACCAGTGACCATTCCTTTGAAATCCTACACAGCTGTGATAAAGGTATCCGACTACATCTGTTGGATTAATTGGAAATAATTAGACATAACAATGCCGGTATCGGCTTGTTAAATGATCAAATTAACGTCTCAAGCTCACCATTGCTTAGAATGTTTGAAGGTAGCGCTAATGTAGTGGGGGTGCATGAGGTATAAATTGTTTGGTGTTTTTTACTAATCACTTTACGAATAACCTTTGTAGAGCCTATCTCCTGATGATGCTTCGGTGTCGAAGCGAAACGCGCGTTGAGGCACATCGGAAAGTCAGTGTAGTCATAGTACAGCAAATAACGTAAACTTCGCCATTATACTCGTCTCGTGACTAAAATATAAAAATAATGTAAATGACCCCCTTATTATATATAAAAAAAAGGAATTTTTACTTGTTACAGTACTAGAGAGTCGGCTACAGAGCGTCATGGCTACCCTGCTGGAGTCCCAAAATCTGCTGCTTCCCTCTATCACTCTCACCTTCAAGTGGATGGGAGAAGAGTATGTAAAGAAGGTGAATTATAATTATATTATATTAATAATATAAGTTATAAATAAATAAATAAATATATACGGGACTATATGACACACGGGCGTCTTAAGGTAGACAACTTAATGCTTGTGTTACTAGGTAACAGCCGCCTGTTATACACAAATATATTTTTTTTTTAAGAAATATATAATTACATACATATGGATAATACACCTAGACTCGAGGTGGGAATCGAACCCACGACCCCCGGAGAATATATAGATTATTAAATCTATATATGAATGCAAATATTTTTTATAAATTATACATTATATATATACTAAATCAGAGGTCGGCAATGCGTGGGCCGCGGCTGTTCTATAAAAGACAATCTATTTCGTATAAATATATAACATTGCACGAGTTGCAAAGTTTTGTCGTATTACATTAATATTTAGCATTTTTAATATAAATGTCATGTTTACCAACATAAAAAGATAACGAGATATGTGTTTCCATGTAATTATTTTAAAAGTCAGGTAGTAATTTAATTTTCTTTTTAACGTTGGCTTAGTTTATATTGATGCGCATGTTTCTCTTTTCTTTTTTTTTGTTGCATGTTGTGGTCTCCTATAATTAAAGGAGCACACAATTCTTGTATTCCATTATATTTTTAAGTTTAAATGTATAGTGTGTATTCTTTGTTGGAAATCCTTAAATAATAAAGAAAAGTGTAGCCCTCCTACATCTAATTTCTCAAAAATATGGCCCTTGCCCGCAAAAAGGTTGCCGACCCCTGCACTAAATTATTAAAATAAAACCACACGCACACTACTGCCAAATGATTTATACACACATGTGTACATTTTACTATAGGATGATGTTAAAGCGTAGTCGTGACAAAATATCACTGTATTTTGTTAGCTAAGATTTTATATAATCGCATATTAAGGAATATTCATATCCCCACAAACTCATGAGAGGTTTTTGGATATGAAATTATGCACATAGAACTTGCTGTATAAATTAATTTTAAATAAAATAAAAAAAAGACATTTATTGTGATTAAGTGTCGTTCTTTTAGACAACTTTTTAAAGAATAAGTTCTTACTAAAGAATAAAAAATTTGAACATAGCTTTAAATAAGCATAATTTCTTTGAAATGGTTAATTCGTAAAGGTTCGACCATCTAGACAAGATCTTGGCCAATAATTCCTTTTCAATTTGTGCATATCTTTGCTGCGTCTCAGTGACCATAGATTTACGGTACCAATAACAAAACCGCAAGTTAAAGCAGTTTTTGTCTGTCTTTTTGTTGGTCGGTAACGGTTTTACATATGATACTCTCGGAAACGGTTTTACCGATTTCGACGGGACTTCCACTGGCCGATAGCTGATAGTACAGATAGTAACATAGGGTTAGTTCGGCTTTAGAAAAATAATTAGGGTTCCGTATCAAAAATAAAAACTCCTAAAATTTAACAAAATCACTGAAGTCACGCTAACGAAGCTGCGCGGTACAGTTAGTAAGTAAATGATTAACATACCATGATCATTATGCCTTGCTAGATCGTGCTTGTCTATAAACAGGTCGTGGTCTTTGTCCAGCTCCCAGAACTTGCAGTAGATGACGTAGAAATGTTCGTAGCTGGAAGAGAGAATATTCTCTGTAATTGATATATTTCTTTTTTGCAAATTTCAAATAAATTCTGTTACAAAATGTATTTTGAGAACTACCTTCCGTAATGGAGGAACAATTTTAACAAATTTATTTAAAAAATACCGTACAACAAAAATTAACTTAATAATTTGTGTGTGTGCGCGTGCGTGCGCGTATGTGTTTGTGTGTGTATGTGTGTGGGTGTGAGTGCGAAGTTATGTGTTAAAGTTTGATTAAAAAAAAATCCTCCATAGTGACATAGTTAAGGGTGAAATTACTATGAGTTTTCGAGTCGAATTAACACTCTAATCCCGAGTAGAAACAGGTTTATGTATTTTTTTTATATATTCATTTCATCTAGGTATATAAGAACAAAATTTTATGTAGTTACAATATTCACCTAAAGTATTGCGTAACCTGATTGATATCTTCCTCATCTTCCAGCAGTTGGATCACTTGAAGCAGGTTAGACCTCCTCAGCTCAGGTATCGATATTCGACCAGACCAAGACCTGTTAACGCAGTAGAATATCCTGGCGATCACCTGTAAAATTATGATTCATATGCTTAACCAGCTTATAAGTGCACCTTTTTCTGTACTGACTTTCTAATTTAAATTTTACATTCTTTAGAGGCTAGCTTGAGGAGGTCGTGACTTAATCAGTGGTCGGCATTTGAGTCGATCGCTAGGCTAAGTTGCTCTTGCTGCAACCGGGTGATAGATGGGGACTTATTCTAGCACTGGCTTATATTTGATACCCGACCTCCTCCGTGTTTTGGAAGGCACGTAAAACAGTGGGACCCGATTAATATCACTTTGTGATTTTAGTCGTAAGGTTGTAGAGATCATGGATGTTCCAAGGATGACGTCACGATTATCTTAACTCGCCCCCAGAGCCACATCCTCTACAAGCTAAGCGGACCCTGGTATTTACCAATTATATGTGGAAAGAGGCATAAACAATCTTCAATATTTGCTTACCTCCGTCAAAAAATTGTGGATAATTGGATTATATTGCTACTAATTTGAAAACTTTAATCTCATAAATGCTAGGGGTCTAGTGACCACACAGGTTCAATTATAAAATGGTTGTGGATTTTAGATATCTAGTTCGTTTGGGATGGAGACGAGATGTCATGTGGTTGAATTCAGCTGCGAAACGACTTACAGAATACTCCGTAATACCATACAGTAGAAGATGGTCTAGCCCTACTCTAGTCTAAGCTAAAAATTAGTATTATAATTAATCTCCAGTTCGACCAGGACTACTAGATAAATTATACGACTATCCAGAATAAGCCAAAGTTATTAACAATAACAAAACTGAAATTGTAATTGATTTAATTTAAATTGTAAGCATACCGGAGTCTACAAGCGGCGCTCCATCCAACACCGCGAACTGCGGCTCGAACAACGCGCTGGCGGAGGAACTCGCTGTAAACGCCTCCGTGGGCAAGGGTTTGTCGCCCCACAAAAGGTCCTTGTACCTACAATATACATATATACATTATTGACTAACTTATATAACAGTATAGGTCATTTAAAAGTTCCTTTTCTATTAAATGATGCTATGGAAACGTCTTGATATGTTTGACATACAAATATATGGAAAGCAATATTGTTAGCTATTTTAACAACTTCCAGGTAATTTCAAAATCTTGTTGCTTTTCACAATTCATGTCGAATGTAACCGATTCATGAAACCCTGCTGTTTTCCCCACGAAATGCTTAAGATGTACTGTCTCCGTACCTTCTAGTAGATAGACGAGATTGCGGAACTTCTAGTTCAAGTCTCTTTCCCTCTTTTATTTAGGATTTACATTTTAAATTTCTGTCGAAAATCGAAAAATAAAAGAGGGACATTAAATAACAAAAAATTCGGTTTTTGCATATCATCAGATTATTATAATCTAGTTTGCCATAACCTCAGGGTTAATAGGGATAGTTTCTAAGAAATTTTATTTTCTAGTTTCTAAGTAATAAATTGTCTAATCCTTTTAAAGGGCAGAATTTTCTATAATGGAATATAACCAAACAAATAAATTAGTGTTGCACTCACATTGACGGGTTGCATTCGGGCGGCGGTGTAGTCGTAGTTTTAATTATCAATATTGTCGTCAGTGCTGGAGTTGTTGTGAAAATTTGTGTGGTTATTGGTGTTGTTCTTGTGGTGGCTGACACTTCTTCTTCGGTCGTTGATACTTTTTCAGCGGTTGTTGTTGGTATTGTTGTAAATGTTAAATTCTTTACTGTCGTTGAAATTGTAACTGTTGTTGGTAGGGTTGTTGTTTCAGTTACTTTTATATGAGAATGCGTCGGCCCCCTGATCGCACCTTGCTGAAGTGAGTAATTAATGCACACGTCTTAAATTAGTGCCCTCACAGTGCATTAATGATTCACTTTCCGCTTGGTGCAATAACCTACTATTTAACCTCATTTTTTTTAATGTTTCAGAGTTAACCCTCGGTATTCGGCGAATGCACGAGTCGCTGGTGGCACTGGCGGGCAGGCTCCAAGCAGTCCATACCCAGGTGGAAGCCCAGAAGGAACAGTACCTAAACCTTCGCAAGTACATCCTTAAGGACCCCAGCAACGTGTTCGATACTCCTACGCGTGAGTAGACATTTTGTTTCTTTTTTTTTTGAGGCGGGCTAAAGGCCCTATGATTACTGCGTCCAGTATTTCTCAAGACCATGAGTTGATATAGCAACGAAGTATATTTAAAACTTGCTGGCCCTATGGTGCAGTAATAGTGCCCTTCCTTAACTACCTCCCTCTCCGGTATCGTGGGTTCGATTCCTGCCTCGAGTCAGGGTGGGAATATATATATATATTTCTACAAAAAATATATATTTGTGTATAAAATGGCGTCTGTCGCCTATAACACAGACATTAAGTTGTCTAACTTAGGAACTGACATCTGTGTGTCATAGTCGTGTATGTATATATTATATAATATTTATATAATAGTTATTATATTTAAATATTAATATTCGCACACCATTTACCGTATAAACTATGGTAGTGCCAAATTTCATACTCTGAGCAGTTTTCGGAAAATGGTTTTTGCTTTTCGTATTAATGTCTAGATACTAAAGAAATACACTTTATATTCCAGCAAGCGCCAGTCTAGATCAAATCCTGCGTGACGCAGAAGGCACCAGGAAGAAAACTAAATCCGGTACTCTGTCTGATGTTTCGCTCGGAAGTGCGGTACTATCTGACCCCAGGGCGGCCTTGGGTAAGTTTTTGTAGAAACTATGAATTATTAACCTGTTTATAATTGCAGAAAATATTATATAATTTATAAGAATTATTATTTTCTAGACTTTGTCGTCATGACTGTACTTGAGAAGTGCATTATACGATTAATCTTTATTACATACTAAACTATAGACGAAAAACTGCACATCCATAGGTCTTATCACTAATTAACTAGCAATCTCTTCCAGACATCTTTGTTAAATTATAATTTATAGGACGTCTACAACATTTGCAATAATAATTGTACACTGAAGGATAGAGGTTGTTAGATTTTTAAAAAATTCTTCTCACACAACATTTCTATGGAACCAGTTTCCAAATCCTGTGTTACTGATCCTATACAACTTAGGGATCATTCTACATTAAACTAAAAGTAAAAGGAAGAAAAAAGCATAATACATAATAAAAATAAAATGAAAAGAATTAAAAAAACTTAAAAAAGCTGATCCGCATCGGTTAATTAACTAGAAGAAGACAAATTTATGAAACGATAACAATATGCATAGTTTTAGATTTGAATCGAAGATTTTAGTGGCTGCCCACTGCGCCAGCGGGTCAGTCAAAACACTTCTTACACTCGATCACTGACTAAGTTTGGGAATGGCGGCAATCAGTCAGGTCTCAACAGACATTTCAAAAGATCTGGCAGATTTTGAAACATTTAATATTTAAAAAGAGCTAGTAAATGTCAAATTAAATAAGACATATTTTGAATTGGACATATGTATATTTCTACTTTATCGTATACAAATATAAGGTACCCTTTGATATACCGTATACGCTTTGTGAATAAAAGGTGACCTTTGCTTTGATCCTTTCAAGACCTAGATACATACGTCTCTAATATATCCGCGCTGCCGAGTCTATTCGATATCTATACGCGATAGAGCTCGCTTATTGGATCCGTTACTCGAGTAATATTGACATTTTTCGGAATTTCTCCAGCAGAGATAATATGTAATCTCATGTCCAGGCAATGCTGTCACGTCAAGTGATGATATTGTTGTCACGTTTCGTTAGGTCTGTGAGAGTTTCAGGTGGCCTAAACCCCTTTTTAGAGACCGGCAACACATGTCTATGGGCATAGATAGTCACTTAGGTGATGAATCGCCTGCTCGTTTGCCCTTTGCAGTAAAAAAAAGAATTGTTTCCAATCAGTGGTAGATTAAATATATTTGATGATTCAAGAGTGTAACAGTCTACTTATATAAAGCATCTTTTGAATTTGCGCTTACATTGGTCCGCCTTACAAGCACATATGAACGTTGTCTTGGCAATGTTTCGCATGATTCCTCTTAATTGCTTGCATTCATGTGCTATGAACAACCGTTGCGGCCGTTTCATTACCATAAAGGTACGCTATCTGCTTCCTTTGTGTAAAATGTCTCTCTAGCAACCTACACTATCAGGTTTTGCCCACGCCAGTAGCTGAGCCTGATGCGCAGTGATATTTTCGTACATGGTAACCAGACTCAGTATTTCCGATATAAATACTTGTTAATATCAAAACTTCAGCTGCGAATGGAAGGTCAAAGTTTGTAATCAGACTCTTACTCTATCAAAAGTAAAATTGCTTTGGCTATTGCGATTAACGCCATGTCGATTGTTAAATCAAAGAATATTATCCTTACAATTGTTCTGGTTTATTATGAAGACCATTAATAAACATTTAAAAAAGCTTTTGTTAGAGACTGGCCCGTTGGCGTAGTGGGCAGTGACCCTAACATCCGCCCCGGGGATCGTGGATTCGATTCCCGCTTCGAGTCTGGGTGGCCTACATAATGCAAGTTTTTTTTTTAATGTTACAAGGGGGCAGACAAGCAGGCAGCCGACACCCGAAGACAATTAAAAACGCCATCTAGTGACATGATGGTGTTTTAACTCTGTAAACTTATGAACCAAAAACCATTACGGTTTGCTTTTCTATTTTGTTACAAGCCGTATTAGCTTCTGTAACGCCATCTATTCGGTATACTGCTAACTTTGTAAGCAGAAGTACAAAACTAAGATAAGGTTTATATCAAATTTTTATTATAGTCTATGATATTTACCCTTTAAAACAGGTTGAAGAAAAAATTGACAAAGTGTTTACAGAGTTATAAATAAAATCTACGTAATTATTCTTTATAATTAAAAAAATTCTTTATGATATAGTATTCATTTTTTCTTCAAAATTCGTAAAACAGTTATTCTCGTCATTTATTTATGTTTACGGCGTTGAAAAGTATAAGTAATAATATTTTTAATAGTAGTAGAAGTGTATGAAAGTTTAAAAGGTGGGTTTAGATTAATAATAAAGTAATTTGATGTATTTTATTATGTATAAAGGTTTGATGTGGAGTCTAAGATATATATACGTTAATTAGCAAGTAACGGTTAGATCGCGATTTTATAACTCAGTGGGAGGCTACTCTGCCTTTTCCATTAAGCCTGAACTCAGCGAGTGCATTTTGGCTGTAGATAGACGTTCACAGATTATTTCCGGTATTCACGGAGTATAATTTTGATATTTGGAAATGTGAAAGAAACTCCATTTTAGACAAAGCTTCGATATTCGATAGCCTTACCTAGGTCATGAAATTTCCTTTACTTGTTTAGCAGTTAATGTAGAAATTTTTAGTTCCTTTTTCTTCTTCTGGCACTTCAACTTACTGATTGTACCTGTAATGTCGCTAAACAAACGGTAATTCGTCTGTCCATCTAATCATTTTTTGACGCTTGTTTAGAAGTAAAAAGTGTGAGCGTAGCTCCTTTATAAACTCTTGCCTGACTTGAGGTCCTGTAGAATGTCTTTTCTAAGGGAAAAAAATATTTTTTAGTGCAAAATTTTTGTTTATTACGAAAATGAACTTTTTACTACGCCTGTTGGTTTCATTCATAATTCAGAAAATTATTTGAATCGTAGTTGTTAGTAAAGTATTAGTGTCAAGGTAACATTACGTAATTATGTTATGCCATATTATACGGCGTGATGTTCTAAAGAAAATCTATGTACGAGTATGTGATTTTTTTTCTTTATTCTGAGAAACCAACAGCTACATTAATACGGATAATATATATGTAAACTAAAGTTCTTACATGAGCCAACAAAGTTTCCACTTAAAGTTATTAACAATTGGAAGGGAATTTAAGTAAATTATGATTGAAAAATTTTATATAAAAGAAAAGATGTCTAATAATTAAAGATTAAATAAGCCTGATTGCAGACTAAGATTATATAACTACTTTAAACCGCATAGAAGTTGCCATACTTGCAAGTCTCGAATGCTATAATTTTATCAACAAGACGTCGTCGCGTTAACCAAATCAACGTCGTCTCTCAAGCTGTCCTATATTGAGTTTGAACCGAACATATCGCAAATTACTCCAGGACTACTCAACATCCATAACCGTCGTGTAAACTGAGGCATGAACAAGAGACATGACGTACACTATGAATTGATCAACTGCTGAATCAGTTCCGCTTTTGATTAATACAATTAATACGAGTGGAATAGATATTAAAGCCATCGTTACAACTGGACCATGGTGTCCGATCGAAAATAGCGCCAAACACCAATTTCGTAGATTTTTCAATATAACAATTTTAGTAAAAGGTTGCATTCATCTCTATCTGTATTGATAATATTTACATGGCATGTATGGCAGATTGTGGCATAACACTTCTAATAAGACTGTAAAATCGATTAACACATACAATCGGACAAATAATTAATTTGTTTTTGTAATTAAAATTGTGGTATGTGGACTATTTTAAAATATTTTGGAGTTTGGCGTAATCTACACTCGCGGCAAGCAGGCTACTGTTTACAGTTACATTTCAATACCGATCATAAAGGACATAAAAAATGTCTTTCAGTATTGTTTTGACGACTTCCAAGGGTTGATGAAAAGGGTATTATGGGAAGGTTAGTCAGGTGACGTAGGGCGTAGCCTCGCTTGCCTAGTAACCGACGTGAATACGTCGAAAAAGGTTGCCTTAATTCGATATTTATTTTATCGTATCTAATATGACAAGAAACAGACTGGCTTCAGCTAATAAAAGGTATTAGCAAATGAGTACTTTCTTCACGGAATAGTTGTTCAATATCAACGATCATAAGATAATCAAATCAATTGCCGGCATTTGAGTCGATCGCTAGGTTAAGTAGCCATGACCGCGGCCGGTTGATAGATGGGTAACCCGTTCTAATAGTGGTTTTCAAATAGCAGACCTCCTCCGTGTTTCGGAAGGCAAGTAAAATAGTCGGTCTCGATTAATGTGATTAATATTGGTCGTGAGATTGGAGAGATTGTGGGGGTTCCGGGGATGACGTCAGACGGCACTCGCATATCTTAAACTCGCCCCACAGTCACTTCCTCTTTAATCTGAGCAGACCCTGGTACTGGTAGTTAACGCTAGGAAGAAGAAGAAGAAATATACGAGAACCAGAGCCAGAGTCATTAACACCCCATCGGTTAATTCGGTTCTACATATCAAGAGCGTCTAGGAATTGATTGCAATTATGCGCTAATTCATAATGGATTTGCTCGTTACGAGAGGGATTGTTGTCTAATAAACGATACTCTGTATCTCTGTTCTCACTGCTGCAAACGATGCAGATTTATACATTATTAGCGACCCGCCCCGGTTTCGCGCGAGTGCAATTTAGATATGCATGTATTATACATATAAACATTTCTCTTGAATCTTTCTGTTGTTTATTGATGAAAATCGCATTGAAATCCGTCGCATTATAAAAGATGTTCGCCTACAAGAGCGGAAAGCAACTTTGTTTTATATTATGTAAATATTAGCTAAAATCCGCGGATTGCTGCGTATTGAATTCATTGATTTCGTCAAATTTCGATAGCTTTAATTTTTTGTGAAGATTGTCTCTTATTTTAAAATGTATCGTTTTTATTAAGTTGCTTTTGACATGTTCGAAATAATCAACGATTTTCATGCCTTAAGTAATAATAACTTTTTTAATTCCTTGTTTCTCTCGTCTAACTTTCTATTTATGTAGGATAACTTCTACCTTTTTTGTAAAAACTTAACGAACTAAATTCTTTAACGCTGAATTTTAACATTGCATGCTGATTCCCTATACAACGAAAGCTTTAATCTGCAATAATTGCCTTTACGTGCAGACGAATCTCTGAGCCTGTTGAAATTGCCGGATGGAACTTCCATGTGTGGAAGTCTCAAAGGCCCTTGATTCCATATCGCCGGTGCCAAAACCGAGTCCGACTGATCAATAAGCGAAGCGTAACACTTCAAACGTCAGAATAAAAACGGTACTTCAGATTTCATCCAGTGATATAAACTACAACAACGATGTTATATAACAATATACGTTTGATATTTAAGAAAATATAACGTTAATTTTATTATCATCTCATGAAATCAAATTAAATCATCAGATTGAAAATTTCACTTAGAGATTATTGGCAGGTAAAGAGAAAATATGTAAATATTATTTTCTAGTAAGTTTTTGTACAAGAATCGTAATATACAAAAAAGTTCTACATAATCGTCTTGTTTCCTATTGGATTAAAATAAAATAATATTATCTTAAAATATAGTATCAAAATCTTATTGAACAGCGCAATATTCATGCGGCCGCATTCAGAGGGCCTAGCACGAACTTTTCAATTCGAAGTAAGTCGACGAGTCGGCTCTACTTAGTATGAAAATGTTTGTGCTAGACCAACAGCGGATCCTTCTTAGCGTCAACGCGAGTCGTATAAGCATTGATTAAAAGCTAGACTCGCTTAAGACTTGCGTCCTGTGAGCCTAGCACGGACATTTTCACCTTAAGTATAGTCGACTTGTCGAATTACTGCGGTTCTTTTCGAACTTTTCGTTCGAGCTACGCCCGTCTTTACGTGTAGACTTCGCTGTATTGTTACTTTTAATCAATGGTAGTCGGACCCAGTTTGTAATCAACAAACAGAACAATGGAATAACAAATATGTCCTAAATATGTGCTGCGATCCAGCCATAATCATGCTATATTAATCACCTAGCCGACATAGATGACAATGACAGCGCGGTAATAACAACTCCGTGCGACGTCATTAGAGCGGAACTGGCGAAATTTGGCAAAATTAAGCATCATAACTCCATTTATTATAATTATACTCTATTACTACTCAACAGCTACAATTGATCATAATCAATTGTCAGCAATTGTGCTAATGTATATAGAAAGATTTACATACGCTGTAAATGCATTTTAATTAGATATAGCTCCACGGTTGCAGTCCTTTTGGTTTGCAGCCGGCGCGTCCGGGTATCAGTATATCTTTCTCACATAAGATCGGCGTCAAGTGGCGTCAAGCGATGGTATTGTTGTCCCGTTTCGTTCAATTTGTGAGAGTTCCCGGTGGCCCAAACTCAGAGGCTGGCAAGACATCTGCGAGCCTTTTGGTGGTGCAGATATCTATGGACGTCGGCAGTCACTTAGAGGACCCATCAAAAAAAAGTTTTTCCTAATTTGAATAGAATCTACTGTATTTTTATTTACAACACTAGTGGGCAGTTCTACGTAACAAACTTATTCATGTAAAGTGGATTTGCACGCAAATCGTCCCAAGAGTAAAAAGTAAAAGTTTTACGTTGTGTACTATTTCTAAAACAGTAGAAATAACAAAAATAATGTCTATTTGTGGAAGATCCAGACACTACAAGTTTATATTGACTAGAAATATCTAATTTTAGTACGATAAATTTAAAACAACATTTTTCGTAAGGTCTCTTAAATTTATTTATGCTATTGCTGAAATTTCCATATCCCTGTTTATGCCGATATTTGTCAATATATCAGATCTAGGTACTACTTTAAGTGAATTAATATTAGTTCAGGCGAGGAGATAAGAAAGAAGAAGAAGACAACACTTGGTAAGCAGGTAGGTGAAAGAAGGTGGAAACCACATAGCTTTGTACTAAAGGCCCTTTAATTTAATTGTACGTTAACAGGAAGAAAGTGGATACAACTCTAATCAGTATAACACCGTGTAAATAATACCTCTCATTAAAGTTATCGGAACTTTGTATTATAAAGGTAAATTGATACAGTTTCGCTAGCAACGTAATTCAATTGTTAAAATAAATAACAGATAGTTATCAAACTAACGCGCTGAGCGTGAATAATTTGCAACTGTATAGTATAATTGCTGAGAGCATTTCGGGATAGTGCAAGTAATTACAATCGGGAAGATACAAAGCAGAGTATAAATAGTAATAGGATCTTATTGTTATTTTGCCATACAAAGTTCGGGTTCAATCCCACACTTTGGGCATTATATGAGATGGGAAATAGTTATTTGTGTAACATGAGGCCAAAACTAAATTTTGGACCCGAGGGTGTGATTTTGAATTCGGACCTCCGTCTGTCTGTCTGTCTGTCTGTCATGACCCTTTTTTTTAATAATGTCAGGTACACTTTCACATTCTTCCGGTTCCATCATCAGATCAGCTTCAGAATATCATAACGTGGTATTGTCACAGAGGATACGCAAGTATTTTTAATTTCAATTCAATTGAACGCCAGAAAGTGAGTCTAATTTTCAACCGACTTCAAAAAAGGAAGACGTTCAATTCGCCTGTATTTTTTATGTTTGTTACAGCAGAACTTTTGACTGGGTAAATCGATTTTGATGATTCTTTTTTTTTTTATATTTGAAAGTTTGTGCTTCCCGTGTGGTCCCATTTAAATTTGGTCCAGTTCTGGCAATACGAAGTCGTGTTTTTTTTTTATACTGAAATTTTACGTTTCCAAGATTTGTCTTTAGAACTTTTTAAAAAGGTGGAATTCTTACCAAAATTCTATCGAAGGCCGATGGAGACCCACCGCGTTGAACGTGACCCAGCACTGTTATACGCGTGTCTTGCTGCAGATTGTCCACCACAACCTTCTTCACCAGCTCAGCAGTAATCGGTTTGCCTTCACGATCGATTGCACCTTCCGCTACTATGATGATGTTCAAACGCTGACCAGATTTTCGTTCCTATCAATTTATTTAACACTCTATGAATTAAATTGTATTAATTGATATAAATATTCTTTTTTCTTTTTTTTAAGAATATTAGGGATACTTTTTAGGTATGACTAATATTCCCCTTTCCCCTCCTACTAAGCTTAAATTAAAAGCTTGTATTAGGAGTGGGTGCGACAATGCCCCAACGGCGGTGGGGTTTGAACCGGGTACCTTGCGGATTTCCGTTCATATATATACCGTTGAGCTATTGAGGCTCTGAAAGGCTACTCAGGTCTGGTTGATGAATGATTGAACGGAAGACCAGGGTCTTAACAGTCAGTTGTATTAAGTCACTAAAGACAAGTGATAAAAGTGTTAATAAGTGAAATAGTTTTTAAATTGTATCCCTTATGGCTTAAACCCTTGTCTTACCTTTTATCTTTTAATGTATTTATATTAAATGTTAAATAAATCAAGCCTAATAGCGCATAGTAGCAAGCTGTTATCAACGTCGTTGTCTACATTTTTAACATTATCAAGTTCCTTTTGTCACACCTTCCAATTTTAAAAGTTTCCAATATACAGATGCTGCCTTTCAGCTGCTAGATTTTTACTGGTAACGATTTTAAAATTTCCCCCTTTGACATCTGGCTCGGTCGGAATCTTTCTTTGATTTTTTTTTATGTTACAAGGGGCAAACGAGCAGGCAACAGGCAGCTAAGTGCCTACTGATGCCCACTCTTATATATTCATTCTTATTGCCGCTACACACGTGTCGATAAATCGTTGCGATTTAACTGCTGCCGTTCATACATTGCCATATGACCAGTGAGTGTCGCGGTCTCCTGTCGCGGTCTTCTGTCACAGTCTCCTGTCTCGGTCTACTGTCTCGGTCTCGCTTGCGAAACGCTGCCTTTAAGCACGCAAATAGGTTTATCTTCATTGTACACAATCGTCTGATTAGTGGATTTATTTAGCGCCTTATAAGCAGACCTTACCACATCCGGGTGATAGACGGGTGATCCATTCTAACACTAATAGTTCAACTATCCGACCTACTCCGTGTTTCGGAACGCGTGGTAAGACAGTGGGTCCGAATTAATGTCACTAAGTGAGATTGTGGGGATACCAAGGAAGACTTAAGACGGCTGTCGGTCTTCTGAACTCGCCCCACAGATACATCATCCAATTGAAGCGAAACCTGGTACCTTTTACCTGTTCTTGATCTTAGCGTAACGTTTTATTGCCACAATACAACGGTCATGACTGGTTAGCTACCAGTGGTGCTTATAGCCATGACTTATCTATTTTCCGCGATTTCGTAAGCCAAGAATTGCGAGAGCCCTTACAACTCCCTTAATCTGGTTCTGTTGAAAAATCTTTTTTTAGCGGATGTCTACTAACTATAAAGTACTTCCTTCAAACCGAACCCTGCAACCACTGCGAAATTTCAACTTTGTACGTCCCGCAATTTACGAGATTGCGTGTTAGGCGACCTCTCGCTTTTATATAATAGATTACTACAATAGATTAGACCAAGAAAGTACTTTACCATTTTGGATGACAGCTCTTAGTTAAAGGAAAATTTGCTAAAGGTTATTGTTAGACATTAACGTAATGCATCATAACAAGCAAAAATTAGACTTGTAACTAATTGACGTGCAAACGACATTCGACCTGGCAAACCACTTTCTTGGTCAATTATACATTTTTTCTTTGGAGACTGCAAAGTTCTACAAATCTTTGCGCAGCTACACAAAGACCTTGGCCATACTACATGATAATTGTAATGATCATTCAAAAGAAGCTATGTCTGGCTCCGGCATTGCACCCTAGACTGCATCAACACTTAAGTCAGTTGTAATAGCAGTCAAGCGCATGCCTTCCCGGCATAAAAAAGTGTTTATTATTAGCACTGGTATAGCAATTAGAAAAACAATGTTAGATGGGGGGTTTGAGCTCTCCCATGCTTTTCAACCTATACATCAACAGACTGATCGGTGACCTCAGCAGTTCTGGTATCGGCTGCCATATTGAAGGAGTCTGCGTCAATAATATTAATTATGCAGACGATATGGCACTGCTGAGCCCATCAATTGGAACCTTAAAGAAGCTTCTCAGTACATGTGAGTCTTATGCTATGGCTCATGGGCTTAATTATAATGTGTCAAAGAGCGAATTCATGATTTTTAGGTTCCCGTTCCAGTTCCCGTTCCCGTTCCCGTTCCCGTTCCCGTTCCCGTTCCCGTTCCCGTTCCCGTTCCCGTTCCCGTTCATGTCCCTGTCCTTACAATTTTCGTGACAATTTACATTGGAAATAATTAAATATGATTGTTGAGTATTTTAAAATTTTCTTATTTTCTGCACAATTTTCTTTCGTAAAAACCTTCTCCTGACAATAACAAACGCAACAAAATAATAATAAGTGAAATCAATGACAGTGATCAAGGGGAAATATGGATTCATTATTATTATATAAATATAAATAAATATATACAGGGCTATGTGACACACGGCCATCCGTTCCTAAGATAGACAACTTAATGCCTGTATTATAGGTAACAGACGCCTGTTAAACGCATATATCTTTTATAAATAAATACAAATATATAATACATCCAGACTCGAGGCGTGAATCAAACCCACGAACCCCGGAGCGGAAGGCAGGGTCACTACCCACTGCGCTAACGGGCCAGTCAAATTATGTATACATACAATGGTGTGATATACCTACTCGTAATTCCATTTCATTTAATTAAATGCACATAAAGAAGATCCGCTCACTCATTCAATATTCAGATCAAAAACAAGACACCGCTTAAATATCTAATCAAATTCTGTGTTAATCTGAACGTCGAAAATTAATTCCATTCATGATTTCCTAAATCCTTTAAAGCCGGGTGTGTTTATGAAATCCGAGACGTTACCCATTGCGATGGAAATGTATTTGACAATACGTAAAATGATACCAAACGCAATATGCATAAAGACTAAAATGGAATGCTCAGTTTCAAATTTCATATTGTCTTCATTCGTTGTATCGAAAAGCCTATAATAAGGGCAGAATTAAATTTTACCCTTATTTCAGTTACGATAAGGGATGATACTATAATAAATGTTACATACTAAAATAATGTTAAATAATTTTTATAAGCATAAAGAAAAAGAGTTCATATTCTATAAAAAAACTATTTGTTTAAGTTAACTAAGGGGTCATCCACAAAATTAAGTTACACGTTTTTTTTAACCCCTCCCACCGTCATTGTCATATTTTCAAAAGCCCTTCACCCACCGTGTGTAGTCAAGAAAACAGCAGTTAATTTAATTATTGTATGTAATAAGGACAAAAAAAGGACACGTGACGTCACACAGCTGTCGATCCTTTCTCTGCCCGTTGTTACATAATGCCACATTTTGGTGATACCCTACCCCCATTTAACGTGGGATAAAATTTATATATGACTTCTTTCTCCAGACGAGACCTGAGACGTCCTGTTTGATCATGGAATTAAAAAAATGCTAAACATGTTTGCAGCGCCACCTACCAGGTTCGATTATAAATGATTTGTCATTATCAATGTTACGATTAGAAAAATAAGCATTTTTATTTTCTCATCCAAAGTCCTTTAACCTTTACGATTTCTTCTCCTATTATATTGATGAACTCTTTTCTAAATGCAAAATTCTATATCTATACTTAATATATAAAGCTGAAGAGTTTGTCTGCTTGAAGGCGCTAATCTCAGGAACTACTGGTCCGATTTAAAACATTATTTCAGTGTTAGATAGCTTGTTTATCGAGAAAGGTTATAGACTATATACAGTTCACACTAAAATTAGAATCTATTTTTTTTTACCTAATTTTACACCAACAAAGTCTCTGGCGCTGCTAGTGCTCAACATCGCCGCCGTTGCATTTGTACTGAATTCCTTTTTTTTTTCATACAAAACGTGCGCTCACTACATGAATAATTCAGGAATTAAACGAATTCAGTTGGCGTCGTCCAAACATTACAGACCAGCCCAGCACTGGCTTGTCTAAGGACTGGCGGCAGCGTTACTGGCATCGTCTAAACCTAGCTTTAATCTTGAGTCGGCTGTAACGTGACATGCAATAGACGGACCAAAAATATTGAGGCAATGTAAAAAAGGTTAACTTTAAAAAAATACTCACTGTTATATTTCTCGCCCGGGCGAACAGTAGTGTGTCAAAGTAGAGTTTCTGGTCCACCAGAGCCCTCTTCTTTATGTTCTTGGGGTACAATGAGTCGTCTTTGCCAAATTTCTCTGTTAAGTACGTGCCAATGACATGACTAAAAAGAAAGATTTTTTTATAATGTGACAAACAAACAAATATTTTTTTAAGTTACAAGGCGGGTCAAATAAGAACCACCAGATGGCTAGCAGATGCGTTGCCGGCCTTTAATGACGCGATTAGGCTACCGAGAAGTCTCGCAAGCCGTACGAAACGCGACAAAAATACCATCACTTGACGTGACAGAATTGCAGCCACTTCACGCCGATCTTATGTGATAAAGAGATATTGGCACCCGGACGCGTTGGCCCGAAAATTAAAGGCCGGCAACACATCTGTCAGCCTTCTGGTTGTGCAGATGTGCATAGGCGTAGGTGCCTGCTCTTTTACCACTTATAACATTAAAAAAATATATATAATTTGAGGTAATTTCAACACCTTTGATCTTATAAAAACTCTTATCAACCATATTTGTAATCTATTATTTGCAATTGATATCGGTATCTTATCATACTAATTAGGACTTCTAAATTACCAATACGTCTACATAACGGAATTCGTTACAGAGTAATCAAATAAATAAAATTGAAGCGTCCGAGGAGGTCGTGGCCTAGTCAGTCGTGGTCGGCATTTGAGTCGATCGCTACGTTAAGTTGCTCTGGCTGCAACCGGGTGATAGATGGGTGACCCATCCTAGCACTGGTTTATATTTGATATCCGACCTGGATGATGTCAGACGGCAATCGGTCATCTTAACTTGCCCCATCATCTGCAATCTAAACGGACCCTGGTACTAATAGACAGGGATAACGTTGGGAAGAAGATTCATATTAGAAAATGTTGTGACGAAACGACAAATAGATAATTATACATTTTCTTCAGACTAGATGCTATATCACATTTATAATACTATTCGTTTGGATCTCCAATTCTACTCATTTCTAAAGTCCATCAACGCAACTGCGAGTCTCCTGTTAATGCAATATTTGGGCATCGAGAGACAACTGATAAATCATTTTTCAAAACTAGATGTGTGATGTGACCATCATAAGAGTACAATTGATTTATTTATAGTAAATATTAACAAAAGTAAATATACCGGGCAAATGCGAGTTAGACTCGCGCATTAAGGGTTCCGTACCATCACTACTTTACCAGGTTATTTTAAGATTTATAATTTTCAAAGAATTTATTTTAATTTGACGAAGTCATCGCATTTTTTTTGGGATGTGGCTACAAAACGGTTTTCAGAATTTTTACTATAAGATATAGCTTCTTGACAAATTGCATAATTCTAGGTCAGCGGGAAGTGCCCTATAGATTTTAGTACCCTTTCGAATGTACGAGTATGGGAAATGCGACATAAATGGGTCATATCTTTTGATTGCACTTAGAGGGTTGATTTTTTTACAGTTTCAAGGGATCATAGTTTTCATTATTTGGTATTAGTTTCCATTTTATACCTGTATGCGGTTCTAAGAAAAAGAGTCTTCATGGACAGACAGACACTTAAGTAATCCTATAAGCATTCATTTTTCTTCTGGAGGTACGGAACCCTAAAAGTAGCTTTTGAAAGTTGTACAACTTTTATCAGAATCGGTACTACTTTATAACACGACAAACTGATTTTTAATTTTATTTATAAGATTACATTTTTATATGTAAGTATATTTTTGTGCATCGGTGCATCTGCATAGTGTTCCATGACCACGACCACTCTGCTAAGAGTGAACGACTAAGAAGAAGAATATTTTTACAGTCTTTCTTCGAAGGAGCGATGTCAATGTAATTATCATCGATTGGAGTGGGTTGGCGCAGTCACTGTACTCCACCGCGGTGGCCGGAGTTCCAGGCGTGGGGCGTGGTCTTGGGCAGTTCCTGAATTTCCTCAACCAAGTCACTGGTGCTCCCTTTAACAGGATGCACTTGATTGGATTGAGCTTAGGGGCTCATGTCGTAGGAAATGCAGGCAGGGAACTTGGTGGCAGAGTCGCAAGAGTAACTGGTAAGACATCAACCAATTTTAATAGACTTGGTTTTTTCGCAACTATCATACAATGCAAGTTTGCTACTTTTTCAGTAATCATATCAGATTTCAAACCAAGTCGATATCCGTTTTCGACTTAAAAGATAGAGTTTTTACTCCTTATTTATATTAATTGAAACCAAAATAGAGGTATATCACTGTTAATGACAAAATTGAAATATATTCAATTATAAGTTCTTTTGAAGCGTCAATTTTATTAATAAACATTATTTATTACTTTTTCCAGTTCCAAACATGGCTGTACAGTCAACAAGTAGCATTAGGAGATTCTTTCAATAGCGGTGTAAACGTCATCAATGCAGCAATAGAAAACCTAAGATGGGGAAATGATGCAGCAGTACAAATTTTCTCTTCAATAAGAAGTTCATCTGCTACAGTCACAGCATCTCTAACGTTGCTGTTCCTGGCCGTAGCAGCACAGATTTTTAATTAATTCTCTAAGTTTCTGTTAATAATTTAGAATTATTCCATTCCCTTATGAATGTTTAACATTCCTTCACGTTCTAGTATTGATGTTGGTTCCTTTTTTTAATTTTTGTACTAAGTAATTGTAATAAGTAATTTATTGCCCATAATTTTGATGAATGACTGAATGAAATAATAAAGTTATTACTATGTTAATTGTATTATTGAAGAAAAACAATGGTTGTACGTTGTCAGGGCCCTCCACATGTCATTAGTATCGTTAACCGAAAAAATTGTATTAAATCGCATTAAATAACATTTTTAAGGGGGCAAATACAGGACCAGTTTATTTCATGTCATTCATTCTACAGTAATACATGTCACAATTAATAAAATAATATTGTTAATGATTCAAATTATGTTGACAATTTTGTAGTACACTGTAATTAAAAATTTTATCAAGATTCTTTCCTTATTAAAATTTTCGCGAAACCAAATCTCGCTGTTTAAGCTTAATTTTTAGTCTATATTTGGTTTTGTACATTTTTTTAATAAAGTGATTTAAATAATCGTTGAATTATGTTATTTTTAATCAAGGCATTAAATTGGAATTTATGTAATAAACACAAAAAAAAAACGAGTTTCAGACGGCTGAAATAGTTACCATACATCCTGCTAATTATTTCAGTGTCAAATTTCAAGGTTGTAGCCAAGAAGGAGGATTTACTTTTAAACATACGAGAGCTCTTAGTGCCACTTAATGTGGTCCTGTTGCAAAATCCGTTCTTACCGGATGTATACTAACAACCTTTCTGTAATATTTTAAGTTTCAAGAAAAAAAAGTACTTTCATAGAAGCATGCGGGTTCCTTAGACCCCTTTAACTAATAACTTAAAACTATCTCCCTGCCGAATTTCATGTTTTTACGTCTCGCAATTTTTGAGATTTCGTGTTAGGTGACCTTCACTTTTATATATGTAGATATTAGATGATGGTTTGTTATTGAGCTCGTTTATCCTCAAATGAATTACATGGATCCACTGTGCGATTGCGAGGTTGACCTTCAAGAAAAGAGCATACTCATTTCTCAAAGGCCGGCAACGCATCTGCGATCCCCCTGGTGTTGCAGTTGCCCATGGGCGTCGGTAGTCACTCAAGAGTACCGCCTGCTCGTTTGCCACTTGTTACATTTAAAACAAAAAACTGATTATTCACTTAGGTCCTTGATACTAATAAGTGGAACCAAGTGATTTGTATCACTTATAAGGGTTTTTTACCTTTAAAGTCACGGAACCCTAAAAAGAGGTAAATAAAAACGGAAAAGCACCTAATTTCCTGAAATAAAGCAAATAACCTCAAGTTAATTGAGCAAACCCTTTGTGACCGGTTGCTCACTTGACCCAATTGGTCACGGAGTCAAGATTCGAGAGTGCTCTGGTATAGTCTAATTAAAAAGAGATAGCGGTAGTTATATTTCGAAATGTTAAGCTCAAAATAAGCGTGAAGACTCGATTATATAGAAGGGTTCCGTATCTGATGGATTGTTAAATAACTTCAAGAGATGTCCGATTTCGCTCGAAATAGTTTCCCAAATGACTTTTTAGTATGCCCTATCAATATGGAAAATTTCACGTTTCTACGGAGGGAACATCTTGCGATGCGATGATCTTCATATCGGCTTCACATGTATGTGGACCACCTCTAAAATGTAAAACTATTATTATCTTAAGATGCCAAAAATTTATCTTCATAATTACAGAAGTTGGTTACGGTAGACGAACGGACGGACAGACATCCTGGACGGACAAATGGACTGAGTGAAACTATAAGGGTTCTATGTTGGACTTCGGAACTCTAAAAAGAACATCTTTACCTCTCGAAACCTGGCAATGCATCTTGTAGCGGTAGAAAAATAAAATCAGTGGAGTACTTAGTTCGAACTCCACTTTATCACAGTGGATACTCCGAACGGAAGCTTCGATAAAAAGCTCTACTCGAACGGTAACTAGAATATTACAAAAAGCTCAAATTATGAGTAATAACGCCTAATCTATATGTTAATGCGTGAAGCGAAAACTTTTAGTACCATTTAAAAAAAATGGCGGTTACGAAGAAGTATATATGACATTTGGCGCAATTATAATTCATATAGAGAATAGTATGCGAATGCTAATATCTGTGTAAGAAATGTTTTTTAATACATTCTTCTTCTTCCCAGCGTTATCCCGGTTTAGTAGCGTCCGCTTAGATTGCAGAAGATGTGGCTGTGCGAGATAAAGGGAACAATTGCCGTCTGACGTCATCTTTCGAACCCCCACGATCTCTACAACCTTACTAATGTCAGTCAGTAACATTAATCAGGTCCCTGTGTCCCTTGGCTGGCCCGTTGGCGCAGTGGGCAGTGACCCTGCCTTCTGCTCCGGGGGTCGTGGGTTTGATTCCCACCTCGAGGGGGGGGGGGGGGGGGGAATGCACGGCCCATGGCAATAGGTACGCATCACACTAACTCATATGGAGGAAACAAAAGATGCGTTGCGGGATGCGCGGACCATGGCAACACGTGTGTGTCGCACTTACTCACCTGGCGGACACGTCAGATGCGTTGGAAAGGGTGCACGGCTCATGGTAACACATACGCGTCACACTAACATCCCTGGAGGATACAACTCGTGCGTTGCAGGATGCGCGGACCATGGCAACACGTGTGTGTCGCACTAACTCACCTGGCAGACACGTCAGATGCGTTGGAAAGGGTGCATGGCTCATGGTAACACATACGCGTCACACTAACATCCCTGGAGGACACAACTCGTGCGTTGCAGGATGCGCGGATCATGGCAACACGTGTGTGTCACACTAACTTACCTGGCTGGCACCACAGGCGCGTTGGAGGGATGCACGGCTGCGGGGTCCACAGCGCGCGCCACAACCAACCGCACGCGGGAACCTGACGCGCGTAGCACACCGGCAACTTGTTCCGAGCCCATCTCCATCAAACTCACCTATAAGTAAAATCGGAGTGTCTGTTTGTAAAGTGGGAATCATTTTTTTTTTAGTAATAGCATATGCCTATATATACGATACCTATAACGAAAGCTCAGTTAAAAAAAATTTTGTCCGTCTGTCTGTCGGTCTATCCGCTTGTCTGTTCCGGGTAAATTCCTGAACGGCTGGATCCATTTCGAAAAGATTTCCACTGGCAGATAGCTGATATTGCAAGGAGTAACGTGGGCTACTTTAGTTTTAGAAAAATAATATGGGTTCCGCACAATTAATAAAAACCCTCAAGATTACTGAAATTGCGCGGACAGCTAGTAAGTAGCGGGGTACAGCTGGCCACAAATAAATCACAGTGTTTAAAAATAAATATCTTTAGATATTTACATTGAATCATACCAAACCTAGTATAACTCAGACAATGTTAAAATCATCCTTTACCTCTGTAGCCAGTATTAGATAGGTCTCCTATTTATTAATACTCATTATATAAGTCATTCTTTAAAATATTTCAATGTAATATAAACAAACTGTTTATGTTTTACTTCTATCAATAAAATATCAATTCTGCATAAAATACTGTACGAACTACGACCCAATGATTTATGTTTCCTGTACACTCTCGTGCGAGAGGTCGAGAGACGAGCGCGAATGAGAGCGCCTGCGAGCATCGCGGAACAGAGCATGTGAACCTTAAGAGCACAAGTATATGTCCGTTCTTTACACCGGATAAGAAAAGAAAGAAAGAAAAATCATTTATTACTACCGAGATATTACAAGCATCTTAAGATAATACTACAATCATAGTAGATAATAAAATACTAATGAATCTACCTACACTACAAACTTAGTGTGGAATTGTAGGCACAATTACATAAGTTTTGTTGTAAAATTTATTTGGAATAAAAACATTTCATTTCAATTCAGTTAAATTATTTTGTTGACACGACGTGCTTGACTTATGGCAAATGTTGAAAAATCTGCCCAGATTTTCCAATAAAATCTTTCAATTAACTTCCGTAGCAAGAATTCACTCGTTAGGCAGCTGCAATATTTTTGTTAACAACTAAACACAGATCAACCAAGCGTCCCTGGCATTAAATTAAAAAATAGCACTACACTCTTTGGTGAGTCACACAGGGCCCATATAAACCCCCTCCGGTACATACATACTCTCTTTCCACGCAACCAAACAGACGTCGCAACAATAACAAGGTCACCAAGATCAAGATCTGAAGAATTTGTCCCAGCAAAGGGTCAAGACACTCAAACACCCTCCAAGAAACTACAATCCACCTCATCATCGATAACCATAAATTAAGCAAGGTAACGGCTAACAATAGCTATGATGCCGGAGCCAGGCATAGCTTCATTTGAATGATCATACAGTGGGCCCCCTGGCCCCAAAGTCCCCACTTTGTATAGCTGCGCATAGTTTTGTAGAACTTTGTAGTCCTCAAGGATAAAATGTACAAACTCTTCGAGCTATGTCTGGCTCCGGCATAATCGGTAGACTCATCGTTCTACGAAAAAAAAAATTTCGTCTATCGAAAATTGTGTAAATATTCAAAATATTGTTATATGCTTTTTAATCTTACATCAGCAAGGAAATATGAAGAGACGGGAATAAGGAAGAACGCGAAGGTTTTCCAACGAAAAATCTTTTTAAGGGTTCCATTTTCAAAGTACTCCACGTACGAGGGGACTCGGACAATGTAATTGCTGAATGTGGAAATCGCGTGGAGTTTTATAAGTACATTTGTATACAGTTGTAGCTGTGCTCGCGACTTCGAACACGTCAATAATAAGTAAGGTAGACAACTTAATGCCTGTTTTATACGTAATAGACGCCTGTTATACAGAAATATTTTTTTCTTAGAAATATATAAATGCATACATATAGATAATATACCCAGATTCGAGGCGGGAATGGAATCCACGACCTCGGAGCGGATGGCAGGGTCACTGCGCCAACGGGCCAGTCAAACATAAAGTTTATTTAAAAAAAAATCCAATTTTTTTTTTTTTTTTTTTTTTTTTTTTTTATTTATTTATTTAAGGATTTTAGCGTGATGGTATTTTTTACATTAAATAATGAAAAGTTAAAGCCAAAAATGAATAACCAATGTTCACAATAATTAAAAACAAAAATTAATATTAGCCGATAAATGGGCTATCTAACACTGAAAGAATTTTTCAATTAGTTCCTGAGATTAGCGCGTTCAAGCAAACAAACAAACAATCTTAATCATAAGGTGAAAGAGAATGCTAATGATAAATTTAAATGGGGTGTGTGTGTGTGTGTGTGCGTGCGTGCGTGCGTGCGTGCGTGCGTGCGTGTGTGTGTGTAAATCGTTTTACATTGGTGTGCGTGAGGTTTTATTTTATTATTTATTTTGCAAATTTTATAACAATATTACCAAGCGCACAGTCTCCTCTATGTAAACTGTAATTGTGTTAAATTTCATACTCCTCTCTGATCGCGACTTTTCTAACATGGTTCCGAAAATAAAAATAAATATATCTAATTGAACATGACATTAAGATTCAGTAATAAAATCATTTCAGTTAATTATTGTTAAGTTTTTTTCCATTCCGAGGCGAAAGAAAGGTAAATAAAGTTAGGACCCAAAAAATATTAAAATACCATTCACGGTTATTTTTGTATAGAGGAAATCGAATAGCATACATACGTTATCAAATATATGGAAATTAAACAACATGCAAATATGATATGTTAGTATTAAACATTCACAGACGACTGCTTTTCCAATGCGTCATATATACATAGCAGATCCATAATATTACGTGGAATCGCAGTATCGGCTTGAATGAGAAAAATTAACAACCATAGCAACACGCGTTGCAGTTGAGTTTGATAACGATACAGCTGTTAGAAACGTTAAATAATTTTTTTAATTTTTTGGTTAACTATGAATAAAATCTTTAGACAAGAATATTTAAATACTTTAAGAGCATAATCCAACCCTCAGATAGTTTTACCTGGAAAGTTTACCGGGAGTTTTGAAAATTGGCAATTTTATACATTTTGATGTGCGCTCTCTGAATTTCGAAGCTGTTGCCTCGTATTTCTGGCCAAACCTATAGTCAGTATAACTTAGATATAAATTAACTGTACAATCTAGAAACTTATGTTGGAGTAAAATTTGCGGCGCTTGTTCGCCCAGAATATGACTTTATGAAAAAGGTAGATACATAAACTGTTCGTTTCATTTTGAGATACAACTGTTTATCGTGGAATGAATCGGAAAGGAGATATTGTCATTTTTCCAATATGGCGGCGGGAGGAGCAGAAATACGAGGTGGCAAAGTCCAAATTCGGGAAGAGATCATCAAAATCTAAACACTTGCCAATTTCCGAAACTTCCGGAAAACTTTTCAGGTAGCCATATCCTTATTCTTGCTATTGCTATCCCGGTCTAGTACCAGGGTCTGCTTAGATTGCAAAGGATGTGGCTGTGGGGCGAGTTAAGATGACCGATTGCCACCTGACGTCATCCCCGAAACTCCCAAGATCTCTACAACCTCACGACTAATATATCACTCTGTGACATTAATCGGGTCCCACTGTTTTACGTGCCTTCCGAAACACGGAGGACGGCGAATATCAAAGAACCCTTATACTTTCACTCTATCCGTCCATCCGCCACATGGTAGTCTCAAAATTCCGGAATTTCCAAACTATTAGATATAGAGTCTTAAAATTTTCCATTTTGATAGAGCATACTCATTAGAATAATTATTTTGAGCGAAATCGGACAACAAGTTAAGTACCTTATCGCGTATTATATATAGAACCCTTCTATATAAGTGTGTCTTGAAACGCTCTTGGTCACTTTTAATAAACATTTAGTTACGAGTGGCCACAAAGATAGCCTAGCGGGGTTTGAACCGAGTCCCTAGGGCATTACCCTTCTACCATTGATCTATCGAGTGGTAAATAGTATCGAAATGTTGTCTTAAAACGGAAAAGTGAGAAAAAAATATCAACGTTATATATTTAACAATGTTTATCTTCATAATATTCGCGCGGTTATAACTTCTCCTTAACGTTTTAATATGGTTTTCTGTCGAAAAAAAAACATACGCGCTTTTATTGCAAGGGTAAAAAATACGCCGGCAAATACAAGCGAAAGCAATGAATTACCCCTGCTTTTGTTATTGCTTATAAATCCTTACGATTTGATTTACTACAACGAGAACGTACGAAAATAAAGGTAGGTACATAATGGTGGAATAATGAAGGAAACTGCCTTTTTTTTTATAGGTTAAGCGGGCAAACGAGCAAACGGATCAACCGAGATGATCAGTTTATCAGCGTCGCCCATGGACACCAGCAGCACCAGAGGGGCTGGTAGTGCGTTGCCGACTTCTAAGGAATTTATTAATCCGCCCTTTAACAATTCGCATGCCGTAGGATTGTGGGAACACCCAGGAAGGCAACTGATTCCATAGTTTGCACGTACGTGCCTAACTGAAAATATCGACTGCGACATGAAAACAGAAATTATAAATAGCACGTGCGATTATGAAAATACCAGCTAAAGCCCGCGACTTCGTCCGCGTTGTAGTATTTCCCGTATTATTAAAAACAATGAAATAAACTTGTAGTTAGTCAAATAAATATTTTTGGTAATATATATATTTTACAGCCACTGGTTCTAATGAGATTTCCGCGTTCATAAGGACTTATAAAACTGCAAAAATTAGCAAAGAAAAAAATATATATACATAAGTATATATAACCTTTTCAAAGATCCTTTATTTTTATTTTTTTAATTAATTTATTATATTCATTCAGTAAATTATACTTAAGAGCGTTGTGATTTTGACTTAAAGTATTTCCATTATTTTCCTCTTAAAACCGTATTCAAATAAATTACTTGTAAGGTCATTTGCATTTATCCTGTGCGCTATCCGAGCCGGATAACGAAAAGAATTTCGTACATAGCACCCATTGACCCGAATCCGATATAACTCAGGATGGCGCGTCAGGAGGACAATAATGGCCGCCATAATTTGCCTGTAATGGGCCTTACACTATCGCAGTGTCAGCCGCACTGGAAATACCGTTTACTTATATATTTCTCAAGACCTCTTAGAGCCTCAATGCTCAGCGTACAAAGAGGGCTCAAAAATACAAAACCATAGCTCTCTTTAGATTCTCAATGGTGCAGAGTTAGGATTGCAATCCTTTACAGTATCGCACTGTCGGTTGAACTGGAAATACCGTTTTCTTATATATTTCACAAGACCTCTTAGAGCCTCAGTGCTCAGCATACAAAGAGGGCTCAAAAATACAAAACCATGGCTCTCTTTAGATTCTCAATGCTCAATGGTACAGTGCTAGGATTACAGTCTTTTACACTATCGCACTGTCCGCGTTACTGGAAATACCGTTTACTTATATCCCAAGATTTCTTAGGGCCTCGATGCTCAACATACAAAGAATACTTAACAGTTCAAAGGCTTTCTTAGACTCACAATCCTCAACGGTACAAAGGTATCTCAAGACCTGTTTGAGCCTCAACGCTCAATGTACAAAGAAAGCGAAATACTACAAAGGTATTACTTACATAAGCTCAGTCTAGTTGTGTCCTTCTCAAGACCAGTACTATTCTTCACAAATATATAAAAACAGTTCGACCCAATTGGTTAAAATCATTGATTTTAATGCGGACGAATTCGCAGGTTTTCACT
>JANCMC010050420.1:13469666-13489204 GCA_024363005.1 Charaxes varanes | reverse complement strand
ACAAATATATAAAAACAGTTCGACCCAATTGGTTAAAATCATTGATTTTAATGCGGACGAATTCGCAGGTTTTCACTAGTTGTAAATTATTAAAATCTTTATATTATAAAAAGAGAAAGGTCACCTAATCCAACATCTCTAAAATCGCGTTACGTATAAATATGAAGTTTGACAAGGATGTAGTTCATAGCAAGTAGACATTCGATAAGAACGTATTTTTCGATAGAGCTGGATATAAATATAATAAATAAATAAATATATACACGATGATATGACACATGGACGTCTGTTCCTAAGGTAAACAACTTAACGCCTGTGTTATAGGTAACAGCCACCTGTTATACACAATTTTTTTTTGGAAATATATAAATACATACATATGGATAATACACCCAGACTCGAGGTGGAAATCGAATCCACGACCCCCGGAGCAAAAGGCAGGGTCACTGCCCATTGCGCCAACGGGCCAGCCAAGTATATGGGGCTCTTGGAATTTTACGCGGACGAAATCGCGGGACACAGCTAATTAAAAATACTTATAATATAAAAAATAGATAAAATTCGGTGGACCTAAATTAAGCATATCTAATAGTGTCCCTAGTATTTTTTTCTTATAAAATAAAGACGCCCGAGATGAATCTTTCGGGCACACTTTTACGAGATAAGTTTTGTTATAACTGTTACAAATTTTGGGACAGCCAGACCGAGTTCTTGAGTAATTCTTTACTAATTATTTTGTCCTTATTTCGTCATTTTAAATGATTAAAAGTAATTGTGTTTTGTTTAAAATTTCTTATTTTAATAATATTAAGAAGGTTTGCTCCGTTATTTAAAAAAATGTGGCATTTATTTCAAGAATGTTGCTTTGTTTATTTGTTAGCTTTAAATTCATAAAAACCCAGAAGAAGATAATTATTTGGGACCACGGTAGTGATCCCCACGACGAGGCCTAACTGAACCTAGTCGGACCTGCCTAAGTATCTTTTCTCGAAACGCGTGTTGTGTACCTTCATAAGCAACATTCTCAGGATATGAAACTAATATTCAACTTATTAAACATATAAAGTTTCAATTGCTTTTAAATATGTGGCGTGGCTATTTGGTTACTATAAGTAACATTGTATAACTGAAAAATAATTTGGCTAAGATAAAGGTGTAGAGTAAGTGAATTTACGACGTAGAGCAAGGGCGTGTAGAGTTAGGGGCGTAGTTTTAAAACAGATCTGATAACTTTTTGAGAGTGCGAACCTTATCGTCTTGTCATTGCAAAAATTTACATTGAAAATGTTTTTGGTAGTATTTATTTAATCTAATACAAGCGAATTATAACAAAACGAATCATCATCGTCATTTTCAGCCCTCGATAACTCACTGCTAGCAAGGGTAGTAGTACTAGTAGCTGGACATAGACCTCCCTTTTTTTCTACCACTCACCCCTATCCCTTGCCAATCTCATCTAGTCACCTCCTGCCACTCTCTTCACATCAGTCGCCTATCGGGCCATTCGCCGACCAGGGTTTCTTTAACCCAATCTAGGCCACCACTCAGTTATGTTCGTAACCTACCTGCCCTTTCCACATCTAGCCATGTGTCCTGCCTAACTTCATTTAATTCAACCATCCTATATTCGACTTCCCAATTCTTAGTGATAAAAAAAATATAAAACGAATACTCTACATTAAATTAAACTTTTCTGCTATCACGGATTTTCGCGTAGTAACGTCTGATTGATACACTTGGTCAAACGAAAATAGCTCTTGATAATTACGCCAGGTCAGCAGATCAAAGAAAATTACCTCTCATTCAGATAACGAGTTGTTCAGATTGACGCACTGGGCCCTGATTAAACTAATCAATAAAACCTCTCGAAACGACAGCCCAATTATTCCAACCAGCTACGTTGAAAGAAAAGGTAGTAAACCAAAAACATGACAATATCCTTTTAGGTGGTCGTAGTCTTAGTCAGTGGCTACTAGTATTTGAGTCGATCGCTAGGTTGAGTAGTTCATACCGAGTCGATCGCTAGGTTAAGTAGTTTATACCGAGTCGATCACTAGTTTAAGTAGTTCTTACCGAGTCGATCGCTAGATTAAGTAGTTCTTATCGAGTCGATCGCTAGGCTAAGTAGTTCTTATCGAGTCGATCGCTAGGTTAAGTAGTTTATACCGAGTCGATCACTAGTTTAAGTAGTTCTTACCGAGTCGTTCGTTAGGTTAAGTAGTTCTTACCGGGTCCATGGCTAGGTTAAATAGTTCTTATCGAGTCGATAACTAGGCCAAGTAGTTCTTATCGTGTCGATCGCTAGGTTAAGTAGTTCTTACCGCGATTGGGTAATAGATGGATGAACCTTTCCGACAGTGACTCTTTCGTGTTTCGGAAAGCACGTAAAACAGTTGTACCGATTAATGTCACTGAGTGATATTAGTCGTGAGATTCTAGGAGTTGTGGGGTTTCCGGGGATGATGTCAGGCGGCAGAAGGTCATCATATCTGGTCTCACAAACACATCCATATCGCTAGGTAGAAGAAGAAGATCCTGTATTTCACGTTTATAGTTGCTTAATTCACTTTGCAAGTAATATAGATCGGTTAATTGAGACCACTCGGCTGGACCGAGTTTCAAACTATCTAAGATAATTGCCATCTAAAATAATTTGGCTATTTCAAAGAGATCGGAATTCTGCAAATATTTCTGATTGTAAATATAATGCAGTTATTTATCTATACTTCTGTTATAAAGGTGAATGTAATTCTAACCGGCAGATGAATTCCACTACAGGACATCTCGTTAAAATTTAAAATTCCACCCTCATCACCTCGATGTCCTAAAGTCCACAACCGTACAATTCTCTAGAAATCTCTTACCTCGGACAATTCCTCTGTGGAATTAGTTGCCAGCTTCGGTATTTTCGAACGGATACGACTTAGGGACCTTTAAGAAAATAGCATACTCGTTACTTAAGGCCGGCAACGTGTCTGTGATCTGGTGGTGTCCTTGGGCGTCGGTAGTCACTTATGTGAATGCCGTCGGCTCGTTTGCCCCTTCTTATATATATAAAAAAAACTGTTACATTTTCACGCTAAAACGCTGAAGCAATTTTTAAGGATCTCCGTATAGAGATAGATTAGTCATTAGAATTTGGAAAAAGATATGGGCTACTTTTTGTCGCGATAATGAATATTTGCATAAAAAGAATTAAAATTCTCAAAATAACATTAAGCTGTCGTCAGTTACTTGTCGCTACCGTGAATTCTAAACACTCACTTTATTTTTTATAGCAGGTATGATGAAATTTATATATTAATACGTGAAGCAAACACTTTCGGTACCATTTCAGTATTATTAATCACAATATATACAAGTACATTGTTGTGGATGTACCTACATATACTATATCATAATGTAGTATGAATACATATATACATACTGTTAGTAATCGTTCTATTGTGACAACCACCGAGTTTGTGGCAGTGCTGCAAGGTCGCGTGGTCTGATAGCGACGGTGACTCACTGCGGTTATTTCCACACACATTATTTTATATTTTTAATAAACATTTGGACTACATCTTTCTTCAGTCATATCTGTTCAGAATAATGTAACTTACCTTACTAGATTTACGAGTACCATGATGTGTTTGCATTAATGGAGGACTGAACGCAATTTTCACTGTTCTAGAGGTCGCCGATGAGAACACTGAAAAGACTATATCTACATATGTATATCTAAAAATATAATTATATATTAATCAATCGTTGTTCATTAGTCTCGCTAAAACGGCTGGATCGACATAAATTATGTTTGTTTCACCTTATTGAAAGGAAAGGTTTAAAAGAAAAGAATAGAGGAAAACTCGAAAAATTATTTCAAAATCATGAAATGTAGAATTGAATGGTACTTCAGAATATTTTATATAGATGGCGTTCATACTGGACCTTATGGCTGAAGTGCTATATAATATTATTATTTCATAAAACATTCGGCAAGAAGTTTTTTCGCAAGTTGGCGAATGCGTGCTGAGAGGGTTATGTGAGTTGATTGAATTATGCGAACGGGAGTTGAGAATGAGATATGAGTTAATGAAGATAACTTAATAAGACGTACAATGAAATGACGTCATTAAGTCCTCCTGCACGCAGGAGGATTAATGAACACCTCAGATCGGGCAATAAATGTTGCCTCGTTTTGGGTTTCGAAAATATAAGGCCTAACCACAAGGCCAAATATACCTACAGTTTTTTCATTGAAACGCCAAGAAGAAAATGGGATTGGTTAACTGGCTAACAACAGACGAGCCAAAATTCGGGAAGACAACATCTGCCGGGTCCGCTGGTAAAGTATATATTTTAAAACCGCCGTCATAAAAGAAGACAATAGACGAGGATAATATGGGGATACCCAAAATTATTTCATCAATACAAATATAATTCATAATATTTGTTATAATAAATGAGGAAAAGGCATACTAAATGCGAGGGTTCCAATAATACATGAACAGTAGTAGTAGCCTTCAGACTCCATTAGTAACACTGATAGGTGGCTTGCTTATTGACCCTTATATTGAAAGACTATTTTATACCCGCGACCTCGTTCGCGTAAACTTAGAAGAAAGATTTTAGCGTGATGATATATAGCCTATAATAGCCTTCCTCGATAAATGGGCTATCTAACACTGAAAGAATTTGTCAAATCGGACCAGTAGTTCCGGGAATTAGCGGATTCAAGTAAATCCAACAGATACTGTTATCAAAGCTTTGGCCAGATCAATTATTTAAGTAAATTTTTAACGTACGTGTGAGCTTCTCTCATATTAGTAGCGTGCTAGAGATGAATAATCCGAGTGTGGGATTAATCTGACTGCGAGGAATATTTCCTAGAAATACAGAGTATATTCCTATCTTACGCTTCTCAAATTTAGATAGTTCTTTCTATATTATAACACAACTAAAATCTACTATATACGTATATCTTCTGTATATACATTCATCATGCTTCTTTGATTTTACGTTGTATCTTTTCTTTTTGTATATCTTATACAAAATTTTATCGCCAAGGTCGGTCATTTTTGCGCCCTTTTGTTGTTTCTCGTGTTCATTCGTTAATTACATTAATTACTTTGAATGTAAAAACGTATTCCTTATGGGCTCTTTTCTTTTGCTAAATAAAAAACTGGCAAAAAGCGTGCCAAGACACGCTTATACAGAAGGGTTCCGTATCTGATACGCTATAAACGTATGTGTTAAATAACTTCAAAAGTTCTTGTACGATTTCGTTCAGAATAATTTTCCTTATGAGTTTTAGCATGTTCTATCAACATGGAAATTTTCAAGTCTCTTCGTCTAATAGTTTGGAAATGCTAGGGGGGGATCACCTTACGGGTAGACAGATGGACGGACGGATGGACAGAGCGAAATTATAAGTTACCATTAAAATTTAACAGAATCACTGATATCGCACGGATTTAATGGAGAAGTACAGCTAGTGTGTAATATACACGGTATCTTCTATACGTTTCAATACGATTTATCGATACAAAGCAAAATAGTTATCGGGATTTGCCGCTCGGTATATACCGAGAATTCTAAGTGAATTGAACAATAAAATTTACTATATAGGCTAAGATATTTGTGTGAATAGGTTTGAAGAACTTTAGAGAACAATTGAATAAATACACAAATAACACAAATTCTTCGTGTATTCGTTACAAAAATAAAACAGAATTGTTTCAATTTGATTACAATACTAAAATCTTATATATTATACTTATATATGAACAGTTTGTTTGTTTTTACTTGAACGCGCTAATCAAATGAACTACTATAGTAAGGAAGGCGTCTGGTTATATATCATCACGCTAAACTTTCTACCCAATTTTACGTGGAAAAAGTCGCGGGAAACAACTAGTTAGTTACAACTTGCCTCGTAACGATCTGTTAACAACCAAAGGCATAAAAGTCACAAATTTTGATGAAATTATAATCTATATCTATACCAATATATATATATATATATTTTATAAAAAGAATTTTAGGAATACTTTTTAGGTATGTCTAATATTACCTTTTCCCCCTCCTACTAAGCTTAATTTAAAATCTTGTATTAGGAGTGGGTGCGACAATACCCACGGACGTCTGTTCCTAAGGTAGACAACTTAATGCCTGTGTTATAGGTAACAGCCGCCTGTTACACACAAATATATTTTTTGTAAATATATAAATACACACATATGAATAATACACCCAGAATCGAGGCGGGAATCGAACCCACGACCCCGGAACAGAAGGCAGGGTCACTGCCCACTGCGCCAACGGGCCAGTCAATATGTATGCAACATAGTCTGAATTCTATATTTTGATAAAAAACGATTACAAAATTAATAGACGCAATCGCCTAAAAGGTCAACCGAATTCGATGCCCAGTATGTTAATACATGATTTTTTTATATACGAAATGTTAATCTGATTATGAACACTAGTCACCTTATAGAGCAGCGACATAATCGTAATTCAGCGCATAAAGAACCTAAAAAAAAATTACCATTTTTTTTTTCATTATTTATTTAGGATACCAAAGGCTGCAATATATAATATATAATATGGACCTGAGCTAAATTATAGATAATCATATAGATACTATGATATCACAGACCCTCTTATTGGTTTCCACAATATAGTAGAAATACCTTGGTTAGAGAAATAGTCTGTAAAAAATTTAGAGACAAAAAAGGGACACAAAGATAAAAGCATGAACTTTTAAAAAACGAAAATTAAAAAAAAAATTAACTACCCTTGTAGAGTAGTACCATTGTAGAATGTTTATACTTATGCGGGTAGGGAAAACACAAATACGAAAGTGTCATAATGTTTCCGCCTCTATTAAAATTACAATCCGTTAAAAAATTGGTTCTAAGTGAAGTCGGTTTATGGACGATAATTTTACGCGATAACGCTGAACGCTTGGACCGATCGTGCCTCTTTACCGCTTGTGCCGCGCTCTCATTTGCACGCTCGGCTCAGACGGAACGTGACAATGACTCAGGCTTTTTCATACGTGCAGCTGGCGTTCATCGATATAAGACGTTATCACGGCAAAAAAAATGTACACAACAAAACTTCATGTTTTGATTACTTAAAGGCTACCCGCATGTGAAACTATATTAAATATACAGATTCGTATAAATAACGAAAAAGCACTTCGCTACATTAGTTTTTTAATAAATAATAATTCACGTTCATAAAACTTGGACAAAGACGTTTCGCCCAGCGCTTTAATTACTCTATATGAACTACAATTGTGCCAAATTTCATACACCTCCGTCCGCGTAATATTCCTAAAATGGTCCTAAAATGGTAAAGTTTAAATGTATCAAAAATGTCATACAAGCCTAGTACTCGAGTGCACGCTAAATTTTCGGACAGCGCGCGTCCTTAACAGAGGTTGTTGGCCCCGGCGATTGTGTAACTCTTGTGTCCTTTTGATGAGTTTTTGATGGAATTAGGTAATTTTTGGAGGGGGATTGGCTAGGGTTGAGAATCGGTCAACATCTATTTTTCATACTCCTAAGTGATAAGGGTGGCCCACGCGGACAGAGTCGCGGGGCGCAGCTTGTATTATAGTAAGAATTTTGTCCGTTACATGTATAATGACGTTTACTCGTACAGTCGACCAAGAAACTGGTTTGCAACGCTAAGGTCGAATGTCGTTCACACGTCAATTAGTTATAAAGCTTATTTTTGCTTGTTATGCGTTATGTTAATTTCTAACAATAACTCGTAGCAAAATTTTCTTTAACTAGGAGCTGTCATCCAAAACGATAGAGCACTTTCGTGGTCGATTATACGTCCGCATCTAGCTTTGAATGAAAATCAGTGGCATTTTTTAAGAGCACACTAACAAACGCATTTCACAAGTCGGTAAATTATGAAGTTTAATGGTCGAGCGTAGGTGCTATCTAATGGGGTACCAAATACGGCACCTGTCTCAATTGTCCATTATTGGTTGGAAGAGAAAGGTGTATGTGGGTACGGCCTTCCCACGACAAGGACCTCCCTGGCGCGCATACATTACACTAGGGATGTTACGGTGGTGTCGGTGGGCAATCTTAAATTACGGTTTTATACCAAAGATTGACTAACAATGTAAGCAAATATCATTGTCACTTCATTTTATTTCTCTATATGTACATACATATGTCTGTATTTAGAGAAAAAAAAGGCTCTATATTTCAGATATATTGTATTATACTAGTAGACCCAGAGGACATTGTATTGTTCTTATTTATGGTCAGACGAAAGTCTAGTACAAACGCCATCTACTGGAAGTATCCCGAAGAACGAACTTCCGATCAACTCTACATTCTTTCAAATAGGCAGAGCTGTTTTTTATTTAAAGCGAAAAACCTACCTAATTTAGGTTACATACCGACAGCAGCATGACCTAACGGTGCCACTTGTCTTTTGAAATAATCTACGAATCGCTTGGAGTACACACACAAAATTTCATCCTAATAAGTCCAGCTATTGAGGAGAAGTAGGGTGTAAAGGCCTGTAATTACCCTGAAAAAAAATTGGTAATTCGCTATACTCTCGACAGTTTTTGGAACTCAGTCATCAACTATTATTAATATAATATAATAATGAAGTACTAACTATCTTCTTTAATTCTTCTTTTATGGTACATCATCATGGTACATAGCAATTATCACCTAATTCAGTATAAAAATTTTAAAATTTTAGCTGATGATTTCAATCAATCTTTTCAATCAATCTTCCTTGAGCTGACGAAAGTGTCGATAATCTGTCATCTGTAATGTCCAGCCCTACGTCAGAAGGGTTTGGTGCATCACTAGGCAGTGCGTAGTGTCGCCTGCACCGCCCAGGTCTGGCCACACGCAGTCAACACCACGGCCCGTGTAATAAACAGGGATTGGTTGTAACAGACAGACGGGGTTAGGTTATTTCCTTCTACAATATATCCCCAGGTTTAGTTAGAAATGTAATTATATTTCTTACCAATACAATACTGAGCATGGCACATAACAGAATTCTACTATTATTTGATATCTTTTAAAATATTAAGTATAAAAAAATAGCAGATTTTATAAGAATTTTTTAAGGAAAGTCAAGGAGTTTAAAAGTTACTCATTTTTTTTATATTACAAGTGGCAAAAGAGCAGACGACGAGCCTGACCAGGAAACAAGCAGATGCGTTGCCGGCCTTTAAGAACGAGTTTAGGCCACTGGCAAATCTCAAAAATCGAACGAAACGCGACAACAATACCGTCACTTGACGTGACAGCGTTGCCGCCACTACACGCCGATCTTTTGTAAGAAAGATGTACTGGTACCCGGACGCGCCGGCCCAATTTGGCTACAAATATTTCTTATTATTATAATAAAGGAATATTTAGAGTTATCTCACAAGCAAGGGAAACTGAACAATCGAATAAAGCTAGTAAAGATTAGGTATAAGAAACAACAATTTATTTGCTGATAAGATACCCAATATAAAAGGCAAAACAAAATTAATTAATTAGCACTCCAGAGCTTATGCTTTGTTTGACGAAAACACCACTGAATACACGTGGAAATAGCCATATCATCCCACATCTCCTGAAACGTTGTGCGCATAGTTCTGCGGTTATCTCTGAAGGCGGTCACGTAATCGTTCAGACGCTCGTTTTAATATCCGGCCGTGAGAGCCGGTACAGAGCCACAGAATGACTGGAACCAAGAATATACATAGTGCTTTTAAAAGTTTTTTGTTAGCATAGATTAGAAATATACCACATCAAATTATTGGTTACACTTTCATTTTTATTGGTCCAAGAACTTATGTTAATATACGTGTACTTTTTATCAGAAAAATGGAAACAGTTTGCAAGTTTATGCTTTGTAAAGATAATCAGAATAAAAAATGGCCGAAAGCGTGTCAAGACACGCTTATATAGAAGGGTTCCATATCAGATAGCCTATAAATGTATTTGTTAAATAAAGTCAAAAGTTGTTGTCCGATTTCGTTCAGAATAATTTTCCTAATGAGTTTTTGGCGTGTTCTATCAACATGGAAAATTTCAAGTCTCTACGTCTAATAGTTTGGAAATGCTAGGGACGGACCACCTTACGGGCAGACAGATGGACGGACGCACGGAGAGCGAAATTATAAAAGTTCCTTGTACTTGTTATCCTACGGAACCCTAAGAATGTGTATATTTTGGAATATATGTCAAAAAAAAACGGAAGTGTTTCGCCATAATAACCACCTAAAGAAATTCATCATACCTATAACACATATTGTGTTCAACACAGTTGCTTTGGAAGGCAGAAAATGTCTTGCCAATCGTAATGATGTAGAACTTTCGAATATCAAGGTGGCATGAGTAATACTGCATCATGAATACAAATTGTAATATATATATATATATACATTTATAATAACGAAAGGTCACGATATCTCGAAAACCGCTGGACGTACAACGATGAAATTTGTCGGGAAAGTAGTTAATAGTTAGACGACATCCGCTAAGAACGTATTATCGATAGGGGTAGAGCTAAGACGGAAGAGCCTTAGGTAAGGAGGTCTAAGGCTATCCCATGTATTATTTAGACAGACGAAATTGCGGGAAAAAGCTATTTACCTTATCTAAGGACTTATTGTCGAAAATTTTAAATATCAAAGCTGGAAATATTTCTTGGGTAATGTAGACTAGAGGTAAAAAGAACAAATTATCTCATTCGTAATCCTAGCTGTTGGTGGTACGTAGGGTAGATAGAACTTTTTTAGAAGGAAACGAACCGAGTTGGAAACGCGCCAATGAAATACCCATAGCATTTATAATATTTTGCGAACGCTACTTCCCATTAACAAAACCATAGGCAACCGATCCCAATAATACCGGAGCCAGACATAGCTCAAAGTCTTTGTATATTTTTGACCTTCAAGTTCACAAAGTACTACGAAAATTTGTACAGTTACACAAAGTCCCCGGCTACACTACACGATGATTGAAATGATCATTCAAATGAAGCTATATCTGGCACCGGCATAAGAGCAAATATTTCGACATCAACGCACTAATATTTTTGAGCAACGTCCTCAAGTTTATTTCCAATATTTATATATTCAAATAGCTTAAAAACTCTAAGGCCGCTCGCCGTGTTTGATCGCGGACATTTTTTTTATCAACAACCTCCGCTCATTATTATTCTAGCGTGGCGTTTGACGTCACCACTTACAATTTGTATGTTTGTTCCTCAATTACTAGCGCAGTTAGCGCTCCCACTAATTAATGTTGTATTTGTTAACGACTTGATAATGATACATGTTTTAGATAAATACGGTAACTACGTCAATACTCGCCCGACATATGTTTAGTATATACGGTTGTCGCCGTTAAGTTGACTTTCTAATCGATTTTGTGTATGCACACAACATATATGCCGGATCAAGCTTTGAGTGGTTTTGCCCTCGTTAGCTAATGTAATTAGCTCGTATTTAAACGAAAGACGAGTGAATATTCACAGAATTAATTTAAATTATAATGTTTTGATTGAAAAAAATGTTTATTTCGCTTCAATTTTACAAGAAGCCTCAATAGCTCAACGGTATAAAGTATGGACTGAAATCCGCAAGGTGCCCTTAAATAATTTGATAAACCTTGAATAGGAGTATAAAAACTTTTTGTATATTATTAAAGCGCAATAAACTAAATATATGGCACTGTCCGTCTGTGCGGTAATTGATATATTCATTTCCAAGCGATAATTATTACGCGTGCGTTTTTGGGTTTTACCAGAAATTTATTACACTATTATGTTACAAATAATAATAGATAATATATTGGGCTTGATACACTTTATTTTATTAACACACTGAAATGGTTTAAGTGATACACTTTAAACGAAATTGCATTTGTTAACACTTTTAGCACTTGCCTTCAGTGAACGCCACACAACACCTATGCAAAAAAGGGTTTTTTTTACGATGTTATATGATAACATTGTAAATGCAGTATTTTAAATGCTAAATACTGTATTTAGCATATAGAATACTCCCACTATGCAAGCATTAAAATGTAAATGCATTTTTGGCTTTTGTCGTGGAGCGCCGTAAAGTAAAAACTGTTTGGTATATTTCGTATTTTTGATATAACATTTCCTAAATGATGACAAGAAAAGAATACCAGGCTGAGTTTATTATATGGTCTTTAAAAAACTCAGCTGCAAAATATTATACCCTCAAAATTGTAATATTTACACTTACGCCACACAACACCAGACTCTATAAACCCTGTAGTGAATGAAAGCTTTTGAATGCTAGTTGATCATAGCTCCCCGAAATCGAATCATGACGTAGTGTGGCCGGATTTCGCCTCGTTGTCGGTTATAGGTTAATTAGCTGTCTGCACCGCATTATGCGAGTATTGTGTGAGTATTGTGCGAATTATGCACGTTTTGCGTGAACCTAACCTTTTCAATACATTCGCTTAAAATTGAATCCTTCACAGCAACAGATCTCTACATCTTTTAACGTTACAAACTGATTTAATCGTATTCCTAACCGCATAGAAACCTTTGAAAGTAAACTCATTAGGGTTCCATAATCCTAAAAGAAACTCTAATAGTTTCGTTTTGTACGGTGGACCCTCCCGATATATACAAACTATTAGATGTAGAGACTCGATATTTTCCATATTGATAGAACATGCTAAAACCTCATTAGGAAAATTATTTTGAGCGAAACCGGACGAAAACTTTTAAAGTAATTTCACAAATACTTTTAGCGCTTATCTGATACGGAACTTTTCTATATAAGCATGACTGGATACGTTCTTGGTCATTTTTTATTTATCAAAAATCAGTAAAGCATATGTGAGCATTCAGGGAGCTTGTTACAATAGTATGATAAACTTAATTATATACGTGTATTGGAGCCACATTTAACATACACTATCAAAGTAAGCACTCTCTAGTTCGTGGTTTATTCGAGTATTGCATTAATTAACGAGAAGCGGCGGTCGGCCTCCTCCGTGTTTCGGAAGGCACGTAAAACAGTGGGACCCGATTAATGTCACTTTGTGATATTAATCGCTTATGTACAAAAGTAGACATTCTTCACACCAAAAAAACCTTAGATGCGTTATCCTAGTTATTAATAACAGTTCGTCGCGTGTTTTCTGTTTGACGAAGGATGTTTACAAAGAAATATGTATTTAGCCTGTTATTGATGTAGCCTGTCATAGTTGTTGATGTGGACATCGTCGCTGTTAATATTTACAGGCAATGTAATTATGTCATTCCAAAAGGTTTTCACAGATTGGAGTTGGTGAATAGCTGTGTCTTGACTGAACAAGCAGCCTCGCGAGATTGCTTCGGATGTTAGTTGCGCAACTTTTTTGTTTAGAGAACGTGCATTTTCTTCGTACGAGGCACGTCCCGACTAACCGAGGAATTTGCCTTCCGAGGCTGCCTCGCGGGGCTGCTCGTTCAGTCAGGAGATGGCTATTCGCACAAGGGCTGCAACTTGTCTTTTTGGGCGGCTTCATATAATTGTATTGACATTTACAAATTTAGTTTCTTACAAAAAAAATGTGACATGCATAATAGGCTAACTAGAAGCAGAATTTGTGTCTCCGTTCCGGCGTCTGGGTAGAGTACAGAAATCGCTTGTTGGTGCGAGTATACGCTTCTTTAATAAGATTCCACGTGCAATATTTTATCTGTCGATAGTTAAGCACTATGTTAAAACACGCTTATTTGTAAGGCGTATTATACAGGTAAATCTATATTAAAGGAAAAACTGCTTGGAATTGAGTCGCTCCAGCTTTGATCTCTGTAGTTAACATGCAAATGTAATGAACTTATTTTTGTAAGAACTATCTTCAAAAGAATGGCTAACGAGTTTGTTGCTGTTTCTTCTCGTAGCCCGAGATTTCCCGTATCAGTGGTAGCTTTAAAAATATTTGATTATTCAAAAGTCTACTTGAATAAACCATCATTTTATGTGATTTACACTTTTGGATTAGCATATTCTATCAAGTGGAATAAAATAAACACATTCAGAGTTTACGGCTGCGCAGGGGGTGGTTGATTGCATATCGATTGTACAAAAATAAAATATTTACTGGTATTCAACACGCGACATAAAAGTGTCTACGAATGCGCAGCGCCGAAATCACCCTATCAGTTCAAGGCAGGAAGTAACGAGTTTTCTATCCCCAATCATTTACGGCCCCCCTTGTATTGTCGACCGTCGCATCTTGTACTTCTATACGTTCTGTTATAAAACTAAAGTAATTGAGAAAGTGTCCATCTGTGATTTTTTACTTAAATTCTAAGTTTGTTTAATACAAGGTAGAAATCGCAAACTTTGGGTAGTATGTTTTTTTTTTATGTTACAAGGGGGCTGTTACGGACTTTTTTGACGCAACTATGACGCTGGCCGCATGGACCAAAGAGACTATGACAGGACATTGACGAAGATCTGTACCCTACGGCGCCTGCTTTCCATCACACACAACGTATCCTTTTTTGCAACGGTAGTTAACTAGAGAATATTAGTATGTAAATATTATTCCTTATTTGATTGTTAGGTATTAGCTAGTAATATTAACCTAGTGTTTGCTTCAGTAACAGTTATAAAGTTATTAGGTCATTACTGTGGCGGCGGTACTAACCGAGGACGCAGGCTCTACGTGGTATGAAACCTAACGGCCTATTTCAATACCACCGATTCCGAATATCATCAAATTTTCTCTCTCTATTGATATGAGGCTATAAGCATATTATGGCATGTTGAAAATATCTGTTTGTGGAAAAACATCTAGTTCTGAATCCAGAATTACTTTCATTCCACTATTTTTTTTTCTTCCTTTAATAACTCACTTACACAGTAGTTGGCGCAAAGATTTGGGTCCAGAAATTTTAAACTTTTTGTTACTGAATGGATGGAAAACATATTGGAAACTACCTTTCAGTAATACACAACTAAACAAAGATATTAGCGTAATATTGTGTTCGTGCTGATGAGAAGATTTTTCGTCAAACTCTATGAGAGGAAGGCTAGGGTTGCTGACGTGTGGGTGAAGGAAATGGGTTATTTACAAGTATTTAGATTCTAGTGACAGTGACATTTTCCCAACAGGTAGGTCGTATATTTGTTTCACATCTTATTCACATACTTTTATATAATCTCTTGGTTGTAATTGTACAATATGTTTTTTAATCCTGCGCCATTCCGTACCGTCAGGGTTTTAATATCCACTCAAAGACATTTTGTCATTTCTGCTGCTGTCACAACTGCTTTCACTTGTATGGGATGAAAACATATGAGATTCTTGGTAATTATCTCTCGTATATACAGTTTTTCTGCTTATTTATTTACCCTACGATGTTCCTAACGTACATTTATACGAAAGCTTTAACGATAGATTTATCTAGTTTAGTAAGGGAAGTTTACTGTAGCTGCAAAAACCAATATTTATGTTGGAGAAGTATCGCTATCTTAAGTCCGTAATTGGGTAAGCGATCAAATAGGACAATAGTCCTGTTACCGTATACAGTTGTATACAGGACCTTTGTATTATATATGACAATGAGCGAACAGACAAGAAGCTAAGGGGAATTCTACTACCAGACGGCTAGATGATGCCGATCTTTGAAGTACGTTAACCAATAACGGTAATTCGTAAAGTCTATTGTATAGTTGATGATTGTGTGAATTATTTTCTCTGTTTCGAAGCGTACGGTGCGGTGGAGACAATAGAAATTCAATGCATACTGAGCTTTGGTGTCGCTGATATAGTTCGTTATAGGTAAAGGAGGGTAGTTGTTCATAAGAGTATAAATTCCGGGACACGCAGGGGGACGGGAGTCATGAACACCTACAAACATTTTAATACACATCTTAATTCTTTATTTAATTTTATATAATATCATTAGTATAGTAGACCGAGATAATAAATATAAAGTAATATAAGTTTTGCCATGTAAAGGTCGCACGTCGTTAGCACGTTAATTAGTTAAAAGGCTCATGTTTGTTTATTATGCATTACGTTAATTTCTAACAATAATCCATAGCAAAATTTTCTTTGGGTAGGAACTGTCATCCAATATGGTAAAGCACTCTTGTCTGATTATATATAAATTCCAAGATTTTTGAAAGTAGCTTATGGAATTTACTCCGTCTTTACATAAAAAGACTAGCTCTGCTCGTGACTTCATCCGCATAAAATTCGTTTAAAAAATAGATTCATAGACATATAGCCTATAGCCTTCCTTTGTAAATGGGCTCTCTAACACTGAAACAATTTTTCAAAAAGGACCAGTATATCCTGAGATTAACGCGTTCTAGCAAACAAACAAACTCTTCAGCTTTATATACTAAGTATAGATCAGTATAGATAATAACAGAAAAATAGAAAGAAAGCAGGAAAGAGAACGACCAAGAATAACATCTATATGGGTCTGTTAAAAGAGACAGTTGGTGCGAAGCGTATATCGAACTAAAATAAGACGAACTCCATTCACCAACAAGGATTTTAGGACGCTTCATTGAGGAAGAGAAAGTGTCTAAATAACACAATACGACACGCAAATAAAATCACGAAATTACAAAGGCTTATTTGCGCCCACAACATAAATTGTAAACTTTGAACCAAAAGCACATTTACGTGATCCCTCCGGACAATTACAGGGTCCGAATGCAAATGGCGGACCCCCGGCTCGGGCGGGTAATGTAATGCGACAGTAGACCATTGTAATTCTAAACACTTGCAGAAATATCCATTGGTTACGAAATAGATATAAGTTCCGAAGTGCCTCGGGGCAGGACGCGACCCGCATGACGGGTCTCGAATATGAATAATTCGCGATCCAACTTTCAAGCCCCCTGCACACTTCCAACTCAAATGTATACATTTCAATTTGGTAGATTTATTTAACAAAAACTATTCTAGGATCTAACATAGGAATATACACTGTTAGTATTTCAAAAAGCTTGTAAAAGTCTACTTGAGTAAAACATTTTTTGAATTGATTTATGCTTAGCTGTCTTATTTTTCCCCCAACTAAGCCTTAATTTCAAGAAAAACGAGACTTAAAGAAGTTACGGGATCAGATAGTCACTTAATATGTAAATCTTATAATATATGATTATCTAATTAAAAAAAATTGGCGAACTTATGGTAACGACACCTCGCGTCATAGTTTGACCTATTTTCCAGCACCTCTATGGTCATACCTAGTTTTATGCAGCATTTTGCCTTAATAATCTGAGAGAACTTTTTGGAATCACAGATATAATCTTATATTTAAAATTTCCCTATTTAAGCAGTAAAAAAGTTAAATTTTAACATAGGTTTTCTCGTCTATTTCGATTATGTCTTGTCTGTCAGTTCTTTCCTTCCAATGTAAATACAAAACACATGCAGTTATAACAACAATTATAGCTGTCAGTACAAACACACTTTTAAGAATCACTTTACTTGGGGTGACAAACAATTGTGCTCTCCATTGAGACGGATCATTTGGAGGTGCTGGAATTAATACTATTTGGGAATTAGGAATTATTTGCGTCCAACTTTTGGAGTAACCTGAAAGTCCAACAGTTAGGGTGTCTACAAAATTTGGTGTCCTATCAAGGCCAAATATGGAATAAGGTAGTTGTAAAGCAAAATAGGCAGACTGAGGCAACTGGGCACATACTCCTGTCCTGTATGTACCTTCTTGTGACCATGTGTTATATCCGATTTTAGGACCTGGCAAATTCGTTCCTGAAAATAAAGAAAATACAATTTTAAACAAATCTTGATATTATTGACCAATTATGTTTTAGGTCTAAAGTGAGTTAATGATACATGCCACTTTCATTTCAACATCCTCTAACAGGAAATCTAATAATTATTTCAACATCTTCATCCAACACTGAGATACAGATATATTTTAACTAAAACTTATTTTAGTTAAAACTAAAAACTAATAAAATATTATAAAAATAACACTTCAATATCATTAATCACTTCGTTAACTGTTATTATAATATACAATTTGTTGCTGTAACAACGTTTTTATCAAATTATGGGCTGAATAAATTATAAATGACGCAACATTTTTTGTCATTTCCCAAAAATCAACTTTTTTAAAGTAGGTGACTTTATGATTAAACTTAATGAAGGTTATTAAGCAAATAGGATCAAATATTACTACAGGGTCAGTTAATTATTTCATATTTACCAAATGTTACTTTTCTATTGTACAAAGTTCCATTTATGGTAGGTATTTTTTCATTACTTAATCCAGTTACAACAATGACCTTGATAAAATTAGTATCATATTCTAATTCATTTCTGAATGCTTTCATTATATATTTCTGTGTTGTGTTAGTTATATTTTTCTGTACATATATGACATCAAGAACACCATCCATGTAGAAATCATAGAATGTAGCCATAACTACATTACTCCCAAATGTATTAAATCTTTCCCACTGAACTTCAAAAGTTCTGTAGAACTTACACCCTGGTAACGAGCAAGGCACATTATGTAACAGAAAGGCTCTTGTGTCTTTACTATTAACTGGACTTAAAGTCATTAAAATGTCAGGATATCCGTCCATGTTGTAGTCACCGCTTCTCATAGTTATTGTATCCAAATATATCTCATCTCTTGGAGGCACAAATCTCCATAGTGTACCTTTTCCATCATTAAAATCGACTTGCAGGTCATGCCACTGTTCATTGTCATATATTAAGATTGTACTATTAATACATTCCAGGTCATAACAAACTGGTATAACAAGAAAGAATTCTCCAGAGAGTGCAACATCTACAAATATTGCTTGACCATAAATTGTGGCATAGCCTACTAGCAACTCAATACTGTTGTTGTAACGAAATCCAGTCTCTTCATTGAGCCAAACCTCAACATCTAATTCAGTTGTCACTAAAAGATCGGCAGCATTATCATCATTAACATCTAAAAAGGAATGTGAATGTGGTAATTTGACCTTCTTAAATTTGTCAGTGGTCATTATTACTTCAGTAGGTGTTAATCTTGTATTATCAAACACCCAAAACACTCTCTCATTTTGCGCATTTATACCAAAAAGATCTAATATCATGTCTCTATTGTAATCTAATACTAAAGGTTGGCCAATAGTTATTGCTTTTACTAATGAAGCATCTGTACAGTTTAAATTGGGCATGCCACCCCACAGTATCCTGACTTCATGTTCATTAGTAGTGGAATTTTGGATTTGGGTTGTAATTAGTACATCCATGTAAGCATCACCATCATAATCCCCTGGTACAATGCTAGTGATGATGAGGCTGTTGAAATCGCAGCTATATACCGAAGGTCGGAGGAATGGTTCTTTGTCATAAGCTAAAAGTACTTGCACAACGGATCCATTTATTATAAACGCATCAGTTAATTCGTCCGAATTAAAATCACCAAATGCAGCGATTAGTCCCTCTTTATAATTTCCGAAAGAACTGTCTGTCATATCACTAACAAATAAACTATTTGCAAGTACTAAATTGCAG
>JANCMC010050420.1:13432382-13469566 GCA_024363005.1 Charaxes varanes | reverse complement strand
GTCCCTCTTTATAATTTCCGAAAGAACTGTCTGTCATATCACTAACAAATAAACTATTTGCAAGTACTAAATTGCAGGCTATCATACAAAGTAAACCGAACATTTTTGTTGTGCTTGCTAACTTTACATGGGAAATTGAAAACACTTATACAGTTTTACATAATCATTAGAATTAAATCAATCAACTACACAGAAACTAATAACGGTACTGCTATTAAATGATCAAGTGGTTGCAGGTTATTACTGAATATTTTGGAATACAAAATCAAATTTGATCAAGAAATATATAATAAAACGTCATAAGTTATAAACAGTACTCTTAAAATTGACAAGAGATGAAGTGTGACAGATCACAGAGTTATATTTTTTAATGACACAGCGGAGATATATACTAGCTGCACACGGCGGGCCTAAAAGGGCTTAAAAAATAGTTTATGATTGATTTCCAGATAAAGCTCAAATTGTTTATACATTTTTGTTAAACAAAGTACTACAAAACTTTGCGCAGCTACACAAAGTCCCCGGCCAAACTACATGATCATTGAAATGATCATTCAAAAGAAGCTATGTCCGATTCCGACATAAGAATCTGTCAAGTCGTTTCGGTGAAGTTAGGTAAAAAAATAAATAGATGTGCCAACTCGGGATAAAACTCGAGTCGAATTAATCCGAGTTAAAATCCTCCTAACTCGAGTGGACTCTAGTAAAATTTTTCCAAGTTAGCGACCCTGTTTCGCAATATGAAATTTATAAAAATAACAGATTTGTACATATAAATAATATTGAGTCTTTTCTGTAATTTTATATGACTATATATATACGATACCTATAACCAAACAAAAGATATATATTTTTGTTTGTTCCGGGTAATCTCTAAAACAACTTAGACGATTTTAGTGAGACTTTTAATGGCAGAGAGCTGATTTTACAACGAATAATATAGGTTCCTTTAGAAAAATAATTAAGATTCAGCACAAAAAATTAAAACCCACAAAATTGCTGAATTCTCGCGAATGAAGTCATCGGCTAGAAGTAGTTCTTAATTATAGAGATAATTGAGATAATTCTAATGAATGAACATAAATAGAATTAGAAAAATTAGGAATTGTTTAATATGAATATATTGTTCATTGTTGTATAAATTATATATTTTTTATGGTAAAATTTTAAAAAGTAACAATAAGCGGGCATTCCAATATTGACCTTAACTCTGTATTTAAGTAATTACTGTTGTAATATTGTTATTTATTTATTTCAACTTTAAATGGCAATAGATAGTAGTAGTAACTGTCTGTAGTCTAATGAATATAGTACACACTACACACAAATTAATCGCTGTGGACACATGAGTGCGTCAACCTCGCACCTTATTTACTGCAGCAATCCGACTCAAGTTAGAAAGAATTTAACTCGAGTCAACTCAATTTAACTCGAGTTAGTAAGTCGAGTTGACCATCACTAGAAAATTGTGAAAATATTTGACAGCAAGATAAAGCAACATTACTATTTGTATTTAATAATAAATGGAAAATTATTTTAAGGGTAAAAATGTTGAAGAAGAATTGGAAAGAAGCAAAATTCCTATTAATGAAATACCAGACAATTTCTTATGGATGCAGGTACAATAGTTGAAATTCAATCATCAACATGAAATTTTGATTAAAAGACAAATAATTTCTGAATGTAGGTAAAAGGTGGTAGTAAGATGACAAATCTTTTGGCACACGCGGCGGGCATTCTAGAAGACAAGGCGGCTACGGCAGTTGTTTGGTCTGGAGCTGGAGTGGCTATTCCCAAAGCCATTTCATGTGCAGAGATCATTAAAAGGCAGTTTTCTATACAACATCAAGTAACAAGATTAGTTTATAAAAGGTATAAAAAAATAATATTTATAAAAAAAATTGGTTTAAACCCTTATGCTTCCATATTTGCTAATTTCACAAGTTTTTTTAATGCATAAATTAGTTGTCAAAAACTATTCTATACAGAAGAAAAAAGTTCAGCAATACTCAGTCATAACATTATTTTTAAAACTTAGTTTACTTCTATTATTTGACTGGTCTGTTCGCGCAGTGGGCTGTGACCCTGCCTTTTGCTCCAGGGTGTGGGTTCGATTCCTGCCTCAAGTCTGGGTGTATTATCCATACGTATGTATTCATATATATACAAAAAATATATATTTGTGTATAACAGGCGGCTGTTAGCTATAACGCAGGCATTTAGTTGTCTACCATAGAAACAGACGTCCGTGTGTCATAGTCCTGCATATTTATTATTATTATTATGTTTTTATTATCAGCTAATGTTACAGAAAAATAATTTCACTATATTGAGATTGTTTCAGTGTAGAAGAATATTGGGAGCCAAAAATCGATGGACTTGAAACAATTGTTGTAAAACGTCAAATACCTGTAATTCATATTCTACTCTCGCTTGATGAAATAACAGATGTGAATCAGCTAGGGTAAGTCTTAAATGTTTATAAAAATAGAAGCCCTGTATGAAACATACTTTCTCTGCTGAACATAATTTATATACTTCCATTTTATTCACTGTATATTTATAAGTTATTTTATTTTAATATGTAATATTTTATTTTTCAGGTATCAAAATCCTCTTAGAAAAAAGTTTTGGGAAAAGGAACAGAGTAATAATTCTAAGCAACAACAGTCACACAAAGCGAGAAAACCATTTAAACATAAGAAACCACAAACACAGACATAATACAGATCTGGTCCTATTAAGTATCTTATTACTTTTTAAATATATGATATAATTCAAAATCTTTTGTACTTATTAAAATGAGAACAAATAGAACATAAATCAGTAGTAAAGCAATACAATATGGAACTAGAGTGTGTAGTCTAAAAATGCACAACATAGTGTGTAGATGCAAACACACAAGCTCATCAGTATTGTTGGCTTCCAGTGTGTGGTTAAGTTTATAAGAAAAACCTGCACCTGTTAATTGATTACTGGAGGGGTGTGCATTTTTGGACTGAAACATTTATACTTAAAGAATTATGTTACACTCAGATTCCTTCTCATTATTTCATTCTAACAGGTATGTTTACATACAATTGATAAAATGAAATTCTATAAAAAATCAACATTCTTTTTATATATATTGGAAATAATATATTTATATATAGCCACAAACGCAAGTGCCAAAATAATCCACGCGTCGTTTGAATCATCTGTCATAGATGTTGTAGGCCAATGATGATGATTAATATATAACTAGCGGACAAGACAGACGTTGTCTTGCCCGAATTTAGGGTCTCTTTATAACCAATTAACTAATCTCCTTTACTTATTTTCCATAAAACATAACTCTGTCCGAATGTTTTATAAAATAAGAATTTTATTGCTTAAAAAAGATCTTATACGAACGTACTATCCTGAAGTATAGGATAAATCTGTATTTTTAGGGTTCCATAGTACTACAAGGAACTCTTATAATTTCGCTGTGTCCGTCCGTCCGTCTGTCTGCCCCTAAGATGGTCTCCCCCTAGCATTTCCAAACTAATAGACGTAGAGACTTAAAAATTTCCATGTTTATAGAACCTGCTAAAAACTCATTAGGAAAAATATTCTGAACGAAATTGGACAAAAAATTTTGAAGTTATTTAACAAATACGTTTATAGTGTATCAGGTACAGAATATAAGCGTGTCTCGACACGGTTTTGGCCTCGACATGTTCTATCAACATGGAAAATTTCAAAACGTCTAATAGTTTGGAAATGCTGGGGAGGAGCATCTTACGGGCACACAGACGGACGGACGGACAGAGCGAAATTGTAAGTATTCGTTGTAGTACTATGGAATCCTAAAAAGGTGTAGATTTTCATTTTGTTGGCTGCGGTCACGTGAGTTTAGCCCAGCGGTGGGTTTAAACTGAGGAGTTTAAGAGTCTCAGTCCGTCTATCTACCGTTGCGCTATTGAGGTTTCTTACTTAGTTTCAAGGTGTCTTAAACTAACAATAGACAGACGGAAACAAAGAAAGCTATACATATATAGATTTAATCCTGTTAAAGCACATGCATTGTACCATGGGATCTCACTCAGATATTAATGGGGCCGCTCTTCCCTTGAATATTTGATTGGCCACGTGAGCCTATATAAAGCTAGGACGCACTAGCAACTTTTTATGACACGCGGTTCTTTTGATTAGTGACTATCGACGCCCATTGGCTACTACCAGGAATTTTAAAGATGGTTTGTTGGCAACAGTTTTTCTTAACAGGACGCTTTAACACAAGTGCTTCTAGTTTTGTTTAGAGTCATAACGCTTCTATTTAAAAGTAGCAAAAAGAACTTTTTAGTCATCTAAAAATCATAAGGCGTAATCATTCAGTGATGATAAGTGTGTAACATCAGTGCCAGCAAATATGCGGGCAAAGCTAATATTGAACTAAGTAACTTTTGTAATTTATAAAAAAATCCAAACAGATAAATAAATATATACAGGACTATATGACTCACGGACGTCTGTTCCTAAGGTAGACAATTTAATGCCTGTGTTATAGGTAACAGCCGGTTGTATCCATATCCTTAATCCATACATATGTAAAATATCCGCGGAAAAACAAGGATAGATAAATCGCTCTTAACTGCTTGCAGAACGGAACGCAACTAGACTGGAATAACGTTATGAATATGAGTGTCTTGTCTATTATGTAAATCTTGTCCAGCTGAGTTGAACTTAGCTCAGCTCTCGATTGACGTCCCGCTTAAGTATCTCGTCTCATTACTTACATTCATAGAACAAACAGCTAAACAAAGACCCTTACTTAAACATTGTATTGTAGAGTTCAATAAATACACGATTTACGGCATGTGATTATTCAAGGTTGTACGTGTTCATATATGATAGAGTATAGAGAAAACATTAAATTGTTTTCAATTACAAGTATTTTTAGAGTTTACTCCTCCTTGAGAAACGATATAATGCCCGTGGTATGAAAACATATGTATGAGTGTCAGATGTTACGCTTAATTAGAGGCAATGTGAAATTAAATTTGGCCATTTTTATTCTTTCACCCTTCCTTCCTTATTACTCCACTAGTTCCAGTATACAGAATCCGGGTTCGTCTTCGGGCCAGCCATTTCCGCAACAATACAATTGCGTTTGAGTACTTTGAAAGAAAATTACTCGTATATTCGGTATTGGAACGTCCTTGTTTGTTTGTTTTCCTATATTATAACGTGACACAAAGGTCAAAGTTATTATGATTCGATTGCTTTGATTGCTGCATTAAAGTTTGGATTGTGTTTTAGTTAAATTACGCATTACAATAAATAAAATAGCTTGTACAGTCGCCGCTAAAAGTTGAATGTCAATTTTTATATGACATTCAACTTATATATTTTTTGGAGGCATAACTTCATGATTATATGCGTATGTCAGTTTGTTTGTTACATATTAACTGTGCGTATCATCATAATAGTTGACTTAATGAACTTCCATTTGCAGTTTAGTTATAGACAGCAGATATTTCATATAGAAAAAATATTTTTAGACTTGGTCTTGCGTTCGTTAATCTTCGTGTCTTAGTGTAATAATAAAATCTCGATAGCTCAACGGTAAAAGGTCGGACTGACACCATAACGAGCTGGCTTCAAACTAATGACCTATGGTTGTCACTTCTCCTAATCCAGACTTTCAAAGATCTTACTGTAGTTATGGGAGTGGTGTCATCATAATGAGTCATATCACGAAGTATTACTAATGAGGAGGTCGTAGCTTAATCAGTGGCTGGCATTTGAGTCGATAGCTAGGTTAAGTAGTTCTTGCTACGGCCGGGTCATAGATGACCCTTTCTATCACTGGTTTTCAAATACCCGACTCCGTGCTTCGGAAGGCACGTAAAACAGTGGGTCTCGGTTGTGTCTGAGTGATATTAGTCGTGAGATTGTAGAGATTGTGAGGTGCAAACACACATTCAATTTTATTTATATGTATAGATAATTAACAGTGTAAGATTATTTATTATATGAGTTTTTTTAATATGCATAACATGGGGTAAACGAGCAGGCGGTTCACATGAGTGGCCACCATCGCCCATCTACAACGACATTACCGGAAGGCTCGCAGATGCTTTAGTGGCTATTAATTTTTACAAATAAAAACTCCAATGATCTCAAATATGACTTCCATGAACCCCTAAATTTATTAATAAACTGGTTAATAATATATATAAATGAAATCAATCTAATAATCTTTCATCATAGAGAAAGGTACTTAATATATTTATATATAAAAAGTCAATGATTTTTACTGCTGAAAACATAAGGCAATTTTAATTGAAGCCCCAGATAACGTACATTTAGCGACAAAGGTAAATTAAATGTACATATAAGTCGAAAACTGTGTTTTAATATCCCTGCATTATTTTGAGAAAAGCACTCTATACTATGCGTGCCTGGGCGGAAATAGTAATTCGCTTGTCTTGTATTAATGAAGTCCTCGATTACGGCCTTCAAACTCATACTCGACCTACAGTAGCCTATTTTGTGGCGTTTGTAATAATGTACTATTTCCTACGGGTTCTATAGAGATAAGAAATTCTTAACAAATCAAGTAGTGGTCTTTGGACTTTTTTGGTAGACTCTAGATGGCTCTACTTTTCCGCATCAGTGGTAGATTTGACTAGTCAATGGAAATTTAATTCAATTAGTAACTCAAGGAAGGCGTACGATTAAGCAATAGTGGTCGGATGCTATGTTAAGCAGTTCTTACTGCGGCCCGGTCATAGATGAGTGGTCCATTTCAACACTGATTTTCAAGTTTTCGGCCTCCTCCGTGTTTTGGAAGACAAGTAATGCAGTGGTTCTCGATGAATGTGTGATAGTAGATAGTGATATTAGTCGTTATATTGAAGAGATTGTGGGGGTCCCGGGGATGACGTCATACGGCAGTTCCGTTAGTTTAACTCGCCCCACAGCCACATCCAGTGCAATTTAGGTGGAACCTATCGATAGACAACTATCGATGGGCAACACTATTATCGATTAAAGGATTATAGGAAAAGTAAAAACTCAGTACGAACGTATACGAGCTACACATTAGGGATGCTGAAATTTTAACAACGGCCTTTTAGTCGCGGTAGAGAACGAAAATGAAAAATATAGGCACATTTGACGGAGTGTAGTTTATCTTACAACTGGGAAAACATGCTGAAAAAATATCGTGTGCTAAGGAAAATATTCGCAAATGAAAAAACAGCACCGCCCCTACCCGTACAGGGCTGTGGGTCACAGACCACGAAACACATGATTTAATAAAATGAAAGTGCTATATTTTAATTTACTTAGGCTCCTTTAACCCTTAGCGTAAACATTTCTTCTACATCCCCTCTTTAAACGCAAGAGTTTGTGAAAGTCAAGTATTTTTTGCCTCGCGCGCCGATGAAACTAGATTTAATACAACTGGACTGGAACTTCTTGAGTTCCTCACTTCATTACTTTTGATATCTGTGGCAACTTAACATTGGTCCGTTCTTTATATAAAGAGCAAAGATTATATAACCCAGAATTAATTTAAATTTTACTCTGTTTGCTTAGAATCATATCGTAATAATGTTTTTAAATGACTTCGAAAAAAAGGAGAAGGTTTTCAATTCGATCCGTATTTTAATTTTAATGTATGTGCAACGATTACACTGAGATTTATGAACCAATTTACGGAATTCTTCATTGGTTTTATGCGGACTATTTGCCATTTGGTCCATAAAAAATTAACATAGGCTGGCCGGATAATTTTTATATTATGAATATTTTTTGTTATGCATATTTTTATTGTGTGTATTGTACCTGATTACTCCGCCATTTATGAACCGATTTTGATGATTCTTTTGTTGTCAGGTAGACCATACTTCAGAGTTGGTTCCATATAAATTTTATCAAGATCGGTTATTAAATTTTTGAGAAATCAACAAAAGCCTAAAAATTTAACACATACGTCGTTATACATAAATGAAGTTTTCGATTTCCTTTAATAAACCATCATATACAGACAGAATACACCTAATTTCAACTAAAAATATATACAATATGTTCACTTCATACTCTATGGACATAGATAAAGAATCTTTTGAGGTTGATGTTGTTCCTTTACAATTAATAAAATAGCCAAGAGCGCGTTAAGACACGCTTATATAGAAGGGTTCCGTATCTGATTCGCGATAAAGGTTTTTATTGAATTACTTTAAAAGATGTCGATACCGTTCATAAAATAAACGAAATTTTAATATTTTTCAATTATGTAGTATATATTATTCACCGTTTTGACTACGCTTTGACACCAGTTTGAAATAGTAAAATATATACAAATGTGTGTTAATGATTGTCATTGGTGAGCCTGTGGTTTTATTTAATAATTTAATATATATAAGACGCATTTTTATAAAAATATTTGCATTCGAACACCCACCTCTATATAAAATGTAATTGTAAGACATTTCATATTCCTCTGCCCTTGCAATTTTCTTAAAATGGTACCGAAAGTTTTTGCTTCGCTTATTAATATATACTTAGATATGACTATTATATTTGGATAACAAGAATAGACGCGGAAAGTATTCCGTAACATATTTGACCTTTCTCCCTTTTATAGAGAGACAGGGTCCTTTCTATCCAATTACCTAAAGCTCATGTTGAAGCTCCGATTTCAGGTTCTATAATTTTAGCTGCTATTATGTTAAAATTAGGGGGGTTGTGAGAAAGAGGTACTGGTACCCGGACGCGCCGGCCCAATTCGGCTACAAGCATGGCGCTACCTCTAATAAAAATTCTTTTGTAAAATAAAATCTTTATGTAGCTGCTTAAAGTTTTGTAGTACTTTGTAGTCTTCAAGGACTAAAATGGACAAACACTTTGAGCTATGTCTGGCTCCAGCATTATAAAATTCTTATGAAATAATTTATACACCAATTAAGTTTCCACATTTAAATCTATACTAATATATACAGATGAAGAGTTTGTTTGTTCGCTTGAACGTGCTAATCTCAGGAAATACTGGTTCCATTTGAAAAAAATCTTTCAGTGTTAGATAGCTCATTTATCGAGGAAGGCTATATATCATCACGCTAAAACCAATACGAGCGGAGCACCAATAAAAACTGTTTCAAAATTGGGTTTTTTTCCCCTTTTGAGAGCTTTAATAATTTACGTGGTAGGGGTCGCGGGAAACAGCTAATGTGACATAAATTAAATTATTATTAATCATTTGATAATTTGGCTGTGATTCGCTTCCTAAATGACGAAAAAGTGCATTTAAAAATGTCAATACATACGCGGCCTTACAAGAGCGAAATATAAAAGTATTCGCTACATAATTAGTTTTTAAAACGGGTATATGAAATAAAGGTCTATGTTGAGAATTAAAGGTTAGACTTGCGTCTGTAGAAGTTTGAATTTCAGTTGATGTGGAGAACAGAGGCTATTAGACTGAATGAGTCTTTTTGGGCAAGATTTATTGCTTTAGACTACAGGTGAATTTTCTTTCAGAGCGCTCCTTGTCATTTACAAGAAAAAAGTAATTTTAAGAGTGCGAGCCCCAACTTACTTTCACATTGAATTGCGACCCACAAATGCCGTTTAGCTGGGAACGGATTTGCCTCATCGAATGAATTGAATTAATTGACTTGTGTCGTCTTGCCTTTGTAGTGGTAATTCATTCGTTCCGGTTTTATCTCGCGCTGGATAGGAGCTGTAAAAAGCGCTATTAAGAAGCTCTACTATCTGTATTGGATTTAGTCTGAAGATTAATTGCTGCCATTGTTCCATTTAAGACTTCAATACGGTATCGGGTTTCTTTCGCGTTACTATTGTAGAGTAGGATATCTTATAGGTGAGATCATTCTTTTACTTTATGGTTTCATCATAATAATCATCATCAGCCCGATTCAGTCCACTGGTGGACTAGGGCCTCTTCATGAGCACACCACGTGCTGCTTCTGTTTGCCAAGTGCGTCAATTTCCTGCCCGCTGCCTTTACGATGTCGTCGCGTCATTGTGCTGGTGTTCTGCTGATACTTCCTTGCCCTGGATAAAAAAGCGTCGCGTTGCAGCAGCGCTGTCGTGTGAACACAGACACGTTCATATGTTGTCTATCTCCTGATGATGCTTCGGTGTCGAAGCGAAACGTGCGTTGAGGTACATCGGAAAGTCAGTGTAGTGCTGTGTTTTGATGGCGGATTCGGTGGTGTAGCCTTCGGGTTGCAGCATTACACCGATTTTCCCTCGTATTCATTCGCGGATTAAAACAAAGTAATTTAGTTTTTCGTACATGTTATGGTTTTCCGCAAAGTAACACCCGATTCTATCAGTTACGCAAGATCTTAGTTGGATCTACGCAATAACTACTAGGCCAAGCTAAGCAAGGAAAAGGCTTTTACTTAAACTAATTATACTTGTTCTCCGCCCAACCACTCCTAAGACGATCCAGGAAAGTTATAATTGAATCCATTTAGTTCCAACCCTTTTACTCGCTGAGAAAACATCGAGTTAATATTGGTTTAATGCAGAACTTTTTTATTTTTATTGCACTCGAAGCACGATTCTTTGTAGAGTTTGGTTTTAATTTATTTTTTGACTACTATACAACACTATGTAAATATACTAGCTTTAATCCTCGACTATGTCCGTGTTGTTTTCTCCGCCTTATAGACTACACAAACTGTCAACCCGAGATTTTATTTTCACGACATAAATAGCCTATATTGTTTTCCAATGTGCAATCTATCTTTATAGTAAAATTCGTCCAAATCATTAAGCGGATTAGGCGTAACGTGACAGATAGATTTACATTCATATTTATAGTATCAGTAAGGATACGTTAGGTATAGGATACAGATACATACATATATAGGATAGGATAGGATGGAGACAAAGAGGCAAACGGATAGGAGAGTCGCTTGAGTAACAAACGAACGGCGACGCTCATGGACAACTAAACTACCAGAAAACTCGCAGATGCGTTGACGGCCTTTGAGAAATAATGTCCTTATCTTGAAGGTCCCCAGATCGTATTCCAAAGCAACTGATTTGAAAAAGTTGTGCGAGATAAGAAATTAATAGATAATCTAGAAGAAAAATGAGGAGGTTGTAGCTTAATCAGTGGCCGGCATGTATGTTTATCGCTAGGTTAAGTAGCTCTTAGCGCGGCCAGGTGATAGATGGGTGACCCATTCTACCATTTGGTTTTAAAATATCCAGTCAGTGACTTTCATCGGGACCCACTATTTTACTTCCCTTCCGAAACACTGGGGAGGTCGGATGTTTAAACATCCAATGTTAGAATAGGTCACTCATCTATCACCTGGCCTCGATAAGAACTGCTTAACCTGCCTGCTTTATCACGCTTTTGGCTTGCAGCCGAAGTTGTCCGGCGCGTCCGGGTACGTGTACCTCTTTCTCACATAAGATCCGCGTGAAGTGGCGGCAATGCTGTCACGTCAAGTGATGGTATTGTTGTCGCGTTTCGTTCGGTTTGTGAGACCGGTGGGGTTTGAACCGGGTACCTTGCGGATTTCAGTCCATACCTTATACCGTTGAGCTATTGAGGCTCAAAGGCTTTAACTAATGCACTTGTCATTAAAATGATATCTCAAAGCTATAAGAATTAAATAAAAATATAATTGGACTTCAACGTAATTACAGCGTACTTTAATTTCCTATAGTGTTAATTGAATCTTGAAATTTTTGCTATTTGACATTGCTTGTACAGGCAATTAAACCAAAGCCATGTTTGACGAGCATATGCGGATTCATGGCATTTGCAAAATTTATATTTTAAAAAAATAATAAAAAGTTAAGGTTAAACTGACAGATAAGATAAAAGCGGAAAGGATTTAATTACTATAAATAGATTTTCAATCTTTATACGTCTAAATTCTTCCAAAACGGCTGATCTAATTTGTATAAAATTTCGCGTGTGGCCAAGTTAATTCTAGAATATTCTAGAATAACATGTGGACTCAAAACGTGTAACTGTTACCGAGTACTGGAAATATTGAAATTATTTTATTCATGTACACGCAATTTTTTAGATAATCATACTTATTTTTAGGGTTCCGTAATACAAAGAACCGTTATAATTTCGCTCTGTCCGTCCGTGCGTCCGTCTGTCTGTCTGCCCGTAAGGTGGTCCCCCCTTGCATTTTCAAACTATTAGATATAGAGACTTGAAATTTTCCATGTTGATAGAACATGCTAAAACTAATTAGGAAATTATTTTGAACTAAATCGGACAATAACTTCTGAAGTTATTTAACAGATACGTTTATAGCGTATCAGATACGGAACCATTCTATACGTGTCTAGATACGCTCTTGGCCATTTTTTATTGTTTATGTGGATAAAAGTTGGATGTTGTCCAGCTCTCAATTCTTTCTTTCATGAACATTTCCGTTCTCTACATGACAAAGTTTTATGCAGTTAAAGGACGAATCTATCACATTTTGAATAAAAATTATAAAACTAATTGTTTGTGTTTTAATTGTTGTTTACATCTATTTTACAAGGCTTGTTGATATTGATTACTGTGAAAACAATTCAAGTAGTCAATTAGCACTTAGGACAGTGTAATGATAAGAAACAAATGGTACTTACATGTCACTTTTGTCGTAAATCGGGAACGTTTGGTGCGCCAGGTCCTGAAGAGAGGAGCTCGTTTGCGGCTCAGCTGAGATACCTTGAGCTCGCTGCTTCCTCGGACCTCGAGATCCCCTCGCATACTGTTGATACGGGAACACGCTCTGCAGCTTGTCGAGCTGCGAGCGCAGTTCCAACATTTCCTGATCCCGCTGCTTGAGGTATTGCTTTTAATTTGACAAAGTCATTGTAATATTTTCTTTTCACACGATTTTCTAAAGTTTTCCTATACTTGTACTCATCAAGGGTTTGTTGAAAGAAGTTAAAATCTTCGAGGTATTAAGCCGTATTAAAAAGCCTTGGACATATAGTCCAACTCCGAGAATTAATCCGTAAGAGACGAAGACGTCCCAAAAAAAAAACATGGCATATTTGGCATGGCAATTACAAATTACTTTATTTGTTCTGGGTGTCCGAATATTATTCGTTAAAAAATTTTTCTTATCACCAAACTCGAATTCTAGAAAAAAAGCGGGACGCAGAATGGTAAAAGACAACATACATGGTAGTTTATAGTCAGTAGACATCCGCTACGAAAAGATTTTTTGATTGGGATAGGGTTGTCGTAATTTTACGTGGACAAAGGCGTTGGAAACAGCTAGTAGGTAATAAATACGTCGGTAGATTTTTTAATAAAGTTTTGAATAAAAATAATCAATGACAATTGAATGAAGTTTGCAATTCATCTGTTTATAAGGATCTCGGGTAAAATAATGGAAATTATAGTTTAATCTCTATTTAAATGCATGATTATTTACGGCGGCAAATGTTTCAGGAAATGAACATACAAATAATGGCGCAAACCGAACGTCATGGTGTTTTGTACTACGACCTCGATGGATCATTGGTACCACTCCTCTTTTGTACACACACATAACCGAAATACTTACTCCTTTACACTACATTATAACATAGATGTCGCGATGACAATATGATGCGTCCAATGCCGTTTTTCGGTACCGGCGACCATCTTTTGTTTTTTTAACTAACTAATGCCTCCTCGCATGGCTAATGTACCCATTTTTGTAGTCTATAGGATAGTATTATACAACATAGTATAAGGTAGGGTATTATAAAACACATTATAAAGTAGAGTATTATAAAACACGGTATAAGGTAGGGCTAATGCAGCAAAAACAGGTAAACGCTAAACGAATTTAAAGTTTTTATGAACAAGTGAAACGAGTTGGTGTGAAAGGATCTCTTCCAGATAAAATTAAGATTTTGAATTTTTACTGTATTTTGTTTACTTTGTTTTGTATATAAAATTATTGCAGACCGGATATTCCACCTCGAATGCATGTTAACTCTTTAGAAAAAAAGATCTATTATTTATACGCGCTTAGAGCTATAAAAGGACGTCTTATACGGAACTAGACAATACAACTTTTTTTGTCGAAGGCCAAGCCATCGTTAGGTTTAAGAGAGAGTATTATAAGTGCTGTAAAAGTACGTTAAAGATTTTAAAGTATTAACCTATTTTAACAGTACCTTAAATTACGTATACATTATTCTGACTCGCCCGTTGGCGCAACTGGCAGTGTATGCAGTGCATCCTTCATACCAGACGTATACTCTACAGACGACATAGAGCAGTCTCATGATAAGTCACAGAGCAAAATCTATTGAACGTTGAGTTTGAGTTTATAATAAAAACGCTGCACACACACAAGCATGCGTCGCAATTAATTGATGGACGGGCATGGCATATATACCATCTAAAAGCTTTGTTTCAAAGAGATAAATAATAATGTAGGCGAAGCTTTTCTCGTTCGTTGTGTAGAGATGTTAGACTTGCAACTTTTATCCCCAACAAAAACTGATAGAAATATTTTTTGTAGTTACATATAGTGCATGTATATATGGTTACATGCAATTATTAAAAGAATTTATTTCGACTTTACAAACAAGCGAGAATTTGAGCAATGACGCAAGGATAAATTAGAACAAGAGAACATTTATCATTTGCCGCAAATTAAACGCACGTACAGAAGCAGTGGACTACCGAGTCGTAAATGGCAAAAGGGAACGCAAACGTCAAAATTGTAGCTATTTACAATGCATCAAGCTGCGCCGCCGGCTGGGCTTGCGGTTCTTTGACAAATGAAGCTGTGCCCATCCTGACCGCGTAATGCATGCCGACTGAGTTGCTACTGTGTGACCCGGAACGTCAAGTGAATACGTCACGCGCCTGAGTTACTGCTGCTTGTAAAATGGAATGAAGTATTCCTTATTAACCGGCTTTAAAGAAGGAGGTTCTCAATTCGAGTGTATGTTTATGATATTTTTTTTGTATATATACGTGATTACTCCATCATTTATGAATCGATTTTGATGATTCTTTTTTCATTTGCTAGACCATACTTCAGAGGTGGTCTCATATAAATTGTATCAAAATCAGCCCAACGATTTTTGAGAAATCAACAAAATTCTAAAAATTTATATACATATACGTTTTCGTTTATTCCGAAACTCACCTGTCATAAGAACAGTGCAAACAGTTGGATTACGCCATTCATTTAACGACAAAATAAAACTACTTTCCACTAAAAATTTCAAAATAAAACATAAAAAAAAGAAAACCGCCTTTAAAAACAGCAAGGTACTAAAAACCAAAAATAATTAGTACTTTCTAAAGATAACTTAGTGGACACCTACTCTTGTGTTGAAGTCGGTACCAAGCCAAAAAGTCCCCCGCTAAACCTATGCAAATGGCACTTCAAGTAATCGTAAGAAAGTACTAATTATTTACTTGAATGTTTTCTCATATTTTTTACTCTAATACTCCGGGCAGTATTCTATTTCTTAAACGTTACAATACTTCAACAGGTACAGGAGTGTGGTGTCATGCGGTACTTTCGATTCTCACTCAATTGAGCTATTGTTGCACGCAGTACTAAAACAACCTCCGCTTACTTGAATTATTATACATAACTGAAGTATAATATACGAATGTATATTATAAATGAAGCCACGAGCGTATCAAGACACGCTTATATAGAATGGTTCCTTATCTGATACGCAAACAAGGGCTACCACTGCATTCAAACCCGAAATACCCAAGAATTGCGGGTTTGAATGCAGTCTGTTATATGAACAGTGTACAAATATATGATTTACTATCTTTTCCTCCTCTGTCTTTGAAACGATATTTTTTTTTGTGTTCAGTGGGTGCTGACGATTTAATGTACAACTTATTATTTTAATATATGATAATATAAACAACACCGAAATCCCCGGTTTTGTCACCTTTATAGTTTCGCTTTGTCAGTCCGTCCGTCCGACCATGTCTAACTTGTACAATTATGAACAGAATTTCATGTAATTTAGTACAGTTATGTATTGCGTAAAGATATTATTTTTGGCATGATAAAATAAAAAGAATTTACTTTCAAGGGTTAGCTCCTATACAATGTCAAGTGGGTATGATTTTTTTTTTCAATCAACCCCATCGTGTGTCATTTAATAGCTCTTTTAAAATAAAGGCAAAGTTTCATACCCAGCTTGGTAAAAGCTTTGAGACGCTCTGGGACACTTTATTCAAATTCAAATGATATGTTATTCAAGTAGAGTTTTACGAGCTCTTTTGAATCGTCAAATATTTTAAAAGCTACTACTGCTATACTGACTGACGGAATTGGATATATTTAATTTGACAACCCTAGTTACGAGTATGTCGCTCGGATATAGTTAGCACTGCCAAAGGTTAAGATTTAACAAGAAAGCTGAGATTTGAATAATAGAACTACATTCATTAATTATAAACCCAATTTGACCTTCGTTTTGAACCCTATATCCTAGTTAAATATATTTCATTTCTTTCGTACATGTGTTTGTGACTTAGTTGCTTCTTAATAGCTGCATTATCAAAAATGCTGAAATAGCTTTTAAAAGGCACGCCAGGGCAACCTACGTCTATCAGATCCGCTTCTAATAATAAATATAAAAAATTATGACATCTAACAATGTTTTGTAAAATGTAAATACATTGTGGTCTATGAAAATTGTTATAATTGTTTCATTTCGAAAAAGTATATTCATACATATAGATATTGTGAAGGAAGATTTTTAATCGTCAGAAGGTTCTATAATTAGAGCTGGTATTCTTGTTGAGAGTCTACTAATAAGGGGGTTAAAACAGATGTTTCAATTTGTTTTTTCATATTTTTGTGTCTAATCTAAAAATGTTATGACGGAAATTGAACAAAGTTTTATACAAACCCCACTGTGCCATTGTCGAGGTTCTGCATATGTTTACTGAGTGTCTCTTGGATGTTCTGCTGGGAGTAAAGACCGATGGGCGAATTAAATTGCTTGTGCACTATCTTCGGACCAGTGGCCATTTTGAGATTCGTTCGTTGCGCTAGAACAGTAAACAAATATCATAATTAGTTTTTGGTTTTAATACTTTATTACTTGTGAGCAGCGCCAACGTCCTCCTCAGCACATTGGTGTATAGATTGCACAGTCCTCTATGGAGGAGGTGGAATAATGTGCACACCAGCTACAAGACCATAAGTTTAGTTTTCATAAGTATTTTTCTGTATTTTTTTACTAACAATAGGTTAAGGCTCTACCTGTACATACTAACACAATATGGATGATAATCCGAAATAAAGAACTTATTATTATTATTACTCCACAAGCAACCCGTCTCAGCGTCGTGCGGGTATATAAATTATCGAGGTTTTCATACGGATTCCTAACTTTTTTTTAAATATTCTGTTGCATACATTCAACTAGGAAATGATTTTTCAACCCGGTTCGGTAGTTTCAGTCTATTCAATGCAAACCTACGATTAAATCTTTCCTATTTATTAATATTAGTATAGATACTGAACGAGGTTGCTTTTTTTACGTTGCGAGGATCGTTTAATTAAAAAAAATATTTAAATCCGATGTTTCGTCGTCGATCGTTTGATTAGAAAAACAAAATCTTGGAAGGATTAGCGATTACTAACGATATTTGTTATTTTTTATTTTATTTTTTATGGAAATAGGAATCGAAATTAAGCAAACTACAAAGAAGACTGACCTGTCCGTCCGCAACTGAATCTAATCAGCTGCCACAATTTTCCGACAAAGAAATATTTTATAAGTGAGTATTTATGTAGCCGTTTAAGATGTAATTATATTACATTTCTAATATATTTTTTCGATCAAAGAAAATAATATCAATAAATTTAATTTTTTTTTCTTAATGAGTACTTAATTAATAATCTCTTCTTTTAATTTCATTATCTAAAGAAAAAAAAATCTTTAAACTAAAACTATACTGGCATGCAACTGAATCACGGCGTACATTTGCACAGGTTTTCTTTTTTTCAGAAAACGGCTCTTCCTATTTATATAAAACATTTTTGTTCGAAATTTTAAAATAAATTATTATTCTTTTATGCTAATACTCGACGTGTGTAGATTCAGTTGCTCGCGGGTGTATATTATTACCAATTTCTACATTTCAATTTTATTTAGCGTATATTCTTCCAACAGCAATTCTATATAATTTAATTTTAGGGAATTTATAATGTACGCGGAGAATGAGAGCTTTCGAGTACATTTACGGGATGCGTTAGCTTCCGAAATCATAGCTTTGGACTCTACGCCGCTCGCAAATGATTCATGTAAGTTTTTCAAGTTATATAATTATGTACATGTAGCCTCCTTGAGGTACCCCCTGACAAAGCTTTTATGTGAATCTTTGAACTTAAATTCGCTTTATTATGAGAGCTAATCCCTAATATGGAATAATATATTCTATGCTATAGTTCGGTAAGTAATAGTAAAAACAGCAGCTTAGAATTTGTATTATCATCAAGTTTGAGATCTTATAATTGCTTCTTTGAGAGAAAGAAGATCAGAATTTTTATTCTAAAAAATAAATTGAATAAAAATTAGGGCTCAATACAGTACCTTGTAACATACTATGAATTATTATTATTGACAAGACTGTAAAGGGAAGTATTTGTTGTAAAGGTACATGTAATGAAATGCAAAATAACCCAATTCCTTTAGGAAACATGCAGAGGTCAGGTTTATTAACTTAGGATACTGAAAGGCTTTGTGTCATCACATTTTATGGCCATATGCGAGTGGAAAAGATTTTGACGGCAGTTTTTGAAAATAGTTCATAAATCTATTACCGAGATGGGTAAACGAGATAATATCTGTCGCGTGTCGAACCTGGCCCAAATTTGCTTCAACCCGTAAATAGTCGTACAAATGGGGAGATACTTATACCCAGCAGTAGGAGAGCAAGGCCTGTGGATGATACTAATGAAATCTTTCATTTTTCAGCTAACAGTTCCGACGTATCTAAGGAATTTCTCCAGCTGTCAAAAAAGTTAGGACTTTTATCAAAGTTCCTAGGATACCTGACATCATTACCATACGCTCAAATACCTGTAGATGTTCTTTTGAAGACCGGTACTTTGAATGTGGGCACTCAAAAGGAAATATTCACTGCGCCTAAGGAAAAGGTTTTGGAAAATAACATCGCTTTGAGGAATTATGTAAGTATGTTTTTATGAACTGCAAACTGTCACAGCTCTAGTAAACAGATAAAACGGTACAATATTTTACATTACAGAGTCAACCTACAATAGACGTCAAAGGAATTTTGATCACGGCATTTGAAAATGGTCGACTTACTGTCACCCTACCTTGGATTATCCACTACCTCTCTATGCTCGACTACACGACTCTACGTTTAAAATACTACCTAAATCTACTTAATATATTATTCCATATATATAAATTAACATTTGAACACATGAAAAAAAACACTCTACTCTATATCAGATCCACCCTCGGATGGCTGTTCGATCTACCCCATTTCCCCCAAGAGAAATTCTACGAAAAATGTCGAAGTGAAGTGTTAAGTGTTAACAGTGAAGTCTTATTCGACTCGCAAGATTTAATCGATGAGGCCATTTTGTTCGAGCTGTGTCCATATTTGAAGGATTTGAACATACTGGTGTCGACTTCGCGCGTAATGCACGACAAAGATGCGGGTAGTTTTAGACATATCACACCCGTTAGTCTGAGCTTGAACTCCGAGGACCGTATGAGAAATAAGGAGAAGGAGTTACAGGTATTTTTTATATATTTTTTAGGATTCTGTAGTCCTACAAGTAACAGTTATAGTTTTACTCTGTTTGTCCATCTGTCCGACTGTACGCCTGCAAGCCCCTAATATTTCCGAACTATTAGATGTAGAGACTTAAGAATTTCCAGGTTGATAGGACTTGCTAAAAACTCATTGAGAAAATTATTTTGAGCGAAATCAGACAACAAATTTTGTAGTTATTTAACAAATTCCTTTATCGAGTATCACATACTGAACCCTACATTGACACACTCTTGGCCACTTTTATGGTAGCAGAATTAAGAAATAATGCTCAGCCATAGAATAATGGAAATGTGTTTTGAGTGAATGTTTTTTCATATTCTATATACATTTATCATGTAGTTTTAATCTTTTTGATATATAGATAAAGGAAATCTATATTGCAATGTGTGATAATTTAACATTATTGGAGTATGTCTCGAGTTTTCATTTACAAATATTTGGTTAAAAAAATAGTAACTTGAACTTAATAAAATATTGTACGCTAACGACTATTTCATCTTAACTACATGTTCTAGATACGTCTAGAAGAAGAGCTAATTAAAAGTCAACCATCGTCGACTCGTAGAGTGCTTGAGTTGGTGACAGAACGCGTATCATCTGGTGCTGTGAAGGAGTTAACAGCTCACGCTTTGGCGGACGCTCGGCGGAAGACGAGAAAGAATGCCATCGAAATTGTGCAAAATTGTAAAGAAAAGGTATTATTATTATTATAAAGAAAAGTAGGTAATATTTCTATAGGTTTCTGTTTTTTTGAGGCAATTTTTAAATTTTAATTTAGTAAAAGAAAAAAGTTTTACCTGTAGCTTCGATTATGTTTTATATAGAACTCTAGAAAAAGAATTCAGTAAAGAAATATGTAAAAATCTATCGTTGTTCAAATCTCAGAAACGGCTGAAACATTATGAATTCTGTTTGTTTTGATTGTTTCTCCTTATATTTGGAAAGTTTTAAACGAAAGAATGGAAAAGAAAAAGTTGAAATGTTATTTACTTTTGAATACCTCTAATAGAAGATGTTAATATTAGACTTTTTTATTTATGTGCTACATAAATTAATTATTATTTCATAACACAATTTGCCAGAGAGATTGTGTAGTGAATCATGAAAGACAGATATGTAGCATGACAACATAACATCATCAATTTCATCGTCCTAATTTGGGTAGAAACTGTGTTAAATGTAATATCAGACGTTATCGCGAATAACAGACGAGCCTAAATGCGGGCAAGACAATATCTACAGAGTCTGCTACTATGTTTATTATTTTTATATTGATATTATTAGAAATATGGCCTTTTTAATGATTTTGACTTTTACAGGCTACACTGCTGCCGGCTCTGCAGTCCATGTACACGGAGCACTTGGACAAGCTTCGCGTGGAGGCTTTGGAGGCGTGCAAGTCCAGCGTGCAGCAGCGCGTGTGGACGGCGCTGTCGGCGCTGCTGCCCGCTGCCCCCCCTCCCCTGCACGCCGTCGCCGCCCGAGCCTGCTACAGCCGGCTCAGCAAGTGGATCAACGACCACTGGTCTACTACTGGTTAGTGGTCCTCCTTGCACGAGCTTCTCACTGTAGACTGAGGGAATAGATCAATGGTCTACTACTGGTTAGTGGTCCTCCTTGCAAGAGCTTCTCACTGTAGAGTGAGGGAATAGGTCAATGGTTTACTACTGGTTAGATGTCCTCCTTGCACGAGCTTCTCACTGTAGATTGAGGGAATAGATCAATGGTCTAGTAGTGGTCGTCCTTGCACGAGTTTTTCACTGTAGACTGAGGGTATAGATCAATGGTCTAATACTGGTTAATGGTCCCCCCTTCACGAGCTTCCTACTGTTGGCTGGGGGAATAGGTCAGTGGTCTACTACAGGTATTAGAACCAGCGACACCTCACTTCCCTTGCATGAGCTTATTTCTATAGTCATAGCAAATGAATTCATGACCACTGGTCTTGTAGTCCTCCTCTTGCCTGGGAGCACTTATAACATTAGACTGACATGATGGATCAGCGATGACTGGTCTAGTACTGATTAGTGGTATCGCAGCCCCCCCCCCTCCCCTTTCTTGGAAGCGCTTATTACAGTAAACATATAAATCCCAATGAACCCACTTTTAATATCAATTTACAGACGTATAAATCTTTGTTACTATGTTACAGTGGTTCTCTGTAAAGACATAGAAGAGGAGATGAACTCCCTGTTGGCGTTAGGGGAGAGCGCGAGTGCGAGTCCGAGCGGAGAGTCGGCGTCGGTGCTGGCCGCGGACTTCCACAGAATGCACAGCCCCGCTCACACCATCATTACTCTTAAGGTAGGAACTGCTTTCCTCTCTTTTGAGGAATTATTTTTCGAAGAATCCATTTATCACAAAGCAGACGTAACTATACAACCCTTAACTGAAAAATGATATGCTGGTTTCTGGAGTCTAATCTTTTTTTTTTTGTAGTTTGGTTATTTTTTTTTAATAATATAAAATTGTCTACAAACTTCGATGTAGTGTAAGTGTGTGAGTAAGTGCACCGAACAGTCATATGTTCAGATATTGTGCATAGCTAGCGCTTTACATTGGTAAGATTTTAGTATAAATAATAAATTATTAGTTACTAACCATTAACGATTAACCATTTAACCATTCACCACTCAACCACCCAAGACATCTTTAATTTTACCACAACCATACATAAATATTTCTTTACGGCAACCAGCTCGTACAGATAGATTTTAGAAGTCTCGCTAGTTTACGCGGATGAAGTCCCGGGAAACAGCTAGTGCTCTAAATAAGTGGTGTGCTTGTAGGAACAAATTTGTCTGCTCTTCTTCAGGTCCCATTTTACAAAAATTGGACGGACTGAGGAGTATGAAATTTGGCACAATTGTAGTTCATATAGAAGAAGGCGTGCGAATGCTAATATTTTTTTATAATGCACAATATTAATATATTAAACTAGCGGACCCGGCAGACGTTGTCTTGCCCGAATTTTGGTTCATCTGCTATTAGCCAGTTAACCAATCTCCTTCATGTATTTTTCATAAAACGCGACACTGGTTGTATGCTTTATGAAATAATAAATTTAGATGGCACGTCACTCAAAAGGTCTAGTAAGAACTTTAGCAACTCATTCGAAGTATTCTGAAGTAACGACTAAATCTGCATTTTTTGTATTTTTAAATAATCCTTTTACTTTTCCTTTCTTTCTTTTCTTTTAAACCTTTCCTGAAATAAGGGTAATAAAACATGACAAACAGAATTTAAAAATATACCGCGGTTTTCGAGATTTAGCGAGACTAACGAACAACGATTGATTTTTATATATATAGATTATTAAAATAAAAACACACGCACACCAATGCCAGACGATTGACACCATTTATAAGGTTACCTTTTTTTCCTTTAGAGGTAAGAACCCTAAAAACACGAGGAAGATCAGATGATTGTGGTAAATTTTTCCCTTGTATTAAACGAAACGTATTCATTTGGGCTAAGTCCTCTTGAGCGTGAGATCGTAAACAATCAAGTACGGCCTGAGTAATTAAAATGTTCGTTACGACTTTATAGGGTCGTAAAGATCATTAAACCCGGTAATTGCCATGGAATCCTCAGAATATTCTAGAACGACCTTGCTTAATGGAAACTTAAAAGAATAAAGACGACTACAGAATGACGCAGAATTATAACATCCATACACACTTGGTAATGAAATAAAAGTTATCTGATAAGAAATGTATTGGTTCTGTCACTTATATTAAGGACCGATAGAACCAAACGAGCCAAACGTGGCACTACAATAGGAACCTAAGTAGTATAGCGACGCCCATGGAAATCTACATCTCCAAGAGGCTCCCGGATGAGTTGCCGGCCTTTAGAAAGAGGTTAAGTCCACCGGGAACTCATAAGTCGAACGAAACGGACTTCCATGCAACACCATCACTTGACGAGACAGCATTGCCGCCACTTCATGCCGATTTTATGTGAAAAAGAGGTACTGGTATTCGGACGCGCTGACCCAATTCGGCTCAAACCAAAAGAACTGCAAGCGTGGCGCTACCTCTTGTTAGATAAATAGATAGGAGTAAAGGAAGGGATGGAGTAAAATTAACATTCACACATTCATTTATTTAATTGCACATGATTATTGTACATGATGCCCCGTTAGGGCGTTGCAATTTTAATGGATAAATTTTATATCGAAATTATTTTATATTAGTATAATTAAGTGTACTGAAATGTATATTTAGTGTTACATGGAAACTTTGTATATTTTTTGTATGGTTTTAATAAATTTATTTATTATTATTATTATTATTATTAATATAAGAAAGTACAAAATCCATATAAAGCACAAGACAGTTGCAGGAAATGCTTTGACTAAAAATATATAGTCAGTATTCTATAACCACTAAAATATTTCAGTAAACAGTGCAGTGTTATTCTGATCATAATATTTAAATAGCTTGTTGACAGTGACTTAAGTAATGTACTTTACCTCTTGCTCAAATATCAGAAAAAAAAGAAAGAAAGAAAATTTTAGTAGGATTAGTGCATTGCAGTCATACAATATGTGTTTAATAAAGAATCAAGTATCAACTTCTAACGCTTCATTAACACGAGAGTTAACAAAGCCTTGCGTTAAATTTCGGCCTTGGTGCTTTAGTAGCATCCTCATCCATGAAAATATATATACAGCGTTGAAAATAGGCTCGATAAAAAAGCGTCGCGTTTTAAAAGCACTGCCGTATGAACATGAACTTGGGAATTCTATTTAAATGATTATCATTGGACATTTCATCTGTTGCAGATGATTAGTGCAGTATGTGCTTTAGCGACACTTCCGTTTGTGCCTGTGCAATCCAATTCTGGATTAACACGAACAGCCACAGCCAGAGCAGATGTACACTCCGAGAGAACTAGATGGGTGGTTATGACTGTTCTGCTGTTTGGTCATTTTGCCGACAAGCCTGTCCAACCATAGACCTTATCGTGCTCCTTGACACATTGGCCAATAAAGTGTCTCCCCAACCCCTATTTACTATGAGCTTGCCCCATTTGCCATGCCCGATATTAAAGAAAGACAGGTCAGACTTGAGGCAGTTCTGAAAGCCGAGCAACGCCCGGCCAATGTTAACGTTAATGTCAATGTTAATTTAACGCTTAAATAAACGCACGATAAAAAGCTCTCATGCGAATGAAGTCTTATATCAGTGATTTATTAATTTTTATTAAGCAGCAGCGGCAGCATCAGAAATCAAATTAGCCTTGATGATAGCCAACCTCCGCAGAGGAGAGGGCACTTAAAGAAGAAGAAATTAATTTTTGTTACTAAATATAACCAGTCACAGAGAGCCATGGAGAGGTCCATGCTCGGTATCAAACTCCAAGACCGAGTACGCAACACTAAGATCCGACGAAGGATAAAAATTCGAGACATCGGAGAAACAGTGTTGCACCTCAAGTGGAGCTGTGCAGGACACTTGGCCCGACGATATGATGACAGGTGGAGTAAGGCAGTGACTGAGTCGTGGCCGAGGGCAGGAAAACGGAGCATTGGTCATCCAACAACCAGATGGGTCAATGACATAATATCTGTCGCGGGTCGAACCTGGTGCAAATTCAACACCTACTGCGATCACCAACCCGCCTGTCTAGCGTGGTGATTATTGGCAAACTCCTCCTTTTGCATAACTCAATCCTCAATACATATTGACGAGACACATAAAATTTTTAAAATCGTTTTTTTATTGATCAGATGCAAACCACTTTCGCATTAATTAGTTTACTTTTAGTCCAAATTCGCATATTTTTAGACCCGTCCAGGAGTTTTTCTTTCTACATAGTGAACTCTTGAACCATATCAAATCAAATCAAATCAAAATATATATATTTAGGCAGACTTCACGAGCTCTTTTGAATCGTCAAATATTTTAAAAGCTACCACCGATTTGGAAAAGTCCAGCCACGAGAAGTATCAGCAAGAAACCCGTTAACCACTGTATTAAAAATAGTTCTTACAAAAATGAGTTTATTACATTTGCATATTAACTACAGTGTACAAAGCTGGAGCGACTCAATTGTAAGCAGTTTTACCTTTAATATAGTCTTCGGCTGTTTAATATGCCTTATGCCGAAGCCAGATATAGCTCAAAGTGTTTGTACATTGTTGTCCTTGAAGGCTACAAAGTATTACAAAACTTTGCGCAGCAACACAGTCCCCCCGGCCACTCTACATGATCATTGAAATGATCATTCAAATGAAGCTATGTCTGGCTCCGACATTACGTACAAGCGTGTCTTAACATGTCATTACAATTTAACAATAGACAAGATTTAATATTGCACTTGGAACTGTGTTAAAGAAGCGTATACTCCCGCCCGCAAACGATTTTAATACGATGAAAATATTATTTCCCTAGTTAACATGGCGTATGTTAGTCATTCCGTCACCTTAATTTATATTCTTATTTTAAGAATAAAAATAAGAATGTATTTATTTGCAATACATTACACTGGGTACAGAAAAAAAAGAAACAATAATTTTCGTTTTTACATTTTTCTATTACAGGAATATCACAATTTTGGACGGATGACTATAAAGTTTTTGATCAAGTATACGGAAAGACTTCAGATAAAGAGCTATACGGTGCCACTTTACCAGCAAGCATCACATTTGGTTTGGATTTCGTTAAGCCAAGTAACTTAGAAGCTTCAGACAAGAAGGAACGATACCTAACAAAGGGAAAGAACATTCTAGATTTTAATTACGAACTAAGCGACTTTGAAGACAAATATGCAAAATTATTTGCAAAGTCATTGTACTCTGAAAAAGTTAAGCCCTCTTCTGCACTGCAATTTATAAACCTTTCAGAATTGAAACCAATAAGTAAAACCACTGACCCGGAAACGTATAGTTATTTGAAGCATTTGGAAGAAAAGGACGAAGAAAGAAGTGGCTTATCCAAGAAAATTAAAAGCCACTTGAACTATCGACATATAGATTCCGCGCGACTTTGCGTAAATTTAGTCTAAAAAGAGAAGAGCTGTTGCAGGAGGTCTGTAACGTACCATACGTAGTAATAGAACATATTTTTTTTCAAAATTTTTTGCATTAAACAACAAGAGGCAAATAGGCAGGCTGTTTACATTGTTGTAAGTGAATACTGACGTCGTATGTGAACAACACAGCTTAGCAGGACTATCTTGTAGCCACTGGTTTTGTGACTGCAAAAAAACATTCTGAAAATATTGTTTTAATTGATATATTCGTACGAGTTTTGAAGCTGTACATAATAAAAAAAAATTCAAGCGCTTTGTTTGCGGCGAAATAAAATTGTTTTACTAAGTGCATATGACTAAATCATACGATGTTTGTCGATCCGTTTGGCTGGCTATCCGTGTTTTATGAGTAATTTCCATATTCGACATTCGACGTGACTTGAGAAGTAGTTGACGTTATAAAGAACAACACAGGCCGCTTTATTCTACTTTTATTACGGTCACAATAATAACACAAAACTCATAATTTAACAAAATCGTTGGGAAAATTTTACGTTTAATAACGAATAAATAGAAAGAACTAAAGAAAGAAAACAGTGTTTATTCAAATACTGTGAAAAATATACAGTTTACGAATATATAATACAATAATAACTTAAATTAAACACGAGACTAAATTTTTAATAATACAATAAAAAAAATTGACCATGTTACCGTTTATTCATTCATTCATTTGTTTTACTCAATCATATTGAACCATCCTGGAAGGGTATTACATCGATAGATAGATAGATTCTACGTAGTTGAATTGCATTATTGTAGGTGGAATGTCGCGCAGAGGAGTACCCTCTGTCCCGGGCGTTTGTAGTATTGCTGGACGCGCTGTGCGGCGCGGCCCCAGCACCGCGCGCGCTGGGCGCCGGCGCTAGGCCGCCCGGACTGGACCCCTACGTAGAACACGTACTCAATAGGTAAATTCTCCAGCTTCAACTTTTATACCGGAGCCAGAAATAGCTCAAAGTGTTTGTACATTTTTGTTCATGGAGCCTACGAAACTTTGTGCAAGTTACACAAACTACCCGGCCACACTACATGATCATGCAAATGAAGCTGTCTCTGGCTCCAGCATTAGAGTATATCTATTGTAACTTACAACACATATTGTTGATTATGGTATCGCTTCCTTGTCTTTTCTTTTCCCCTCTTTGGTTACGCTGTTACACGTCGCTTAATTTGCTCCCATGATAATACCGGAGCCATTCATAGTTTTATTTGAATGATCATTTCAATGATCATGTAGTGTGGCCGGGGACTTTGTGTAGATGCGCAAAGTTTTGTAGTACTTTGTAGTCTTCAAGGACAAAAGTGTACAAACACTTTGAGCTATGTCTGGCTCCGGCCCCTATATAGTGCTATGGCAATTTATTCCTCCTTAAATTATAACCATGCTATGCCTGATTATATTTCAATAACAACATCTTCTTCGTAAAAATAATTCATAATTGATTTCACACCTAGTATTCGTTACGAATATGTGTTGAATGTGTCACATCAATGAAATAGAAGAAAAGATAAAATTTAAACTCATTTTTTTAAAAGACTTGATTCCGCGTGCACATACATTAAAGCATAAAAAAAGTAAACTCTTTTCTTTGATGATTCCTTTTTATTTATTTTAAGCATAAAGGTAAAATATTATAAGGAGTCCTACGCTATGATTATTTACAGCATAGTACTCAATATAATATAAATAAAATAAAAATAAAGCCAGATCTTATTTATAAAGATTTGGCTTCGTGTTTGTTTATTTTAAATAATAATAAACTGTAAATGGTTAATTATTGTGCGCCCCCTTCATCCGTTGTTATATATGAAAATTTTATATGTAAAAACTACTTTAAATATGTAAGATTCATTCACAAGTATTAAGAATAGTAGTAGAATAATTTATATTTATTATATTACTTATATTAAATATTAGCTGTGCCCGCAACTTCCTGCGCATAAAATTAGGTGAAAAAAATTAGATTCAATTTTAGCGTGATAATATATATAGCCTATAGCCTTCCTCGATAAATGGGCTATCTAACACTGTAATATTTTTTTAAATCGGACTAGTAGTTTCTAAGATTATCGCATTCGAGTAAGAAAACAAATTAATAAACTCTTCAGCTTTATATATTAGTATAGAAGTATAGATAAGTTAAGTTTACTTTGGTTTAAGTAATAGGTTTTATCTATTTTAAGTATCAGCGACACAACTTAGAGTTAATATACACATGCAATGTAATGTTTCTGTTATGTACGTGTAAAAATTTTTTGAGAAATAAATTATCTTATCTTAAATTATCTCATCTATCTTATCTTATCTTTATATTTACTAGTATATTTGCAAAAACAAAATTATCATTTTACAAAACGAATCTACAATGTATCTTATATTTTACATAAGCTAGATTGGATTTACATAATTTACGCTTGACCTGTAATAAACTAAGTGCTTAAGTGTAATAAACAATAAAAATACAGATTAGAAATATGGAAGCTAAATTATTCTTTATAAAGATTTGAGATATAAACTTAGAATGCTTGTTTTAATAAAGGATTTGAATATATTTAGACATATTGCACAAATGCTTTTAAGAATAAGTGAGCACAGTAATAGTGTTCGTCTATTAGTGACCCACACCTTGACCTGCTAGAAACATTATAATATAAAAAAAATGTTGTATTAAGATTTTCGTCTAGTCAGATGTCACCTAATGGAACCAATTCTAAATCGTGTTTTATCCTTAGTCTTATTTATTAAACGGAAAAAAGCTAAGTTGTACTTCATTCATTTGAATACACACTTTTCTATTATTATCGTAAATGTAAACTAGGCACAAAACGTTCTGCCCCGTCTCGTATAATGGAGAAGACACGAATTAGAGCAAAATAATAAATGCTGATCACAGATTAAATATTCGGCGACAAAGCGTCGGGACAGAAATTGTATCCCTTGAGCTGTGTGGGTTTAAAAGGGTCCCTCGTGAAATATAATCCAAGCCAAATTTGTCATACCGCTTCTAAATTTGTTTTAGTTATGTACTGTCATTTAACATAGATGATTCTGTATTCAATAATCTGATACCGATGTTATTTAAAGAATAGAATTATAATATGTTAACAATAATGGATACAACAGACATCTTATACGTCTTTATTCTTAGAACTGTTAATTGATATATTTGAACGAGCAGGTTTATTCGTAATTATATAGTCGAAGACTATATTAAAGATGAATTTTTTTTACCTTATTATTTTGAATGTGGTGTTTACCTTAATATAGTTGTACAATCAGTTAACTTCGTTATTATGTATGTTCTTTTTATGTACGTCTTATTGTACCAACTGCTGGTGAACCTTTTTAAATAAAATAAATGAAACTGCTTGGAGTTGAGTCACTCCAGCATTGTACTTCGTAGTTAACAAGGAAATGTATGAAACTCATTTTTTTTTAAACTATTTTTAAAAGAGCCGCTAACGAGTTTCTTGCTGATTGTTCTCTTGGGTTGAATTTTCCGAATCAGTGGTAGCTTTTAAAATATTAGCTTGTAAAAGTATACTTGAATAAAACATCTTTTGATTGATTGATAATTGATATATAATACTTTCAACACTGTTGCACTGAGGGCCTAGCTCCAACTTTTCGTAGTAAGCCAACGAGCGGACTTTACTTAGGATGAAAATGTTCATGCTAGGTCCACGGGAGGCAAGTCTTAATCGTGTCACACTTTAATATATATAACTACGAAAATAGGTTTGCATGCCAGCCTTACAAACCTATTATAATAGTTTACAATATGACCTGAAATATCTCACAATATACAACGGTGTGAATAAAGCTGTGTCAACATTTCCCGTTATCCCTTGGAAGGGTTCCAGGCTCCAGGACCCTCGCAAATAATTATAATGTATTCAAAATTTGTCACGTCCGCCGTGAATAACGTCTGTTTAGCTACGCTTAATATTTATCAGTGAGTACTTTTGTACGTGCGTGGTTTTTATTTATCTACGCTCGCAACTACCGACGCCCATGGACCGCTACATTACCAGGCCACAAACTAAATTATTGTGAAATAATGATAAAAATCATAATAACTAGAGATGAAATAGACAGTTTTTGTCGGATATATTTAACTTATGAGGTAACAAACTTAAAAGATGGTACCATACGGGGAGCACTAGTTTAAAAAAAAGAATCATCAATATCGGTTCATCAAGTCGAAATCTCTGAGGTAAGAAACTTTTAAAAAATCCAGTCGTATTGTGAACGTCTCCCTTTTTGAAGTCGGTTGAAAATTCAACGTAGTCGATAGCCATGTTGATTATTAAAAACGGATGACGTCCATCGTTAACAAAAAAGAAACTTTTATAAATCTCCATAAAACATGCGCTGGGTCGAATTTGAATGAAAACTTTTTTCGGTAAATCTTTAAGCAATTTGAATTACAATCGAATATTTAGAGAATTTATGACGCAGGTTTTATATAATGGCATACTAGCTTTATAAAATGTTACATAATGTTCAAAAATACAAACACACTGACAGTTTAATTATGATCGTCTGCCGTTCGAAATTCGCCCACAAACCTTTTTGAGTACAACGTCATATATTGTTCTATTCGCGGAAAAATCAAATTTGTCAATTAATTTAACACACGGTTGTCACTATTACTCTTTGACATCATTCAATGCATGTGTGTATAAATCGTCTGGCATCAGTGTGCGCGTGGTTTGATTTTAATAATTTACTATATTAATATTTTATATTATAAAAAATATATTAGCGTTCGTACACTTTTCTCAATGTGAACTACAATTGTACCAAATTTCACACTCCTCCGTCCGCGCAATTTTCGTAAAATGGTACATAAAGTTTTCGCTCCACGTATTAATATATAAATACTGACGATTCTATTAAGTGAATTAGATTAAAGTCATATGCTTCAAAAGTTGACAGTGAAGATGGTATAATTAGAAGGAATGAAGTAGCTCGTTAAATATATACATATATTATAATACCTTATAAAATAGTTACATAATTAAAATATACAAAAGCTACTTAGTCACAAAGCATTCACATAGGAATTTAGAATATGGACTAAACACAGACATCAACAAACGTACGACTAGGGAACTTATGAGGAAGAATATATAGAGGGTTAGAGAGTTTGGGACAGAGAACGTGAATGTAGGAAACAATATCTCCCTCTAAACTGTACTCTTCACAAACTCAGTGTTTCCTGATCAGCGATTAAAATTTTTAAAAATTAGTTGTCTGTCTAGTCGGTATACGAACGATAATTTTACATGATAACGTCGAGCGCCTAGGCCGATCGTGCCTCTCTATCGCTTGTTCCGCGTTCTCGCTAGCATGCTCGACTTAGTCGGAACGTGACAATGAGTCATGCTTTTTCGTGCTCGTTGCCGGCGTTCATTTATTTATAAAACGTTATCACCTCGAAAATTTACCGTCTCCAGACTCAAAATAAATTTCAACTGTCACAGATATGTAGCGATACTTCAGGCTCTAGAGAATATTGAACAGTTGGTGTTTTATTGATCCCCATCAATATAACCGGAAAAGATACCAACGTGTCCGTTACAGATATAATTCGGACTGTTAACTAGATTTGTCTAAAATCTACTATAATAGTAAAGGAGGTAATTGATTTAAAGTAGGTCCAAAGTGGTTGTTTCAACTAATCGTTTAATGCATGTGACCTTACATGTTTGTATAAATACAATTTCTGGGCACAACGTGATTGTTACTGCCACGGATCACGAACGAATACAATATGAAGATATTTCATACTGCTTTCTTTGATATTATATAATTGAAATTGTGAAAGAAAAATGATTTTTTATTTGCGCTACATTTTGCGCCTCTAAATGATTATTTTCATACGCAATTGTCTACTTAAATTGCAGATTTACGCAATGTAATAGGGCACGATGACAGTAATCAGAAATCAATTAAATTATGCATTTATCTGATAAAATAAGATATATGAAGCTTAACAAACGAATTTATTTTTTATATTGCGAGCGAGATTAATAGGGATTGACAAAAAAGGACACCACAAAGTAAAACAATCCACCATGATTGCTAAAACAACCAGCACAGCGTATGACGTTACGCATATTGTCAGTGCGTTCCAATAAGCGATCGCAACGTTTTCAAGTGCTCTTTCAGATAATCGACATTTGACAGCAGCGATCGTCACGGTTGCGGTGAAAACATCGATGTGACGCTTAGTCCATCGCACTCATAAAGTGACGTCATCTATTTTTGAGGGAATGTTAATCCTTATAATTAAAATGTTTTTTTTTGTGCTGTAAGAACGCTAATTTCTGCAGAAATAATATATTTTTTGGCAATAGTAGATACCAAAGAGCACTATAAACCTATTTTTCAAAATTCGTCATTATGCCTGTTATATTTTCGGCATGTCATCTATATCTTGTAAGAAGAAATGTCTTATTCCGTCAACATTTATCTATATGTCTACATACGACTATTATTAAGAACAAAGAGCTTTCGTCGTACAATAGTCTAACCCATTTTAAGCTTTTGCTCCTTTTTTTCTGAGCACGTCACGAAAGCTTTGTCCTGCTCGTTTCGTTTTGCACAGACTTTGTAAAATACTCTGCAGAGAACTGACGTGCCCGTCTGGTCTGGCCTACATATTCGGCAGGTCATTGTTCTAGAAAATTCAACGTAGAAAACTCGTTTGCAATAGATTTTCGGCTAGAAAAAATTCAATCACCGCTACGTAGGTGCAGTAATTGGTCGGTCATACAAAAGTGTAACGACTACACCTTACAAAATATAAATAAGAAGAAATTAAAGTGGTCAAATAAAAGTAATTTGAATCCTATTTTGTATTACAACAAGTGAGCTCTTTGTTTTAATGAAAATCCGAGCGATTATTTAGTAATGACCTAAATAAGTCGCGTTCCAATTGTGTTGGTATTCTTGATGCTGGAGGCTGTCTTGGTAGTGTTGGTGATATTAGAGGCGTGATTCGTGTCTGACCTGAATAAATAATTATATTTATAAACTAACCATAATCCTTGACTATGTCTGCAAAATTAGTAATTTTTTTATTTTGAGCATTCGAGAGTTTCCATTTTTATGTGCGGAAACTAAATTGTTTTCTATAAGTAAAGTAGCCTATTTTATTCCTTGTAATATGAGCTACTAGCCAGTGAAGATCAGAAATGGTCCGTTTTGGATTTACCCAGAACAAAAAGACATACAAAAAGTTTTTGTGTTTTTGTTATCCAATAGATAGTCCAATGCAATTAATAAAAGAAGTTAACTTAAATGTTAAAAATAAACACTTGAATTTTATTTAAATGTATATATAATTGAAGTTAAACACAATCTACTAGCAGTAAGGACAAACTTTCATAGTTTTTTATAACACTTTTATTTATTGGTTGAAAGTGTATTTTATATAGATAAATACATAAAAAAAATGTTTTTCCCAACTGTCTAACTCAAAAGCACTGATGGCTCAAAAGCATGAAGACTAAGGACTAGATGGGCTGCAAAGCCCACATATGTAATGTAAATTATTCATACATACATATCTTCTGGGTGAGAAGATTGTAAGTCAGAAGCAAGCATTTGAGCTGATTGCTTTATCAGTTAAACAGTTCTTATCACGGTTAGGTGATAGATGGGTGACCCATCCTAAAATTGGTATTTAAAATATTCAAGCCTAGTCATGTTTTGGAAGGCACATTCCCGATTAATGTCACCCAATAATATTAGTCGTGAAATTATAGAGAATATGAGTGTTCTGGAGATGATGTCAGATAGCAGTCTGTCATCATAACTAGTCCCATAGCCACTACTAGTAGTAATTTAAACAGACCCTAGTACTAGCAGGATAAAGCAAAGTAGAAGATGTAACTTCTGGGTAAACAGCTTATGATAATAGTAATGTTGTAGCTTCACCACTAGTTCCAGGAACATTTAAATTGCTGGCCACATTATCTGGTGGTCGTCTGCTTGTTGGGGCTGTGGTTTCCGATGTGATTTGCACACTCTCTTCATCATCTAAAACATATTTATAACTATTATGTTCATTTTTGAGTCCCTGTAGCTGTTAGTATATAAATATTTAATTTCAAAGAGGTTCTGCTGATTCACTAGGTCTTAAAAATAACCCTTGAGACCTGCAGAGTCCATATACCTTGCAGGCCTAAGGTTTTTTTATGTAACAAGGATCAAATGAGCTGGCAACAGGCAGCTAAGTGCCAACCAACGCTCATGGATATCTGCATGACCAGAAGGCTAGCAGATGCGCATCAGAAATATCGAAACACATCCGTTTTTTAATATACTATGTACCTAACTGTACACATTCTTCTGATGAGAAGTATACCTATCTAGTTTCATCACCTAACCTAACCTACTACTTGCTGTTTCATCTCGTGGCTCGACATTTTTGAAGCAGTCGTAGCCTATAAAATACTTGATCATAAGGGCTTTTAAAAGTCTGTCTGAATAAAACATCATTTGATTGATTTGAATTTAATTAACCTAGACTCGCAATGCGCGTAATAAACTGGAATTCAAAAGTTCATCTCTCTTGGATTTAAACTTGAAATGCTATTGTATGCGTACATGGTTCACGTACATCGGCTGAACCGTTGGCGCAATGGGCAGTGACCCTGCCTTCTACTCCTGGGGTCGTGGGTTCGAATCCCACCTCGAGTCTGGGTGTATTATCTACATGCATTTATTTATATATTTCCAAAAAAAAAAATTGTTTACAAAATATATTTAATATAATCGCATATTAAGAGTCGCCCCTAACTGAATTGCCCCTTGGGACTCCGCGCCTGGAGTGGCCGCTCCGTTCTTTACGGCAGGGCTGGCCCTGCCTATCAATTTCTCAATACATAAAGCTGAAGAGTTTGTTTGTTTGAATTTAGTCTCAAGGAACTACTGGTCGGATTTGAAAATCTTTCAGAGAAAGATAACCCATTTATCGAGGAAGGTTATAGGCTATATATCATCACGCTAAAGTTGAATCTATTTTTTCACCTTATGTTTACGATATGTAATATAACTGTTGTAATCATACAGACATCTATTTTGTAACTAAAATTTTCCTTCAAAACACGTTGGATGTGGAAACAGTAAGATGATTTAGTTCGCATCATTTATGGTATAGTAGGTATCGTATTTTTGACGAATACAATTTGAACTTTAACACGTATGTATAGGGTGGAAATTCAAAAGTTGCAGTGTTAAGTAACTATGCAACTTGTCGCATGTTCACATAATGGATCACATGCCTTCAAGATAACAATCACAAATAGTTAAACGTTACAACGAATACTATTACTTAACTGTGTTGTTGTGTGTGTGTATCCATTTTAAGAATTACAAAAAAAAAAGTTTAAATATATACAGATTATTATATTTGTAATATGTACGGTTTCAGACGGAAGACGATAATTTTGTAAATATCAAGAAATTATTAAAAGCTAAAAAAAATAAACACTGCCTTTTTGTGTTATTAAATATTTTTATTACGTACATTTATATGTAGCCTTCATTTGTACATTTGGCGAATAAAACAACAAAAATGTCGGCGCACAAATCAGGAAGTAACAAACTTGAAGTTTGCTCAATGTGTTCAAGGCGAGATTGCGTTATTAAATTAACTTTGTAGAATGTTTTCCATGACTCTCTACTAGTTGAGATAGTTTTGCGGTTAAGAACACTTAAATTCTATTACAGTTTCTATTAGTAGTGGTCTGTTTTTATCTCAGTTTTATACATGTAACGGAATCTTTTAAGGTAATTTTCTTCAATCTGTAGATGCTCGATTGACTTGACTTTGCACTCATATCAAGGACCGAAAGCAATAAAATAAGTAAATAACTATATTGCAATGTCTTGAGGGCCCAGCACGAACCGTTGGGATGAAAATGTTCGTGCCAGACTCATAGCGGACTGTTTTTAGCGTTAATGCATTAGCATTAACAGCATAACGCGATTTAGACTTGCCTTCTGTGGGTCTAACGCGAACTTTTCATCCTAAGTAGAGTCGATTTGTCGACTTATATAGATTCGAATAGTTCGTGCTAAGAAGTCTGATTCTGATAATTTTAAGTGATCGTATATAATAAAATAATGTAGCAAATTTAGAGCAATAAATAGAGTGCATCTAAATTATATCGCTATCGTTCAACAACACTAAAAAAACACTATTTGTAAACAAATAAATTATATTTATATTTGCCCGTTGTTTAATTACACATTGCGTTACATAAAGTTAGCAAACACTAAAAGTTATTTTGTTTGCGTTTCATCGCACGACATTAGATTTACAAATGC
>JANCMC010050420.1:13393259-13432282 GCA_024363005.1 Charaxes varanes | reverse complement strand
GGTTCTTTTTTGTAATTAATCTTTCTATATTTGTATTACGTTTGAATAAAACATACTTTACATAATACAAAATTAAATGGGAAAGAATTTCAAGGTCGTTCTGGAGTGGGGGAATTACTTTTACTTAATAATAAACCACAACTAATCTTTTATTCTAAGCTATTCGCGTAGTGTCTTCTTGAAGAAAAAGAAAGTAGAGTTTTCATTTTTTTTTTTGAGATGATGTCTTGGCCATGCTAGTAATGCCCTCGAAGGCACTTGAAAGCGTTATTCCATAGCCATTAGCCAAGTCGCAAGTTCATTCTACAAATTGTGATTTATAAAGCTAATTTAGAGTTTCCTTAAACTACACTTTGCAACTGAGGCAAAGCACATAAATATGTTTAAACAAACAAATAACTCAACCTTGTAAACAAGTAATGGTTCGAGAGCTGACAAAAAAAATCGTGTGATTGAGGCATCATAAATATTCGTTCAATTGTACGTTAAGACAGAGTATGGACTTGGCTCAAGGAGAATGAGGTCTAACTAAGCTTTGAATCTTTTAATGAATGTATACTCCTCATCAGAAAGATCCAAACACTTCGGTTTTTTTCGACATATATTCCTAAATATACACATTTTTCTAATAATCTTTACAAGACATAACTTTGCAAGGTGTTTCGATTTTTCTGATGAGAAGTATATTTTACTGAGGCATCCATTTATATATTTGTATTATGTTAATTCTGTTTTCTCTTTAATAGATCATTTCATCGGACTTATTTATTTATTTATAATGGAATATTAAAAAAAATGGTACAGCTTTACTTTAATATTACTCAATTAGCGTGAGCATGGGAAACAGAGATTGATTATATATATATATATAAATGGCTACCATCGTACTCAATTGCTCAAATCAAGGTTTTATTTACCATTACATAAGTAATCGCTCTATTATTATGTATCTTCAGTCTTTGTTCATATATTTTTTATGATTCTATGCAATTGTCTTTTTTTTAATCAATAAATGAGTTATATCTATGCATTTATATTAATACTTCGTAAGAACCTTGACCATAGTTGGCACATAGCGCTAGAAAATAAATCCTGGCTAAATTTTGCGTTTATAATAATAGAATTTTAGTTATGGTTGAAAGAAAATAAAATGTAAAACTTAATTAAAAATATGCATACGAAAAAACAAAGTCAAATATTTATATTTATGTTTTTTTTACCTTGGCAACTCTGTCTTATGCAAAGTAAATATAGTTTTGAGTAATTTTAATAGATGGCGCTAGTTTCTTTGCATGAAATACTACTTTGTTTAAAGCCGCAAATTAATAAGCAAATAAACAAAGTAGTTTAGTATTTCATGCGTGCAATGGATTTCCGCAATGTAACATCTGATTCTATCACCTATTTTCTTTTACTATTGCACACAAGTTGACCAAATTTAAAAATGGTTATATATATTTTTTGTTTTAAGCCAAGGTCCCAGGACCGTAAGGCAGCTTATTTTCTAAAGGATAAAACCTTATGTTCTGAGTAGAGTCTCGTGTATTTATTTAACACCTGCATAATTGTAGAGTTGTAATGGTGACCCGTGGACTGGCACCAGTTGCGAAAAGTGACTAGAAATAAGAGCTGCTTAAGTTATTTTTAAATGGCTGATTTTTAAATATATTTAGTAGAATTAACTGAAGTAACATGAAAAGTTTCGGACGCTTGCCATTTTCCAGAGCTTTTATCAGACGTTTTATAACTCCCTAAACTATAAATGAACTTTACTTATTTTAGAGTTCAAATTTAATCAGTAAGACAAATTTTAATTATCAAAAATCCCTAAACTCAAAAATTATTTATTTAACCTTGACTATGAGCGCAAGAGCTCTGCGTATGCGTTGCAGAATAAGTTAATTAGAAATACGTTTTGTATTTTTTGTCATTACAATTTGTTTTACTCATTAAAGTAAATATTCCACAAAATATATGCATAAGTTAAACAACTCTAATTTATAGTACCTTTCGCATCCGGTACCAACTCGCGGGTCACACTTTACAAGTATGCAGGTTTTAATAAGTACTTTACCCGGAACCTAATATTTCATGCCTTCAGGCCCCGAGATCTTCATCTAATTTTATCATTGTATTGCTTTTAATTTGCGTTCCATTTTGCGGGCGTAACAAAGTTTCTATCTGCGTTTTATAACTTGAGTCCATCGACGTCTACTTGTATGTAACTTTAATAAGTGTCTTGCAATTTTCCCATGGTATTTATCTTGTACGATAATGCGACTTAATTAGGAACGTAATTTTATAGGTGTAATTTGTATAGGTGTAAAGTTGTCGTGTCAGGGGACGGTTTAAACGCATGCGGGTTGTCGAAAGGTAACCTCGGCCTCAATAGCAACTAAATATCGCGTTTAATTCGAAGGTGCTATAAATGTAGGAAATATTTTTTTAATTTAATAAACTGTGTTCGTGTAACCTCGCGAGAAGTTCAGTTGCTCTCAGTCGATCGCACGATACACATTTGAATACTGATCTCTAAAGGCTATTTACAATATTCGTATGCAAAGTAAATTGATATCTACGATATATGTTGACAACAGCGATATTAGATTTACAATCATTTTTTTTAATGTGATAGTCTCTGTTCGTAGCAAAGATAAATCCTCTCTCTTCTCGCTGGTAATAGTGAACTAAGAAAACTTTAGGTCATCTCGAAATTTTTACAACCTGCCTAAATCGTTACTCAAAGTGTATATGAAATATCTATTGATACGTATGAAATAAACTTGAATATGAAAAATATGATACGCGTCCGGGTACCAGTTCCACCTTCTTATATAAAATCGGCGTTAAGTGTAAGGCAATGCTGTCACATCAAGTGATAGTATTGTTGTTGCGTTTTGTTCGGTTTGTAAGAGTTCCCGGTGGCCTAAACGTCTCTTTAAAGGCAATGCTTCTGCAAGCCTTCTGGTTATGGAGATCTCCACGGGTGGCGGTTCACCTAAATAGTAATCATTTAGACAGGCTTTGTTTGCCCTTTGTAAAAAAAAAAAATAAGAAGAATAAGAACTTTTGGAAGCTAAAATATGTTCTTAAGACAAGTACTTAGTTGCATAAAATGTTTTTGAAATTGACTCCACTTAACAATCCATTTTATAATGAAAAAGAGGAAATAACAATGATACTGAAGATGCGCATCCAATGCGAAAGCGACACGATAGCGAGTCGCTTCCAATTATATCGCAACTGCTACCTCTATTGTTCTTTACTACATCCTGTCTCGCATTCACACATAAGAGAAGGCATGTTAAGGCAATATAAAACAATTTGCTTAATTCTGTACCGGTAATTATTATACAATGTCGGTTGCGTTTTTCTATAAACCAACCGACCAAACACGATAACAATACCATCACTTGACGTGACAGCATTGGCGTCACTTCAAGCCGATCTTATGGCTACAATTACACGACTAATATCACTCATTGATATTAATCAGGACACACTATCTTAAGTGCGTTCCGAAACACGGAGCAGGTTGGATATTTGAAAATCAGTATCGAATGGGTCTGCAGCAGTAACAACTCCTCAACCTGGCGATCGACTCAAGTGACAGCCTCTGTTTAAAGCTTCGATCTCCTCGTCATTCGCTCATAATACATAAAAATCAGTTTCCAAAATTTATTCCAAAACGAACAAAACATAACGGAACGGGACCGGGACCGGAAACGGGAATGGGACCGGGATCGGGAATGGGAACGGGACCGGAACGAGAATAATATTATAGGATACTAGAATGTTTTAGATAAATAAACTAACGTTCGGGCAGTACAGCGTCCGCCGGATCCTCTCATGAAATATATTTTCTTCGATGCAGGAAAATATACCATGCAGGGGTTCGTTTATACGAAAACGTTGGAGCGATACAAAACTGGCGGGTGATTTTAAAAGTGCAAAGCGCCAGTGACCCCGGTGTTTTTAATTTCAATAGTGGGGTCGCAGTTCAAGGCCGCCTCCACCGAGGGGACCGTTTACGATCAGCTGATGCCACTTATACTTTTTATATTTTCATACTTTTTTTTATATAAAAGTTGACCGAGATTTTAGAATCGTCCATACTCCTTACAATTATAAACGTGGAAGTTACTCTGTCTGTTACGTTTTCACGCCTAAACTGCTGAACCTATTGTGATGAACTTCGGTTCGGAGTTCGGAGTTAAATTGGATCTTTGAGAAGGACAGTGGTTACTTTATGACGCGAAAATGAAATTTGAAATAGGTATTGAAAGTTTGTATGAAAGTCGAAGAAAACAACCCAGACGGAGTCGCAGGTTGAAGCTAGTCCTGTATAATTGTTATATTTAAAAAATATTTTTGTAACTTGAGGTTGGATCAAAGGAATTTTCGGTTTAAGCCATTGTCATAAATATCTATATTTTATTTATCTGTAAGAGAAAATTATATTATTTCATTATGTTTATAACGTAAAGTTTTAAATTTTTCGATCATACGTTTTTTTTTGATTATTTTTTTTCTTAAGATTGATTAAACACATGCATTCGTATTTAAACATCTATGACAGGCAGAGACAAAATATAATTATTTTGCACTAGAGATTTCCGGCTAGTGAAAATCGCCTCGAAATCTTTAAATCTGCGTACTATATGCTTATTTAAAGCAATATACAAGTTTTCAGTTGCTTGTACAACGACATTGACAACTAATATTTTAACCGTCATTTTGTCTACGCTTTCACACAATCTTATAGTAAAATTCAAGCAAACAAACAAACTCTTCAGCTTTATATATTAAAAAAAAGTATAGATATAGATTGTAGATTTATTTTATTTTTTTAATTTATTTGTTAAAGGCCACCGACACAATGTACATTTAAACGTGATTTACGAAGGCATAAAAAGTTAGCATAGAGATAAATATCACTGCACTTACAGGTGACTACAACATGAATAGAACAGCATAGAATAGAACAAGACTTAATATTAAGTAACATAGTGTTAAAGGAAATAAGCAAAAGTCAGTGTTATTATAACTATAGGAGAAGGAAACTCTAATTTACGATACTAACATCTTGTCACTAAAACAAGCTGGCATATTGAAAAATTGTATTTTTATATTTATGCCAGATATCAGTTTCATGATTTTAGGTTAACTAATTCTCTCACGATTAGTAATTCCCTTTACTTTGTAAATACGCTTGATAACGCGTCTGGTTGGGTTTCAAGAGAAAACTTTATTTGCCGTTAGACCAACAAGAACTTACATCAGCATAATTATTATTGATGAATGAAGATTGATAGTCTGATGGCCAATATCTTGTAAGATTACACGTATTACTGAAGTCGCTTGTGTACAGGGCTCAAGCGAAAATTATTAATATCCTTTGCACTTAAATAAAATTAAAGTATCCGTCGGTACTTTGTCTTGTGACCAAGTCGTGGTTTTTTTTTTATGACAAACATCCAAAACGGCAACGCATCTGCGAGTTCTCCAGTGTTGCATTTGTCCATGGGAGATGGTAGTCACTTGGGTGAGTGCCAGCTGCTCGTTGATTCCTTATTATATAAAAAAAATATCCTGATTGATATATGGATCACTTAATTTAAATAGTTCTATTTCAATAATTCAAAAAACTTCAAAGCCCAAAGCCTTCTCGCTTTCGAAAAACTAGTAAACGTAGATATAGTCAAGTAGTGCATAAAACGGATGACATCGTAACTTACATTAATACAAAAAGTCATCCCCCACTATGGCACTATGACACAGCAATTTATTTTAATATTCGTTCAGAAACCCTCCTTAGGGTGAGCGAGACGTGTATAAAATTTTTATTACCCACTATTCCGACCTTCAAACTCTCGGGCAAACTAGTAGTGAAAATATAGCGTTTATCACGAAATAAACACATTAAATTTTAATACAGTTATTATAATATAACGCTGACCGTGCGAACAATGTAGTTAATGTGTAGCGTGTTTTGGAGGAAGAAATAATCGTATTAATTATAGAAACGGTTATTTTATATCTATTCATGCCGACTAGTGAACGTAAAGTGGTCCTTACTCAATAAATTCCGAGAGAAAAATTATATTAAAAAAACCGGAACGAATATAACAAGGCAATTTCGATTTATTCATAATGTAAAAAATTTAGTAGCTAATATTTTCATGTGTGTGATACTTAAACCTACGAAAGTAGGCGTAATACCTGTTCTCTATATTGTTATAATGATGCTACTTACGTACTTCTTAATCTCAAACATACAATAAAAGACGCGTAACCTTAAAAAGCAAATGTTTTCTTAAACACACCCTTGAGGCCATCGTAATTGGGATCCTATCTTCAATGAGAAATTTAGCAACTTAATATAGCTATTATTTTCATGTGTAGTGATACTTGAAGCTACGAGTGTTGGTGTAATACCTATTATCTATATTTTTATAAGGATGCTATTTTCATACTTCTTAATCTCAAACATACAATAAAAGACGCGTAACTTTAAAAAGCAAATGTTATCTTAAACACACCCTTGAGGCCATTGTAATTAGGATCCCATCTTCAATGAGAAATTTAGCGACTTAATGTAGCTATTATTTTCGTCGGTGAATTCAGCAGAATCTAAAACGATCCAGCGTCCTTTCCCCCCTCCTTAATAACGGTTTTGGCGAAAACGCGTTACTTTCACGATAACGCCTTTCGGCTTCTGGTTTCTGTAATATTTTATTGACGGCCATTAACAACGATGGTTTCCTGCACCTATAAAATTATTTAAGATAATCTTTTCTTGTAAAGAGGATGTTTTTTTATTTTATTTTAAGTAACCTTAGCGCTTTTGACAATTTAAACTTTTAAGGTTATATTTAACCTTAAAAATGCCCGTCTGTTTGTTACGGGTAATTTTCGAAAATATTGGGAAAGGAAACGGGAATGGAATGAAACGGAACGGAAACGGGAAGGGAATGGAAAAGTGAATGGGAACAATTAGTAATTAATTTCGGTAATTTTCGAAAATATTGGGAAAGGAAACGGGAATGGAATGAAACGGAACGGAAACGGGAAGGGAATGGAAAAGTGAATGGGAACAATTAGTAATTAATTTCGGTAATTTTCGAAAATATTGGAAAAGGGAACGAGACTGTAATGAAACGGAACGGACCGGAAACGGTAAAGGGAACGGAAATAATATTATAGGGTAATACAATGCAGTAAAACCTAACGTTCAGGCGGAAAAGCGTCTGCGGGGTCCACTAGTCAATGGTGGTTTTTAAAGGTTGAAAATAATTAATCACCCAAGTGAATCTATGTTCCTTAATGCAGGGAATGCTCATATATCACTGAGATTTTATTTTCAAATCATTTAAATCAAACATCAGTAATAAATAAATGACATAATGAACTCGTCAATATCTCATCTGGAATGAAAGTACTTCGGCATACTCAAAGTGGTCCAATCCGTCGATTGGAGGCGATATCGAGCCCCCTCTGTTCGGGCCCTTATGAGCCTCTTCACTCGCTGCGAGGGACGGCTTAACGCGTGAGCCGTGATATTAGTCGTAAGGTTGTAGAGATCGTGGGGGTTCCGATGATGACGTCAGATGGCAATCGGCCATCTTAACTCGCCCCACGGCCACATCCTCTGCAATCCAAGCGGACCCTGGTACTGGACCGGGATAACGCTAGGACGAAGAAGATTGTGTTATGCGATCGCAGAATGTGATTTGAATGAAGATTTTTATTGGTACACTAGCTGTGACCGCGACTTCGCCCGGGATAAAGTCGTTAAAAAAATACATTCCCTTTTAGCGTGATTATATGTAGCCTTCCTCGATAAATGGGCTATCTAACACTGAAAGAATTTTTCAAATCAAACCAGTACTTCCTGAGATTAGCGCGTTCAAGTAAACAAACTAACAAACACTTCAGCTTTATATATTAGTATTATTATGTGTTTTACATCTTTTTATGTCGTTAATGTCGTAATGGGTACTGAAACTTCATTTTCTCTATATATTGAACGCCTCATAATGCGAAGCGTTTGACGCTAATCTACAGTAAAAAATCGAGCAATTTGCTGAACTAAAAATGACTCTCAATCCCGGATACAAGCTTTTACTATACTAATATATCACGCGGAAAAAGTAGCGGCATCAGCTAGTATTAATAAAGCATCAGATAATATCAATAAAACAAGCATAATGAAGTTTTATCTGTCTTACATAATAACCATATGCTTTAATCATTTCACAATATCACAAAAAAAAAACATTCGCATATGTTGCCTTCGGTAATATTTATATGCGACCATTACTTTTCATAGTCTCAAATGATTGATAATGTGTTAAAAACGTATTACAGATGTTACTTTCAAAAATCCATTCGCAATGTAATAAAAAGCGCCGATTATGAAGATACGAATCGGTGAACGTGTCGAAACGTTTATAATACTGCGCTTTCTATGGTGGCGTATCTTAATACGATCGCGTCACGTCCCCCCAACGAAACAGGCCTTAATAAATTATAGACATATTGTGTATTAAAATATGAATTCAAATTGCTTTTAATTTTTTGTTTAAATACTTTTTGATATTCAAGTTGAATAATTTTTATTTAGCAACTACATTTGAAGCACTTTAGTAGCTTCATTTTTGACTAATAAGCTAAGTGTAGGTTTTGTTAGTTAAAGGTGATAATAATATTGATTTTTACTTGAAAGCGCTTTCGCGTCTTCCTTCTTGACTAAGAAACGTTTGTAATATTGAGCTTTCTATGGTGGCGTATCTTAATACCGTCGCGTCACGTCCCCCCAACGAAATAGGCATTAATAAATTATAGACATATTGTGTATTAAGATATGAAGTCAAATTGCTTTTAATTTTTTGTTTAAATACTTTTTGATATTCGAGTTGAATAATTTTTATTTAGCAACTACATTTGATGTATAATAATCTATATTAATATATAAAGTTGAAGAGTCTTTTTGTTTACTCGAACGCGCTAATTTCAGGAACTGCCTCAAAATCAAACACGCACTGCAATGTCAACTAATAGCGTCATCGGTTTAGCGGAGTTATAGCGGTTTCAAGGGGCGTGCATTTGTAGACTGTACGGACACACTGTTGCTATGTTGCTAGTGTGTTCCGGCCCTAAACGGTGCACATGTTATTGCTATAATTGTTCGACGGCCGATGGCCTTGTCCTACGTACAGGCCTGACTCATCCGGCCACCAGCTCCTTTGTCTACTTGAACTTACTCTAGATAAGGCAATTTTACAAGCATCGTGTGCTAACTACCGTTTTACGCATTTAAGTATTATAATTTTATGCAGATATGCATTTAAGGAATTAAGTTGAACGAGGAACTCTCTGTATCAATTCACAACATTATGTCCAGATATATAAATATATATTTGGTCTTTTAAGAGAGATTGTGAATTTAATTCTTCATTTGTAATGGCGTCCTCGGTACCTTGGTAGCATTCGTGACATTTTTTTACAATATCACATTAAATTCTATGAAAACATAATTAATTATATTGCACGCCAACTTAAGCTGTAATAATATTAAATAAATTATGAATACTGAAGCAGACACTATAAAGTCGTGCAAGCAAATAAAGACATGAATTTAATGGAATGTGTTTATAAAAAATGGATAAAGTCACTGAATTCACGCGGGTCAAGTCGCGGGCTACAGCTAATATTAAATATTATTTATTGATTGGTCCAACTAAACTAAGAATAAAACCTATAATATAATAGACAGTGTTTCCGTTAAGTTAGATAAAAATAGACGCCAACTTCGAACACCTAGTACAATAAGGAATTTCCTAGCAACTCATACGCAGATTCAGTGCATCTCGGTATTGGGTAAGTGGAGGCAGAGTGGGCGCAATTTTGCTGCCCACGTCTTGCCTTTCTTGGACCGGCGAGAGCAGCTTTCATCTCACACGAGACGCACCGGTCCGCACTGCACAAAAACTTGCAGGAATTACATTCAAATTAAACACTTTCTGTTAATGGTCTCGTCAGTTGTTTTTATTTCTTATAAGTACCTAAAATTGTAAAGACATTTTGAAGCTGTGTTAGGAAGAATAACAGCTATTTACAAAATATAACAGACTTTTCTGACGAAGATGGCGGCGCCTCAATTGGACACGGAAAATATTAATATAATTTTATAAGAGATAGCCAGTTTAGTGTAACTTTATCATATATAAATGTTCTTGAAATAAAGGCTTTAAGTTGGTTTGAAAAAAGCTGTACTCGGAAAGTTTTCCGTGACTTTTGAAAATCGGCAATTTTATAGATTTTGATGTGCTCTTTCCGAAGGGTGGACACGGTCTCGTCCAGGTTGTAGTCCGCCGGGCTCACGCACGCCACCATGAGGGTGAGCGAGTTACCGCCAAGGCTGTCTAGAAACAAACAAGCTTTTGTATTCATTTCTAGGAGTGAAAAAGAGATGAGATGAACCAGGGCTTCAAGAACTTATATTGGCCCATGGAGAGGAACTTGGTTTTGTCCATAGATAAGAAACTCTCAATCAACAACACAATCCTAAACGGCTGGACCGATTTGAATGATTTTTATTTTCGTATGCTTTTGAGTGGCGCCCTGGATGGTCCAGATTCACGAATCAGCCCGGCAGATGGCGCTGCAGTCGGTATCGAGGGTACCTTTTTAGCGATATTTACGTTCGGGCAGGACAACGTCCGCCGGGTCCGCTAGTATTATACAAAGTATGAATTTTCCCAATTTCTTACCTTGCAATAGTCTCGTAAGTTTGCTATCTCTGTAACTGATAAAGCTCCTATTAGTCCCGTCGCCCAGTGCAGAAATGACGTTGCCCAGCGCCAACAACCCCTGATTGATCTTGACACCTTCTCTAAGTCGTTCACCGCTAGCTTTCGTCTTTTTTATTCGTTCTGAACCGGCCAGATCGACAAGATGAAATTTAGAAGTGGTGGCTAGATTTCTGCAAAAGTAATTTTGATGTGAAAATTTATCTATATGTATACATTTTGGGTGAATAAAAAAACGTGAAACTGGCGTCATCGACACTGAACGCTCGACTTTGGCTATAACGTCACCGTTACCGACATCTCTGACGATTCGTTTTCACTTGTGTGGGAAATACTAGTGTATAACAATTTTTTTATAATCAAGCTTTAATCGTCTTTTATTATGGATATATTATATATTTTATGGACAAATACATGACTTTAATTGTGAAGTTCATAAAAATAAAACAACATTTCAAAGATAAATCTATACATGTATGTATTTACCATAAATAAAATTATTATTTTTAATTAATTGCATATATAGGATATTTATAACAGATTAAAACATTTTTGTCTGTATGTCTGTTTCGAGTAATTTCCGAAGTGGCTGGGCCATTTCGACGGCAGTTTCACCGACAGGCAGCTAACCTAATAATTTATTTTTCTAGTCAACTTTGAGTGTGGTATAGTATGGTATACATTTTCATTTTCATTCATTTCATTCATTTTTAAGTTACATCTAATCTAATAGTTAATTTTTTTTTTTTGATATTTTGTTTTTTCAAAAAAAAACTTTATTTGTGGTGCAAGCGATGTATTAAACCTAATAGTGCATGTTAAGTTAGCCTATAAGTGGGGTATGCGATGGGGACTTTAATTATTAAGAAATGTAAAATATCTTAATTAAGTTTACATTGTATATCATGTTGGCTTCCTATAGAAGAAGAACCTTTTGGCAGGCAAAGGCCACATTGTAAAGAAATTAGTTTGTGGGCCACACATGTACAATAATTATTTAGCAATTAGTCTTTTGTTATTTATGTATGTAGTAGACATTAAAAGCAACATACAAAATACTAAATTTTTGTGAATTAATCGCTTGTGTAATCTAGTTATTCTCTATTTATAGGAGTTAAATTGCCATTTACAAAATAGTCATGGGCCACAAACAGAGGGTTTGTGGGCCACGCATTGCCCATCTCTGATCTATGTCAATTAATCAACATATTCCTTTCCTACGAGGAAGGTTCTATTGAAGAGTATTCGGAAAATAGGCTTCTTCACAATTTTTTACAACTGTAAATTTAATTAAATCATTCTATTCAATGGACTGCTCCCATTGTAGTATCATAGCTCAATGAATAGCTGGCATTTGAGACGATCACTAGGTTTAAGAGTTCTTACAGCAATCGGGTGATAGATGGGTAATCCATTCTATCTGGTTTCTCTTCTGATCTCTGTAATTTGGAAGGTACTTAAAACATTGAGTACTGATTAATGTCACTGAAGGATTAATTGTGAGTGGAGGTTCCAGGGATGACGTCAGATGGCTGTCCGTCTTAGTAGCTCGCCCTACAGCCACATCCTTTTCAATTTAACTGGACCCTGGTACTAGACTAGCATATATTTCTTTTTGTAATTCTAGGAAGAAAAAGAATTTTAATACAGACGAAACCAAAAGTGGTAGCTAGTAATGCAATACTAAATTTGTTTCAAATTTTTCAGGTGGAAAAACTCCCGATGTGGGCTCCAGAACTTATACAGAAATTATGAAAGAACAGTACCTCAGAGCTGAAGAAACTGAAGTAAGTCTGTTTGTTGAAACTGTTATATATTATATACACCTGGGTCACAAGTCCCTGGTGCTGATATGGTTTCTTCCTCTGCTATCATGGACCTAGCACCTGCACGGTGAATCCCTTGGAGTCCTAAACAATTCATCTCATTTCTTTTTTAATTTCTATATTTTATTTATACTATATTTAATTTCATATAGAATGCAAAATGCGGCATTTCTTTGCTATATATAGATTTATTCACAATTTTATAAATCCCCAAAAAAAGATGTTATTTACCTAAAAAAGAATGATTGAAGATAAATAAAATTGTTGAAGGTGAATTATACAAAGTTAGTTTTGGGTTAGTTTTTGAACTAAAAAAAAAAATAGTTTACAGTTATAGCCGAATATTCAGATAGAAGTCTGTTGCTTTAACAGATAAGTCGCTTTATACGATGCTGTTATAACCAATATGTGTACCATAGGTATTTAAATAGGGATTCTTACATAATCTTGCCTTTTAGTCATTGTAAGCAATCCGACTGAATATAACTTTCAAAGAAACATTCTTAAGGAGCGCTTGGCTGTAACCCAAGAGATTTAAACTTGAATCATTTTCATATCAGAGCCGTAGGCCTAATGTTTCCTTGTTATAATGTTCCCACTCTTTAATACAAGTTTTTACTTCCGGTGTCACTTGCGATATAAATTATACATACATGTAATACTAGTATACTATATCAAGTTTTATTTCAGGCTAAATTCAAACCAAAAGGTTCTGGGTTTTTAGTGGTATGTTGACGTTTATATCGTTTCGGAATAAATGACGTCCCAGTTGCTACGAATCTGCGGTCTCTTTTTTTAATTGTGTGTTTCTAGTTAGTACAAATATTTACTACTAGCTGTGCCCATGACTTTGTCCGCGTAAAATTAGATTCAAGTTTAGCGTGATGACATATATAAAACCGGTCTTGTCGTTTGCTAATGAGTTGCACGGTGAGAAGTCACATTTGTTAATAGCTGCGTTGTTTTATATAATCGCATATTGAGGAATATTCATATCCCCACAAACTCTAGAGAGGTTTTTGGATATGAAATTATATACATAGAACTTGCTGTATAAATGAATTTTAAATAAATAAATAAATAAAATAAATATATATATAATCTATTCTTGCAAATTCGATCATATTTCAATTAAAAAAGTAAATAACAGTTACAAAATAACGTTTAATATAACGTTTTCGCAATAATTTAACCAAAAAGAAATTAATTCAACAACGCGGTTAGAAAAATGTCATGTAAACACAAACTAATTATCTCGTCAGCGACTAGTGACGATTTATCACAAAATGATCTCTAAGAATGATCTATTTAGAATGAACTATTTAGAATGCTTCCTTAAGAATGATCGCGATTCTTAAAATGCGCCGACTTTTATGCCATAACTTGCTCATGGGCAGTTGACATATCCGGTACTGCGTAGGCGCGACCGGTAGCTACTCTAACACTATAACCTTCCTCGATAAATGGGCTATCTAAAATTGAAAGAATTTTTAAAATCGGACCAGTAGTTCCTGAGATTATCGCGTTCAAGTAAACAAGCAAACAAACTCTGCATTTTTATATATTAGTATAGATAAATACTATATTATGTATAATATTACTTTTAGTCACAATATTATTATAATCATAATATAAGGTTAGTCGAAATTTTATTGTAAATATGATGTCAAGTAAGAAGAGTTTTCAACAATTTCAAGACTTGCCCTAATTATATCAATAAGGACATACCATACTATAAATACTATTGTGAAATCCTTTAGAACTCCTTAATCTGGTCCTATCACAAAATCTGTTCTTAGCGGACGTCTACTAACAGTAAACTACCTAGTTACCAAATTTCTTCTTTGTCATGCGATTTTCAAGATTGATTTGTTATGATGATAACTTTCATCCGGTAAACAGGAGCGAAGGTCGGACCATACTTGGGATCTTCTACTATAAGTAAATTTTGCGTTGAGGTACAATAGAAAATCAGCGCAGTACTGTGCTTTGGCGGTGTTGATTGGTTAGCATTGCGATAACAGCATTATACAATATTTGACCGATAGAGGTATCAAGAAAATTCGGGGAAGACATGCATGTCTTTTTTTTCAAAACGCTAGTTCCATTTTCAATCAAATAAAATTAAAAAGACTGTCACGCACTTGCGATTATTATTGAGACTTCAGACACGTGACCCCGAGTTATAACGTTTGATCCTAAAAGCTCGGCGCGGTGCAGAGCTTTATGTGAGAGCTTGCACGCGACTCTGGATATATTTAAGTGATACAATTACTTCTACGGCACGTCTATTTGCTATGATTTTTTTAATCGTAAACTTACTTATACTTAGCCCATAGCTAAAATAATATGTTATATCCGAAATATCAAATTGAAAAATATATCTCAATTAATAAAATAAATAAAAGATAAAAATATTTATCTTTTATTTATTTTATTTTAACATACTTGGGCAACATAAAGAATAATTAAGTAAATACTTATGGAACTAGGAAACAACAAAAATATAAATCACTGACGTCTCAACAGAAAATAAAGATAACGAAATAAGAATTATTCGACAAAAATTCGGTACAATTTATTTAAAAAAAATAGTAATTTTATCAACAAATATATCTATCCAGACACTTTTTATTGCAATTATGAAAAACTCGATTAAGAAATTATAAATAAAAATGTATTTACAAAAAATAATATTTTTGTAATATTCTTAAGAAAGAAATGTCTTTGTTACGTATTTTTTACATTGGTAATACCAGAAACATTTTGTGACATAGTGTGAATTGTTATAAAGATTTCTATAGTTTAAGTGTAATTGGGACATACAGACGTATCCTATATCCTATATTAATGTAAGTGACAACTAGTGAACCTTTGTCAATATTTAATTCAATTCGCGTGGTTTTTTTTTCTTTACGTAAATGGTACAAGCCTTTTGCAGTAGAAAAGTATTATAATGAGAGTTGTTTTATCATTTGTAAAATTCTATTTTAATTATTTAATGTCGTATAAGAGCGCTATTGTTGTCAAGAGAAATGAATAAACGATGACACAAATAGGTACAATATGTACGTCATATAGGTTAGTGATAACGTCCATGTGTGAACCGTCACACGAAATTAGTCCCACGCCCACATTCCTTATATTCCCATACAATCTATATTCCAAATTCGTAAAACTTTTAAAACTGTACTGCAAATGTGCACAGATTAACACTTGATTCCATCTAGTTAAGTCATCGTGATAATTACATTGAAACATTAATCCGAGGCCAGTTGTTCGTCGGAAGGTCTATATATAGTGAGTGTAAGTAGAAACTTCGCTTGCGTGAGTAACTGCGGTCGTCATTCGCACAGCGCCATCTAGTTTGCTTTGGTGTAACCTTTTCCACTTGACATCATTGCCATCTAGCTATGTAGCAGCCGCTACAACTACGTAACCGAATGTTTGGGCAAAACAACGTCTTCCGGGTCCGCTAGTCAGAAAATATTTTTTGGGGCTAGGCAGAATATTTTAACTTAATGTGCTCATATTGTATCTATTACCTTCGACTTACCTTGATTGTGGATAAATTGCCGAAATTTTATGTTAGCTCGTGTTGCAATGGGAAGCAATTTATGTAATGCGATGACGTCATCAAGGTCACTTTTATGTTTAACGATTACAAAATTTCGGCTGTTGCCCTTGCTGGGAAGAAGCTTTGTTTAAAAACGGCGAAAACCTATTTAAAAACGCTTCAAAAATGGCAGGACCTCATCAATTCAGTGTTTTGTTTGGCTTTCTTTGGGTAGAAATATTTAGAAATCTTCGTGTTTACGTGTGTATCTTGATTTTAAATGGTTTAAACTTACTTAGGTTGTATAAAGTTGAACTTTTGTTACATCTATATAATACTAGCTGTGCCCGCGGCATCGTCCACGTATAAGTAGTTAAAAAAATAGATTCAATTTTAGCGTGATTATATATAAGTTATAGCCTTCCTCGATAAATAGGCTAACACTGGAAGAATCTTATCGGAACAGTAGTTCCTTAGATTAGTGCGTTTAAGCAAACAAAGAAATAAACTCTTCAGCTATATATATTAGTACTATTCCCGCAACTTCGTCCGTGTAAAATTAGTTAAAAAATAGATTCAATTTGAACATGATATATAGTCTATGATATGAAACGTGCCGAAGACCGAGTGGCATGGAAGCAGCTGGTCTACCTCTCCGTCAAGGCATATCAGAACAGGCACGACCTTCATCATTGAAGATACCGATTAAGAAGATATAGTCTATAGCCTTCCTCGATGAATGGGCTATCTAAAACTAAAATATTTTTTAAAAACGGACCGGCAGTTCCTGAGAATAGCGCATTCAAGCAAACAAACAACTAAAATTGTCAGCTTTATATATTAGTATAGACTAGTATAGATGTATAAAAGCGAAAGGTCACCTAACATAAAATTTCAAAAACCGTGGGACTTGTAAAGATGTAATTTAGCAAGGAACTAATTTATAGTTAGTAGACGTCCGCTAAGAACGGATTTCTCGATATGGCCAGACTTAGGGCCAGTTTATTTCTTTTTTTTAAAGAATATTGGGAAGGCTTTTTAGGTATGTCTAATATTCCCTTTTCCCCTCCTACTAAGCTTAAATTAAAAGCTTGTGTTAGGAGTGGGTGCGTAAATACATTCTCGTCATTGTTGATAAAAACGCCGTCTAACGTCGAATAGCAGAACTCTCAAAAGATGCTTCTACTGGGGTTGGCGTTTTATTTTTCTTATTGTCGTTCCTCCTCTCACGTACAGATGGCGTTGTATTCAAACTAAATACGGAAACTACATTACGGAATTTCTCAAATTTGATTATTATAGACTGGCGCTGCGGTCCGGCCGTGCTTCACATGGGTATTTAGTTAATTTGTTTTAAATATTCTATCGCTGTTTTTAGGTTTATGTTTTTTTATTCATTTCACCATTTCCAAGTTAAGGAAATAAGATTTCCCTTTTCCATCAATGGAATCTATAAATGTATAAAAGCGAAAGGTCACCTAACACGTAATTTCGAAAACCGCGGGACATATAATGACGAAGTTTGGCAAGTAGGCAGTTTGTATTTAATAAACGTCCCCTAAGAAAGGAGTCTTCATTACGCGGGCGAAGTCGCGACAAACAGTCAGTCCTCTATTAGGTAGTTTTTAGAATGTCCTGATTTATGGCTGTTATAGCTCCAGCCATAAGAGTAATAGCCGGTGGCGTTATAGATCAATTAATAGTTAAAGCGAGGCGCGGCCCCTTGCCCGCCACTAAAATCAGGATTCTCTCTCCCCAACTTACAGTTATTGCACTTTTACAGCCCTTTCAAACTTTATTACGGTACCAAATTCCACCTTTATACCGCGCCGCGTCTTATGTGTGTTTAGCTAAACTCCTTATGGACTTCGCCTTTATATAGAACGCTTTATATAGACTGGCCCGTTGGCGCAGTGGTCAGTGACTCTGCCTTCAGCTGCCAGGGGTCGTGGGTTCGATTCCCACCTCGAGTCTGGGTGTATCATATATATATATATATATATATATATGTATGTATTTATATATTTCTCAAAAAAAATATTTGTGTATAACAGGCGTCTGTTACCATTACAAGCATTATGTTGTCTACCGTAGGAACAGATGTCCGTGTGTCATATAGTTCTGTATATATTTATTTATTATATTTATGTAAGTGACTGGCTGTACCCGCGACTTTGTTCGCAAAAAGGTTCAAATAAAGTTGCAAAGCTCATAGACTTAGTTAACCCGGCCCTATTTTGCAGAATCCCTCCTCAGTTTTTCTTTATATATATAACAAGGGGCAAACGGGCAGGCGGTTCGCCTAAGTGACTGCCGACGCCCATGGACAACTGCAACACCAGGGGGATCGCAGATGCGTCGCCGGGCTTTGAGAAATGAGTATGCTCTTTTCTTCAAGGTCCCTAAATTGTATCCGTTCGGAAATACAGACGCTGGTAATTGATTCCACAGACGTGGACTCCGCGTCGAGGATTCCAGATTCAGTGGACGTGTACTAAAAACTATTTTGAATAAAGTTTTCATTCATTCATACTACCCAAAAACTAACTACCCACTTAATGACATTTTTCTAGGTGGCGCGGTTTTCGAAATTTCGTGCTAAGTGATCTTTCCTTTTTATGACATATAAACAACTTACCAAAAAGAGGTCGTGTATTAAAATTTCCAGTTTATTTTTCATCTGTGTAAATTCATTAGTTTTGTCTTTCATTCCTTAAAATAAAATGAAAATGGCCAAAAGCGCGTCAAGACACGTTTATATACAAGGGTTCCGTATCTGATAAGCTATAAACGTATCTGTTAAACAACTTCAAGAGTTGTTGTCCGATTTCGTTCAGAATAATTTTACTAATGAGTTTTTGGCACGTTCTATCAACATGGAAAATTTTATGTCTCTACGTCTAATAGTTTGCAAATGCTAGGGGGGGGGGTCACCTTACGGGCAGACAGAGCAAAATTATAAAAGTTCCTTGTAGGTCTACGGAACCCTAAAAAACGCGCAGTTGTTGATATTTAAAGATTGCAAAATAACATTGAGTTTCGCCATCTCCGGGGTTTATGCAGAATTAGTAATAATTGATCATGATGTTCAATAGCAGAGCTCAAAGGTGGTTAGCTGAATTCTCCAATTGTTATTTTAGCATCGACATTTCTCCACAAAGGCCAATTATCGTGTCGTAATATTTAATTAGGAATATGTGACGTGAAATATGGCGTATGTGTGCCGTCAGTACAAACGCCGGACTCTAATCACATAAAGCGACGTCACCGCGTCGAGGAATCGTATTAATCAATTGTCAAACGGGACGCGTATTGCCGAATACATCCCCGCTCCGGTTGCAGCCTGTCAAAGCGGCAAAGTAAATTGTGTAACGTTACCGATATGCAATTTATACCCGACCATCACTCATCGTCCGGTAGAAATTACGTTTGAATTGGTCATCTACATATATGTATATTAGGACGTGAAGCAAAAAAAAAATTGGTACGATTTTGCGGAAATTACGAGTATCAATATTGGCACAATTAATGTCTACAAAGATGAGGGCGTGCGAATTATAATATTTTGATAAAATATGTATTATAAAACTATTAAATTATTAAGTAAAACTACACGCACACCAATGCCAAATGATTTATACACACATGTATACATATTATAATTGGATAAGTCTAGTCATGACGACCGTGACAAAATAACAGTGTATTTTGATATTGATAACATTGAATGTGATTAAATTGTCATATAGATCTATTTTAATTTTGGGTTTTTTGTCCTTCAAGACATGTCAAACCCATCATAACATAAACTAGTCTATTACAAAAACATACAAGTAAATTATATTGATGAGTATACGGCATATAAATGATGCTGTTCCAACTTAATAAAAAAATACTTAGATTTAAATTAAATAGGCATATGGTACGCCAATCTAAAGATTAGTGACCGAATAACGACCAGCTAGCGATCTCTATTTATTTATTTATTAACAATAGACATGCCAACAGTATAGTTAAAAAAAAAAACAATTTTACACACAGTTTCAGTGGGCTTATAACTACGTAATACACCAAAACAGGCACATACGCCTTTCACAAACTGTAAACATAGAATTTAATACAAAAACAATAATTAAATTAGTTAAAAAAAGATAAATTGAGTTCAAATAGTTTAAGTTAAAAGATTATTATTTTTTTTTCTTAAATATATTAAATGTGTTATGAAAAATATTAACATCAACTCAGTTTATTTCGTTGTAGGAGAAAATTAATTTGTTTAAAGGAGAATATTTAGCTAAATTAGTCCTAGGTATTGTGCAACTCTAGTACGGAATAAAATGGCTTCTTAAAATCGAATGTTAATGAGCATAACATTTTGACTTCTCTTTAGTTCGGTATCGATTATATTCTATTGTCTTTTCCACTCCTGTCTACCTTTAACTTGATAGAAATTACATTGTAATTATATATGGGTAAAAGGAGTTACTTGACATTGACTTATTCCTGTTCGTCACTAAATACGGCAGTATTTAATGAGATAATACTGAATAACGGGTTTAGCATTCAATTCAAATTCAAATGATATTTTATTCAAGTAGACTTTTACAAGCTCTTTTGAATCGTCAAATATTAATAAAAGCTACCATTGATTCGGAAGAGTCGAGCCACGAGAAGAATCAGCAAGAAACTCGTTAGCCACTCTTTTAAAAACAGTTCTTACAGAAATTAGTTTTTCACATTTTTGCATGTTAACTATCAAGTACAAAGCTAGAGCGACTCAACTCCAAGCAGCTTTATCCTTAATATAGTCTTCGACAGTATAATACGCTCTACAAACAAGCGTGTTTTTTACATGTAGGTTAAATTTAACTAGAGACAAATGTAATATTGGATCTGGAATTTTGACGACGTTTTCTGTACCCTACCCAGATGCAGGAACGGAGTCACAAGTTTATTACTGTTTCTGGTTTGCCTATATACAATTTTTTTATAACATAACAACCAGAACCTTTGAATCTTCAATTGAACGTTGGTCGGATACTTGTCTAATCATTTACACGTAGTTCGGGATACTAATAGTGGTTATAGAATGCTTTTAGTTGCAACAGAAAACAGACTTCGCCATTATACTTTTAAATATAAACAATTCTCTAAATGTGGACAACGGAGAACGAAACGGAGATTGATGGATCCGATGGGGTGGGTTTGCCGCATGTGTACCTTAAATGCACACCGCCTTTTACAATTAACGAGCTATCGATGTTTGATTTTACGATTACTGTACAAAATAAAGGGGGAGGGGGGATTGCGGAGTTGTATTTCTAAATACAGGTATCTAAGCTTAAGCTCTCTTTCGCACGAGAGTTTTTTTACCGCGCGTTAAAAAAGCGTCCAAACAGGACATATACTATACATAGGACGTCCCAAGTTTTTATTCACACGGCAGCGCAAAATTTGTATTTGCTTCAATTTCTCGATATTTCTGCTCTTTCTTGTATAATATACTTTAAAGTGGAAACTTTTGTATTAATTATCATTAAATTTTCGATTATGTACTGTTAGTTTCCCAAATAAAATGAAAATAACGCGACGCTTATGTTATAGATCAATATTTTATATTCAACGTTGTATATATACTTTTACGCTATTTTCTGTATGGACGCTAAAAAGCGCCAACGCCGAGGCAACTCATTTTAAACTCTCGTGCGAATGAGAGCTAACTGGCCATGGCATTGTACCACAACGGCATTCGATGTCCAAAAATCCAACATAGGGCAATTTACAAGGAATCTCTATGTGGGTGTGTAACCGTCTTATGGATTTCTGAAATGATATGAACTAGGAGCATATCAAATCAAATTTATTCAAAAGATCTTTTATTCAAGTACACTTTTATAAGTTCTATTGAATCGTCAAATGTTTTAAAAGCTACCACTGATTCGAGCCACGAGAAGAATCAGCACGAAATTCGTTAGCCACTCTTTTAAAAATAGTATTCACATGAGGGCAATTATGCAGTTTGGTTAATTTTCCTAAAAATTCTTATATATATTTTTTTTCTTGTCGAAGTATTTATTTGCACTCTAATGACTGATATTCCGTTGGGAGAGGCTGAATTTTTTTTTATGTAAAGTTTTCGAGCCGTCAATGCTATAATAGTGCATTTTGGAGTATTTCGACGTTAATGTTAACGTTATACACACACATGTACATACATTTCTGTGTTAGAACATAAAAAAAAACCGCGAAGCATTCAAGGCGTTTGATGTGCGATCGCCCGTCCGCTTGTAATCTATCAGCAACAGTTACGTTTTGCGCGGGATGTTTTGAAGTTCAAGAGAAAAAAAATTCATTTTAGGTAAAAGTAACCGAACTGCAGAATTACCAAAATTAGTTATTTACATTTCCATGAGGAGGTCGTGGCCTAATCAGTGATCGGCATTTGAGTCGACAGCTAGGTTAAGTTGCTCTTGCTGTGACCGGCTGATGGATGGGTGACCCATTCTAGCACTCGTTTATATTTAATATCCGACCTCCTCCGTGTTTCGGAAGGCGCGTAAAACAGTAGGACCCGATTAATGTCACTTTGTGATATTAGTCGTAAGGTTGTAGAGATCGTGGGGGTTCCGAGGATATTACTTTCATGTGGATGTTGTTTGGAATATTTTACAAATGTTTTGTCCTGTTCCACATTTTTGCACTGACTTTTATAACAAAATTATTTCTTTCATTGTACTGTGGGTTGTAATAAGAATTATAAATAAAAATGGCTAAGAGTGTTTCAAGACACGCTTGTATATAGAAGGGTTCCGGATCTGATATTATTGTCCGATTTCGTTCAAAATAATTTGCCTAATGAGTGTTTAGCACTTTCTATCAACATGGAAAATTTCAAGTCCCTACGTTTAATACTTTGGAAATACTAGGGGGATCACCTTACAGGCAGACAGACAGACGGACGGACAGAACAAAATTATAACCTAAAAGATTGAATTTCTTTAAAAATATGTTTTATAGTTTTCTCGTAACGATTTATCGAAACGTGAGTAGCGGCTATTACACATATAGTAAAAGTTATACCTATAATTCTACTGCAAAAAAAGAATTTGTTAAGAAGATATAAGACAAAAATATGGACGGTTCATTTTATTATTATCAGTGAACCGCCCTGGCAAAAGTACTACCATAAAACTCGAAGATGCGTTGACGGTCTTTTGTTTCTTAGTTAGGATGCCAGTATTAGTATATGTTTTCAAGGATATATTGCCAGGATTTTGAAAACGGTAATAACACAGAATATGTATAGAGTGCAATCCGTATCGGTATTCAAATGTTACATTTTTTTATTTTTCCTCTTTAGAATTTTTAGTATTAATAACAGCTGGAGAAATAACGAAACCTAATTTCCCCAATACATTACAGTTGGGACGTCCTTGATCGCTATAAGCAAACTTTCTACCTTTTAAAAAGATAAACAGAATGATGTTTGTTTTATGAACTTCTTTCTGACAACCAAATGGATTACACAGTTTTATTTATTTTTTTGTAGGCGCCGTAAAAACTGGTAAGTTAAGGCGAATCCTCCTTTTTAATTAAAAAATAAAACGACTATAGTGAAATTTGGAAATATGATCCCAAATAGATCGATTCGAAACTTGCTGCAAAAAAAACTTTAACATTTCTTCAATTAGACTTACAATTTATTTCTCAAAGCACCAATATTTATCTCTACATCTAGACATATCGTATTTTTAAAATCAATTCATTTAAGTCACATCAATAATTAACTGATAAATTTTTACTTACATTTAAAGAAATTTAACAAAATTACACAAAAAGAAAGAAATTTTACAAAATTCTTTTGTTCATAATCTCTTAATATTCTAGGTAAGTAGTCTAGGTATAAGTGTTAAAACTCTATTGGAAAAGTAACATTTTTCGCTTCTCAGGCATAATTATGAAGGTAATAATAATTAATAATTAAATTAATTTAATTCTTACACCTTTATTTATTATAATTACTATAATTTTACTTCAGAAGTTCTTTTTTAGTTATAAAATAATATTACGCAGAACTCAAAGTATTCGTAATATTCATAAAAATACTTTAATAAAACTTCTTAAATACTACGAATAGAATATTCTGATATTAACATAGATAATGAATACTGAGAGAATTTCCAAATTTAGTACAAGCAACGAATTTAAGCCGGGAACAAGGTCGCGTTAATGTATTAAAATTTTATAAGCAGTTCTTTGTAACTTAGAGGGGAATTACGCCCGAAAATGGAGTAACAAATTTAAATTATTTTATTTATACAACAATTTCGCGGCATTTCTCGGGATCAAATGAAATCATAATGGGCAAAACATACATAGTTTAGCTTTGTGATTCGCGTACATTAATTATCTAATGCGGTCCGTCTCTTTTGGCGACGCGTCGATTTTTTATACGGACGAATTCACAGGGAACAGCTAGTATTTAGAATTTTTTAAGATACGTACTTCCTATTCCACGTATACTGTGTGTGTGCCCGTGTGTGTAGTGTGCGTAGTGAAATAAATTAGTTATAAAGTACAAACGTACCCGGCAGACATTGTCCTGCCCTAACGTTGGGCTACTTATTATTTACTACATTGTATTATCCTATAATATTATTCCCGTTCCCGTTTCACGTCTCTATGCTCTTTACCGTGATGTTAGAAATAATTTAATATGGTGGTTAAGTATTCTGATTTTTTCCATTTTTCCGCCGAATTTTCTTAATTTATCTATCATAAAACCTGCTCCTGTCAATATGAAAGACAACAAAAAAAGAATTAGCGAAATCGGTTCAGCCGTCCACGCTTAATGTCGTGAACAAGGGAAATAGGGATTTATTTTTATATATTACATATAGATTAAAAGATTAATATTTCAATTGACACAACCATTAAACCGCATTGACCTAACCAAAACTTTTGATTTCTTTTCTAACATTTTTTGATATTATCTTTTTGTTAGTGTTTTAGTTGAATATATATGAAATAATATTGTTGTAATGGAAACAAAAGGGTTCGAGTACTGTTTTTGTTACAGTTTAGTGAACTTGCTGAAATTTAAATGCTCCATTGTAGCCTGCATACAGACGTCTAATGAGTTCATGAACTTTGTCAAAGGATTGTTTGTAGCGGGATAATGGGTACGACGTTTGCATTCTGATTAAAACTATTCTTAAGCTAAATCTGCAAATTCTCTGTGCTCTAGGTACTTGGACCCTGCGAGATATTCATCGCCATTTCATCTTAAAATGGTTCCAGGTTTTTCTTGTACTAGATACCCAAACAGCGGCCAAGTTAAAGTACAATTGGACTGGACATCACTACCGCATGTTGGATGATCTTTGGGTCAAAGTCTCCACTTTATGGACCCCATATCGGTCGGAAGGCACGTAAAACAGTGGGACCCGATTAATGTCACCTTGTGATATTAATCGTAAGGTTGTAGAGATCGTGGGTGGTTCCGAGGATGACATCAGATGGCAATCGGTCATCTTAACTCACCCCACAGCCAAATCCCCAATCTAGGCGGGCCCTGGTATTTGACCGGGATAACGCTAGGAAGTAGTAGAATATAGTGAGTATATGCAATTAACAAAAATCCATTTATCAACGTATAATCCGTCCATTGATAAAAGTTATTGATTGTAATTTCATTATTTATTATCAAATGTCGTATTTATGATACGCGTGACAATATGGAATAACGAGCGAAAATAAAGGCTTAATACCGTACAAGCGTAAGTTAATATCGATAATGCGTACTCCATATTATTTCCATTAGCTAACCGTAGCATCATAATGAATGTATCTGTAATGGTTTTAGCACCATTAGGCTAAACGAGCATTATGAATGGCTTTAATGAATAGGTTATTGAGTATCGCCGGCGCGAGACTCGCGTGAGTCCAAAACTACCTAACGAATCACGCGATCGTATAAAGTACTAGCTATGCCCGCGCCTTTGTCCGCATTTTACAATTTGGTAAAAAAAATAGATTCAATTTTAGAGTGATGATATATAGCCTATAGAGTGATGATATATAGCCTTCCTCGATAAATGGGCTATCTAACACTGAAGAATTTTTGGTAATTATGCAGTTTGAGGAGGTTTCCCAAAAATACTTGTTTTTTTTTTCTTTTCAAGGTTGTTGTTTGCACTCTAATGAATCATATGCCTTCGGTGGAGACTATCAGTCTGCGCAAAACGTAACTCTGTTACGGATAAGTTAGAAGCGGACGGGTGATCGCGCGGCGATCGCCCTGGCTGCTTCGCGGTTATTTATTTTGTTTTAACTCAGCGATCGCGAAGTGATTGCCTTGGTCGCTTCGTAAACAAAGAAACAAACAAACTTTTCAGTTACATATATTGGTATTTATATAGATAAACAGTCAATTTCAATATTACTTTTTTATAGTTTCATAAATTGCAGAGGATGTGGCTGTAGGGTGAGTTAAGATGACCGAATGCCGTCTGACGCCATCCCCGGAACCCCAACAATCTCTTTAATCTCACAACTAATATCAATCAGTAACATTAATCGGGTCCCATTGCTTTACGTGTCTTCCGAAACAAAGAGGTCGAATATTCGAAAACCAGGGCTGGAATTGGTCTTTCATCTATCAACCGGCCGAGGAAAGAGCAACTTAACCTAGTCAAGAAATGAAAATATACTTAAAGATAAAAAATACTGTCTTTCATGAGAAACTAAACTACTTTGCTTTAATCCGCGAATGAATACGAGGGAAAATCAGTGTAATGCTGCAACCCGAAAGATGAATTATTATCAAAAACCATGGATTTAACGCCCCCTACCAAGAACAAACCCCGCTCGCTCTTCAGGGATTTGCCTGTCAAGGTAATATTTCAGCCTGCGATTTATGACATAAAGAAGTATTTTGCTAACATGTATGTATTAATGCTAGGGTTCTATAATTGCCAAATTCTTTTGTAGAACCCTTTTTGTGAAGGGGAATAAAAATCGACTCTGTCCAATCAGACCGGAAGATGGCCCATCTTCCGGTCTTCCAGATGGCGTTACAAATATTTAATAAGTAATGAATGCTCTTTGCGGCCAAGTTCTTTAGCAATTCAGCTGGTATACCATCTCTACCGGGGGATTTGCCATCTTTCAAGCTTTTAATGGCGTGTTCTATTTCTGATTGCAGAATATCAGGTTCTTGTATTGAAATTGGTTCTGTTAGATTTAACTGTGATTTGCCCGTATCGTAAAGTTCTGTGCAATACCTTTTCCATCGCTCTAGAACGTCGTTCTTCTCAGAAAGGATAATTCCATTCTCATCTGCAATTGTACAAGATTTTACAGTGTGCGTTTTAGATAAGTATCTTACTTTGCAGAACAGGTCTTTTAGTCTCATTCCTGATCGAGTTTCGTTCGAGATCGACACAGATACATATTAATACAGGTGAAATAATCAGTATGCGTACATGCGTACGTTGTCGTTAGTAGATTTATACATTATTACTTGAAAGCGTCTCTACGAACAAAGTAGATTTCGGATGAGATTTCCGACATTAGTGCCGAAATCTGTAGAGTACTATGATATTTTTCTTTCGCGAATAAAATTATATTTTTCTATTTATCTAACTTTTATGGATTTCCGTAAAATAATGCCTAATTTTGCAAGTAACGTGAATACATTTATATACTTGTCAAAACTTTGATTAAAAAACCTATGCCAAATCTTATCCACATTATTCTCGCAATATCGAACAAGCTAAGAATTGGTATAAGCGCCATAAATTTACACACTTGTGAGTATAGAATACTGTACACATTAAATTTATAAAGTACAGTTGATTACAAAACTGTTTTACTTAGATTTCACTTACAGTGACTTATTATGTACATTAAACAAAACACCACAAAATTTACCCATGCAAATTTCAAATACGGTGTAGATTAAGTTAATAAAGTACAATGACCTTATACGGGAACTAAATAATCTGAAAAAGCTAAATTGAACGAATGAAATATGTTAATCAATCTTAATTAATATAAGCCATTTAAGTCATTAGATCATTTTTTCAAATATAAAATAAGATTATTTTTAATAAAGTAGGGACAAGGTCTGTATCCTTCCATCACTAACCTATGCTAGCCAAACCTGGAAGTTCACACATAAAATAAAAAATAAAATAAAATCAACTCTCCCAGACTCTAGGCCGGAATCGAACTTACGACCCCCTGAGCGAAAGGCAGGGTAACTACCCACTGCGGCAACGGGCCAGTTCAATATTGTTCACAAGTTTATACTCCATAATTTCCTATTAGCGTAGCGTTCATTTTTATATATTCTTTCGATAGTCTTCGGATTTCATCGACACATTGACGATAAGTTTTTATCGACCCTTTTATAAAACCAAACTATCTATTTTTTCAACAGTATCGTTGTCAATCAAAAGTATAACAGCCCAGTCGACAGGTTAACTGTTTGTAATTTTTTTTCAAAGTCAACGGCGTAAATGTTTTAATTTTTGCGAAAAAATCTTCAATTGTTTTTAAGGTAAATATGTAGATGCGATTCCGGATCGAATGACACCTCAACCACATTTTAAGGAGAAGACGAAAAAAAGTTCCATCTAAATAGCACTTTTTGACTAGACCAAAAAAATCGATTCGCATCAATCTATGGCATCGATTTTATTATTTGCTTTTTTTTTTCATAAAACTGTCAATAATGTAACAAAAAATTTATCATTGAAGTATTGGCACTCCCTAATTAATAATATTGACTTTTAAGTCATTAAATATAAATATAAAGGAATTATAAATTCAAATGGCCATTCCATTGTATGCGGTACATAATTGACACGGTGATAAAGTGAGACAATGTGAATTCAATAAATAATTAAAATTTATAATAAATACGCCTCGCCTAATACCAGACGTTTCAATTAATCCGCAATACAAGATGGCGGTTCACTTTGATCACAGATTATTTATATGTGTCAGACATGCCATTTATTTCTTTTTAACTTAAAATGGCTTAGTTACTTTTTAGGACTTTGGTTGAGCAGGTCTGTATACTATGTAGGTACTAAACCAAAGAGACTTATATCAAATCAAAGTATGTTTATTCATTTAGAATTTTACAAGCTCTTTTGAATCGTTTAAAATTTTAAAAGCTACCGCTGGTTCGGAAAGTTCGAGCCTCGAGAAGGTTCAGCAAGAAATTCTTTAGCCAATCTCTTTTAAAAAATAGTTCCTACAAATAATGATTGTTTTTAGTTACTTAACATAAGTATACGGAAAAATCAAGAACTTCAAAAAAAAAACAAAAATATAGATAGTTATAGATATCCCTAGTTAAAAGTGATTTCATTTTATTAACCTTTACTAGGAAATTTTTAATTTAAAATAAAGATAATTTATCCGCGGGTCGTTATAAGTCCGCCTTTTTATTAACATCATAAGAATAAATAATTTAACATTTTCTATGTAATATATCATAAAAACAACACTATAAATTAACGCGATAATGAGAAAGAATCAAAAACGCAAATTTTGCATTATGCAAATGTAATGACTTTAACATATACACTATTCAAACATCGACATTTTAGATAAAAACAAAAAAAAATCGGATACCGGAAAATATGCAAAAAAACTAAAATAGATTGAGCGATTCCGGACTGCAACATTTTTTTTATTTTTATTAAAAAGTTATCATTTAACTTAAATAAAATTCGTGACATTCATTATATGTACATGATTATTATACTTTTAAATTAAAGGCCATTACACTATTCAAACATCGACATTTTAGATAAAAACAAAAAAAAATCGGATACCGGAAAATATGCAAAAAAACTAAAATCAAATGAAAGATGAATAATAACAATGCAAATCACAATCAATCGGAAATGAAATAAAACTTCCTTAACTTAAAATAATCCTATAACTTAATATTTTAATATCAAAATAAAATAAATATTATATTAAAGTTAAAAGTTGTTTTTTTATTTAAGTCTTTTAAAGTAATTTAAGAAATAAAAAACCCTAAAAAGGACAACACGTTAAAAGCCACAACAGTTTACCTACAAAACTTTTCGTTTTATTTCTACTGGTTTGAGAGGATTCTATTTGACAAAGAAATAAGGAAGGACCGTTAGGTATATATCTTATTACATTACGGCCTTAGAGATTTCCCAGCCGGATTTTTAGACAATACAAGATCGCGATTCGTCGTTTGTTTACCGACTTCAAGAAAAAATTCAACTTATTTGACTGCTATACTTCTTTGTGCCTATGTTACTGCAAAGATATTTTGTACGAAGTTATAATGTTTCAAGTAAGGTATGCGAATTCAAATTCGAAATGTGTTCTATTAAAAATGCCCTAAATAAGATCTTATCTTGCCTCAGAATTAGCAGTTCTACTCTATCTAATTAGAGGTAGCACCACGCTTCCAGTCCTTTTGGTTTGCAGCCGAATTTATCCGGTGCGTCCGGATAACAGTACCTCTTTGCTCTTTGTTATAAGATCGGCGTCAAGTGGCGGCAATGCGTTCATGTCAAGTGATGGAATTGCTGTCGCGTTTCGTTCGGTTTGTTAGAGTTCCTAGTGTCCTAAACCCCTCTTTAAAGGCCAAGGCCAGCAAAGTATCTGCAAGCCTTCTGGCTGTGCCGATGTCCATGGTCGGTAGTTCACCTATGTAACTTCTTAGATGAACAGACTGCTCGTTGTTCCCTTTAATATACAAAAAACTCCAAGTTATATTATAATTTGCCTTATTTGATTAATTTCCTATTAATTAGCTAAAGAAATAGTCGACAAAATCCACTATTATTAGAAATATATGGCTTATAAATAAAATAAATGAATATATACAGGACTATATGACACACAGACGCGCCTTTTGTCTTGATGACTTTTTTATGTATGAATTGATAAAATATTCGTCATATAAAGTATATTTTGTTCTCGGTTTGGACATCTGCACGACCGGGAGGCAAGCAGTTGCGTTGGCGGCTTTAATGACGAGTTTAATCCACCGGGAAGTCTCACCAACCGAACGAAACGCGACAACAATACCATCACTTGACGTGACAGCATTGTCGCCACTTCCCGCCTATCTTATGTAAGAAAGAGGTACTGGTACCCAGACTCAGTGTCAGATAATTCTGTACTACAGGTTGGTTATACATATAATATGTAGAGCAAGGACATATACTACCTTTTATTAGGAAAATGAAACTGAATTTTACCTTCTATAAGATCCAGAAGATGATAAAATGATATTATTCTAAAATATCACACACCAGGACTAACTCCTTAATACCCTTAATGAACAAGAAAATAGTACAGTGAGGCTTACAGGCACGAGGGTGAAACTAATCAAAGTTTATTTCCCAAATTTAGCCACTGGCCGGCGGCAAGTCTCTTTGATCCGGTCTGTTATTTCCATTATAAATCGCCGTCTATTTGATTCATGAAGGCAGTAGTAATAATAATTTTCTGTCCCAATATATTCACTACTAGCTGTACCCGCGACTTCGTCTGCCTAAAATAAAATAATAGATTCAACTTCAGGGTCACGATATATATGCCTATAGCCTTCCTCGATAAATGGGCTATCTAACACTGAAATATTTTTTTCAAATAAGACCGGTAGTTCCTGAGATTAGCGTGTTCAAGTAAGCAAACAAACATATTCTTTTGCTTTTAAAACTAAAACAAAAGCATAAATAAAAAACATTTTTCGTCTGATATCTGTTTATTTGTTTCGGATAATCTCCGGAACGGCAAAACCTATATTACAAGGAATACCATAACCTACTTTGTTTTTGGCAAAGTAATTGGGTAAAGTTGAAGAAAACTATTCTTCATTTAATTATGTTTAAAATTGTATAAATTACTTATCGACACTATGTTGATGCTTCAAATGTACGTGCTTCAAGGTATTTCCTCCCACGTACTGCAAGTTGTGGAATGATCTTCCCCCAGAGGTTTTACCTGCGTCCTATAATATCGACGCTTTTAAAAACTGTGTGTACAAGCTTTTTCGAGGCAGGCAACGCATCAACACCTCTGATGCTGCAGATGTACATGGGCTACGGTATCCACTTACTATCAGATGGACTATCTGCCCGTTTGCCCCCTTTTATTCCATAAAAAAACCGAAAGCTTATCGTATTATGAGACGAGCAAAATTAAGTTAATTTTTTTTTTCAAGAATGTTAGGAATACTTTGTACGTATGTCTAATATTCCCTTTTCCCCTCCTACTAAGCTTAAATTAAAAGCTTGTATTAGGAGTGGATGCGATAGTACCTCAACAGCGGTGGGGTTTGTGCTGGGTACCTTGCGGATTTCAGTCCATACCGCGATGGAAACATATACTCTGGGACAAACCAAAGCGACTGAAAAATCGCTTGCGAGAGACCGCTGCCTGGGCAAGCATTGATTTCTTCAAGAAACTAAACCAGGTTGCCTACGTGAGAAGCTTTCATTTGACGAGAAAGCAAATTATCAATCTGGTGCTTTTGGCAATCAACTTTAGATCCTTGGGAGAACGAAAAATGCCCTTTTATTGTGGTGAAACTTATGAATACAATTATTTTGGTTTATACGGTCCCTATGGACGTTATGTGGCCGATTATCTCTTTCCTTTGATTACAAAGACGACGGCTCGAAACCAGGTTTACCATGTTTTACTCTTTGAATTATCTTTTGCTTTTAATCGCTTGGTGAAGATTTATAACCAGCATAAGAAATACGACGCGTTCAAAGAGGTTGAAGATTTTTTCAATATTGACTTTAACTTTGCAAGCGTCGAATCTTTACAAGTACAAGAATGCCAAGATCAAGCCATAAAGAAATATGTTGCTAGTTTGAAATTGAACAAATTGCTTACGTTTGAAAAAGCCATTGAGAGAAAGGCATTCAACTTTGACTTTGGTATCTTGAAAGGAAAGATTGGAAATGACGAAATATACCGAGATACGAATATATTTGAATATCATACTTATTTCGATTTCAATGAAGATAATAATGAAGATAATAATGAAGATAATAATGAAGATAATAATGAAGATAATTTATTTGAAACCAATGATACAATCGAGATACCGGTGGTCGTGCACGCGCCTTTGAGAAGAAAGCGAAAAGTGGACGAGGCGAGAGAAGAGGAAATTCCCATCTCTTCAATTGAACCTGATGAGGAACTTTCTACTTACTCGTCTGGATTTTCCAGCTCAACCTCTGACGAAGAAACAAACGAGGTTAACCAAAAAAAGAGTGAAGATGAGCCGCCTAGAAAGAAAAGGAGACGACGCGACGATCAAGAGGAAATATTCAAAAGTCCAGTTAGATACACGGAAACACGAAGAGTGGAGGAAGAGCAATCCAATGTCGTGTCTAGTCAGAAACAGGTTAATCTCTTTGATCAAAGTGAATTGGCTGCTGCTGTGGAATCAATATTACCAAATCACACCAATCCCGTGCGGGAGGAAACTCTGAATGAGGTGGAGGAAAGTGGACTATCCTACCCACAAACTCCCTCGTATTCGCCCCTAACCGACAGAGAGAATGAGGAAAGCAACAATCCCACCAATCAGACGACCAATCCCGTGCAGGAGGAAAATGAGGTGGAGGAAAGTGGACTATCGTACCCACATACTCCCGCTTATTCGCCCCTAACCGACAGGGAGGATGATGGAGAGGAAAGCAACATTTCTCTGGAAATTTCACCCAATGTACCTGTGTCCTTGCCCCCTAAATGGTGCCATGTGCAGAGTCTTCGACCATGCACCGATATGTTCGTGCCCACCGACAATGATTGGCGATCCATTCTTAAACTGTCGAGTCCGAGGTCTGATTCCACTGATATTAATTACTTGTGTAACATTAAGGAACTCCAATCAAAGTGTCCATTACTACAATTCGTTTATGTTATTTCAGATACCCCTCCAACATCTCCAACGGTATACGACCCTTGCGACCCTAATCCATGTGGACCTCATGGAACTTGCCGAGACGGTTTTTGCACCTATCCAGAGTGCATTGTTAACGACGACTGCCCTGGTGACCGTTCTTGTATAAATAGAAAATGCTCAGACCCGTGCATTAACGCTTGCGGTATAAACGCTATTTGTACCGGTGTTAGACATTCAGCATCTTGTTCGTGCCCTTCGGGCTATACCGGTTATCCATTTGTACGATGTGAACGAATTACCACCACCATAGCAACTCCACCTGTACCTGAGTGTGTGCGTGATGAAGAATGTGCAGATAGCGCTGCGTGTATAGATGCTAAATGCACACCGGCATGCGGACCTACAAACTGTGGTATAAATGCTCGTTGCATAGCAAAACAACACAGAGCTCGTTGCACTTGTTTACCAGGATATGAAGGAGATGCCTATACTGGGTGTTATTCAGGTAACTTTAACGTCATTTTTTGTCAGCTTTAATGTTGGCTTATCTAAATTTGCTTTAATCACTAATCATTTAATTTTTCTTTATAGTGCAATGCCACAGCAATAATGACTGCCCTGATGATGAGAGTTGTGAAGGAGGGTCTTGTGTCAAAGTGTGTTTACGCGTTCGCTGTGGCTCTAATGCTCATTGCTATGCTCGAGGTCACGTAGGATCTTGTGAATGTGATTCTGGAACTCGAGGAGACCCATGGACTGAATGCCGAAGAGATGAATGTACTGTGGATGAAGAGTGTCCTACTTGGTTAGCGTGCAGAGGAAGAACTTGTCAAAATCCATGTCCTGGAGCTTGTGCAATCGGTGCTATTTGCAACGTCGTCCGCCACCCCCCGCCTTGCGTCACCGTAAATGAGGCCTAAAATATCACACGCTTTATCAAAAACTGACCAATTACGTTTTAGGTCTAAAGCTTTCGTTCGTTTCAACGTCCTCGATCTACCAATTAAAGAATTATTTCGATATCACCATCCAATACTGAGATACAGCTATTTACGTCTTTTCAACTAAAAACTTAGGTAAAAAGACAAACAAATACTAAAATATCATTGGAATAACATTTCAGTAGCATTATTCACTTCATTAACTATTATTAAAATGCACAATTTTTATTCGAATTAAACGCGGAACAAGTCGTAAATGATATTTTTTTGTGATTTCCTGAAAATCATTTTTTTTATATGAACCTCAAGGGCCCTAGCGTTTTTATTAATTATAGAGATTTTTTGTTATATGGAGGGACTAGAGAAAGCGGAAATAACTAATTTATTGCAAGTATCCAAGAAACTATTTCGTTAACACAATGCTTTTCTGTTACTAGTCATCTTGACAGTTTCAAAGTTGCTTTAAGATTGATAATACATGCAAGATAAGCAACTAGTGTGATTAATATTGAAAGAGAATGTAATACAAGAGCAATGGCACTGATGTTGGAGACAACAACAAAAGCAAGGCATTTTTTTACTACAACTAGCTGTGTTTATTAGAAATTTTGGCACTTTAAGATTTAATCAGAACCTTTTTTAAGCTTTTTATAAACAAAAGTTCAGTATTAAATACTTTTGTAAATATTTTTTGACATCTAAATATAGACATATCTTCATTATGGAGAATGGCTGTTGCGGTATAAAGAGTGTGCTAATGTATTGGCCCGACCAAATTGAACTTACTATCTATTATCTACATAATAGGGAGTTTTTCATTATAAGGAACAATCTTATAAAGAGTTTTCAGTGTCTTACTTATTAACTAAATGAAATACTATACATAGAGGAAGTCATAAATTTAATAGACTTATTTGTAAGATGATGCACATCTCAACCATATATGTCTGTATGGTTTAAAATGAGTTTAAAAAAAGTCCTTACTCTGAATGCTTCATTTAATATAAGTCAATGAGTAAATTACAGCAACTCTTTATTTTACATAGACAAGATACATAAATTAAGCCTTTGGGTATTTATTACCATGCTGACAAAAAAATATATAAAATTATTTATAGTTCATAATTAGGTAATATAGTTTAGAATACTATACGATATCACATTTAAGATATCACACCTAATACTAATATTAGTGGGGATAAATGTATAAAATTATTTTAATATAATACTTAAGTCATAAATTTTTATTATAATTATTTATTTACAGAGCCCTATTTTAAAAATGAAAGTGGAATGCATGAGAAGGATTTACAAGCGAAGATTTTTACTAAGGCAAGTTGTATGTATCATTGTGTGTTTATATTTATTTTGATTATGATTTTTGTTATATTTTGTGCTTTTAAAAAAGAGCATGTTTAGTAACTTGGTATGGTCATTACTTTGCTCTCGATATTTGAGTCCATACTTCAAGAACATAAAATTAAAGGTGTTTTAAAAAAAGTAAAAACCTATTTTAGTTCAGCATAATGCATGCTTAGGCATACTTTGTCTTGATTTTGCAATTCTCGTAGTAATGTAACTTTTAATGTTGCTTTTGGTGTTTTTTTTTTCTTTTTGTATTATAAGGGGCAAACAAGCAGACGGCTTATGATCTTACTGACTATCAACGTCGATGGATGTACCGCCAGAAGGCTTGGGGATGCTTTGCCGGCCTTTAATGAGAAGAGTAGGCCACTGGAAACTGAGAAACTAAACGAAACGCGACAACAATACCATCACGTCATGCTGATCTTATGTGAGAAAAAGATACCCATACCAGGATGTACCTGCACTAATTGGCTGCAAACCAAATAAACTGCAAATGTGGCGCTACTTCTTCTTAGTGTTTCGTTGGCAAGCACTAAATTGTGTCGGCCTAGAACTTAGCCACATCAACTGCCTAATCGTTGGCAGCGATTAAGTCCTCTTGTGATTAGGGTATAAATTTGGAGAACGCTTTCCATGAAATTAATAAAATGGTTCTTTTTAGGGCCTTGAGATATATGCTGCGGAAAAAGGTCCTACAACCCATTTGTATCTGACATTTCAATCTGAACGCGACAGAGACAGAGTTTATGAGATATTAGAAGCGTTACCTAACATTAATATTGAACAAGTGCATGTGGAGGAGATGACCCTTCAGTGGCAAAATGGGATCGTGTCAAACTATGATTATTTGATGTATCTTAACTGGTAAATATGATTGAAAAATGTATTACTTAGTGAAGCTACCTAATGACACACTATTTTTAACTGACGAGCCTTATTAACACTTACAACCTTTATTTAGATTTCTTCTTAGACTCCCTTTTTTTTTCATCTGGTAAATGCTATTACGCAACGTATTAGATACTGTACTCGTACACAAGAAACAGTCTCGGCTAGGAGTGTGGGACTTGCTGGCCAATGCCGGAATACCCACTAAAACTAGGGTCCTTCCTCCTCGCCACAGTGGCACGTCACAGGAACACTTTTTACAATCAACCATATCGACTCGACGTTAGGCTCATTTTGGCCTACCTCCCCTTATATTGAATATGTCCTGTGGCTCTCCATTATTGTGGTGGAAGAGGGCGATATCCATACGATTTTTCCACCGCTCTCGAAGTTTCGAAAAAATCAATGTTTGCTGCCCGCAATAAATATTTTAAATTCCCCAAGTACCAGTGTTGCCACTATTTTTTTTTTTGTTTACCATATGTACCATATAATCAAAAAATGCCCAAGAGCGTGTCAAGGCAGGCTTATATAGAGGGTTCCGTATCTGATACGCTATAAACATATTTGTCAAATAACATCAAAATTTTGTGTCCGATTTCGTTCAAAATAATTTTACCAATGAGTCTTCAGCATGTTCCCTCAACCCTCATTCAAATAGAACATAGTTATGAACTTCCAAGTTTGTGTTCACACGACATCGCTTTTACAAAGCGACGCCTTTGTTTTTATCGAGCAACGCTCTATCTATATATATAGCCTATAAGTTTTTGTATATAACATATAAATTTTTGTATCGAAGATCTTAAAAAACCACTAACGTCGAGAATTACCGCAACGCTTTTTTGACTCGTGATAATGAGGGCTTATCTGATATTGGAAAAAGAGGCTTGATTTTTTGAAAATTTTTAATTACTGAGTTTTTTCAGCATTTCAGATAGAAGCAAAAATGATCTCACACAGTATCCCATATTTCCATGGGTGATAGCAGACTATACATCAGAAAATCTTAATTTGGACAATGCTGAAACTTTTAGAGACTTGTCTAAACCTATAGGAGCTTTAAATCCTGACCGGTTGGAAAAGTTGCTTGAACGGTATCAGGAAATGTCTGACCCAAAATTTCTATACGGATCACACTATTCTGCGCCTGGTCTTGTCTTGTTTTATTTAGTAAGTATTTCACATAGAGGGGCCATCCGTAAATTAGGTGATACGAATTATACGATTTTTTATTGATTAATAAATATTTTTAAATTTTATGCATGATAAAAAAAACATGACTTTAAATGTTTTTTTACAAATTTTAAATTTTGACATGTGACGTCGCAAAATTTTTGATTTTTAAAGGGTACTCAAATTTAGACAGGACGTTGAGGATCAGTAGTACAATCGATTAATTAAAAAAAGAAACCGGTTTTTTTTCGAATTTTTAACCACTGTATTCTCTCAAAATACAGAACGCCTGGACTATACGTATAGTTGAATAGAAATACTAGTAAAACTAAAAAGTAATTCATAATTTAAAAGTTACTACGCACGCACACAGCTAAGCATAAATCTTGACAATTCATACTTATGTATGCATATACTTAAATATGCTGAGATTTTGTGTGTCAGGGCTAGATTGCCCATAAATCATACAATCCTTGGAATATTTTCAAATTATGTTAATTAACTAATAAGGAGTAT
>JANCMC010050420.1:13348655-13393159 GCA_024363005.1 Charaxes varanes | reverse complement strand
GTCAGGGCTAGATTGCCCATAAATCATACAATCCTTGGAATATTTTCAAATTATGTTAATTAACTAATAAGGAGTATTTCTAAATGATTGTCATTTCTTTCTAATCAATATTTATTTCTAGAATCTTATAATAAAAATTTGGCTACACTTTGAAAATGCACCCTACCTCCTTTTAGTGTGTGACGTGATTTACTGATGACCCCTTATATAGATATGTTTTTATTTTATAATTCTTTCACATAATATATCCTTTATTTGTTTTCAACTCTTCCAATTAAAATTTCATATGAACACTCCATTTCATTCTGCAGTTATATTTTTTCCCAAATAGATAACACACACCTGTTTTATTTCTGAGAAAGTGTCAATACTCACTGTACCACACACTACTACCACACAATGTAGCCTACATTATAGATATAAAAAATGAACAATTTTACTTTTCATCAATCTAGTATGTTTCTTGTTTACATTTTATTTTTATTTACATATATTATTATTTATATTAACTGTATATTTATGTTTTTATTGTATTTTTTTTCACCCTTTAGTACCAGTGCCACTTTATATTCATCACTATTTCTTACACACTCAAAGGATTGCTTTTCTCATGTTAACGCCTGTGTTGTAGGTAACCGGCGCCTGTTATACAAATACTTTTTTTGTAGAAATATTTAAGTACATACACATAGATAATACACCCAGACTTGAGACGGGAATCGAACCCACGACCTCCAGAGCTGAAGGCAGGTCCACTGCCCACTACGTCAAAGGGTCAGTCAATGACTAATGGTTTTAAAAAATTGACACAAATATATTTGAGTGTGTTGGTTTCAGGTAAGAAAATATCCCCAGTATATGTTATGCCTCCAAAATGGAAGATTCGACCATCCTGATAGAATGTTTAACTCAGTGAAAGATGTTTATAACAACTGTTTGAAGAATATGTCTGATTTCAAAGTGAGTATTTTCTTATATCGTACTAGCGGACCCGGCAGACGTCGTCCTGCCCAAAGGTTGGGTTACCTGCCAAAAGGGTACTTACTATTTACTACATTCTATTATCCCACAAAATTGTTCCGCGTTCGCGCACGCAGCTAGTCTTATATATAAAATTCTCGTGTCACAATGTTAGTTACCGTACTCCTCCGAAACGACCTGACCGATTTTTATGAAATTTTATACTCATATTCAATAGATATGAGAATCGGCTACTAGCTATTTTTCGTACTCCTAAGTATTAAGGGTGGCACACGCGGACGGAGTCGCGGGGCGCAGCTAGTATTAGTATAGATTATAACATATCCTTATTCTTAACTCATGCAATTACTTTACAGGAACTTGTTCCAGAATTCTACGACACAAGTGGAAAAGGTGATTTCCTATTGAACATGTACGATATAGAATTCGGCACAAGACATGATGGTACCAAAGTGGACAACGTCGCTCTTCCACCTTGGGCCGATGGTCCGGAGGATTTTGTGTCAAAACTGAGGGAGGCCTTGGAGTCGGAGTATGTTTCGCGATACTTGCATCTGTGGATCGATCTCATGTTTGGATATAAGCAGAGGGGCGAAGAGGCTGTTAAAGCCTATAACGGTTTGTAAGTTAAACCTTTAGCTACGCGTTGAAATCTATTTATATACAACATGAAAAAAAAAATACGGATTTTCACGCGAACAAAGTTCCGCTAAACAGCTAGTATTTCATACACGTGACCTAAGATCAAAATCTTTGACATGCGATTGATCAAAATAACTGCAATTTTGAGGCCGGTGAGGAGGGAATGACGAAGTTCTCTCGAGGAAACAGATTCTCTATAGCAGAGCACCAGGAGAGGTACGTTTATTACATATTTGTGAATTCAAATAAACCTAATATACATTATTTTATTTCTAATGTCATAGTGAGAATTGAAATGAAAAACAAATAAATAATCTATATGTATAATATAAAAATGAATCCCGAAATGTATCGGTAAGCGTATAACTCAACAACGCCTGGACCAATGTTACCAATTTTGTTTTTTATAGTTCGCCGGTTCGGTTTTTACAGTGAGAAAAATTCTAATAATTGCCGGGAAAACCCTAAAAACAGCCCCTTTCGTTTTCCCATACAAACGTTTTCTAACTAAAATGTAGAGTCAATTTGAACTTTATTGCTACTCAATAAAGTTCATATTAATGTAATTTATTACAAGCACTCACTGTTATCTCAGCAATGTAGGTGTGTTCCTAACGTCAAAGAGTCAATTTGCACTTTATTACCGCTGCACATAGCAGAAACTATTCGTAGTCATTCGTTATTTCTAATAATACGGGAACGGGAACGGGGACGGGGACGGGTATGATGTAAGATAATAGAAGTAAATAGTAAATAGCCCAACGTTTAGGCAGGACATCGTCTACCGGGTCCGCTAGTCACTTATAAATCTAAAGTCTAGACAAATCGTGGACTATGATCATTATATTATACAAGCTTTAATGCATTAATTAAGATAAAACATCTATATATAAAAGTCAAAGGCCACCTTTCACGGAACCTCGAAAATCGCGGGACGTACAGATGTGAAATTTGGCAGGCACATCCTTTATACCTAGTAGACTTCCGCTAAGAACGGATTTTTTGATAGGGCCAAATTGAGGAGTTCTAAGAACTCTCGGAAGTTTAGTTTTACGCTGGCGAAGATGCGGGACATAAATAGCTAGTTACTTATATTTGCTCATTATAAACACAAATTTCGAAACACATTTCAAAGTTTTACAATTTTAATTCAGCATTTTAAACATCCTCCATGTTTTTGGAAACTGATGTGATTATAGCTTGTTATTTGTTGGCTACTATTAGGGAGATTAGAATACAAGGAGTCACATCTCTTATGGGAGAAAAGTTGAAGTGTCCAACATTATAGCTCAGGTAATAGTTCCAAAACTGTCCAGAATTACACTGAAGTAGACAACAGCAGTAAGGGTAGTTCGGGGTCGCGTATTTGTGGGATCTAAATAGTTATCGGACAGATTAAAGGGAAGATCGTCCCCTGGGACATAAAGACAGGACCTGGCTATAAAATATAGTTGTTAATTGATCGCAAATGAAACAGGTACAAAGAGGAATGTCAGCGCATCTTCGAGCTGCAGAACCGCGTGCTGACCAGCACGGAGGTACTAGAAGAATAATAAGAAATGAAGAGTGAAAGATAAGAAATAATGCAACATTATATACTCCCTTAAAATGCACGAGCATTTGGCCCGTGGCGGAAATTGAGTAACTAGAAAAAAAAAATTTTTTTTTGAAAGAAAGCTGGTTATATAAAAAAGAAATGCTTTAATCTGTAGCGTGCAACGAAACAGAACAAAAAATATTTTGTATAACATATATAAACAAGAAAATATTAAATATAAAAGAAACCTCTAATATTAATTCGTCCCTTCATAACGCATTCCAATCAGGGTTTAAATAACTAATAATATTAAGAAAAGAATCCAAAAAGCAAAAGCATCAGCTACATATATACATACAACTATATAACAGACTGTATTTTCTTTTTATACTACCATTACACAGTATAAAACTATGTCACTTCCCGCTCTTGTACGCGCAGATATTTTAAACTCCGCAACGGATTTTAATGCGGTTGTCATCAAAAACAGAGTGATTCACTAGGAATGTTAATATATATAACAAGTGGACCCGGCATACGCTGTCTTGCCCGATTAACGGTCAGCCTAAAAGGTCCGGTACTAACGCCATCTATTGGAAGTAATTTAAAGACGCGACCTACTCTGCATTTTTGAATGTTTTCTATATATTCTTTTGAATTTTCTCTCTTTCTTTTTTCTAAAACCTTCCCTAAAATCATGAGAATAAAATAAAAAAGACAGGATTCATATATGTTCAGCCATTTTTAGTTATAGCGAGAAACATAACTAATTTAAGTTATATATCGACACCAGCGCCACCTACCGGGTCCTATTTTTTTGCAAACCATCTACGAACCGCTTATATACACAAAAAAAATTATCTATGTCGGTCCAGCGGTTTAAAAAAGAGTAGGGTGATAAAAGCTTGATTTTATATATAAAGTTAACCCATGTCTACATTGCACCCGTACAAAGCCGGGGCGGGTCGCTAGTATATGATATTTGTGTGACAGGCCCTAAATATTAGTATACGTAACACCTGTTGATAGTATATCCAGAATGCACATGGCATTTAGTAACAAGGTGATGTGTACTTGGCATAGTGGACTCAGGGTCTTTTTCCTTCTATGGTCACTACGAGAGCACAATTGTCCATATAACGTTAATTCAATTAAAAGCGACAAATGCGCGTAATCGTGAATCGAATCAATATAATCGAAATTTATTTCTCTATCTTATATAATCAGAAATCTAAATATTAAAAAATATATATTTATTCGTGCGTAAATGCAATGCCGACCGATTCCGACGGGGGCGCTGGTGGAAAATGAAATGAAGCAGGCGAGTCGCCGTGTTTTGTCTTTTTCACACACATTACAAGGGACATCTTGAGAGCATCATTAGAAAGAGATATTATGTTTCGTGGAGCGCAATCCAAAACGAGAGAGAATCGTAATTCAATAGAGTACATACCGAATACTTCAAGACAAAAAATGCAGTTTTTGTGCACATTCAAGCTTTTACCCTGATTGAATTACATAGAATACGTGAAAAGTTTACGCCTTGTGTGCAGGTGTATAAATACAAGCTTTTGCTCGTGGCGTTTAGTGAGGTGAGGTGAAGAGATGGTTAGGTTGGGTGAGAACATGGTGAGGTGAGGAGAGAAGATTGCGAAGAAATGTGCGGAGATGGCGAGGTGAGAAGATGGTGAGGTCTGGTGAGGAGATGGTGAGGTCTGGTGAGGAGATGATGAGGTGAGGTGTCAAGACAGTGGGGAAAGGTGAGAAGATGGTGAGGTGTGGAGATAGTGCGGTGAGGTGAGGAGATGGTGAGGTGAGGTCAGGAGATGTTGAGGTGTGTGTGATAAAAAGGTAAGGGATTGTGAGGAAAGGCAAAGGGATGGTGAGGTGTGGTGAAGAGATGTTGAGGTGAGGACTCCTAACTCAGAATGGAGGCACAATGAAGTAAAATAATTTTAGTTTATTTGTATTTCAATAATATGTACGAATTTGGAATACAATTTTTCTCTCTTAAATTACTAAGAATTTTAGGCGGACTTTTGGGTACGGAGAGGGAAACGGAGTTCGTTAAATATGACTGCGACTCTAAAACTCTGCCTCCTAAGTCAAAAAAGAGTCATCAGTCAGTCAAAAAAGCAACTGTCACAAACATCAATAATTCCATAGTAATTCGTGTGAAATATCCAAACAATAAATATAACGTGAAAGTTTTGACATTTGAATCAAAATAAATCACTCCAACTTTAAATTGTGAAATTGTACAAATTTTGGTACACCATTTATGTCCCTGGAATTTATCCGTAAAAAATTATAAACGCTTTTGACAGGATGTTTTTAAATTGTAATTTATGTTAGAGAAACGTTTTTAAGATAAAATAATAATAAATAAATAAATAATAATAAATATACACAGCACTATATTACACACGGACGCCTGTTCCTAAGGTAGACAACTTAATGCCTCTGTTATAGGTAACAGACGCCTGTTGTACATATTTTTCAATATATACATATTTATAATATACCCAGACTCGAGGCGGGAATCGAACCCACGACCCCTGGAGCGAAAGGCAGGGTCACTGCCTACTGCGCCAATGGGCCAGTCAGAGTAAAAAATATTAAGGTTGCAATAACAACGTAAAAAACAAACATATTTGTATAGTACAAGCACAATATACGCCAACATTGTATAACACTCCACGATACTACATTTCTTTCCATGTATTACGCTAATTAATTAATGACCTCTAAGTATGCTAACAATCGCTGGCTTCTTCATCGGCCTTAGTAGTGGTGACGCGCCCCTTAAGGGAACTAAACAAGGAAGAATCTGAGCAGCTAAACAAGGCCATTGGCTCCAAAATCTTGAAGGGGGCCATCCCATGCTTGAGCGCGCAATGTATCGTGAATGGCGCGAAGCTTACGCACTTCGCGGCTCCTTTGATGCAAAGGCCGCGCCGACGAAGTTTTATTTACATTGCGGTTTTATGTAAAAATATTGAAGGAATTTGCTTCCGATTGAAAATCGCATTGCATTAGGTAGTAATAATGATATTATACAGCATTCAGTTAAAAAAGTAAAAAAAAAAAAATTATGAAAAAGCCGACAAAAAGTTTCACCACTGGGAAGTCTAGAATTGTGTACCGAACCCATGGTATGCGTATCCGGCACGATGTCAGATACACCCTGTATATTTTTCACAAACATGCTTGGAAATTTGATTATTATTTTGACAACCTTCTTCGAGATGAATAGAACTTCGTGCACTGGTCGAGCAGCGGCCGACAATAGTTGTATTTAAAATCCATATCTGTCGTGTTTAGCGGCCAAATGAATTACTATGCAAAATCATTTAAAAATTAAAATATCTTCCAATCCGCAACATGACGACCAAAGAGGTAACCTATCAAAGGTTTAATTTAATTTTGGAACTGGCTTGCACATAGAAAGCTGTTTAGTAAAAAAAAAACTTTGGCGCGTAAAAAGCTGTTGTTATTAGTGGTTCGTCAACTTCGTCACTTTCTTATATTCGTCTCTTTCTGTCACTTTGTGATTCTATTGAGATCGTGGTGGTTCCGAGGATGACGTCAGACGGCAATCGGTTGTCTTAAGTCGCCCTACAGCCACATCCTCTACAATCGACTGAATGAAAACCGAAAAAAAAGCAAATGGCGCTTATTCTATACCATTGCAAAAACTTTAGACACTTCATATTTCGTAAGAAATGTTTAAAAAATGGATATATACAGCGTTGTAGTTGAAAGGAAAGTAGATTACGCAACTCACTGAAGCAAGAAATTTATGCACTTGTTAATTTGGAGTTCCCAACATAACACTCGTGCGTTAATGACTCACTTTGCGCTCGGTGCAACAATCTACAATTAAATGGTGAATAATATTAATTGTCACTCACCATAGCCTCGTTCAACATGCCAATGTGCATGTACTGAAGCGCTAAGTGGTAGAACGCCATGTGATCATTGTCGTCCAACTCTACACTCTTTAAAAGCATCCGCAAACTGGCGTCGTTCTGTGCCTCCTTCTCGACACGGGAATTCGTTTTCTGTTGGTTAAAATAAAAGCTGAAGTAATTTGTACATCATAATCTTAGAGCCTCGATAGCTCAACGGTATAAGGTATGGACTGAAATCCGCAAGGTACCCGGTTCAAACCCCACCGCCGTTGAAAGTTCCTTTTTACTCTACATATGAGCGAATTTTTTTATTATTATCAAATAACAGAATGTTACATGAACAATACTCCAAATCCTCTGCAATCTAAGCGAACTCTGGTACTAGGCCGGGATAACGCTAGGAAAAAGAAGGAGTGACATTAGCTGTGAGACTGCAGAGATTGTAGGGGTTTCTTGGGGGTTTATTGTAGGATGACGTCAGATGGCAATCGGTCATTTTAACTTGCCCCACAGCCAAATCCTCTGCAATTTTAAGGGGACGCTGGTACTAAGCCGGGATAACGCTAGCTAGCTAAGGGTAATGGATTGAAATTTTCTAACTGAATACATAACATAGAAAGTAGTATCAAGGCGACTCAGTATCTCAACGGTAGGAGGGATGACTGAAATCTGCAAGGTACACAGTTCAAACCACGACGGCGCTGGGATATTGTCGTACCCACTTCTAGCACAAGCTTTAAATTTAAGGTTAGTAGGATGGGGAACGGAAACATTCATAAAATGTATTGTGCATATTCTTAAAAAAAACACTTCATAATATATTAGTCATTTTCGAAGAATAGCGACCTATTTATGAGCATTTTGGTAGTGTTTTTTGTTTGTTTCAGGGGTTTGAACCGGGTACCTTGCGGGTTTCAGTCTATACCTTATACCGATGAGCTAATGATGCTCTAAACATTATCCAAAAAATCTTCACTGTTTAGATAAAACAATACTAAAACTTTTTCGAATCGGTCTGAATTCTGTAAGGTGTTCAAACCCTGATTTATCAATTCAAACTATCACAACTTTAAAAAACTAAACTGGTGGGGTATCAGGTAATATTAAATATACCTGAAGAGTCCATATACACTAATTTATTAAAAAGAGAGTTATTCGACAGTAAACTCGGAATGGAAACTCAACAGATATTTAATTTAGTTTTAAAGTTTTCCGTTAATGTGATCATCTCGTTTGAACTGAGCCGGCTTAGTTGACTGAACTGTTGGTCCAACAAAAATTGATTATCCCATTGTATTGGAGAATATAACTTCAGGTAGGAAATATTCAATTACTCTGTATACTAACAAGGGACAATCTTTAAATAACCATATCAAAGTCATTCACTGATTTTCTACTCGCACTCTTTATAAAAAGGAACTATACAAAAAGATCATAAAGCGTGAACTTAACAAAAATATACGCCGAAAAAGTGTAATAGTCGAGGACCCCCGCTTTCGTAATGTAATCGATACTTCACCATCTTGCACCAAGCGCTTTGCGTCTTTCAATTTTCAAGCGATGCGAAGCATTCCACACCTTAGCCCTTATCTGACAATCATATTTATTTTAATATATTACAAGGGGCAATCGAGCAGGTGGCTCATCACCTAAGTGCAGAAATCACCTCTGTGCTTTTAAAAAGTGGATCATATTCCAACTCAGCCTCTGCCAGTGCTGTTCTGAAAAAAATAAACTGCTATGGATGTTGTAGTTGTCCATGGGCGTCGATAGTCACTTAGGTGAACCGCTTGTCCGTTTGCGCCTTATTTTTATTAAAAATGAATAAAAAAAACGTTTCACTAAAGCGCGAATTAAATTCACACTAGCGTGATTTGCAAGAAATTTCCTGCCATGAATGTCATCTTTGAGGGAACCAGATGCCACCTTATGGTTGACGAAAAGAATGGGAAATAGTATTAAGGTTTAGCTAATTTAATATCAAAAGGAACTTCGTTTCTATCAGGTATCAACAAACAACATCTCTCCTACTTTATTAAACATTTATTTATTTTTTATTGTGTCGTATATAGACTAGATAAATTCACAAAATTAATAACGTATTGACTCAAATTAAAAATCAAGAAATTTCATGGAAATATTATTACATGGATGTTTAAAGAATATTGATAATGCTTCAGTTAAGACTAGAGGATTTCACTATCGAAAGTTATCTCTTTGCAGATCCGAGTTAACTCGAACACCTCCTTTGCCGCCGTCGCCGCCGCCGGCGTCGTCAGCGCCGCCGGCACCCGTCGTGATCACCACGAGCGGAAGCCCGAGCGGGATGAGTGGATCGAGCGGAATAAGCGGGTCGAGCGGAATGAGCGGGACGAGCGTGAGCGGGCCGAACGTGAGCGGGCCTAGCGCGCTCAACAATATGAGCGGGTCCGTTCCCGGTGGACTGTGCAGTTCGAGTGCGCCCACGAGTGTGTCCAGTGCGACAAGTACTAGTAGTGCGGTGAATGGTGCGAGCGTGTCGTGCGCGAGTGTGGTGAGCAGTGTGGGCAACGTGGGCAGCCCGGCGCCCGCGCCCACGCCGCCGGCCGTGGACATCTCGCTCATGCCACGGACCGACCTGTCAGCCAGCACGGCCACCACCGCCACGGCCACTGTTATAACGGTGAGTATTTGTTATCATTTTGCGACGACTTTTGACAAAGGATGTTGACTTTGGTATGTTTAATTTTTATAAGATAACCTGCATCAATAGCCTGATACAATTGGCGTATGTTCGAACTCGAGACGTGAAAATTTTTGACATTTATTTTCTCTGGTTCTATTTGATTTTTCGTATACGAACGTACTATTATTGTAAACGTATTTAACATCAATTTTATATGACAGACAACGTCGGCCCAAAGCGGTGGAGCCGTGTCAACGTCGACGACGGGCAGCGCCCCGCCCACGCCGCAGCCCGCGCCGCCGCCCACGCATCCGCCGCCCACGCCCGAAGCTGGTGAGTGCATATTGTAGTGCAATGCAAAATGCATCTTTTACCGCATGTATCATGGGGAGTGAAAATTTTTCAGTCTTACATAGCCCACTTATAAGAGGGAGGCTATATATCATCACCCTAAAGTTTAATCTAATTTTTTTACCTAATTTTACGCGGATGAAGTCGCGGGCACAGCTATATAGTATAGTACAAAACAAACTTTCTTCTCGCTCTTGTACGCTTGGATCTTTTAAACAACGCAATTGATTTTAATGCGGTTTTCTTCTACAAATAGGTGGTTTTTGTGTATTACATATGCATGTATAATAAATAAATATAAATATATACATGACTATATGATACACGGACGTCTGTTCCTAAGGTAGACAACTTAATGCCTGTGTTATGGGTAACAGCCGCCTGTTGTACACATTTTTTTTTCTCTAGAAATATATTAATACATACATATGGATAATACACCCAGACTCGAGGTGGGAATCGAACCCAAGGCCCCCGGAGCAGAAGGCAGGGTCACTGCCCACTGCGCCAACGGGCCAGCCATATACATTGCTCCCGTGCGAAGCGGGGTCGGTAGTATTATATGTGGCCGAGAATTCCCAATAATTAAAACAATACTGAGTGAGAGTTTCTATTGAAAGTGAACAATGAAACGTTATGGTTTGAAAAAACGCATCGTCCAATGGATGTAATTACTGCGGACGATGCGAGGTGATGTAACAATTTGGTAATATTAATTACGAGACAAAAGCCGAGGCGCCCTGCCGCGGCGATATCTGGTGATGAACTGAAACAATACCATGAATACATAAGCACGGTGGGCCCTTTACAGTCGTCTACGAAAGTGTTAACACATTTAATGTTCTCTTTTGCCACTATGAAGTCAGCATAAATATTATACTCGTACGTGTATTCACGTTTATACAACATTGTCCACGACGTATTTATCAACCATTTTTTAATATTGTCTTCATTTTATCTCTCTCTATCTAATATAAATTCTAATAAAAATTCTCGAGTCACAGTGTTTGTTACCAAACTATTCCGATAAGAGTGACCAACGCGGACGAAGTTGCCGGGTACGGCACGTATTTTAATAAATTCTTGATTTACGTGGATGTCTCAGCATCGATTTAATATTTTTTTTAATACATTTGTTTCTGTAATAAATATATATTCATCGTTATGAACATAAAACATTTCATTCAAGCCACTCCTATTGTTCAGAAAAGGTTCAAAGCTATTAATTTCAATGTAATTATTAAATAATTATATAGAAAGATGTTACCAAAATAATTAATATCCTTGTTATTGGATAAACTATTAAAGATTTTTTGTAAAGTTTTTTTAAGTGACTGTCCCTAAGGGATCTATTTCCATACGTAATGTTATGTTCATTAGCATACGATATGTTAGGGGGTGTTTGAGTTTAGATTGCTAACAAGAGACTTTTGCATAAATCCCATCGCCGTTGGGGTATTGTCGCACCCACTCCTAATAGAAGCTTTTAATTTAAGCTTAGTTGGAAGGGAAAAGGGAATATTAGACATACCTAAAATATTTCTAATATTCTTAAAAAAATAATAATATACTAATTATAAAGTTCAGTAGTACTACCGTAACAATGACACGGGCTTTTAGCCGGTGAAGAATAAATTAACATTAAAAAAAAACGAGCGAGCGATCTTCTGCCAGGCTGTAAGCCTAACTACTTATATCTGGATAATCTGAAAAACGACTGGATGTTACAAGGCGAAATATAGGTTACTTCTAAAAAAAAATGGCTTCTGCACAAAAAACAAAACCCTCAATATTTTACAAAATCACTGCATCCATGCGAGCAAATCCGCGATGCAGCTAATATTCAAACCTTTGAAACGCACACATGAATAGGTGAAAGATGTTTTATTCAGGTAACAAAAAATTTTTTAAACAACTAAGTAATGAGTCCCTGACTCCTGAACCTATATAATACGCTTAATTTATAAAGAAAAGTAAAATAATAATAACACAGGTTAAAGGTGAATGTGTGTATATGTCTGTGATTTTGTGTATATATTTTGTCAAAATTTATTTACGAATACAGTAAAACGGAGATGGCACTTCTCACCCGATTGAAGTATTATTAGACATCTTTAAGACACTTTTAGCTTCAAGTCCTGTCCATAATTTTGTATAGAATCTGTAAATCTATATAATACGTGATGTGAAAATTTTCGGTACCATTTTAGGAAAATTCCGCGGACAGAGGAGTATGAAATTTGACACAATTGCACGTTATATAGAGGAGGGTGTGCTAATGAAAATATTTTCCAGTTTTATTAAGTCAGTTACAAATCCAAGTCGCTTTTATATCCATTCAATTAACAAGAAGCAAGATAGGATTTCAAGCGACACTGTAATAAGGCAAGTAAATTTTTCTCTCCTCCCTAATTCATGCCGACAGTCGCTCCGTCTCGAATAATCTCTCAGTATTTTCCTTCATTTTAATATTATGAGCTTAGAATTAGCTTGTCTAAGTTTTCATTGTAATTTCTATTTATGAGGAGGTTGCAGCCTAAAAGTGGTCGGTATTTGAGTCGATTGCTAGATTCGCAGTTCCTACCGTGACCGGGTGATAGATTGGTGACGAGTTCTAAGACTGGTTTTCAGATATCCGACCTTCTTAGTGTTTCAGAAGGCACAAATTAAAGGTAGCGCCACGCTTGCAGTCGAATTTGGCCGGCGCGTTCGGGTACCAGTACCTCTTTCTCACAGGAGATCGGCGTGAAATGGCGGCAATGCTGTCACGTCAAGTGATGGTGTTGTTGTCGCGTTTTGTTCGGTTTGTGAGACTTCCCGGTGGCCTAAACCAGTGCTAGAATGGGTCACCCATCTATCACCCGGTTGTAGCCAGAGCAACTTAACTTAGTGATCGACTCAAATGCCGGCCACTGATTAGGCCACGACCTCCTCCACCTCCTCCTTGTTTTATAAGCACAAGTTTTTATGAAAGTAACCGAAGTTGTAATCAAAAATTAGTCATAGGTACGTCAAAGTATTCCTAGTAGTCTATATTAAAGAAATAGATTAGATGGGTGCAGTTTGCCAATTTGTTAATAAATGTAAGCGTAGAAAAAATATATGTGAAGATTTCAATTTTGAAAGTAGGTTTTAAAATATGCGGTCAGGTATTCCATCACGCAGATGTGGGTAATAACCAAGTAATACGAGTTGCAACATTTTTCTTATTACGGCGAATGTATGTAAAACGGTGCGTATAATTTTACCTTGCATGTACAACCTGTCTGTATTATTTGTTATTGTAATATTACTAGCCTACTTTCTCGTTGATGTTATAAAATGCGTTTAAGTAACCCCCCGATGAAGTGTCCATCTGTGTACAATTAAGTTCTCATTGAATTCCACAATCCTTTCACACCAATATCTTCCAAAAACTGGCTTTGCCTGCGACTTGGTCCGCGTAAAATTAGGGGGGAAAAATAGTTTCAATTATGACGTCATGATATACAGGGTGATTAGCGAGACACTTAGAATACTTAAGGAGGGAGGCACTTAATTTTTGACCAAATTTCCGTAGTTAATTTGCTGTTCGAAAAAGTTAGTTCGTAAATCCATTTTTCAGCGTAAAAAACTGGTCTGTTATAAAAAAAGATTTAATGATGGCTGTCGATCGGAATTAAACGTGATAATTGATAAATAAATAAATAAATAAAATACTTTAGTTAACTTTTTACGTGAAAAATGTGAACGTAGGCTGAAGACAAATTATAAAGAAAGGTCACATTTTTCGGGCATTTACCGAGAGGATCCCTCTATGAAATCCCTAGGTTGACCATGGAAGGTAAAATTGTCAGAAAACGTACTCCTGATAGACAGCGAAAGAAGTGGTTCGAGGATATAAGAGAGTGGACATAACTATTATCAATTAAAAAGAATTACTGTGGACCGTGGAAGTTTTCAACAACTGACCGCCAAACTTCAGTTTGAGAAAGACACCCGATGCTGATGATTTATTTTTTTTGGCTATACTTATTAAACAAATAAGTGAATAAGCAATAAGTGAAATAGGTATTTTTCCTGCCCTAAGCCAGGGCTAACGTGCGAAGGGAAAACTGACCATCATCTTGCGTCCACGCTAGTATGTCCCTGCGTTCCGTACATAATTAGTTAACTTTCGTCATATATGATCATCAAAAACCAGGTCCCCGAGTATCGTAAGCGTCTTACCGTCAACCTAAATAGGGCTATAAAAATGTTTGATAGAAAACTTGTCTCTTCTACATATTTATATTAATATAATCTCACTATAGAGCAGGAAGTAATTCAGATTTCCACTTATAGTGCGCAATATTTTTCCTTTAACATAATATGCCTTCCTTTAAAGAACATTAGGATTTTTTGGAAATATGCCTAATATCTCGTTATCACTTTAATTAAGATCTTTTAAAGTTAGTGTTACAATTTGACAATGTTTTTGGCAAATTTCCACCTCTATTGTAACAGTTCTTTATTTTCAGATTAAAAGACACACACACAAACACGCAACCTGGCACAAGAAATTTAAAGTGTTATAATAAACGAATGTTAGTTATTAGAAAAAAAAAAAGGGAAAAAGCACAAATTAATAAAATAGAAATAAAAATAAAAACTTTATTTCTTTAAAGAGAAATTTTTCCAAGGAATTATAAGGGAATCTGTGTTTTTGTTTTGTATATTGGAATAGTAACTTACCAATTATAATTCAAAGTGTGTTTTTATATGTTTGCGCGAAATTTATTTCTAAAGACCGTCTATGCATTCGGAATAACCGTAGAAAAACACTCCCGAGTGATTCAAAGAAAGTATGTTTTTGGCGGAAATGTGTTTGAATAGGCAAAAATACTTTATGTTATGGGCGATATAATTTATTGAAAGCCCATAAAAACAATTGTTTGTTGTCTCTGAAGAATCATAAATCACGCGAAATACAAGCGCGATGGGGCAAAGGCAAGCATAAAACACCATTTTCATATAATTACTCTCCAAGCGTAAAGCAATTTACACTAATCGACTTTTGGATGATTGACAAATTGATTCGACAACATCTCGGCTTCAAAAAGACATAACTAGTACTGAACCGTTTCCTGCAGTTTAGCCAAGTAATACTTTTTGATGTGAAATATTATATTTACGCGAATTAGCAGTAAGATCGTGCCATTGCAGCTAATGACATCCTATCATCTTTAACTAGTCAATAATTTTATTCAATATTGAAATTGAAGTTAAGAATAATAAGAATAAGAATAATTTATTTTGCAAGAATGTTACAGGTTATTTGCAAGAATGTTACAGGTGTTAAACATCTACCAAAATTAATAGTATGCAAAAAGTATTCACGTAAAAATAAAATGAGAAACCTAAATAATTTTACAGAATTATATACACAATAATGAAAAATTACAATCCCATACACTTAAAGATTATAAACAGAAAAGAAAAAAAAACCGGTAAGAATGTTATCACGAGCTTCTCATATTTTATATCAAAAAGTCTTCGATATCATAATAACATTGATCCAAAAGCCATCTGTGTAAATTTTTCTTAAGTAAATTTAAAGACATATTTTGAAAATGTTTAGGTAAATTATTAATAATCTAACTTAGAATTCATAAATGTTTTTATTACGTTTTTATTGAACTCCCCGCGCTACTCAACACTCGACTACTTCTACATAAAAATTAGGCAGTATATTTCATCATCAATCATTCATTCGTTCATTAAATCACTCATTCATTCATTCATATCGGGTTATATCTAATAAGAGTTCAGTTCGATCTCGTATCGTTAGTTTAAATGAAGATTTATAGCAAATGTTACGTTAGATTAGACCTCTTGTTATTTTGAGAGCTCATTCTCAGTCATAATATACACATCAAAATATAATGTGTAATTACGACAACGACGTAGCTATAACAGGACCATTTTGTCCCTTATTACTATTGCCTTAAAGGTTAGTTCGGCATATTTGCTATTTATAGTCTCTACCATAAAACTGTTAAATAGTGACACATAACGCGCTGTTACAAGAAGAATTTCATCTCTTTTTTTTTTTTGAAAAAAGTGATAAAATCAAAATTGTAGAGATTTTTGAATTTTCTACAGTAAATGTTCGAAAAATATCTAATTTTTTTAACGATGTGGCCTTTGCCTACCAAAAGGTTGCCGGTCTCTGCCACAGAATAATCTTGACTTCCCGTCAAGGATCGACATTTCCTTAATTAAGCTTCGAAGAAACAAGACAAAGGCCACATAAAATCTTTTCCGAAAGGCCCAGTGTTTCTGTGTTTATCATAGTCGGGAATGTTACTGCAATAAAACTAGTAGAAACAGGAAACTTTTACTATAAGAATAATATTAACGTATCTGTTTTCCATCTCCTGTATTTTATATATCTGTACCGAACAGTTTTGTTTGGAATTTACAACTAGTACTGCCATAGAGTAAGAAGCGAGAGGAAGTGGCGATAAGTGTTATTGCTCGTAGTTCATATATTAACTTGGATCTATCCCAAGCTTGTGTTGCCGTCACATAACCTCCAAATTATTACTATTACCAGCTTGTATGTCTAGACGCATCAAGTAGACTTGAGATTTTGCTACGAGTACCATAGTGTTAAGAAAATCAAATGAGTGGCAAGAATAAATATATCGTTCAAATAAAGTAGATTCAAAGACTATTTTATTAGAGGTGGCGCTATGCTTGTAGCTGAATTGAGCCAGCAGATTTGATTACCACTACCTCTTTCTTACATAAGATCGGCGTGAAGTGGAGGCAATGCTTAAGAGCCTCAATAGCTCAACAGTATAAGGTATGGACTGAAATACGCAAGATACCCGGTTCAAATCCTATCCACTCCTAATACAAGCTTTTAATTTAAACTTAGTAGGAGGGCAAAAGAGAATATTAGACATACCTAAAAAGTATTCCTAATATTCTTTAAAAAAAAAAGAAAAAAAGAATGCTGTCTGGTCAGGTGTTGGTATTGTTGTGGCGTTTCGTTCGGTTTGTGAGACTTCCCGGTGGCCTAAACTCGTCATTAAAGGCCGACAATGCATCTGCTTGCCTCCTGGTTGTGCAGATGTCCATGGGCGTTAGTAGGCACTTAGCTTCATGCTGCCTGCTCGTTTGCCCCTTGTAACATAAAAAAAAATCTTTCTCTAATCTTATATACTTACCAATTATAATATTTCTGTTCCAGATCCCATTTTATGGTGAAAAATTTCATGGACATTGACAAAAGTTAGAGAGGCACTTCAACAAGTTATTTAGAGGTAAGGATATTAAACAATTTCATGCTTTACGGACGAAGGATATTAAAAAAGTTAATCAAGTTTATAATTTCAAAGAAACGTAAACGCAGTCGCCAACTGGAACGTTAACTTCTGTACATCAAACAAGGACTTTCTGTCGCTCATATCCAAAGTATTATTAATGTTTGTAAGGTTTTCCATTTCTAAATATACTTAAGCTATGAAGTATAATTCCAGCTTTTGTTTTGTTTCAAAAAATAGACTTCCATTCCAGTTTCGGCTATGGTGACTAAAGTTTCAGCTTCACTCCAAGTCTTAATGCACGTTACGGCTACGTTCATGTGCCCCCACGTGGCTCATATACCCTAACTTGGCACAGAATGTATGCAAACAATAGATACAGGCCAAGATACTATTGACATAATTGTAGATAGTATTAGCAAGTGGTCTGTTTTTGATCTTTTTCCATCTTAAGTCTAGATCACTGCTTCTTTGGTCTTCAAATTTATGTACACTCTGCTGCAGAAGACTTCTCCATTCTAACCTATTTTTAGCCCATTCTTCTTAAGGAGAGGGCTTTCTGCTACATATTTTCTGGACATCTTTATACCGAAGATACTGACCGCCTTAGTTCAGAATAGAAGATGCTCAGTATTTTGTATCTAATATTATACTAGCCGGAACACTTCATACTTATTAGATTCGAGTTAGATCGCAAAATATCAGTTCAATCTCCAGCTGACATAGATATAATTGGTTAATTGGCAACTGAGAGTCAAATATCAACAAACTTTACTTGGAAATCCCTTGCAGATCTCACAAAATCTTTAGACAGTAAATCTTCTTCATTGCCTACCCTCTTCCCAGTTTAACTGGGGTCGGGTCTCCTTGTATATTTGCGCCAGAACGATCTATTCTGGCTTGTCTGTGCACTCAGGTTCACTCTCTGAACCATGTAGCTAGTTGTCGTCCTCTATACCTTGGCCTATCGGGTAATGCTAGAGCCATTTGATTGGGATGATCATCCTCACATCTCAGCACATGACCATACCAGGACAGTCTACATACCTTCACTTTTTCTCCTATTGGGGCCACCCTGAACGATCCCGTGATAAACTCATTACGTACATTCTCCAGTCGAGTCACTCCCCAAGTTGTTGGTCGTGCGCTTTTTTTCTGGAATCCTTATTCTTTTGGGAAAAAGAAACCATGTTATAGCTAAGTTTAAAAAATCTCGTCAAAATCCGTCCAGCAGGGAGCAGGTGGTACATTTGTTCATGGGCGTCGTATATTTTATCATAGTAATTTTTTTCATCTCTTTATCAGGACTAAATTTGCTGGAAAAAAAAAACGGAAAAATCTTTTATACACAGAACTACCAAACTGGCGAAACGCATCTCCCGTCCGTACAAATTCTATGTCATCATATTCTTTTCCTTTTTACATGCCCCCGAATACATTTGTTACAACAAGCTACTCTTTTATTCATAAACCCGCCATTTGCTTGAATAAAGCCTCCAGGAATTTCCATTGAGAAAAACTTTGCAGGCGGAGGCAGAACGAGTCGCTTATTAAAAACGGTTCGGGTTATACGGGAACTGAGCAGTCGGTGTTGAATGAGCGAGATTTTAATCGTTGACAAAGTTTTGTTTATAAAGTTAATGTTTAATTATATAGTTAGAATATCATTCAATACATTACCTTTAAGTTTAAATCAATCTCGTGTTTTATCTGTATTCCCAATTACTAATAGCATGACTTAATGCAAAGTCTATACGATCGAAAAATTATTTTGATTATGTGATATGACATATTCTTACAGTTTACTTTATTAGTTCGGGGAATCAAGATAATTGGCATATCATTTTAAATACCTTTAAAATAATATATTTAAATAGAAATTAATTATTCCATTAAAAAAAAATAATTTCACAAACAGCTCGATGCAAACGCAATGTCAAAATAGACTTAAAAAACCTTTGCCGTTCCGACAGGATTGATCTTTACTAAGTCGCACGATTTCTTTAGAAAGAGAGAAAAAAGAGAAAGAAGAAAAAGAAAGAAGATAAAGAGAAAGAAGAAAAAGAAAGAAGAAAAAGAAAGAAGATAAAGACCTTATCTTTCTTAATAACTAGCTGCACCCCGCAACTCCGACCGCGTGAGCCACCCTTATCACTTAGGGGGATAAAAAATAGATGTTGACCGATTCTCAACCCTAGCCAATATGCACGCAAAATTTCATGAAAATCGGTGAAGCCGTTTCGGAGGAGTTTGGCAACGCACTTCGGTGCATACTTTAACTGGAAAACAATTTTAATGTTCAGACCGGGTCTTAAAAGTTTTAGTCCACCACTTTCACCGTTGAGTTATGGTGGCTCCAATTATACTATTATAATTATCATATGTAGCGGTGTTCACATTTGGTTTTGACAAGGACGGCACAATTCGGGGCGTGCGAGCGACGTTTCAACGTCATCGGGTCACTGTCTACTCGATTAACTAGTAAACTCACTTGAAGGAAATTTGGCACACAGCTAAACCTAATAAGCGCAGAGATTTTATTTTAATTACGGTTACAATTAATACACAAAAAGATCCCAGGGACCAGGAAATCACGTTTAAATTATAAGGTGTTTCGCAATTTCCTTACAGAGCTCTCTTTTCAGGTGCTACTGAAAAACTCTATAGTGATAGCGACGGCGGTGTACTCGGCGGCGGCCCTCGTGGCGGCCGTCGCTTGTCTGGCTCTTCCGGTCGAGACCAGAGGCAGGGAGATGAAGGACTCTGTCACCGCCACCGGATAACAAACTTATTCGGTCCTCATTCACTACTACTTGCCCGCCCCGGCTTCGCACGATACACACATTTACCAAAATAAATGTAACCTTTAACATACCTTTCTAACAATATAAGAATTGTTGGTAAAAACAAACGCACAAAATTTACCTTTCTATTGCAGACTACGAGCCCTCGAACAACCAGACCGTATACCGCAAGGCCTCTTATAAAGACTGAGTCTGTCAGCGCATGCCCTCTGCACAGGTAAGGTACGTGGCCCGTTGTGAAGTTTGGCTGAAGTCTGGCTGTTCAAAGGCTCTTAGCCTATTATATTTATTTATTACAACTGTCGAATGAATTTAGTATGAATTATAAGAATTATGTAATTAATAAACTAGCCTTAAGTTAAACTAGAGTTAAGCCTGCAATTCCCTCGTGTTGACACCCAAACAGTATTAACCAAAAAACACTTCAGAGAGACCAGCACGAACTTTTCAAAACAAATCGATTTTACATAGGATGAAAATGTTCACGCTAGACCCACAGGCAAGCCTCAATCGTGTCACGCTTTTGCAACCCTTGTTGACGCTAAAAAGGGTCCGCTGTGGGCCCAACGCGAACATTTTCATCCTGGTTAAAATGGATTCGTTGACTTACTTCGAACCGTTCTTGCACATTTTATAATTACATATAAGAACAATTCCGAATGTTGTACGTATAAAATAATCCTGAGGCTTCGTCCACGTAAACTTCTAGACCTTAATCTGCCACTTCCGAGAAATATTTTCTTCGCGCGAGTCTAACTAAATATAGACTACCTCCTTGTCAAATTGTATCTTTGTACGTTTCGCGGTTTTCGAGATTTCGTGTTAGGTGATCTCACTTTTGAGGTTTTATACATATATAGATTGTTATTTTCAGTAATGCTATGATATTATTGAATTTGGAGAAATTGGAGGAGGTCGCGGCATTTGAGTCGATCGCCAAGTTAAGTTGCTCTGGCTGCGACCGAGTGATAGATGGGTGACCCATTCTAGCACTGGATTATATTTGATATCCGACCTCCTCCGTGTTTCAGAAGGCACGTAAAACATTTAAATAAATTAATATACTAATTTTATCATTTTAACTAATTTTTTTGTATTAAAAATTATTTTTTTATAAAAAATATGACAGCTGCCAATCTGAGGGTATCGCGTGAGGGAGCCGCCAGGTGGCGCGTGGCGAACCATTGGCCCTAAATGTGTAAGATTTGATGAAATGAATTAAACAGATATATTTCACGATGAATTGGGTTTCAATAGAATATATTTTTTACTTTTGTTCCGTACTTTGAATGGGTTATTTTTGAATAGAGCATAACTAATATTAATCTAGGTAGTGCGGAACCCTACATATTTTCTTAAAAGTTAAGCAGGTTATACAATAAAATATGAAACTCCTTGTAACATAAGCAGTCTTCTAGTGAAAGTCCCGCCGAAGTTGGTCCAGCCGTTTCGGAGATTACCCGAAACACACAGACAGTCAGACATACAGGCAGACATTTTCTTTTAATTTGTGTTTTAATTATAAGTATCGTGTATATAGTGATATTCAATTAATTGAAATATTTTCTATAATTATACACGGGTTACAATATTACCTTGACCATAACGTTGCCTTACCTTACCTTGTGACAATTACCCTCTTGTAAACTAACATTCTTACAGTAAAGACACACCAATTTTATTTATATATAGATATAGATAACAGTGCATGCTAAGAACTTTTTTTCCTTAATTGTTTTTATGTTTAAATAGAGTTCATAATGAATATTGCCTTACTGGCTAGACTAGCAAGTCTAACCAGTAAGGCTAGACTTGCTGGACTAGTCAGGTGTTTGGTCCCTTGGTAAATCTAAATGGCAATAAACTCTTTTCTCTTACACGTCTCCTCCATTTTTAGGGGATTTGGAGATGTTCTGCGCTGTTCCCGATATTTTGGCGGTTTCCCGCAGGTTTTAGACATAGCTTAGCACTATTTATTTATTATCTTAAAAGTATGCCTCGTTAATACATTAAGTCTTTTTTCAATTTCAGTGTCGAGCCGTTTTGAGGCTCGCGGGAACCGTGTACCTTTCAGGCCTCAGTCTGTCCTTCTATCATTGACATATCACGGCTTTAAATTCTTTTAAAATATATACGAGCAAAGATTAGAGATAGCGCCACGCTTGCAGTCCTATTGATCTGCAGCCGAATTTGTTAGGGTACCAGTACCTTTTTCGCACATGGGATTGGTGTGAAGAGACGGCAGTTCTTTCACGTCAAGTGATGGTATTGTTGTAGCGTTTCGTTCGGTTTATGAGAGTTCCCGGTGATCCAAACCCTTGCTTAAAAACAATGTCAGCCCGAGGAAAATATTGGGATGGAGGCCCTAAAATTTGAGACAGAAGAAATACTGAATTCCTTTGAATCGTGGGGTTATATTTTATTATAGTACAATATATAATGATTGATCGCAAAATTGAAATTTTTTTTTGTTGAGGAATTTTTTGTTAGAAATAAGGAAGGTTAAAATCGAATAATGGGGTGTGACTGGGTCGTGAACACGGCCGTGTTTTTACTTGAATATGCTAAATAGAAATCTCAATACGCGGCAAAATGACCTCAAAATGGCGGCGCTTCCACCTTCACCCGCACGACGTATGACTGTCCTTACATAGCGTAATAAATTCTTTGATTCTTTAGCTATCCAGTGATGTAATTGAATTTAGGATACTAATGATAGATCCGGAGCTACAACACCAAACTGTATCCCCCGATTTAGTAATCATTCGTTTCTTTAATTGCCTCTGTATGGAAGCAATTTTAAAGACGTATTCACGTCAAAAATTGAATTATAATGAACTGGACCAGTAACAATGTAAGGCCTACCGAGGGAAACAATCAATTACGAATTTTATGCATATTTATAGGCATGCGAGGTGCACAAAGTGATCTGTGCTCGCTATTAAACTTCTGCGTGAACGTTCGAAAAGTTTATAAGCACTTGTGTACTGCCGGAATAATTTATGAGTCTATGTGAACTGGCGTGATGAACTCGATAAGGGAAACGATCAATCACACAATTGAACACTTATGCATATTTATAGGCATGCGAGGTGGCCTGTGTTCACTATTATTATAGTTCCGTGTTAACATTACTAAATGTTGGTAAACACTTCTATTCAGTTGGAATAAATTATAGCGCTATCCATGTGAGCTGGAAGACGTAACCAGTACAGCCAACGTGGTGGTAAAAGCATACTGAAGCCCACAGACACTTATAAATAACCCAAAAGTGAATTTGAGCCTTACTTGCGCCTAGATCAAGCTGAATTCACAGTTCTGCACATAAAAATAAAATATTCTTAATTAAAAGTAACCATTCATTGCGGACGAACATCTAGTTTCACTTTTACTTCATCTTGCTTATTAAAGCTTATTCACTTTTCAGTTACAAATTAAATTACAATAAGCTTTTAATTAATATTATCGTAATATTATCAGCACTTGGGCTCAATAATGTCACGACATGACATCGATAACCCATTAACACAAAAGTAAACAAATCAAAGGGGTCCACGTAATGGAATTAAACTTCAAAGCAGAGTACACAACACTGAAATGCGATGAAAGAGAAAAATCGGTCTATCGGAAAAACAGTGTTGCACTTTAGGTGGAACTGGATAGGACATTTGGCCCGACGTAGTGACGACAGGTGCAGTAAGGCAGTGACTAACTGGTCACCGAGGCTAGAAAAGTGGAGCATTGATCGTCCAGCGACTATATGGCTCGATGACATAACATCTGTCGCGGGTCCAGACTATTCCAGAGTAGCTCAATACAGTAAAGAGTTGTAGAATAATAGGATGATTAATTAGAAATATAAATATAAAACAGAGATAAGATATATAGATACATATATTTAAATAGATCCAGGCCTTTTTGTCACTTTTTTTTTTATGTTACAAGGGGCTCAGACGAGCAGGCAGCAGGCACCGAAGTGCCTACCGGCGCCCATGGACATCTGCACGGCCAGAAGGCTAGCAGATGGCGCGATTTTCTAAGAATTTCTAGCCTTGCACTACATCTTTCTGGAATCTACGGCGAAAGAGTTTGGCCGTGGTAAGTTATTAAAAAGATTTCAAAATTTTCCTAATGAGTGTTTAGCATGTCCTATTAACAAATTCAATTGTCTACATTTAATATAAATATCTCTCTACTAGTTTGGAAATACAATGCGGGGACAGACGGACGGACAGAGCGATACTACCCAAAACACGACACAACTCATGTCCCTAATGTCAAGTAAGTTAAGCGTATTAAAGAGTAACCTTAACATAATGAGCCTTAATATGAGGAATTTCTCGATTTAGCGTTTTTTTTTCAAAATCCTCTGGAACTGTCCATAAGAGCGAATGCAAAATATACCTTTACATTGCGAATATATTTAGCAAATCTTTTATATAACGAATGCAAAACATATATAGAAGGCATTAATCTACCTCTATTTTACGAATTTTTCAACCTACCAATAATTCTCACCTAATTGTACAATAGTCATTCATGTTTGGACAGGTTCAGACACGTTTACCTTATTATAACGCATTTTGGTCCAATCTAACCTTTACGACAAACCTCTTTGTAACAAATTACGCAGTATAAAGAGTATTTTTTAAGTCCCCTGAGTTACGTTATATCGAGGTTACACTGTATTAATTACGTTATAAAGAAAATGGGTTAAATAGCTATCAGTGTATAGGTGAATTGCCACAAAAACGCGTGGTCGGCGTATCAAAGCAGGTTGTACTTTAGGCAATTGATCGAGCACATACACAGAACGTGTAATTACACGCTTAGAAGGTGCACCTCCGCAGCATTCGCCCCGTCACGGGTCGGGTGTTAAGCAACAACCATCTGTTCGCCCCTTACCGGGATATAGCCTGCTGGGCTCATAATTGACCGGTACACCGTTCTCTAAATTAAACTTTTTCTGTTTGGCCACGCGAATGGGGTCAGCGGCTAATTCCTTTCGTTTTAGACCAATTGTGGTTTGGTTTATGAAATAATTATTATTATCAAATTTTCGATGATTAAAGTTTTTTACTGTATGGGATTGACTTATCTTTACGTAGTATAAAACAAAGCAGATTTTTTATAGCAAAATCATTTTATAACAAGTCTGTATCATACTTTTTAAAATATATAAAGCTGAAGAGTTTGTTTGTTTTTTGAACGCGTTTATCTCAGGAACTACATTGTTTCCAACTGTTTGTATTTCTTAAAAGGCTCCTAACAGTAGCCGCCGATGACCAGCTAGGCCGAGGAAGAGGTGGCGAGATAACTTGGACGCTTTTGCGGGAAAGAAAAAGATTCAAGTAGCCCAGGATAGGAAGGTGTGGTTGCAGGGGGGGGGGAGGGCTTTACCCAGTTGTGGGACATTATAGGAAAATCAAAATAAATAAATTAATTGGGTTAAAAAATAAGTATACTACTAAAAATCGTAGTCAACTCTGAAAAACTATGTAGTTTAAGAACATTTACTTTATATCTAAAGTTAGCAAGAAATGTGGTTACCCTAGCGCCTACATAATTTATCCAATCGCTGTACCAATCGGTTTGAGAAGTTCTCTGCGTAATATAAAGCACTAGAAAACGTTTTTTGGGGGAACCAATCCGTTTAAGGTGAATAAAAACCCTTCACATAAAACAAGGAAGAAAGCGAAGGTATCTATCACGAAATTTCAAAAACAGCGTGAAAGATGAAATTTGGCAAGACGGATTTTTCATTAGGGGCAGATTAAGGAAGTCTAAGGGCTCTCGGTAGTTTAATTATACCGGACGAAGTCACGGAAAACAGCTAGTTTATAAAAAAGCAGTCGTGAGGACTGCTGACGGAAGTAAAAACAATCAACGTAACCTGTCTTTGGTAAGATAAAACTTAAGTGGTCATGAACTTGTGGTGGCCTACCACACTAGCTCAGCGAGTTCGACTCCGCGCTGCGCGATGCGACCGGCGCATCGGCACTACCGAACAAGCTTCGTATACTGAACCCGTGTCCGGCTAATCGCGAATGTAAAGGGGTACGTAATAAAAGCATTCACTCGCTTAGTAATAGTTTGATTTAACTACCTAAAAACTCCTGACCATGTCGACAGCCCGGTCTATATATCGATTTCTCCCACGTAAATAGTGGTACCCCAAATTCACAGTAGTGTTACAAATATGTAAAGTGTAATAAAATCGTAATTATATAACACGTTTGTGTATAGAATTGTATATTCAATAATGACGATTACATTGTATACAATAACATATTCAAAAGTGACTGTTATATTATAATTTAGTTGTATCTAACGCTCTACTGTAAAGCTGGGAATTTGGGGTTACAACACCTTACGTATGATGGGACTGACATTACATCACATCGTCATGGACATAAAAGTCCCTAAATAAAAATAGATTAAAAAAAAACAACTTACGTAGGAGGTATCGATATATCCTGGTCTAGTTCCACAGTCCGCTTAGATAGCAGAGGATGTGACTGTGGGGGAGTTAAGTTAACCGATTACCGTCTGACGTCATCCCCGGAGCCCCCACAATTCCTAAAATCTCACGACTAACATCACTCAGAGACATCAATCGGGAGATGTCCATGGGCGCCGGTAGGCACTTCGGTGCCTGCTGCCTGCTCGTTTGCCCCCTTGTAACATAAAAAAAAAAAAATTTTAAATTACAATGTACAAAAGAAATAGAAAAACTCCGCCACTATTTATAATTTAATAAAGAGAGTTAAGATTGAAAAATCCCGTGCAACATCAGTATAAAATATTCATTCCTACATTACTGGCGGACACAATGCTCTTGGTCCATAAAGAATATTTTATGAGTTTTTTAATATTCACGCATACATCGCTGGTTCCCATAAATCAGGCAGTGCGAAGTCTCACTTTCGCCTCTCCCTTTGATATACCGCGCATGTGACAATGCCAGTCTTTTATATTTCGGCCAATATTATTTTTCATAATCCGCGTTTTAATTGCAGGGCTAAAGGGGCTCTAGGGAAATTTTACGAACGCCAGTTTTACATAAAAAAACATTGTAGAATTTTCAACTTATTACGTACTGCTTTTAATCTTATATTGTCCGTCTCTACTTCCTTGCATTAGTCAAGGCAAGGGCAAATTAGTCAATTATAAGGGTATTGCAATGATATTTTATAGTACCTAAATAAAACATGAGAAGTATACTTAACAATAATTTTTGAAGATATAATGCTTGGATATACTAACTATTTTTTTGTTCGAGGCTGGACCAAACATCCTGTTCGTTACTGCGACCAGTAGAGTCTATTATAACTGCATCAGTTTATAGCTTGTCTTCCAGACCAGCAGGGTGCATAAACCCTGCAATGGCTTGAGGCGTGAGTGCCCTGATTCCTCCTGGGGTTAGAGTATGTTCCCCCAAATCCTGAGGATTAGGGTTGGACAGTCACAGAGAACATGCTTGGACGTTTCCAAGTCCTCGTGACAAAACCTGCAAACTGGATAATAAGTAATAGAAGATATGCATGATTTGATGTTGAAGGCAATTTTCTTTTCGAGTAATTTTGTTCCTTCGCTCGCATTTTTCTTTCGGCTCCTCACGTTCCATGCAGATTAATGAAATCTCGGGATTAATGTTTGTAGTTAAGAATAAATATCAGGAAAAGAACGAATGATAAAAGTTAATTAATATGAATTTTAGCATCACTATTATTTTTTTCATTACTAGTTTTTTTTTTGGTAATAAATTTACGCACCACAGGTGCCAATTGTTTTATTATATTTATCTCTTATTTTTTTATCTTTTCTATCTTGTCTTTACATTAACTTTGTTGATTGTTTCATTTTTTTAACACTTCTAGGGGGAAAAGGATAAGAGGTGGATCAAAAACTACTAGGAATATGAGGTATGTTGGGACTTTTTGTCTTCCGGATCGTGCTTCTTCATGCACGATGAGATGCGCGTCGCGATGGTAGATATTTTTTTTTTTTTTTTATCCTTTGTTCTTCCATTACGGTTTGTAATAGAATACAAGCGCGTCGTAAATTTGCGATCGGAACCGTTGTTTATTATCTGTGTGTGTGTAATGCGTATGTCGACATTGCATCCGTTCCGGGGTGGTTTGCTAGTTAGTGCAGCTACAAACGAAAGTGTCGCTGAAATCCACACTGCTTCAATCATCTGCTACAGATGAAGGGGCTAATGATGGTGTAAATAAGACTATTTATTATATACCGGTTTTTGCTGACTGAACTTGTGTATTCTAATTTCAGCTTTTATTTATTTATTTATATCCTTCGCTTCTCCTATCCTTTTTATACTGTTTTTGAGGATCACCTATTGAAGGCGGTTACCGATCTGCTCAGTACTCTGATAGTGGACAATTCTAGAGTTTTGATCCCTAACGCCCTATTAACGAGCGTTTGCTCGTTAATAGGGAGTTCCGTATCGATATTAGCCATAACATGACGAATATTATTCTTTAGATTATCCAAAATTTTGAACGAGTAGTATACATTACAGATTTGTGGTATCCCCAAAGATCATGGTTTTTTGAATAGAAAGATTGTGGATCCAACACGACGTCGCTTCGGCTCACACGGCGCCAATATCTATTTCTCTTTTGTGGGAGTATTGTATATTTTCAGGCTATATTTATATATAAAATATAAAGTATATTTTTAATATAAATACAGCTTCTAAGTCGAGAATGTTGAGTACTTTAATTTTCATTGTGCACTATTTGGCCAATATGATCAGTAAATATCAACCAATTACGTACTTAATAAACCTCAACCGATTTATTTGTTATTTTTTATTCAGTTACACTGACAGATAAATTTTTACAGTAAAAACTAATATTATTAAAAATTAGGTATAAGAATATTATAAATCTATATGAAATTAAACAAAATTAAATCAAAATGAAGATAAAGATAAAGATAAAAATAAAAGAGTAAAAAAATATAATAAAATAAAAGAGAGTACCAATCACGCGAATAATATGATACTCTTCTCCCTACCGCTAATCATCAAAGAGACCTGAAATGCGCTTTCGAATCAAGGCCGAGTCAAGGTCATTTGTTAATACTATACGACGCATTAGTGGCAGGTACAGTACAGGTGGTGTACGGTGATAACGGTTTGGTGGCCTTGGTTGGGTTAAACAAATCAAGGCCGATCCATTGCTTAAACGGTTGATGGCATTAGAGATGCGATTTACAAGAGATAGGCGAGAGAAGAGGAGTCATAAGGAGACCTATGTCCCAACAACTGGCTTCTAAAGGCTAATTGTAGTGGAAGTATTTGTTAGTAACTACAAAAACAGAAATAAATTAATTTAACATAAGCTAGATGATTTAAAACATTAAATCATCAACCACTCCCCGACTGTTTGCTTGAACGCGCTAACCTCAGGAACTACTGGTCTGTTTTGAAAATTTCTTTCAATGTTAGATAGCCCATTTATCAAGGAAGACTATAGGCTATATATCATCACGTTCAAATTATTCACCTAATTTTACGAAGTCGCGGGTAGCAACTAGTCTATCATATATATCTACATGTGTTATATATATATTTCTCAACAAAAAAATCCAAACACTTCCGTTTTATTTAACCGACTCTTAACTGACTTCAGCACATCAGTAAGTGACTACTAAATCGTATGAAAGTACTGCTTATTTTGCTGCTTTTTAGTACCTCGCCTTTTTGTTTTTGAAGGCGGTTTTCTTTTTATTTAAAAAGAATTTATTTGACATATATTCCTAAATATACACATTTTTCTGATAATCCGTACTAAACATAACCTTGCGAATTTTCGATTTTTCTGATGAATGGATATATAATACATAGATATTTATCTTATATATATACATATATAAGATAAATATCTCTGAACGCGGCCTAAAGTATATAAAATAGGGGACAGCCATATTTCGTGTACATTTACAAAATATTGGACATTTCCAGAGCACTCGCTAGATTGCACCTCCATTGTTGTCGACAAACGCTCCCGTGACTCGGAAAAACTGATAAACAGTCTGCATAGCTGGTTCGAAATAAGCGACTTTAACAGCCCCTTTATACCTGACTAAAGCCTCAAGTATACTAATCGTCACTTAAGATCGTGAAGGCGAGGTAAAATCAAAAAGCGAAAGTTCACCTATCACGAAATAGACGAAAAAAAATCTCGAAAACCGCGGAACGTAAAAATATGAAATTTGGCAAGGAGTTACTTTACAGTCAGTAGACATCCACTAAGAACGGAATATTCAATGCGGCTAGATTAAGGAAATTTAAAGTTTATATGAAAGTCCATAATTTTCTTGCAGAGGTAGATAGTAAACGTATGTTAAAAATTTTGCAACAGCTCCTGATTAAGCAGGTCTAAGAGAAACGACGACGAATAGACGAATAGAAATAGACGAAGTCGCGAGACACAGCTAGTATAGATATAATAGAATAAGAACTTGAAAGCGGACTTTTTCAGTTAATAAGAATATAAGTAATATATAATATAAACGTGGATTCCTGGATGACTCTGATTTGGGGTGTTTATGTGGTGCGACTCCTCAGAAAATAGAACATCTTTTATCGTGCCCTTCCTGCCCTGCCACCTGTACGCGGGAGGTTCTGATGCGAGACACAGAGGATGCTGTTCGCGTGGCTGAGTTCAGGAACGGACCTAGTTTAAAATTTAATATACCTACGAACAGAGATGAGTCTGTGTTGTTTAGTTTCATTTTAGAAGTTTTATTAGTGACTAGCTGTGCCCGCAACTTCTAAGAAAGCTGTTGGATTTTTATATGTTGCAAGGGGTAACGCGGCAATGCAACTGGCGTTGCCGGCCTTTTAAGAGAGATTTGGGCCTCCGAGGACCCTTTGAAGTCGAACGAAACGCGACGACAATACCATCACCTTGACAGAATTGCCACCACTTCACACCGATCTTATTTGAGAAAGAGGTTCTGGTACCCGAACGCGCCGGATCAATTCAACTGCAGACCAAAAGGACTGCAAGTAATGCTGCCTCTGATTGATGTGATATTTGAATGGATGTATGTTATTATTACTATTTGAAGATGCTTATAGCATGTTAAAGGAATGTTATTACATCTATTGTGTAAGCGCTATACCGATCACGGCAACACGGCAAGTCTTTACGGCAAAATTCACTTCATTCCATCAACAACTCAAATCATCACTTAAGTCTTTTCCTAGGCCTTGTTGCCTCCTCTGATTTCTCTCCAAGAATGTCCCCGTCATGGCATTCAACTTTGAGCCTCAGTCGAGCCCCTTCCTTATCAGATGGGCTATGATTCGTCGAATCACTGGCTGACACTTTGCAAGTCAATTCACAGTCTCACAATAAAAAAATTATTCATAACCTCACAATTGTATGCAGGACGAAATTGCAGATTCTTGAGTGGTAGATATACAATTCCAATACATTGTATTTATTGTACATAAATGTCAAATTAACGGCGCACTTAACGGCTTTTCGGACGCAACGCTCGTAAAAATCTACTTCCAAGACTTAACCATGAGATATTGTCTGATAACATTTGTAGTAAATCTGAGCTTATACTCGTTACTTCGTCTGCGTAGAGAAGAGAACCGAATTTATTGACATATCATTGCTTGTTACAGAAAAAGCAACCATAGTAACATCTAGGACTTGTGATCCAGGTGTGGGTTTGAGGGTTTCTGTTACAATGCACTTAACCACACACCCATTTTCAATAGGAAAAAGTGCGCCGTAATTCTCAAGCTAATAAAATAAAACTCTAACGTTAAATTGACCGTTTCGAACGTGATCGTGCCAGATCCACATACACAAAATTAGGTCCCTTGAAATATTTTATTATTCAGATTTTTTTACACTAAATAAAATTATTGTACTTGAAAAATATCAAAAGTGTTAAAACACGACTTTCATCTTAAGCCATGTGTATTAACATTTATCAATAAATGCCATACCAAAGGAATAGAGGGATTTTTAGTTCACGATATTCAGTAAATGGCTGAATTCACTCTTTTAATCGGGACAAAATAGTTACGTGAATTTTTTAAAATTGATTTCCGTTATAGATTTTACTCTAATGAAACTTTTCTTTATTATTAGAATCATATATTTTAGCCCATATGGAAGGTATTCTGTGATAAATTAAGTGCGCAGGGGCAAACGAGCAGGCGTTTCACCTAAGTGACTACCGACGCCCATGGACAACTGCAACACCAGAGGGCTCGCAGAAGCGTTGCCGGCCTTTGAGAAACGAGTATGCTCTTTTCTTGAAGGTCCCTAAGTCGTAACCGCTCGGAAATACCGAAGCCGCTTACTTCGATCCCAGACCCCGCACGACTTGCCTCACTCCCTCCACTCCTAACAAAAGCTTCCAACTAAGTCAAGCAAGAAACGAGAATTTTAGATATCTAAAAACTATGTCTATGTCTTTAAAATAATCGCGCGTAATTAAAAAGGTAGGACATGCATACAAGTTTTTTTCACGACTAAGACAGAAAAACATCCTTTGATAAAAAATCTAGCATAATCTTTCCCTTTCCAATTTCAAACAACGTTTATCTACACCAATATATAAATCTGAAGAGTTTGTTTGTTTACTAGAACGCGCTAATCTCAGGAACTACTGGTCGGATTTTAAAATACATATAATCACGCTAAATTTTTCGCCTAATTTTAAGCGGACGAAGACGCGGGTAACAACTAGTCGTTAATTCAAGATAGTCCCCATTGGATCCAAATCAAAAAATATACTCGTATATCCTGGCCCATCTCTGGGTCACACAAACATGATCGATGCACCGCGAAGGTATCTAATTCGGGCGGGTCACGGCGTAGGTGTGCGTTGACAATAACTAATGACACAAGATTGCAATCTCGGCCTCCCTTCCCTTGCCTTTCGAGCATCGCGTCACTCCGCCAACAGACGCTATTCCATTGTTTTCAATTACCACTCATGACAGTCTTATAGTCTAAGAGCTAAAGTGAAGTTTATTGTCGGCGCGAAAACATACTTTTTAGAACTCATGGCAGAAAATAGTTTAAGAGCTAACGTGCTGTTCATTTTAGACGCGAAAATTTCATATTTAGTCTCTTCCGAGCGTCTCTCCGCCAAAGGACCCTATTCCATTGTTTTCAATCTTCACACATGATAGTGTAAGAACTAATGGGAGATTATTTTTTTCAAAGTATAGAAAGATAACAAAATTGAAGTAAAGAGCTATAACTAGTAATGAAATATGTATCATCAATCTGACGAGTTTGCTTGTTTGCTCGTTTGTTTGCTTACTTGAACGCGCTAATCTCTGGAACTACAAGTCGGATTTGAAAAATTGTTTTAGTGTTAGATAGCTTATTTATCGATGAAGAATAGACTATATATCATCATGTTAAAATTTTTCACCTAATTTTACGCGGCAGAAGTCGTGGGTAACAACTAGTTTCGTATAAAATGTTACAAACTTTTCACTCCATCATATATTTAAAAAATAATACTCAATATTGATTACTTTTTTGTTTTAACTACAAAATGTTAATATAAGTTTAGTATTACATTTTTCTTTTTTTTTTTAAAAAAAAAAGAGAATATTAGGAATACTTTTTAGGTATGTCTAATATTCCCCTTTCTCGCCTACTGAGCTTAAGTTAAAAGCTTGTATTAGGAGTGAGTTCGACAATACTCCAACGGCGGTGGGGTTTGAACCGGATACCTTGCGGATTTCAATCCATACCTTATATCGTTACGCACGCTTGACTTGGGAAGCAAGCTGTTGCATGCGCGATGAGAGCGTTACGCGAAAGTGTGATCGGGCGAGGCGAACGGAAGTTGAAAGGGACATATAAGTAAGTGAAGATAGAGAGAGCGTATACATTCATATAAATTCGGTAGATTTAAAAAAATAAAACGATACCTTAATAATGTCGGCCCCGGACAATATTAACTCTTCGACCATTTCCCCAGTTACAACGTTGCCAGCCTGAAAAATAGTTAAATTTATTTTTATTTATTTCATGACGACACTATAGGATTTTGTAAACATTAAGGGCAACTTTATCTATAGTAGGGCCCATATTGCTTGGCAAAAAGTACGTTGACCCCTCATAAAGAGCCGTTAAGGCATCGCTTCCCAAACTTTTATTCAAAGCGCGGTTATTTTTAACAAATTATCTGCGTGACGTCAAGTCGGGTGGATTATTGTCCTTAATTATTGATAGATAATATGTGGATTAGTGAAAATAATTTATCATAAGAATTGAAGAATATCGTTCTTTCTAGAAATTCCTTCGCCAGTCGAACATTTTGTTACGTCAGATACCGACAGCGGCTTTCAAAGTTTTACTCAACCCAGGTTTTTATTATGTTCATAAAGTAATATTGTTACATAAGCTGTTACATAAGCTGTTGTAATGCTCAGTGTTGTTTTAATTCGAGTAGGATAATTACAATTGCAATAAAGATTGGTGATACAAAGGCTAGATGAAGACAATTTCCCGACGTTATTATCTAGAAATAACAATGTTCTTCAATGATTGACAGATTGACTTCTCTATCCATCTATCCGACTTCGACGTCACGCAGATAATGTGTAAAAATAACCGCGCCTTGGATAAAAGTTTGGGAAGCGATGCCTTACCGGCTCTTTACATGGGGTCAAGGTACGTTTCTGCCAAGCGATATGGGCCCTACTATATGGAGTTGCATCTCGTTATTAATAACACGAAAATGGTTCATAATTTTTTTTTAAATCGCTCGTGTCAATACTTCATAAGATCTATGTTCTTGTGAAATATATTATGCGTTATTAGTCTGTATGATATATGTATTATAGAAATCAATTGTTGTTCGTTTGTCTCGCTAAAACTCCAAAACCGCTGGACCGTTTTAATTTCTGTTTCGATTCATTTCCCATACTTCAAGGAACATTTAAAAGAAAAAAATAGAAGAAAAGTCGAAAGATTATTGCAAAATATTAAAAAAAAATAGTTTTATTCCATACTTCAGATAGATCACATTCGTACTAGACCTTTGGACTGACGTGCTCTCTAAAATTATAATTTCATAAAATATTCGGCCAGTGCCACGTTTTATGAAAAACACAAAGAGATTGGTTAATTAGCTAGTAGCAGACGAGCCAAAATTTGGGGAAGACAACGTCTGCTGGGTCCACTAGTGGTAATCAACGACTAAAAGAAGACTTACAATAATGGTATGTGTTGGAAATGCAGCCCGCACTTTTCTCAGGTATTCAACGAAGTGTTGTGAGTATCCATTGGCAACATCAAGGCAGATAAACTTGAGATCTTTCACGTTGTTGAGGATTTCAGAAAGGCGGTCGAAATCCGCCTCAGCTGTACCCGAACTTGCCGCTGAAAAATATGAAAAATAAACTAAAATTAACAACAATTACACATCGTCAACAACAACACATTGTCCACAATTACACATCGTCAACAATTACACATCTTCAACAATTACACATCATCAACAACTACACATTGTCAACAATTACACATTGTCAATAATTACATATCGTCAACAATTACACATCGTGAACTATTACACATCGTCAACAATTACATATTGTCAACAATTACACATCGTCTAAAATTACACATCATCAACAATTACACATCGTCAAAAACAAAACATCGTCCACAATTGCACATCGCCAACAGGAACACATCGCCAACAATGACACATCGTCAACAATTACACATCGTCAACAATTGCACATCGTCAACGAATACATATCGCAAACATTTGTGCATCGTCAACAATAACACATCGTCAACAATTACACATCGTCAATAATTACACATTGACATCACTTACACACCGCCAACAAACCATACTAAGCACTGAAGATATTGTTTCATAGAATGCGTTTACTTACCCATCTGTTCTAAGCATTCAGGGTTTTCTTCTGCAAACTTCTTCCACTGCTCTATCGTGTAATACTTGTGAATGCATGTGAAAAGTCCGTGCTGAAAATAATAATTTTATGCCATTATATGTAATTAATTATTATATATATATATATTATTTACATAGATAATTTAACAAAGGATAACAAATAGTAGATTATTGCACCGAGCGCAAAGTGAGTCATTAATGAACTCTTGTTATCTTAGTGCCCGAGCGAATTATGAGGGCACTAAATTAACACCAGTGCATTAATTACTCATTCACGCAAGTTGCGTAATCTACTTTTCTTTCAATTGCATTGCTGTCTATTTCCATTTTTTTAACTTTTCCGGTTAAATACACAGTATCAAAGTTTTACAATGGTATAAAATGCGCGCCATGTTTTTTTTTAATTTTCGAATTTATTTGGTCGATTTTTATTTCATCTTTTTAATCCAATGCATACATTTTATATGAAACTTAACAGGAGACATTAAACCTCTGTGTTAAAGTTCATTTTTAGTTGTAAGACAAAAGGGCTGTTTTTTCTGGTCTATTAAGTAGTGATTAGAGATGACATTACTGAATGGTTGAAAGCCTAAAATATTACTATTAATATTTTAAAAAAAAACTGGTAAAAGCTTAGCTCATTAAATTTTGGGACGCGTTCAAAAACTTATTTGGAAACCAGTACTCAAGTACGGTACCCGGATCGGAAGTTAAGCTTAAAGGAAAGCCGTGATGAGTACTAAACATTAAAAAGGCTTTAATTATATTAGGAGAAAGTACAGTCAAATAGAAAATATGGATGAGCGTTTAATTATATTAGGGTAAGTACAGTCAGGTCGAAAATATCGTTGGGCGTATCCATTATATTAGGGAAAGTACAGTCAGGTAGAAAATATGGCTGGGCGTATCAATTATATTAGGGAAAGTACAGTCAGGTAGAAAATATGAATGGGCGTATTAATTATATTAGGGAAAGTACAGTCAGGTAGAAAATATGCCTGGGCGTATTTGGAAAATGAGTCTTTTAGAGTTAGATATATTGTTCTATAGTTGGAACATCTGCGTGCACTAGTTCAAACGGTTTGGTAGACGGCGGTACGATTCTAAACTGTTGGCGAATTGGATTACGGTCATATTTTGCGCAACCGCATATACTGAATGCATTTATGAATTTGGCTATACCCGCTTTCATTTTGGCCAAAAATAACGTTGAGATAAGGAAAGGTAAGATGCAATAATGCCACGATGATTCGTCTTGCTTTCATGGCATTTATTAAGATATCTAGTTGGTTTGACTGATTATTGACTAAGATTACGTCTATAGATGAATATTCAAAAGTTTGTTGTAAAATAGAGACAATTTTTGGCATTTTATCTACTGGCTTGATACATGGAATTCATGGTATTTCTTTATGATATCTTGTTGGTTTGACTGGTCATTGGCTACGAATATGTTTATAGAATAATATTCAAAAGTTTGTTGTAAAATAGTCAATTTTTGGAGTTTTATCAGCAGGCTTGATTAAAATGGCAGCACAAATTTTTGGCTCGACATGAGACTTTATGACATCTATGAGATTTGTTTCTAAATTATCTTCTTGAATATTTACAGATAATCTTTTATAAGATTGGAAATTTTGAGTTACAGGTGATCTTATTATCTGCTATTGCTGGGTTACATTAATTATTAACTGTTTCTTTAAATTTATTAAGGGTTCTTCTCATTTAGGAATTTATAGGATAGGATTTTCTGAAATAGAGTGAATGGTTGCAGTTTGTGGCTCTATACCTGTCTGGTTGAGTGCCTAGCTAGGGTTGAGCTATGTATTGAGCGTTGATGCTGTTCATTTAAGTGTGAAAGAGCTGTAAGAAGTTAGAAGATTTTCTCCCAGGGGGTGGATCATGCTTTGTCTGCCCTATACTTGATCAGATCCACTACGGCTACGCGGCCTCGGAGCATCCTAGCTGCTATTGTTATTCCCCTTATAACGTCCGTGACACTTTCTCTCCTCCCCGTAAACCTTTATATCCTTTTGCTCCATCCCTTTCCTTTACTCTTGTCTTTCTAATTAGAGGTAACGTTATTTGGCGAATTGGGCCGGCATGTCCGGGTACCTCTTTCTCGCATGAGCTCGGCGTGAAGCGGCGTCAATGCTGTCATGTCAAGTGATGGTACTGTTGTCCCATCATTGTCATCCCTATTGTTACTAGGGCATTCAACTAGTGTACACATGTATTAGTAATAAATAAACATTAAGCAGTCGAGCAGCCGTCTTATTGAAGACCTCCTGCAAGTCTGTAAGCTACTTAATTCAAAAGTTACAAAGCAAAACATAGTCTTGGGTGAACTAATATTCAGATTACAATGTTTGATTTATCTCAATTTCACAAACTTTATCGACTGGTCCTCTTAAAGATAAGATAACTCTTAATAAAAGTCACGCTTCGGTTGACGTCGCTTCGAAAGAATCATGAATCATTTTTAAACGACTTTAAAAAAAGGTGGAGGTTATATGTTCGACGTGTTTAGTTTTTTTTTTTAATGTCTAGACTTAGTTTTTAAACATTATTGTATTACGACATTTCCATGTCCAACGGAGAATACGTGAAGAAGATTGGTTAAGAGCATTAGCATACAGCCACACAATATCAAATAATTAATATAGAAGTGAAGCTCAAAATTTTGGTAGCATTTTACGAAAATTGCGCGGACGGAGGAGTACGAAATTTGGCACAATTATAGTTTATCCATAGGATGGTATGCGATTGCTAATATTTTCATAAAATATGCATTATAAATGCATTAAATTATTCAAATACAACCACACACACTAATGCCAAAATATTTAAATACACATATATACATTTTACTAGACGGTGTCACTGCGAAACCATGACCGTGTGTATATTAATTGTCGAATATAACAATGGTCAACGCCGTTTAATAAAGAATTAAATAAATATATCCAGGACTATATGACACACGGACATCTGTTCCTAAGGTAGACAACTTAATGCCAGTGTTATAGGTAACAGCCGCCTGTTATACACAAATATATATATATATATTTTTAGAAATATATAAATACATACATATGGATAATACACCCAGACTCGAGGTAGGAATCGAACGCTCTTAAGTGAATATTTTTTAATTCGGGTTGCAGCATTACACCGATTTTCCCTCGTATTCATTCGCGGATTAAAGCAAAGTAGTTTAGTTTTTCATGCATGCCAATAAAAGTCAATAAATACATATAAAAGTGAACTTCATGCGAACAAAAAACTCGACTTGGAATAGATGTTTCGAATGTTAGTTGGTTTTGATTGTGGCTATTTACTAACTTACTGTCAAAGGCTTACCGCGACATTTGCTGTAATGCTTTTAAACTGAAAACTTGAAGAGGAAGATATATATATGTATATGTATATATTTCGTGTCACTGGTTTCTATTTGAGACAGTAGTCATGGTCTGATGTAATTCAGACATGCTCATCCAGTTTCCTGCATCTGTATCGATCCTGGGCCAACCGTCTAATCCTTTTTTTAATTCTGAGTTCCTAACGTATTATTATTATTATATATTAGTTGTTACCTGCGACTTCGCGTAAAATTAGGTGAAAAATTTTAGCGTGATATTATAGCCTATTAGCCTATAGGCTGCCTTCCTCGATAAATGTGCAATCTAACGCTGAAAGAAATTTTCAATTCGGACCAGTAGTCCCTTAGATTAGCACGTTCAAGTAAACAAACAAACAAACTCTTCAGCGTTATATATTAGTATCGATATTCATTTTAATTTTATAATCTATACTATTATCCTTTGGTTGAATGTATTTTTATTAATAGTCACTGACGTGCGGCGCTGAGTGGGTATAATTATTACCATTCCCGGACAATGAAGCAAACAAAGATCCATTATCCGATAATATCCCTAACAAAGTTCCGGAGAGCTTTGAAAGTTTCGAACTCCATTTTATCGAGCATACACAAGCGCAAAGCTTCCGAGTGCCTCAAAATGTTTGCTGATCGGCCTCCCGAACGTTTCGTATCTATTAATACAATTTGCGCAAGCCGAGTGTAGAACTTAAAATTGAATTTGTATTTTGTCGTTAGCCTAAGTGTTTATTAGTGTTGACAAATTCTGAGGGCCTAGCACGAAAATTCTCGATAGTTTTACTTACTTTTACGTTAGTTACGAAACGTCAAATGAAGGATCGCGCTTACTTTTTACACTTCTTGCATGGCCGTAACGTCGAGGATTCGATACGTGCAAGTTTCCGTGAATAGGTAGCATTAATGTTTTATTTGACGTTCGGTGTCGAACGTAAAAGTGAGTAAAACTGTCGTGAACGTTCGTGCTAAGCCCTCTGTAGACTTATCATTACAATTTATACCTACAAACTCTGTACCTTTTAGATATACACGAGATCGCCGATTGGTCGACATTCCTCTAGAAATTTTTAGATGTGCGTATCATATGGTTATTTAATGCTATGTACAAAAATTTTATTCATATTACGACGACATTTGCCAAATTAATCACATTAAGTGTCAAAAATACATGTTGTTCTGTGACGGTTGTCATGACAACCCTTTGACGTTATCCTGTAATACTGGTTTGTACAAATCGTTTGGCATTATTACTTAATATCTATATTTACTAATATATAAAGCTAAGAGTGTGTTTGTTTGCTTGCTTGCTTGCTTGAAAGAGTACATCTCAGGCGATACTGGTCGGATTTGAAAAATTATTTCAGTGTTAGATAGTCCGTTTGTCGAGGAAGGTTATAGGCTTATATATCATCTCGCTAACAGCAATAGGAGCGGAGCACCGATGAAGAATGTTTCAAAATCGGGGGGCGTTTTCCCTTTCGTGAGCTTCCGCTGCGTGCGCTGCGTAAACGGTTAAAGTTTCGCAAAAATTATGTATGACACAATTTTTCCCCTTAAAAAGTTGCATAAAACGTTGGCCGTTGTCCACGACAGCATATGTCTATCTTTTAAGATTGGCTCACTATAACCTTTTTTATGCTGAACAAATTTATCTTAATTTGAAAACATTATTTGTCAAATTATTTTTTTATTTACTAATTGCATATGACTGAAATATACGATATAACTAAAGCAAAAACGTAAGTTAAAACATAAATATGTCTGTCTGTTTGTTCCGGGTAATCTCTGAAACGGCTGGGCCCATTTGGATGAGACGTTCACTGGTATAGCTGATTTAACAAGAAACAACATACTTTGATTTTAGTTAAATAATTAGATTTCCACACGAAAAAAAAACTCTCAACTTTTAACAAAATCATTGAATTCACGCAGGCGAAGTTGCGGTTTACAGCTAGTAGAATAACATAATGTTAATGAAATGTTTTGTAAGCACATACGATAATATGATATAATATGAATGATTATAATCTAATTTTGAACACCGCACCTTATTGATAATAAAAACTCAATAAGCTGTAATATTGCCCTGTATAATATATGCTAGTATTAACGGGACAATATATGAAGATAATATGACATCGCGTAATTACTCTGTGCTATCTAAATATCTATGCTATCTAGATAAGGTTGACTAAAAAGATGGACGTGGTAGATTCATAACCTTTGGAGAGTAAGATAAAATCTTTTTACGAGTAGTTTAATAGCCGCTACACACGTATCGATAAATAGTTGCTATAAAACAGTGTTGTGTGCTAGAAAAATCGTTGTCGAAACTGTACAGTTTTTCGCAACGATTTATCGATACGTGTGTAGCGGCTATTTGTCGCGAATTTAATTTATCGGTCTCGGCCCCCATTCGCACGAGAGGTTTTTTACCGCGCGATAAAAAAGCGTTCAAATAGAACAGCGGAATCACCGTTTCCATTTGTTTGTACTACCTATGTTATTTACAGTTTCCAAAATTAAATAAAATAAAAAAATTCCAACTTTCTGTTCACAGGGCAGCGCTTTTGTAAAGCGACGCTCGTTATCGAGCAATGATTTATTTTCAACGCTATGTGTGTACATATACGGCATATTTTCGTACCGACAACGGTGAAAAAATCCAACGCCGAAATTTAGCGCAACACTCTTTTTACTCTTTTGCGAATCACGGCTTACTGTGAATTACAAAATATTAAGCAAATTACATTTGTCTACGAAAGAATTGAAGTATTGAAAAGAGGGATTAATAATTTATACGCTTATCACATCTCCTACATTAGATAACGATACATGAAATTTATCAATCTAATCCGTCTACGTTAAATTACTTCCCTAAGTTATAGTTGTATAGATTTTAATCATATTACCTCAGTCATACCGAAAAACATAATTTCATCATACTAATGAAATTACACATACATGGTTACCAAAGCAGTGAATCAACTTCGTATTCTCAAAGGCTTTCACATTTCTATTTGATCAAATATTCCTTTAATTTGACCGCATCCAACGTAGCTCTTTCTCAATGGTCTGACTACAGTCAAAGGACTGCATATATCAAAGAGAGTGTTTGAATAAATATTCAAATTAATATCGGCAGAACTTACCACCGAACATCACAAAACAACTCTGCGGAACAGTATGCCATGTACGGTGATTCATAACCGATTGGAGCTTAAAACCTTTTTGAGAGAGCCATATTTATTTTAAAAAGAGCGGTATTCCTTTACCTCTTAATGCTGGAGTCTTGAGAACGAGGCGTAAGTAATAATGTTTTCATAGATTTTTTTAATTCAATAACTTCGTAAAAGTGATAAAACATTATTACCTCCACAGCTATGACATAATTATCTTTTTTATTGAGACACAACTCTTTGGTACATTGCGTCTAAAACGGAGGGAACCCATCTTGGAGCCTTATACCTTACTTCCTAGTTGAATTTACGATTAGATTAATCGAGATTTATAATTCCCTTAACTTCGATGTCGAAACATCAAAACCCCCAGATTTCTTGAATGTTGTAAATTTTCACCAAAATTTCCAATAATCCAACGAAAGGAAATACTGTCACATTCACAAACGCATGCATTGGATAAATTAGCTTTGTCGCTTTACGTGCAAAATTAGGATTCTGTTGGAACAAAGCTAGTAATCAGGCTCCATGGTTAATCAGGAGTTGCAGTGTTATGATTGAAAATCCAAAATTCACGTCACGGAAGCTGAATTTGCGTCCGATTCGCGTCCATCATAGTCATCCACAGCCCTTTCTATCCAGGACTCTCCCCGTTTGTATTACTTTTTACGGTCTTGAGCCATGTCCAGTAAAGTGGGGCACACGTCAAGTAACGAATAATTTTTGTTTAGTCTAGCTTCAGATGATACTAAAGAAAAACATTTTCATTTGGAATTGAGATTGTTAATTTTTAAGTCAATTATCAGCAATATCTTTGGTAGTAAATTATTAACGTTTTCCAGCTCGTTGGCAAAGAGTTCTGCTTTCAGAGCGCGATCCTCGCGATATGAATCACGTGGGATTGTAAAACGTTCCCGGAATCCGGTCAAACGTCAGCAGCCTCCGTAATTTCAGTCTACACTTAATTTTATGGAAGTGGAATCAAATATTTCCATCGTTTTGATATTGTTTCTTCCAGCTCTATATTTAGCTCGAGTGATCAGTTTATGATACGGTTCGTCGGTTAAAAGAGAATTGGCTGAGCCTATATTTTGAAAGGTGTTTAGTCGGCTCAGTAGAATTCAACATCTATATTCTGAAGAGTTTCTAGTCGGCTCAGTAGAATTCCACCCATATATTCTGAAAGGTGTTTAGTCGGCTCAGTACTCCACACCTATATTCTGAAGAGTTTCTATTCAGCTCAGTAGAGTCATACGCCTATATTCTGAAGCGTTTTTGGATGGCTTAGTAGAGATCCACACGTATATTCTGAAAAATGTAAATATTTAGCCGGATCAGAAGAGGCCCACGTTTATTTTTCGAAGGGTGATTATAATTGGAGAAGGTACACATTTAAACTATTTTCTGAATTCTCAAATGATAATTTTTTCTATGAAGAATTTCTGAAGAATGCACCCTTGAAAATGCTGTTTTTTCAGTTCGGAGACGTTTCATTCTCATCTAGGTCTTGCTTAAATATTTACAAATTGGCTTAAAGGGGGTTTTTCAAGTTATCTTTCCGATACTCTCAATCAAACCTATTCAAGGTTAAATAGATAAAATCTTATGAATCGTACCGAATTGGAGATATGATTTTACCAATTGGTTTGTTATTCAAAATAAAATTTCTCAGTTAACTCCCTCCTATTTTCGTATATTTCTTGAAATTATCGTCCTTTAAAGAATATCTGGTTTCATCGAGATCAATCAAACCTATTCATGATTAAGTAAATCGTCTTATGAATT
>JANCMC010050420.1:13235688-13348555 GCA_024363005.1 Charaxes varanes | reverse complement strand
ATCGTCCTTTAAAGAATATCTGGTTTCATCGAGATCAATCAAACCTATTCATGATTAAGTAAATCGTCTTATGAATTACATCCAATCAGAGGTGTGATTATACCAATTGGCCTGTTAATAGAAAACAGTATTATTTTCTAGTACGAAAATCTAAATTGTCCCGTCATAAGCAAACTACTCTCTTCTTTTCGCATAGGTTTCTTGAAATTATCCTATTGATAGTCTCAATGAAAATTATTCAGGACTAAATAATGATCATACGAATTGTACAAAATTAGAGGTAAGATTATTCGAATTGGCCTCTTATTCGAAAAGCAATATTTTCTCCCAAGAAAAGAAAATTGCCGCTTTAAAGGCGAACAAGTGGTACAATAACGACACAAAACATATTATAATGCCTATTTGCGGCGTCTATTCATAACTCAACTTCGCCTTTGGCACTTCAGGCAGTGACAGTCATTACCCCTAGAGTCGGCAGCGCGGAAGGATCAAAATCGGTCATCTGAATTGTGGCCCTTATTGCGCTCATCTTAAGGCCCGTTTCTTTGTGTAGGGTCTTTGTTGATGTTGCCCCTGTGTCAAGTGACGCACGGTGACCGATGTGACGTCACGAGTTGCGTGCCAAACGTGACGGGAGCTCTACACGGTGTGCCGACTACCGGCTTACGGAGGCCAGTTGTACACAAGCCGTCTGTCGCGACGAACGCTCGATGAGACCTTTTAATAGTTGTTTATTTTATTTTCGAATTATCTGATACCCAAACTTTGCGTTGAATTCAATTTCGCTTCGTTCGTGCGGAACCCTAAACCGTTTGCTAATTTCAAATTAGCCTATGTTACTCCTCTTAGAATCAGCTGTTCCCTAGTGAATGGGCCCTTCGGAATATACCAGTTAGGAATTTAGCCTTAACAGACAAACGGTCGGACAAAATTGTTTCTATAATCGCCATCTATCACGCCATCGATCACGTGTATCAAATAAAGTATACAAACGGACACTCATATTTTATTTATTTTTATAGATAAATCTAGCTTCTTAATACTGGTCGTGTCCTTAAGTGTATTGCGTATTCTTGGGCGACTTTGTAAGGAAGTTCAAAGTACATTTGACTCTGTAGTGGTAGTGAATAGAATGTAAAGTGTTGTACTGTGGTGACAATGGGGATCATAATCGGAACGTGTGTGCCCGACGCCGAGCCCGACTCCGCCGCGTATGGGGTACAGCATCGACGCGCGCCCAGGAGGGTTTTGTACGGTAAATATTTTGCTTAATGTTGATAAAGTAGCGGTTTGGAACACCTTTTTTTTTGTTTTGTAACAACAACACTTAACAAAGTGGTGATTTAGTTTTTTTTTTTTTAATTAGCCTATACTGACCCACTACTCCAAAGGCCTCCCCCTTTTCCAACCACACCTTCCTTTCTTGACCCACCTGAATCCATTTCTTTCCCGCAAAGGCGTCCAAGTCGTATTCGCCGCCTCTTCCTCTGCCTACCTGGTCGTCGGCCACTCGATGCTTTAGTTTACGGTGTTATAATACTCTAATGTGTCAGAAGAAGGATATATAAATTATATATGTCAAAAACATAATTTTAAATGTCGGAAACTTGTTCAATTTTGTCTTAATAAATTGCTAAGCGTCAAGGTTTTTACCGATTGAATGAAATAATAGGTCATACCTTAAGACATTAAAAATGTTGTTATTCATTATTTGTGAAAAAGATTGAACATTCCGATACGATAAGGATTCGAACCCTGTACCTTCGTGGCGCACTCTCGTATAGTTGTCACAAGAAATTCGTATTACACTGTGCTGTTTATTATAAACCATTATAGATATTAATTCGGAATCCGACAAATATAATAAAATATAATTTGTAGACAGTAATACCATTATTGATTGCTACCTGGTCGTGATAGTCCTCTGTTTAAATCATTTTATATTTAATATACTTTTTGTGAAGACAGACAGCTGCGGAGGATTATGGCGTTTGCCATATTTCTCTAGAAGTGAGAGTCGTTTTATTAATCATATATTTATAGTAAACTTCTATAAGTTTACCATAAATGAAAACATTACTATCTAATGAAAACATTAGAGCACACTTCGATAAGTATTACTTAAAGAAGTAACAATTACTTCAACTTGTATGTTCTGGGCCGACACAATTTAGCGCTTGCCAACGAAACGCTAAGAAGATGAAGAACTTGTATGTGGTTCTGATAACGTTTTGGGGATAGCCAACTTAATTCAAATTTGGAGCCCAATTTTGAATTGAGTTGAATAAAATGCCCGTTTTAACGGATTTTTATTATTATGAAGACGGAGATGTTTAATTTAAAACTTTAAGTTAAGAATTGCGATATCAGTATAGTATTATCAAATTTCTTACATTGTTTTTGGACATTTATTCACAACGCTGTTTAACTGAGGATAGGCGTATTTTCGTTATGACGGAAATGTTATATCATGTAAACTTACAATAAGTAGTAATAAGGTTTTTATACAAATCTAGTGCCACCTTCCATACCTATGAATTGGACGCGATATATGACGTCTTAATAGAATCTAAAAGCATCTAAGCCAGACATGGATATATCTCGTTTCAAATTGGTTTCAATAGCATAAAGGCACAGCAGGCACAGCTTGAAAGATAGGTCGTATAATTGAGTTCGTAACCCTATATCAGAACGTACGTTGCGCTGCATCTGATGGATGAAACGCAATTATGGATGCTATATGTTTCTAATCGTTAGGCTTCAAGGCTTCGTCTATTATGAAAGTTGAACGCTACGAAAAATAAAAAGTATATCCTATAAGCGTTTAAGTTGGCCACATCTGGCGTAGAAATAGTGGCACTACATCTCATCTAATGTATGAAACGTAATTATGGATGCTATGTTTCTAATCGTTTTTCTCCTTCAAGGCTTCATCTATTATAAAAGTAGATCGCTACGAACAGTAAAAAGTATATCGTATATGCGTTTATCTTGGCCACATCTGGCGTAGAAATAGCGGCGCTGCATCTCATCTAATGTATGAAACACAATTATGGATGCTATATGTTTCTAGACGCTTTTCTCCTTCAAGGCTTCGTCTATTATAAAAGTAGATCGTTAGGAAATGAAAGAAACAAACACCTATTGGATTGCAGAATTAAACGAGATCTAATATTGTTATGAACTTAGGAATCACAGATAGACACTTAAAATTGCTTTATATGTGCAATCCATAATAGAGTCTCGGAAACTCGACAAAAAATTCTAGCAGAGGTTCGTAAGATGACTGGCACTCGGTACTCACCTTGAGTCCGAATAAGGCTCGCAACGTAAACGGTCTAAGACCAGTCGCCATAGGTGGTAAGTACCCATTGAGTGTCCGATCACGTAGCATTAACAAAGCACCATATTCACTGTTCGATCGTTTAAGTTTTAATTTACGATCATCTGTGATCGTATTAAAATATTTTTTTAAGCAGCCGAAATATCTATTACATCTGAAGTAGCAAGATGCGAAAAGGAGAGGCAATGGAAGTGCAAAAATAAAGGCAGACTAAATATATTTCTCTTCCTAGCGTTATCCCCGTCTAGTACCAGGCTCCGCTTAGATTGCAGAGGATGTAGATGTGGGGCGAGTTAAGGTGATAGATGGCCATCTGACGTCATCCTCGAAACCCCCATGATCTCTGACCAGTGAAATTAATCGAGAGCCACTGTTTTAACTGCCTTCGAAGTCGGATAACAAATATAAACCAGTGTTAGAATGGGTCACTGATCTAACTCCCGGTCGCAGCAAGTGCTACTAAACCTAGCGATCGACTCATATGCCGATAAATAATTAGGCCACGATCTCCTCATCTCAGATCTATATTATATTATTGACAAATAATTGATCTTTTATATAAAAACAATTCCAGCATTTGCAACACTGGCTGTTTTTTAAGGTAAGACTTTCAACACTTCGGTAAATATAATATTTTTTTTTTAATTTCTTTTAAAACGTCCAGGTGATTTTGCTGACCGACCTGTACTAAAAAGAAACGCGAGGTTTATTCTATATTGAGATAAATCATAGTAATAGTACAATTTGCACATACTAGTTTTATAGTTACCTGGAAATTAAGTCATTTGTATAGGTACTTTTTTTCTCTCCTCTACGCATCAGCGGGAAAACACAGAGAAATAATCAAAATGATTAATTGATCAGTTACCCGTATCCGCAAATTAACGCGACTTTTTAACGATGCCCTCGACGATAAATGTCGTTGAATCCGGTAGAAATTAAAAAAAAAATCTCTAAACACGTTATCTAGACTAATAAGGTTTTATCTCTGGGACGGGCAGCGCTGTTAACAATTTGTTATTTATTTTACCCTAGCTTTTACCGGTAGCATCGCTCATGTTGTTCTTTTAATACTAGCGGACCCGGCGTGGTTTTGCTCGAATTTTAGCTCTTCTGCTATTAACCAATTAATCAATCTCCTCTATGTCTTTTCCATAAAACTTGACACTGGCCGAATGTTGAAATAGTAGATTATTGCACCGTGAGCAAAGTGAGTCATTAATGATTCGATCGGGCGTTAAACCAACACGAGTGCATTAATTACTCCAGCAAGGTGCGTAAACTGATTTTCTTTGAACTACATCTATTTATTTCTATTTCTTAAACATTTCTTGCTAAATATCAAAGTTTATACAATGTTATAGAATGCGCGCCATCTGTTTTTATTTTTTCGAATTTATTCTGTCGATTTTTATTTGCAGCCAGTATTTTTTTTTGATCCAATGCATTATATATGAAACTTAATGGAAGACAAAACCCCTGTGGTAAATTGATATGAAAATAAAAACAAGGCATTAATGAAATACAGTGCAGCAATGAACTTTATGCAACATTACTGCACTGTTTTGGATCTAACCAGAATAGGCATCCTTTGTGATCGGTTATGTAGTGATTAATAATAACATTACTGAGTAGTTCGAAGAAATGATGATTTACACAGCACGTCAATCAAAAAGTCTAGTACATAGAACATCATCCCTTCTAAGTATTCTGTAGTAGCAACGAAATCTGAATTTATTAGTATTTTTTACATAATCTTTTGACTTTACCCCTAGTGACTCGTTTCTCTTAATCCTTCCTGGAAATAAGGGGAAATAAACTAAACAAATGGAATTCAAAATGTTCCAGCCGTTGTTGAGTTTTAGCGAGAATAACGAACAGCAATTGATTTGTCTATCTATAGAAGATTTATCTCAAACTGCGAACTGTTTTTGTTTACCTATTTTTATTGAAGTATTTTCGATTTTTTGTGCAAACTAGTAAATTGACAACATGAAAGAATAAAAAACCGAAGCTATTCTATAAAATGTACTGTCAAAAAAAATACTGTGCATGGGCCGAACGAAGTTGAAAAAAGTTCGGATGGTGGAAAATTGCCCAAGTTTAATTTTACGCGGAAGATGTCGCGGGAATCAGGTATTATATATAAAAGCGAAAGGTCACTTAACACGAAATCTCAAAAATCGAGAGGCGTATAAAGACTAAATTTGTCAGGTTGGCTGTTTATAATTAGCAGACATCCGCAAAGAGCGGATATTTCGATAAGGTTAGAATGAGGAGGTGTAAGGCCAAGTTTAGATTACCGCTAACGAAGTCACGGGAAACGGCTAGTTTACACATAAATAGTTCAACCACGTAATTATATTTGGCTTATACAAAACAATTAATCAAAAATAAGAAGTATTTTTGACAGATGTCTTATTAAATAAATAAATACATACAGGACTATATGACACACGGCCGTCTGCTCCTAAGGTAGACAACTTAATGCCTGTGCTATAGGTAACCCAAGTTATGGAAGATGACAATTGAACCAAACCACTATTATTGAATTACGCCAACTGATAAGCCTTCCGCCATCCTGATTTGCCCTTTTATTTATTGGCAAAGAAACAGGAATACTTCCTTAGTTTGGCATCCAATTCAGGAAGTCCTACGAGTTTATTGCTGGTTCTTCTCGCGGGCTCAACGTTTCCGAATCAGTGGTAGCTTTAAAATATTTGGCGATTCAAAAGAGCTTGTAAAAGACTGTCTAAATAAATCATCTTTTGTATTTCAATTTCAATTTACGTTCTTCTACAGTGATTCCTCTCAGTAATCGAATCTTCTTAATTCTCGTCTACATTATTCCTAATATCTTATTCTATTCCAATCTTCCGAATTGTCTACATTTTTCCTATAATTCTTATAGTTTAACTTTAGTAAAAGGAAGATTAAGAATGTGACCAGTTGTTAAATGCTTAAGCGAATGTATGTTTCACGAGTAACTCTTAATACGCACCATACAATATATTTTGTAATACCTTTTCGAAGCGTTAATGAAAGCGTGAATTTAATCGAATTATGAAGCACTTCGTATATTCGACGCATACATTTCAACGTCATACAATATTGTAATATTTTAAACCGATTAAAATATTGCCGCAGCTGAACTGAACGGCGTTGATAAGATAAATTGACGTAAATTTATTCATTTAAAAACCTACCTTTTATAGTTTTCGTATTAATTGTTTAATAACATGTGGATGTGGCAGACATTTTTTTACTCAAATTTTGGCTCGTCTCCTATTAACCACTTATTCAATCTCCTTTATGTATTTTCCATTAAACTTGATGTTGGCCAAATGTTTTATGGAATTAAAAAATTTACATGACACGTCATTAACGGAGGAGTCCTATATACAGTGATGGGCGTCCCTCATATCCCTAGCACTGATATAATGGTGATGATTTTGTTGAGGATGATGTTTGTGGTGATGAATTCGGTTCCCTACGTCACCGTATTATCGGTCGAACTACGCACTATCAATCCCGTGGGCAAGTCAAACACGTGTACAACTGCAATTATTATTGTAGCTAATTTAGTATACTGCGTTCGATCTAAAAATGCAAGCCCCTCCAAACTGCTATAACTCCGCTATACCGACACACGCACGCACGCATGGCAATTAATACTTATTTTAACGCAATAAATAATGGATTTCAATGGAGGGGCGTGCATTTTTAGATCGAACGCACTATATGTCATTGAAAGAAACATAGAATACAAAAAAGTAAATAAAAAAAAATATCTGGAAACTCTTCGCTATTGTAATATAAAAACAATTTACATAAGTTTACATTATATGGGAAAAAAATCTACTATTCTTTTTTTTAAATAAGAAGGAAGCAAAGATCGTCTAAATTCTGCTTTCCTTGAATTAAACATAAAAAAGAGGACGAGGTTATCTATAGTTAGAAAATATTATCAGGCAGTACATATGCTTGTTTGCTACCATATTATTAAAAAAAAAAAACAAATAATAGCCTACTTTTTCTATCAGTTTGATCAACAACAGCTAAAGAGTCGGGACCTAACGACACGGCAGCTTTCCCTAAAGTTTCAGGTCGCGATCCACATCTCGGACTCGCCAGCAATCGTCCCATATAACTGTATATGGAAATACCAGCTCTTTCGATAACGCAAATACATCTAAAAGAAAACACATTTGTAATTGATCAATTCAAGCAATGACAACAAACGATGTAATTCTAAACTTATACAGAGATAAGCGTTAAGTGTATAATTTATATACAGTACTAGCGGAGCCGGCAGACGTTGTCTTCCCGTTGACGTAGATTTTTGGCACGTCTGTTAGTCGGCAATTAACCAATCCCCTTTATGTCTTTTTCATAAAATGTGACACGGGCCGATTGGTGCATGAAATTTTAATTATACACGGTACGTGGGTCAAAATGTCTAGTACGACCTTCATCTATTTGAAGTATTATGAAGTATGGAAGAAATATATTATTTTTTGTATTTTTATTCGACTTTTCCTTTCCTTCTTTTCTTTTAAACCTTCTCGAAATTAAAGCGAACGAAACAAAACAGATAGAATTTATATCGGTACAGCACTTTCCGATATTTAGCGAAAGTAACGGAGAACGATAGATTTTCATATATGTACGCATCGATATGGATTAATAGACTAATATAATATTTTATGATCTATTTAAAATTCCGGAGCCAGACATAGCTTCATTTCAATGTTCATATAATTTGGCCGGGAACTTTGTGTAACTTTACAAAGTTTTGTAGTACTTTGAAGACTTCAAGGTCAAGAAAGTACAAACATTTTGAGCTATGTCTGGCTCCGGTATAACGAGTACGTACCACGATAATTAATACATGACACACGAACGTCTGCTCCTAAGTTAGGTTTTAGTAGGTTGTGCAGGGATTTTGCTGGTATACCCCTTGTTCCTAACTCTACCGCGTATAAGCTGGTTTTATAACCGTTTTTAGTGAGCTCATTTGTTAGGTCTAAGTACTTGTTCGTTTTTAACAGAAATTATTTTTCTATTAGACTTATTTTTCGTTTAAATAAGGAAATTCCCGAACCGCACCATGTATTATAAATACTACAGTATTGTAAAAAATTAACATTCTTTTGACTAAAACGGAACAAAACAAAACATTCATAATGAGCTGTTCTATTGTCGTACAACTTGAAAATGACTGGTTTTCAAATGAAAAAATAAAATAATAAGGTTCTGCCCGTTAGGGATGTAATTAGCAAAGTGGAATTTGAAAACTTATTAGGCTTAATTAGCGTATGGCATCTGCCTTTCCATTTTTGTTTTTATTAGGAAAATTTAAATGAGGACTGCGACAGACCACACAGGCCCTGTAACTTTAGACATCTTTATAGCAAATTATGATGTGCCCAAGATCGTGTACACGCTTATATAAAAGGGTCCCTTATCTGATACGCGATAAACGTATTTGTTAGATAAGATCAAAAGTTGTTGTCCGATTCCGCTCAAAATATAATTCTGTTTGAAATTTGAACGTGGTAAATTTGGAATCAGTTACCAGCTCCTGTATTTCCCAACCGATACGACTTAGGGACCTTCAAATAAAGAGCATACTCATTCCTCAAAGGCTTGCAACGCTTCTGCGAACCCTTTGGTGTTGCAGTTGTCCATGGGCGTCGGTCGTCACTCAAGTGCCTGCGCCTGCTCGTCTGCCCCCTTGTTATATAAACAAAAATCGGGTAAAATATAAGGGTTTATTGTAGGACAACGGAACCCTAATAAGGAGCGTTTTTTTAAATACTAGATGTTATTTAAATCCTTCTCCTCATTTTTCTCTCCTTAACTCATATTTAGAAAGTATCAAATCTGAAAAGTAAGAAATAAAGCTTAGAAGGTATATGTATATGGACTAATCTATCTACCTATAAGATCTCGAAGCCACGATAGAAGTCCTCAAAGGAAGGAACAAATTCCGTAAAATCGGTATACTTGAGGTTTGCATATAAAAACTAGCCACCCACGCAGATTTCGCACGGATGAATTTAAAATATACTCCGGAATAATAAACCTTTCCAACACTAAAGTAATTTTCAAATTCACAAACTTAACCTCTTTATAATATTAGTATAAGAAACTAAACTATTTTGCTTTAATCCGCGAATGAATACGAGGGAAAATCGGTGTAATTCGTAAAGTCTTTACGAATAACCTTTGTAGAGTCTATCTCCTGATGATGCTTCGGTGTCGAAGCGAAACGTGCGTTCGCGCCTAGTGCAGGGGCTCTTGCTACATGTTGTTATGAAGTTAAGATACTGAATAAAGCTATTTTTATTTTTTATACAAAACCTTCCGTTCGCCTCGCCCGATCACACTTTTGCGTAACACTCTCGTTTCGCAGGCATCGACTAGCATACTCCCTAATTCAAGCGTGAGTAAAGAAGTTTTACTTCAAAAATCAATTGTTATGAGTGACTGACCTCCTCCTCGCCCGCCGCACGGACCAGCGTCTTCCGTTCCTCAGCGGCGACTCCAGCACCGCGTCGGCCATGGTGGTATTGACTATGTTCTTCACGAACGACAGCTTCACGTACTTCGCCCGTATCCACGCTTCACGAACCGAACTGTAAGTTATAATTGACGTGATAACGTCTTATAAATCGAGGAACGCCGGTTGCCCGCACGAAAAAGTGTCACGTTCCGCCTGAGCTGACCTTGAAAGCGAAAGCGCTGAACAAGCGATAGAGATGTACGATCGGATGAAGCATTCGGCGTTATCAAGTAAAATTATCGACAGTAGACATTTTTTTTTAAAGAATTTTATTCATATTTGTAAGTTTTCTGCATTATGATAAGAAATTAGAACTTAAAAATATTATCATAGCCCTTTTTTTATAATAATCACTTGGTTTATTTTGGTTATGTTAAATATTATACTTTTTACTCCATTTTTTTCAGTTTCAGGTTTTATTGGACATTACAAAGAGAAGAATTAGGTTTTATATGGGATATACAGTGTAATACCGAATATCATAAAGTTTCTCTTAAAAACCATCTTATGATTAATGAATAAACAAATTTTTACTCACGTCTCGCAGTCCGGGGTGGCCCTCGTAATTGTGGTGCCTTCAGTGTTCGCTTCGTATATTAAATTTACTACTTTGTTCCCTAATTCTGCCATTACCTGTAAAAACGCGCACAACCAATCATCAATATGAAACACGAAACCTTAACCAAATATACAAGACTTTTACGTTTAAATTTTTACTACACTTTCTATTTCGAAAACCTAAATTGCAAAATCGTTCCCAAGATCGAAATGAGAGCGTCACAGAAGATCAGAAGAATTCTGTGATTTGGTAATATCTTCAGAACTTTTTTTTATTAGCCTATATTATCCCACAGCTGGGCAAGTCTCTCTCTTCTCCAACCACAACTTCCTATCCTGGGCTACTTGAATCCATTTCTTTCCCGTAAAGGCAAGTCATCTCGCCACCGTTTCCTCGGCCTACCTGGTCGTCGGAGGACAACGGTAGGAGTCTATGTCGTGACATTGGCCCACCTTTGGGGCCAACCCTGTCATATACCCAGTCCATACCCCCTTCAGCTTTGACTTCTTTCCTACATCCAAGACTCCAGTCATGGTACGCAGAGTGGTGATAATATCATTATTACTACCTAATGCAATGCGATTTTCAATCAGAAACAAATTCCTTCAATATTTTTACATCAAACCCCAATGTAAATATACCTTCGTAGGCGCGGCGTTTGCATCAAAGGAGCCGCGAAGTGCGTAAGCTTCGTGCCATTTTCGATACATTGCGCGCTCAAGCATGGGATGAAGATGGCAATATCTGTAACCGCTAATGAGATGTTTAAATTTATTTAAAGACATCTCACGAATATAATAGGGGAGTTCATCATTATATTATATACATACTTTAGTATTTTTTCGAGGAGGTCGTAACGTAATCAGCGGCCGGCATTTGAGTCGATTGCGAGGTTAAGTAACTCTTACCGCGGCTGGACGATAGATGGGTGACCAATCCTAGCACCGGTTTTTAAATATCCGACTTTCTCAATGTTTCGGAAGTCATGTAAAACAGTGGCTCCCGATTAATGTTAATGAATGATATTAATCGTGGAATTGTAAAGATTATGGGGATTAAAGATTTGACGTCAGACGAAACTCGCCCCACAGCCATCTCTGCAATCTAAGCGGACACTGGTACTAGACCGGGATAACCCTAGCAAGAAGAAGAAGACCTTAGTATTTTGGTCTGTCTATTAATAAGCGTAATTTTGAGAAAATTTTGAATTACGTCGCTTTAGTTTTGAAGGTTGGAGACACTACGCTACAGGTGGATCGCTGATAATATTTAAGTCATCTTACAACGATAAATTTTAGTCGCGTCTAACGTCTCAAAGTTAGAATTTGGTGTAATTTACGAAGACAAACATCCACTCGAAGTTGTTAATTCTCGTAGAATTTAAGGCATTTGTGATGGAATGTTAGGCTCAATTTTAAAGAGGTAAATACCGTTATTGTACGAGCTTTTACTCGTGGCGTTGCTCGTTTTGCATGCCTTATAATAAAGTTCGTTCGACTTTACTAAATGTGCTAAACTCTCGTGATAGCTTTGTAGACAGCTAGAGATCAATATCCGATAGATACTGGGCTAGATGTCTGACCCGTTTTGCTATTGTCACGTCCACCTTTAAGGTTAGTTAAAGGGAGGGCGAGAATGTAAGGCACTAGTGGCAGGCAGACGCTGTCCTACCCGAACCTTGGGTTTCATATTATTAAGTACATTCTTATTATCCCATAATATTGTCCCCGTTCCCTTTTTCGTTCTCGAACCATAATGGTTGACTATTTTGGCATTAATGGCTTAAACATGAAGGATAGATATATGTTGCCACGGGCTTTTTTGTAGAACTATTTAAGACAAACATTTCCTTCATACATACGTGTAACTAACGGTTTCTGCAGCGCACGTCAGAATAGCTCGCAGATGATAGAAATTTCTTCTTCTTATTTGACATTTATCGTTTTTTCTGCTCGATGAATAACATTTTGTGATCATATTTATAATAATGTTTTCTTAAAGAAAATTTTCATAATTATATATTAAAGGAATAAGTATAGTTGTTTCGTTTCCTCATAAGCGAAAAACCTGTGCTAGGAATGCATGAAACGATAGCCCAACAGGATTGGCGCTCAGACCCGTGTGAATACAATTTAATAACAATTGGAATCTTAGTTTATAATGTTTTTTTTTCTTTATAAACATTATAAAACTATTTTTCAAAATTTGTCGTCTCGCCTATTCTACCTGTATATAACACGGTATGTTTATTCCGCGTTATAGGAAAACGCGTTGTGGGGTTATTCTCGTACAACGCGCTTTTACGACCGCGAATACACATAATATATATATATATATATATATTATTTATTTATTATAGAATAATATTAATGCGTTATAAGAGCACCGTGTTATAGGGGGGATTACAGTATCACAGCAAATACGACGCTTACGGCATTTAATGAAACAAAAAAGACGCGTAAATATAGAAGTCAGTGAGGTACGATTATAGCTCTCGCGGCAGGATAATTTCTGTACAGGAAAAGCATGAGACTTCATGATGTAAATATGATAATTTTAGGTTTAGTTTAAATAAATATATCAAGAACAATCGATGACTTGAGTTCATCCATTTACAGTTTATTTCATTGGAACTGTGAGATCAATATTATAGTACCAATCAAATAAATACTTCAATAGTTAAATAGATGCCTCGAGATCTCGTATCAATCATAAAAATATCTCTTTTAAATCCATTGACACTGATTTGTTTAATATCTGTTAAGGAGTTTTTAGATGCAAATAATTCTAATTAAATTCCGGGTTGCGTGTATATTCTGCCTTAATTGAACGTGTAAATGGAATAAAAACTCAGTGCTGCGCGTTCTCCGTGTGCTCAGGAAGAAGAGGAACGCAGCCAGTGGTGTCGGTATGGTAACAGTGTCGCGAGATTAATGGGTTTTTACCTATCTCAAAATTCCCCAACGCTCCCGAAGAAGTTTTTACTTTAAAAGGTAAAATAAGTGTACAACAGATAGCTACAAATAAAAAAAGAATAGATCAGGAATAGACGGGCCTTTTTGTCACATCCTTTTCGGGGGCACGCAGATCCACGAAAGTTGTAGCTGCCTAAATTTTTGTATTGTTATAATTGTGTAAAAAAAATTTAAAAAGAACTATAGCTTCTATAAAGTGGCAGGTTTCTGCGTTACCACTTAAATATAAAATTCTTTTATTCTTATAATTGATAGAATCAGGCGTTACTTTGCGGAAATCCATGGCATGCATGAGAAACTAAACTACTTTGCTTTAATCCGCGAATGAATACGAGGGAAAATCGGTGTAATGCTGCAACCCGGATTAAAATATATTATTAATGTCTAATTTTATCAATATTTTTTTTTATTTCAAATCCAAAATACATATATTGCGAAGAAACTACGAGAAGAAATACTTAATCTGCATTTCTCTATTTAAATAGACGTCACTGGGGACGCCATCTTGTCTTCGCGGCCGGTACCTGTTTGCCGCCATAACACCCCTGTTTGCAAACTCCGATTGGATCTCGCGTCCCACTTTCATAGGGAAGTCCGCAATTTAGTTTTATGACTTTAAAATGTTGTTTATGGCGACCTAAACGCTGTTTATATCTTTATTATATGCCTAGCTTATGACTTAATTGACGTTGTAACAATTTTAATCGATTTTTACATATCTGGCATATATTTTTTACTCATTAAGTAGGATCAGTAAGTTAAGGTCGTATAATGCCGGAGCCAGACATAACTCAGTGTTTGTACATTTTTGTCCTTGAAGACTACAAAGTACTACAAAACTTTGCACATCTACACAAACTCCCCGGCTACACTACATGATCATTGAAATGATCATTCAAAGGAAGCTATGACTGGCTCCGCATAATGAATAATGAATATTTGATTTGACAATTATGTTATAATGAATGTTTTCCTGAACACACTATTTGCAGGAAATAGGAATACTTAAGGAATATTTAGTTCAATTAAGTTTTTGATTTGTGTTTTGCCATTCGATAAATTTGCTACGTTGTACTATGCTAGTTAAGTTTTAAGTTTTTTCTCCTAGGAAGGTTATTGTGTATTGAAGGGCGGAGCGATGTCGGCGGCCGCACACTGGGATGCTGTCTCCAACAATGGTCTCAAAGGTTCTACATACCGGTGCGTCAATTCGTCACTTTGTCCAATTGATTATATGCTGACTTGCTTTGTGGAGATAAATAACGATAGCGTTTGTTATGGTCAATAGGATTCGGCACGCTTTCAAATTAATGACGTACGCAGAATGTAATGTGAAAAACATGTATTTGGTTAAACTAAGAATCATTATTTTTAGAGTTTGTTTAAGAATACTTGACATATATTTTTTTGAATGCACCCAATACTATAAGTTATGCTATAGGTTATGAAAAGCCTATACCAACTCGAAAATAGACTCAATTATATACCATAAAGATACTTACAATCTAATATCAATCAAAGCATCTAACGGCTTGCCACGGGAGGAGCAGGGAAGGGGAAGAAGAAATTAAAAAAACTGTAGCCAAATCCGAAGAAATTTACTTACATTTCTTATGGACTTCCCTAGTCTACTTACACGTTTCTTTTGACAAATAAAGCAAATCTCGCAGGTAGAAACTCGAATGAATGTACATGTTCTTTTCCCAGCAAGCTGCTGCTAATATTCATATTTCATCTATCTATCCCTCTACTTTGGTCTCATGTGAGAAAGAGGTACTGGTACCCGGACGCGCCGGCCCAATTCGGCTACAAGTGTGGCGCTACCTCTAATTTATATTAAGCTTATAATTACGTCAATAGGCATGACGATACATTTTGAAAAATAGGTTTGTAATGTTCTCAAGTACTCTACTTTAATTTAGATTGTCAAAAAGTTTAATATTTCTGCGGAAATAATCGTTTTTATAGCAAAAAAAACATTATAAATTTACAGATGAAAATTCATTTCAAAAAACTCGAAGTTTTTACATAACGTCACTTTATGTTATTAGTGCGTTCCAATAAGCATCACCTCAGCGTTTTCGCCTGAATCGTTACGATCGCAATCGTCATATGTCGAATATCTGATTGATCACTTTAAATCGTTGCGATCGCTTATTGGAACGCACTTATAATATATCGTCATGCGCTCTGCTGGGTTTTTAGCTTTTATGGCGGATTTTTTATTTATATTTTATGGCCTGGTTGTCTTCTTTTTTATTACCTCTTATTACTATTTATTACTTCTTTTTTATTACCTCTTATTACTAAAGACCTACCAATTATTATTTCGATGTATGTAATCGTTATTTCATTATACATTTTACTGATATTTTGGTAATTAAGTTGAACTTTTCAAATTTAATTACAATTAAGAATGCAAGCTGTGTTCTTCGAATGAACATGTCTATGAGTATGAGTGAGTGAGTGTGAGTGTGAACCTGAGTGTGAGTGTGAGTGCGAGTGTGAGTAACAAATATAATATGTAATTTGTGTAGAAGGAACTTTCAATTTGGAAGTATCGTACAATCTTAATTCATTAGCATCGCTTCGAAGAAATGGCTAATGCCTGCAGCTTGCGACGGTCCACCTTCGATGTGGATGTTGTAGGGAACTCCTCGACGAATATGACACCGCCTCTTAATTGTTTCGTATCGGTCAAAGATTCTGAAAAAAATTTAAAGTTATCGTTAATATCAAAACCGAAACTTTGCGGGGGAACATCTGACACGACTATTGTCATACTCAATAGATGGTACTGGCGGAGATGTGGTAGATTGCAAGACCGTTCCCATATCTTCGCCGTGTAGCGGTTAGAGGGAACCAACGTGGGGTTTTAGTCGATTGGAGTCCGACATAACCCATTGTCGGCCATTGTGGCGGAATCAGTGCCAGGTTTCCTCACGTAAAAAGAAAACTCAATAGATGGTCGGAACAACGATTGTAGTATTACCATAAGTTTGACAAATAAACTATTGTTTATCTACTTATGTCTTACCTTTAACTAAATCCTGTATTTCCTTAGCTGTCACGTCTTGTCCCTTTTGTGGTATTACCAAAGCTACAGCTAAGTCACCACATTCATAGTCAGGTATACCAGTCACTGCTACACTGCCGGCCCTTAATGACGACTTTAGGCCACCGGGAAGTCTCACAAACCGAACGAAACGCGACAACAACACCATCACCAGACGTGACAGTATTGCCGCTATTTCACGCCGAACTCAGGTGAGAAAGAGGTACTGGTACCCGGACGCGCCGGCCCAATTCGGCTACAAGCATGGCGCTACCTCTAAAAAAAAGTTGTTTGTAACACTCTACTGCAAAGCTGGAAATGTAGAGTTACAACAATTTACGTGGGATGTATCGATATGTAGATTTTAAATTATAAGAGTAACAACAGTTTGCCATTTTAGCCGTGCAACAATTTATTATTGTATTAACAATTAATAATTGATTATTATAAAGTGATAGTGTTGTAAAAATAAAGTAGCCTTGTAACTTAATCTGGCAGTGAAAGTTCCATCGAAATCGGTCCAGTCGTTTCGGAGAAAGCCCAGAGCAAGCAGCCATACATACATTTACAAAACCCTTGATCATATATTTTTCTATTTTATGCATGAATTATAAATAATTAAAGGAAGGAAGGTTTTTAATTTTTCTTATTTTTGACATATGACGTCATAAAGCTTTTGACTCCCCCTGCCCGTTGTCACACAATGTCACCTTTTGATAATACCCTACTCCTTCTTTAACACGTGACGTTATTTACGGATGAATCCCTAGATACATTCTCTGGTTCAAATGTTGCAAGAGACAGGAAATTCCTGGCCAATCACACGGCTATGGACTGTAGATAGAAGATGGAGCAGAATTTAAAGATATTTACTCAAGTCATGAATATAAAGGAAGAAATATATTAGAAGTTAAATAGTATCTCCATTGTAAACGCTAGCAGTTCTTTTGTAGAACGAAAATATGAGGAATTGGACGTGATATGCATGAGAAATGCTTATTCACGCTGCACAGTAAAGAATAACACTTCATAAAAGGAATTCCGCATTCATATGTGGCGAGTTTCCATTCTTTTAAAGCGCATTTTTGTAATTTTGGGTGTGTCGTGTGGAGGACTTTTAATTTTAACATATTTTGTAGGTTACCTTCTTCAATTTTGATGTTAAACTGCTATATGACTTCTAATATTTTTCGGGGAATAATGTCTAGTGCGAATTGCTAGAATTCTTTCCAAAATGAAAACCCTGCCTAAGTATATATAGATAGCCTTAAGATTCCGTATGAATACCCATCTGAACCAAGACTGGCCCACACAGACGTCTGTTCCTAAGGTAGACAACTTAATGGCTGTCTTATAGGTAACAGACGCCTGCTCTTCTACTTCCTAGCGTTGTCCCGGTTAAGTACCAGGGCCCGCTTAGATTGCAGAGGATTTGGCTGTGGGGCGAGTTAAGATGACCGATTGCCATCTGACGTCATCCTCAGAACCCGAGGAGATCGAATATCAAATATAAACCAGTGCTAGAATGGGTCAACCATCTATCACCCGGTTGCAGCCAGAGTAACTTAACTTAGCGATCGACTCAAATGCCGACCACTGATTAGGCCACGACCTCCTCATTTTAATTTAAATAATTAAAACCTTCAAAATAAGTTCTATGTTACAATATAAGTATAGAAAATGTTGCGCTTATCTGACATATAATTCTATAAGCACTTAGTTTGAAATATCACTGTCTAGATGTCGAGTTCCAAAGACCATTAGACGTGCTAATGGAAGTTATCTGAAACCGCAGTTTGCGTTATATGTGTGATATATACTATTATAATAGCATATATGTCATAAATCTCGTACTATTATCATTTCAATATAGTTCGTTTAGACCTTTTTCCTTACGTTCTTTAAAGACTGATCTCTGCATTGCTGAATAAGCAACGAATACAGTAAATAAATAAACAACAACTTTTTATTTATAAACAATTTATCATCTTCTATGACTAGTTACGTCCGTAGACTATCGCTTCGATTTGGAGACTTCGAAGATGGTATCTGGTTTCATAAAGATGTTCAGAGGCAGAAAATTTCTTCCAAATCGCATGTTTTTAGATATTTAATTTCGTCACCTAATTTGACTTGATTTTACCCAACTGGAACCGAACCGAGAGTCTGAAATGTTTGTTTTATCTCAAAGAATGTGAGGGTTTAGTTTCAAAGCAAAAATAGGACAGGTTTAAAATTCAAATAAGTTCGCTCCGTCGGAGTAATGGGAAAATCCTTTAGTCTGGGGAAAATCAATTTTCTTGTATCCACACTTGGAGGAGACATTTCCGTCGTATCGTGACAAACTCGGCGAGAGGTTTTCGTTTCTTAATCATATATGTAACATCAATACGGCTATTGTGAACTGAGAATTTTACCTACTTTTCCGACTGAGTAAGTAAAGTGTGTCTATAACGTATCGGTAATTAATAATCACAACAAATAAGTCATTATTATTAGATAACATAAACTGCTAACTCGTTTAATTTCCATCACACTCTTTTCTAATTATATGGATGAAGTCGCACACCAGCTATTTATATCATATATTTATGTATATGTTTAATATGGCACTCGCGTGGAATCCGCCCCGTTCGCGTCACGTCAAGCATGATATTTCCGTCACATGTTACCCGATCGACACCAAGCTATTACTTATACAAACAGACGGACGGCTTTTGATACGATATATCTATAACTATAGATATAGTCAAGCGTTACATCTTAGATTCTATTGAAGTGATTCATCATCATTCAGTCATGCATAAAAAAAATTAACAGCTTTTTCTACTTCTGAGTAAAATTAATATAAATCTTTAATCAGCAGTTTACTCAGCACTTCACATATTAAAACTTGTATAAAAATAAGAATCTAAGCTTGTGTGTAACATCTATAATTAAGACAACGCTTAGTTCTATAGTTCATGTAAAAGTTATTTTAAGGCTTAATTAGTGTATGTCTTGTTGATGCTAAAAAGAAATAAAAATAAAATAAAAAATAAAAAAGTGTTTGTATATTTTTGTCCTTTTGCGTTGTGTTGCGTTATTTATTAGTTTATATATAAACTTGAAAAGCAAAATATTAAGGAGTTTGTACTCCTTTTGTTATCCTGTATTCTACATGAATTTGAATGAAGTTGAAAAAGCGTTGCGTTTCATATCGGCGTTGGCACTTTTTCAGCGTCGTCGAAACGAAAATCTACCGTGTATATAGCTTTGAAGATAGAACGTTGCTCGATAAAAAAGCGCTGCGTCATAAAAGCGGTGCCGTGTGAACAAAAACTTGAGAGTTCATAATTATGTTCAATTCGAACGCTTTTTTAACGCGCGGTAAAAAAGCTCTCATGCGAATTAGGGCTTTATCTTTACAAAAGCCCTATTATTTTTGTCAAAAGCTCTATTATTTCTAAGTCCATCAACGAGAATTCATGGTGGTCCATGGGATAAATACTAATGACAGCGAAAACACAATTTGCTCACATAAAAGGTGAAGGCGTTAAGAGCCGCATCGCATGCCCGTAGCTATGGCCGATTGACTATACTCGTAATGACGGTTTTGATAAGACAGGCAATATGCTTGGAAAGACAATTTTTTTTTGATTGAAACTAAACAATTTTTTTTTGTATTACAATGGGCAAGCGGGCAGGCGGTTCATCTAAGTGACTATCAACGGCCCCATGGTCATGAGCACCGGGAGTCTCGCAGATGAGCCACCGGGAACTCTCACAAAGCGTACGAAAGGGCAACAACAATACCATCACTCGACGCGACAACATTGCCGCCACTTCACGCCGATCTTATGTGAGAAAGAGGTACTGGCACCCGGACGCTCTGGCCCAATTCGGCTGCAGACCAAAAAGATTGCAAGCATGGCGCTACCTCTAATTAAATATCAAATTATTTGCGTTAAACGTTATATTTATATAATTATAGTGTTACTAAAACAAAAAGTGTTATTTAATATGAGTCCAAACATATATATAACGCAAAAATGAAGTGTTTGTGTTTTGGTCAAGTGCTAGAAAAATCACGTTTCACAAAAAACAAAAAAAGGATTTGTTTTTGGAAATCACGAACAGGCACTTCAGTTATATTTGCGTGTTATGATGTAATTTATACTAATATATAAAGCTGAAGACTTTGTTTGTTTGCTTGAACGCGCTAATCTCAGGATCTACTGGTCCCATTTGAAAAATTCTTTTAGTGTTAGATAGCCCATTTATCAAGGAAGGCTATATTTGTATAGGCTGAAGGCTATATTTTGGCTATATAACGCTAAAATTGAATCTAGTTTTCTAATCTCATTTTTCTCGAACAAAGTTGCGGGCACAGCTAGTAATAGATAAATACACACACGGTTTTCTGCATATCAAGTGAAGCGTATCATGGCGAAGATGGTTCAAGGACGGTATGGAATACCGGCTATTATTTTATTCTAACAATGACACTTGCGGTTTTTACACCTGTGTGTAACTTATATTTAGTATCCGGTTATATTTACGAGAAACGTTAAGAATACTCATAATTAATTTAATGTCTGCATTGTTCTTTACCTTTGCTAATACACTTATCGTCAGTTTGATAACGATATCAAACAATGATGAGATATTCAGGCGCGGATCCATCGCGGTGAGCACGATGCCCACCACCCTAATAGACTTATGACGTCATACTTTCACGGTCTATTGCGATCGAAAGCCTGATAATATTATATCCAATACCTTACTTACAAAAAAGATGTATCAAAAGCATATATTTCATGACATATCCTTTACGGGAACGCATTATGTCGATTATTAGTTGTTATCCGGAACTTTGTTTGCTTAAAATTATGTGAAAAATTTTAGCGTAATGATTTATAGCCTATAGCCTTTCTCGATAAATGGGCTATGTAACACTGGAAGAATTTTTACAATCGGAGCAGTAGTTTTTGAGATTAGCGCGTACAAGGAAACAAACAAACTTTTCAGCTTTATGTATTAGTATAGATTATACTATAAATGAGCAAGAATATACGCCAACTCACCTTTGGTAGATAATCGGAGAAAAATAGATAGATAATCGAATATGATTGGTCTTCGAATTTTCGAATTCGAACGGTTCGAAATGTTCGTGCTAGGGCCTCAGTACAGACAAGGTTTACCTTTATACTGCTATATGATGTATTTGACAGATCACTGATACTGCATGCTTTGCATACTAAATTAGCCGTAGGAATGTTTTAAATTCTCTGGATCTTTGCCAACATTCTAATTAATCTTGTCTTCCGTTAACGCGCAAGTGTCCTATATGTGACTACCCTATTTATTAACATAAATTTATACATATCCGTCGTAAATACCATGTCACTTTGATCGCCTAATTTAGGATCAGCAATATTTTCTGCATGTGTAAAGAGATGCATACAGAATACCCTTTAAGGCCGCAGTCATATTGCACTATCCCGCTCTCACTTTGTTAAATTCTTTACCATGAGGTTATCTGTCATGCCGGAGCTAGACATAGCTTCATTTGAATGATCATTTCAATGAACCTATAATGCAGCCGGGGACTTTGCTTACCTTCACAAAATTTTGTAGAACTTTGTAGATTTCAAGGTCAAAAATGTACAAACACTTACAGGTATCGAAATGTTTGTCACATATCAAAATTTTAATTTTTTATCTTTTATTAACATGTTAAATGAGAGAAAATAGTGGTGTACATTTGAATCACGAATAGTGTTTTAATCATTTATTTAATTAACTCACTCTTTGTGATTCAAAACCTACTCGTATTTACGTTGTCGTACGCGGTTAGCGTCTGGTATGTCGTATTTACAAATGCGTTTACACGCTTGTTTACAAATATGAATCAATGATGACGTGATGAGGTAATTATTATAAAAACTGAATTGATTCACAATATCCTGATTGGTTTTAAAGTTCACTTCTCTTGTGATTTTTTATATGAGAAGTACTTAACAATCGGGCAGTCAGTTGACCTTATCCGCTTTTTTTCGGGGTTTCTTTGGATCCCTAGACACATGTATGATTAGTCATTACTGATCTGATATAGTAGAATCCTTATTATAATTAATTATCGTATAATTAAAGACAACAGTAATAAGAAATTACATTTTATTAATCACAGGTTTCGCATCAATCTTAACACAATTATTAAAAGGTACCAAATACATTTTTCGTTAAGAATACAAAAAGGAAAATAGTACATACAAATACATTATAAGTACTAACAATGATTTAAGGGCAATATCCTTTGTATGCAAATAGGACCTTATCAGAATTTGCAGCTATTTTCACACTCGCCCATCTCATTACTATACTGGCAGTTTTGCATTCACAATTAGTAATGACTGTTAAGAATTTATAATACCACTGTCGTATCAATAGCAATGGCATGAATATTGCAATCACTCACTGTGACACGAATGTATAACACAGTCCATAGGCCCTAGCACGAACATTTCGCACCGTGCGAAGTCGACGAGTCGATTATATTTAGTATGAAAATGTTCGTGCAAAGCCCACAGGAGGCAAGCCTTTATCGTGTCACGTTTTTAATCGATGCAACTCGCGTTGACATTAAGAAGGTTCTGATGTGAACCATGGATGAGCATGAATAATTTCAAAGTCGACTCGTCGCCTCGAACGGTTCGAAACGTTCATGCTAGAGACTCAGACACTGTTTGAAAATATAACATCTCAAAACGATATATATCATGTATGGTCAGCTTTATTATCTGGAATCGTGCAAAGAATGTTAATTACATTTTAAAAAAATGTTTAAGCCGTTTGATAGAGGTTGATTTTGTCACTTGGCTCAATATGTAATTTCTACACCTCCCGCGTAAGTTGCTGTAACCCTCAATTCTCAGCTTTACAGTAGAGCGTTACATAAAAATTTAAATATAACCGTTAGTTTTTAATATATTACTGTATAAAATAATGTATTAGTCATTATTGAATATATAATTCTTTACATAAATGACGAATTTATTTCAATTTACATGTTTGTAAAGCTCTACTGTTAAGCTGGGAATTTGGGGTTGCAAAAATTTACGTGGGAGGCATGGATTTGATGAGCATTGATGTATTTTATTTTTTGTTAGCTATAAAACTAAAAAAAGGATTATAACATCACCAACCTCCATACTAGTGAAAACTGCATTACGATAAGCTGGTCTTCTTGATACTAAATTAGTCATCTGATTAATTTAGGTTTAGGTATTATAAAAGCTTATAACATGGTCTAAATCAAACATAATTAATTATTTTAATAATAGGTGTTATACGAATTTAAGATGTACGTTGTGAGAGTAGTACTAAGGCTAACGGTGTGGGGATGATATTCAATTCGAATTCAGTTATATTAATAACTCTTAATATCTTATACAATTTTAGACATAAATATACAGTTTAATGTATTATTGAGAATACAATCACAGGAAATACAATACAAAACCTTTTGCTTCCTTCATTAATTTGGTTCTCTAATTGTACTTAAGCTAAACTATAGTAGATTCGTAGGATTGACTGAAATGACTTGCTATTATTTGCGCTTCTTGTACCTAAAAAAAAAGACATATATTTAAATTAATTATTAAGAATAACCTACTTAACCAAGCAATCGACTTAAATGCCGGCCATTAAAATTTCAATGTATTAAAATACATTCATTGAACGTGCAGATCAAACTGTGTCTAGATGAATGAACCCTTTGCCACCTACCTATTCAGGATGCAGTTATGGCCTGAGTAATGATCGCATCCCGTTTCGCCACTACTTTGGAATACCACTTTTTGCCACCTTTCTTGCTCTTCTTGTTACTCACCTACTATGGGCACATAACGGAGACGACAGGAAACTTATATTTCTTATGATTCATTGTAGGCATAGATTAATACTACTTGAAAGGCCTTGGCTTCGCCCGGACGAGGTTTAAAAAAAAAAACTTTTTTTTAATGTAATACAAGGGCACATACCAATGCTCAGTATTAATACATTTACACTCAAACTTAAAACGTGGCCTACAATTGCATGTTTCTGTAATGCCGAAACCAGATATAGCTTCATTTGAATGATCATTTCAATGATCATATAGTGGCCGGGGACTATGTATAACTGTACAAAGTTTTGTAGTATTTTGTGGACTTGAAGGTCAAAAATGTACACAGACTTTGAGCTATGTCTGGCTCCGGTATAAAGTTGAAGACTACATTAGTACTTGAATATTCATTAAATAAATAAATTTATAAAATTAAGAATTCTAAAAAGATGAAATAAACATTTAGGACCACATTATGACACCTAAATTTAAAGTTTATAGTATACTAGCTGTTCCCCATGACTTCATCCGCGTGTGCCATACACTAGATGTGAGTACTTAATCTACAAATTGACTGTTATTTATAGGGTTAATATTTTTCACGCGATTTTAACCAGGCTCTACAATCTCACGACTAATACCACTCAGTGACATTAATTATTAAATTAATTAAAAATAATTCCGAAACACGGAGGCTGAATATTTGAAAACCAGTACTAAAACTGATCAACCATCCGGTAACGGGAACAGGAATGGAAACAGAAACGGAAACAGGAATAAGGACGGTGATGGGGATAATATATGATCATATATTGGAGCAAGTAAGTAACCCAACGTCCGGGCAGGAAATCATCTGCCGGAGACGCTAGTGTACCAATAAAAATATACATACATGACGTTAAATACCTAAGTGTAAAACGCGTTAACTTTTCCCTAGAGGATATCTCTTCCAGTTATCTTTCAGTGTCGGAAAAATAATTAAAAGTGAAAAGATGCAGTACTAAACAAGTGGAAAAGAGACGTGAAAATTAATACATAATAATATAAAATGGCCAAAAGCGTGTCAAGACACGCTTATATAGAAAGGTTCCGTATCTGATACGCTATAAACGTATCTGTTAAATAACTTCAAAAGCTGTCGTTCGATTTCGTTCAGAATAATTTTTCTAATGAGTTTTTAGCATGTTCTATCAACAAGGAAAATTTCAAGTCTCTACGTCTAATAGTTTGGTAATGCTAGGGGGGGACCACCTTACGGGAAGACAGACGGACGGACGTACAGAGCGAAAAAGTAAGGGTTCCTTGTAGTAATACGGAACCCCAAAAAGACATCATACTAAATAAAGGGGAGATAGAATTGTTTTAATTTAGATTTAGAATTATAATAACAAAAGTATGATTTTGTGTCTTAGAAAGACGGATTTTGATATAGGATATGAAAGGCAAGCGTAAATGCTCCCCCAAGGATTTGGTTGAGGCAGATAATAGAAATTGTGATTTGTTCAGTTGGCCGTAAGTAAGAAGGGAGCTGTGGGAGGGCTTAAAATTGTCATTGTCTCGTCGGAACGATACAGGCTTAGTGGTTCAGTAATGGTATTTTTAACCGACTTTCAAAAATTGAGGGTTTTTTATTCTGTTCACGAGATACTATAACCATATAGATTATCTAAGGTTTAGGTAAAAAATTAATGAAAGAAATTAAAGAAAGGTAAAGGCCGGCAACGCATCTGCGGTCCCTCTGGTGTTGCGGTTGTCCATGGGCGTCGGTAATCACTTGAGTGAAAGCCGGCTGCTCGTTTGCCCCCTATTACATTAAAAAAAAAATCAGCGAATTGAAATAAACTTCTTTACTTAATGTAAATGTTATTACACACATATTATTAATGCGAATGTATCTTTGAATAAAAACCGATATCGGCATGTATATTATATACACAGTCAATTAGTAAATTACTCGTATGAGAGGCTAACAAGAATTTGTCGTCTACGACTTGGCGCGTGTTTAACCCAATAACGGTTACAAGCAGAGGTTTACTTACGCATGAAAGGTAAGTATTGACAAAGGTTTGAATGTCCACATTACACTTCTTACAATTCCTTTTTCTATTTTACCCTGGATTTATTCCAGGTCAAAATACGGTTTATGATTTTTAAGAGATAACTGGATTCTTATCGGGAATCTTAGTCTTGGCTATGATGAATTATGTGTTTATTATTAATAACTATTTAGACTCGAATGTAGTATTACTACGCGAACTGTCACGATAAGCGTTGCAATGCAACTACTGTCTCCTATAAACCTATTAATATCTTAAAACTGGACTCAAGCTTTTTCTTTAATGGTACAGAAGGATTTATCCACCACGCTACTCTAACGCAAGATTCCACATATCATAACAGCAAAATGATAATAGGGCAGGCGCAGATCCAGCTTTAAAAAAAAATGGTGGTCACAGCCACTCAATTTTTGGTCAAATACGAGTCACTGTTAGAACTTCCATGTGATCCATAGAGTGCACTACTACAAGGGATATGTCTATAAAATAATTTCTCCTGTCCTACAAAGGATATGTCTATAAAATATATGACTTTCACACGTTGTTTTTTGTAAGTAAGATATTGGATATGATATTATCAGGCTTTCGACCTTAAATTACCGTGAAACTGTGACGTCATAAGTCTATTAAGGCGGTTGGAATTCATTCAAATCTTTATCAATAGTTTAAAATTAAATAAAGTAAAACACCCTAACGCCCAAGTTTGCAATATGAACGTAAATAAATACGGACACAGAGCTAAGCAGATATATATGTATCTCTTTTATCCTCGTGCGGATGTATAGAATCTATTTCTTTCTAATCTGCTAAAGATAAACACCTAAGGGTCCTTCTCAATAATCTCTTTGACAATTTAATCACATTAAATCTTATTATACAATTAACAAACTAGATTATTATTTTGCCATGACATTATCAAGACTACGCTTTGACACCATCCAATAATTGTAGACTATCGTTAACCAGTTTTTTTTAATAAGTTTTTTCTTACACTGAATAAAATAAATTTCTTTTCGAATTCAAAATTTTTTAAACACAAATTATATGTTAATCTGTTTGTATGCGAATAAAAGGAATATAGTCATTTTATGTTTAGGAAATTGCCCGAGTTTTATTAAGTGAGAATAGCAAACACCCCAAAGGCTTTGCGTTACGGGGCCTGCAATATATATAGTTTTAGGCAACGACGAGCGGGAGAAATCGTCGATATAATTACAAATTAAAATTCAAACGAAATCGCCAAATCTAACTAGATGATTTTTTTCACTCATATTTGACTCTCAAATGATCGATTCGTTGGTAAACGATAGTATCAAATAACAACAATTCTACCATACATAAGGGTCGTCGTAATTTGCTTTTAATATTACTGGAATATCGGCGTTTCGTCGAAGCGACAAACGGATTAGTACCGACACGCGCAGTAAGAGGTTTATCTATGGCCGATAATTGCTGTCGACAGGCCAGCTTTGCGCTGATTATGTTTACACGCCCCCGCGAATATGTATCCTAAACCAAATTAATTAATATTTATTTTTAATTTGTATATAGATAATCACATATAATATATTATATTTTTTATTATGAAAAGACGTAAAGCGGAAAGGAGTTAGCGTATTATAAGTGACTTACTATCAATACCTATGGATAATTGCACTACAAGAAGGTCTGCAGATGCATTGCTGGCTGGTCCTAAGAGGGCTACCTCACCGAGATGCCATGGCGACGTCGCTGGCTGAGTATTCAAACACTTCATATTAAAATTTAAGACAGATAACTCACTTGGCGACGGTTTCGCGACGTCACCAAATTAGAAGCGTAGCCACGATTAGTACTGGCTACTCCACTGGCAACCGGCGGTAGCCATAGTTACGTAGCCGGCAACGTCACCACGGCGTCCCAGTGAGGTAGGGCTCTGAGCCGTAATAGATTGCAAACGCCCGGCTTGAAAAAGGCGCAAGAAAGAAATAAAAGAGGAGATAGGTAAAAGGAGTTGTTTTTAACACACGTACATTTGATTTCTATGCGAAAGAACATTTTATTTTCATTGAAATATTTTAAATCCTTTTTATTTCATCTAGTTCTCAAAAACATTTAAAGCTGCTTCAAATAGCTAAATTTAAAATCGCAAATATAATCTAACTAATTTGATATATCCCAACTTAGCTTGAATTTCTATCTAGTAACGCCGGAAGCTGTCGTCTACTTAAAATAGCTGTCAAAGCACTTTACCGCTTGTTAACGGAATTTGCCGATTTTCAACAATGGCGTGACCATACATAACATTAGCATAGGACGCATTATGCTCAGTATCCATCGCTCCCCTATCAGGGGATACGGAACCCCAAAATGTTCATCTAATTGGAGATCAAAGGAGGGCGGATAATCGCTACACTCGGTGCGTACTCGATAGTGGGACATTGAGATGTCATTGTCGTAGTGACACTGGAAATGACTGCGAAATATTTTTTCTATTGAAGTGAAAGCTTCTTTATTGAGCGTTTTTTGAGATGGGAAAAACAATTGAAACCAACACTTCTGTATGATCGAGTTTTTGTCATATTTTTCTTTCTACTTTTGACTTTGACATATACGTTGACTATAATGAGATGCCAGTTCCATCTTAGCCTAAACGTTTATTTCCTCACTAAAACATCGAACAAAATAAAGCAAAGTAGTTTAGTTTCTCATGCATGTCATGGATTTCCGCAAAGTAACGCCTGATTCTATCAATTAATTATTGGACTTATACCGGCAACTGAATATCACCAAAGGACATCGTCAGAATTTAAAATTCCACCCTAAACACATTTTTCTAGAAACTTTCTTTTCTTATCTGTGGAATCAGTTACCAGCTTCTGTATTTCCGAACGGATACGACTTTTGGGGGCATAGGGATAGGCATAGGGACCTTCAAGAAAAGAGCATACTCATTTTTCAAAGGCAGGCAACGCTTCTGCGAGCCCTCTGGTGGTCGATAGTTACTTAGGTGACCCGCCAGCCCGTTTGCCCCTTGTTTTATATAAAAAAATCATCCATCACCCGGCCGCAGCAAAAACTGCTTAACCTAGCAATCGATTCAAATGCCCGGCACTGGTTAAGCTATTACCTCCTCCTGTATAAATATATCCATATATGTAAATTAGTGTACGTTGTACCTTATACGCCTGATGAATCTAGTCCTCTGACAGATACACGCACCTCACCACAAATTACATGTCAAAATCATTAATTTTAACGTGGATTTATTTTGTAACACTAAACTGACTTTCCACGCCGATGGCGGTGGTTCGTATTTCAGCAGATTTTTGGTGTGTACTTAAAACAAATCCTCTCTGCTTTTGATTTATTAGACTCTTTACATAACGAACGTATACTTCTATATAAAGCTTAAGAGTTTGTTTGCTTGAACGCGCTAATCTCAGGAACTACTGGTCCGATATGAAAATTCTTTCAGTGTTAGATAGACCATTTATCGAGGAAGGCTATAGGCTCATCTATATCGTCACGCTATCATCATCATATATGTATATCACGTGATGATATATAACATCGTATATATCGTCACGTTAAAATTTTTCACTTAATTTTACGCTAACGAAGTCGCGGGTCGAAGTGTAATATAAAGCTGTCATAGTTAGTTCCATATAAATTATTCAATAAGACATTCCATTCAAACTTATCTCCGCTCTTTACGCTTGGCTGGATGGGAAACAACAATATCAGGCATGACTAAAGCAATTCTATCTTTATTTTAATTTACTTAGAACTTTACAACAAACCCGATCAAAGAAAAGCATTATAGGTGACTTGAAAATAAAATTCTGTTTCAAATATATTTCTCAATCGAAACGATTCTGTGGCTTCTAGAAAAATAAGCTATCGCATCTGAGGACGCCCACGGAGTATATAACTATAAAATGGGAATAAAATTTTACGTTATTTTTCATCCACGTGAGTTTATCTTTACGGTCAGCATTATTGTCGCGACAACACTTGTATTCTCTAACCTTATTTAACCTATAATGTGTTGTAGTATAACCATATTTAATTTAATATGCGGTCGGCAAGTGAGGCACTGATGAACGAACGTGTGAATGTGGGCCGAGGCGAAGCCGAGGCACACATACGTAAGTTCATCAATGCCTAGTTGCGGCCAAGGCTTGTAGAGTACTTTTCTCAAATAATGCGCGGAAATTAAACTAAGTAGTACAATTCAGAACTTTTATTTGAAAAAGTAAGCAAAACCAATGACGAAGTTGACGAACAACTACTAACACTGGTTTTTTACGCGCCAAAGTACTTTTTTCACTAAACGGTTTTCTATGTGCAAGCCAGTTCGAAATTTAAATTAAACCTTTGATAAGTTATCTCTTTGGTCACAATGTTGCGGAGTAGACGATCGTTCCATTTTTAAATTATACGACCACTATGATTTTATATAGTAAGGTTAGGGTTGTCAAAATAATGCTCAAATTTCCAAGCATGTTTGAGAAAAAATATTAAAACAAAAATGCCCATTGTGAAAACGGCCTTACCAACTCGATAAATTCTGCGAAGTAAGCTCGAATGTGCAGTTTAAATAACCGCACCTTTATTCAGTATTTAGCCCGTATTCAAAACAGTGTTTGCTCAGCACACGCCGTGTTTGGCTTTAATTAAAACTTGTAGGTTGGTAACATAATTACGTAATCGTTAACTGATCCGCACCGGATTTGCCCGGGCATCAACAGATGGTCCAATCCAACTAACAATGAATAGTCACTAACTGTTAGTAGTGTTTGCAATATCACGAATGTAGCGCTTGTATGCTTTGTTCCACTCTCAAAGAATTTGATATTGTCCACACTATTTTGTACTTGTTAACACTTTTTGTTCACTTAACACTTTTGGCGACAATCAATCACCATTCAAACACATTATATTAAAATGTTTTTTACATTTTACTAGGCTTGCTGACAATAAATGATAATTCATAAAGGAAATCCTAATTACGCCGATGATTAAATGATTAGGTTTAGACGAATAGCCCTATAGAGTTTGGGCTCGAACTGGATTTTTTGCAGTTCAGCCCGCCCTTTAACCCTGTGTAGGCTCCAAACTGATTCTAGATACTTTATTATGCTGTCAAATATATAAAATTCTCGTGTCACGGAGGGCGTTGCTAAACTCCTTGGAAACGGCTCGACTGATTTTCATGAAATTTTGCATGCATATTGGCTAGGGTTGAGAATCCGAGAATCCCTAAGTGATAAGGGTGGCCCACGCGGACGGAGTCGCGGGGCGCAGCTAGTTGTTATATAACATTAAGAGAAAACTTCATTACATAAATTGGCCGGCCACCCAAAACTCTAAGTAAAGCCCATAATTTTCAACGCACTTTTTTACTCGGAATTTGGAAAATTACACAGTGTAATTTTCACCCCAGGGAGCAATACCGGCTAATGAAATATGTATGTTATATCGGGATTTCCCGACTAGTTTCGAACCCGTCCGGGGTCCTTCCTCATGAGCTCGCTACGAAGCGGTGAGTTTAACAGCCGTTTTTTATAATTAATACTCAATTAATTCAAATTTCGACTGTAGTGGTCACTTCTAGCGCGATATTTAATAAAAGCTTCGTAGCGAGTGCTGCAATGCTTTATTCTGCACACGACGCAAGATTGCGACAATGTTTTAAGCTTAGTAGGAGGGAAAACGGGAATATTAGATTTAAATATAAATGGCCAAAAGCGTGTCAAGACACGCTTATATAGAAGGGTTCCGTATGCGATACGCTATAAACGTATTTGTTAAATAACTTCAAAAGTTGCTGTCCGATTTCGTTCAGAATAATTTTCTTAATAAGTTTTTAGTTTTTAGCGCATTCTGTCAACATGGACAATTTCAAGTCTCTACGTCTAATAGTTTGGAAATGCTAGTGGGGATCATCTTATGGGTATACAGATGGACGGACAGAGCGAAATTATAAAGGTTCCTTGTAGTACTACGGAACCCTAAAAAGTACTGTTAATATTCTTTTAAAAAAGAAAATGTAAATAAATAAAAATGTTGAGTAGACATAAGCAACTTTTACACTAGATGAGATTCAAAAGCGCTTGTAAAGGTATACTTGAATAAAATATCATTTGAATTTGAATTTGATGATTAGAATATTTTTTTGTAGGAATCTTATTGTCTCTTTCTCTACATAAAAACCTAAAGTTATTTGTGAAATAACTTTAAAATTTGTTGTCCCATTTCGCGCAATATAATTTTCCTAATAGAGTTTTTAGCATTCCCTATCAGCATGGATAATTTCAAGTCTACATATAATAGTTTGCAAATCCTAGGAGGGACCATCTTGCGGACGCACAGAGCGAAATTATAAGGATTTCTTGTAGGATTACGGAACCCTAAAAGGCTATAAATTAAATAATATCAAAGGTTGATTATAAATTAACTAACGCCATGCTATTACGGAGATTATGAGACATGAGCACCATAAAAATCCTTATTGTTATACATGCTAGAACAATGTATAGAATCAAAGGTCAAGGTGTATCAGAACGCTGCGTGTACGTATTTAATAAAATTATTTTATTCTATATAAATTAAAAAATATATTAACGCCATTACTGAAGTACGGCGGCCACAATAAGTATTATACCAGAGCCAGACAAAGCTCAGTGTTCGTACATTTTTGTCCTTGACGTCCACAAAGTACTACACTTTGTACAGTTACACAAAGTCCCCGGCCACACACATGATCATTGAAATGATCATTCAAATTTATCTCTATCTGGCTCCGCCATTAGAAAACTATTGTTTTTAGTCCGAGGAAGATTATTATCAAAAGAAAGTATATTGACACGGGCCGAATGTTTTATGAAATAATAATTTTACATGGCACTCGTAACGTCGGAGCCAGACATGGCTCGACGTGTTTGTACATTTTTGTCCTTGAAGACTACAAAGTACTACAAAACTTTGTGCAGCTACACAAGCAAGTTCTCGGCCACACTACATGATCATTTAAATGATCATTCAAATGAAGCTATGCCTGGCTCTGGCATCAGTCAAAAAGTATAGTACGAACGTCATCTATTTGAAGCATTCTGTAATACCGAATAAATCTGTAGTTTTTAATATTTCTAAATAACCTTTTAACTTTCCCTTTCCTTCTTTTTTTTTCTTTTAAACCTTCTCGGCAATAAGGGGAATAAAATAAAACACAAACAGAATTCAAAATGGTTCAGCCAACAAAAGTCAAAACCGATAAAAACCGGTAAATGTCAAGACAATACAAAACGGTTAGCATCCCTGACGGTCTAACTGTGTTTCTGTTTGTCTTCTGCTTTATGGAGCAAATTGGGCAACGAATTAACCTAATGTTATAATGCTAAGAACGGTACGGTATAAGATAAAATCTGTACATTAACATAAGCGGTAATAACTGAAGTCGAACGAGTTTCAGAACTTCAGTGAGCTAATCACACGCCTGTCGGAATATCTTGATGCCAATTGCTAGTTTCAAACTTGCGAAGAACATCATATGGAGGTGTGAAGCATAACTTTTATAAAAGGATGCATAAAGAGGTAAAAAGCAAGCATACGATGTTTAAATAAATTAAAAGTGAGTGAAATATATTTACATACAGGGACTGATACCGGTGGAGAAGATTTTAAAATGTGTTGACAAAATATAACAGGTACAAGTAAGTGGATGTTGCGTAAACTTAAATTGAGTCTTGTCTATGAATACGTGTGTTAATTTGCCCAATTCATTTTTTTTTTTAAATATATAAAAAAAGTATTTTTTTGTTACAAGCTGTACTTATCAGGTCCTAAAACATATCCAAATCAATGGTTTGACAAGTTCTTGTGAAAAAAAATTTCAATTTTCATTTTTTTTATCGATTTTTAAAACCGTGATGGATAAAGCTATAAAATTTACTACAGAATAATTCATTCAACATTCAACCGAAAAAGATGAATTTAATGGGACCGATTGACTATGGTTATCGTCCCACAGCCTTTACCGTTTAGACTTCTTTACCGTTTTTTGGCAGTATTCCTAAATTGGAAAGTCCACAAAGAACGTTAGTTGTCTGTCTAAAGGTTCGTGAGCGAGACCAAGGCAGGAGACCGCAACATTCACTGGACATATGTCAATGTATGAACGCCAGTTAAAGTCTTTTACGTGTAAAATAAAATTGACCCTTGTATAGTTAGATTATTAGTATAGACGAATTGTTACGTGTTTAAACCCCACCGCCGTTGGGGTATTAACGCACCCACTCCTAATACAAGCTTAGTAGGAGGGGAAAAGGGAATATTAGACATACCTAAACAGTATTCCTAATATACTTTTTTAAAAAAAGGGATCATTCATCTACTCGATGGGCCGACCAAGTTAAGGAAGCCACCTCCTCAAAAAGTTAGGGCAGATAGTATATCGAAGCCGATGGCATCAGATCGTTCGTTGTGAGATGCCATATGACCAAGGTCCTCAGTAATGAGGAACCGACAAGAGAGAGATAAATGAGGCAATATAAATTGATATCGTTAATAATTCTAATGTTATAAACGCAAAAATAGTATCAGACGTGAGGTCGTCGAACGACAAAATGCTAAATCACGAGCCTCAAATTTATTTTGGGACCCGTAACGCTTTTGTAGTAGAAATCTGACACCTTTTAACTCGACGGTCTATTTTCGTAGTACCCTTTCAAAATCCTGCTGGCCTATTGTCGTATTCACTGCCTTTCAGGTCTTTGTTACTTCAAGGAAATTAGGGAATATTAGAAGAACCCATTCTAATCTATTATAAATAAACGTAGTGGTGCATATACAAAATAAAAATGGACAAGAGCGTGTCGAAACACGCTTATATGGAAGGGTTCAGTATCTTTTTTTTTAAATATAATATTAGGAATACTTTTTAGGTATGTCTAATATTCCCTTTTCCCTCCTACTAAGCTTAAATTAAAAACTTTGAACCGGGTACCTTGCGGATTTCAGTCCATACCTTATACCGTTGAGCTATTGAGGCTCAAGTATCTGATACGCGATGAAGGTATTTGAAAAATAACTTCAATAGTAGACAGTACATTGATTATAGAAATAAAAGTAGAAAATCTTACATATGAAACCAAGCCTCTAAAATTTGAATTGAATACACCGTTCCATGTTCAAGTCCAAACCATATGAATATTTTTCTCACTTTTCTTAAAGTTGCTGTCGCGCATTTACGAGACCGATGAGATCACTAATGTGAGATACAAGTTGGAATCCCAGGCTGACAACTTTCTTTGCTTTTTATTCCTTTATGCCTTATTTATACATGTTCAGATCATTTTTTTAAAGTCTAGTCATGCCTACGAGATACATTTTCTTAAAATTATCTCGATTTCAAATATCTGGCACGCGATAAAGGTATTTGTTAAATAACTTCAAAAAATATTGTCCGATTTTGTTCAGAATAATTTTCCTAATGAGCATATATATCCAGAATAATTTTTAGCATGTCCTCTCAACATGGAAAATTTCAAGTCTCTACGTCTAATAGTTTGGAAATGCGAATGTAGTAAAGAGTGAGTAGCCCAACGTTGGATCAGGTCCGCTAGTTATATTCGTATGTATTTTTGATTAAGAGAACCGTTCAGAATGGCGCTGCGTGATATGAAGGTAGCAATGAATTGACCATTAAAATTTACCATCATGAATGAATGAATTAATGAATATACTTCATTGTACCACAACACAACGTACAAACAGAAGAATTCATAGACAATACAAATATATATACAATATTGCAGTACAATCGGCGGTCTTATCGCTTCAGAGCCATTTCTACCAGACAACCGATTGTACAGATAAAATAATTAAACTAAAAATAAGTAATCATGCTGATGTGGCGCCTCCTTATTTACGTAATTCGAGGGACATTTTATATATATAGAGATGTTACTCCTTCATGTAGTCACCGTGATTAAATACATTGAGCAATAACATACAGCTGGTGCGGCGACATTTACAGTACATGCAATATTAAAAAAAAAACCGTTTTGTTTATTAATTTCATAAGTAGTGTAATAAAAACATTAAAATAATGATGCTTACTTGATGATATTTGAGGAAACTATTTAATAGCTAAAATGTATTGTGATAACCACATATAAATTAACCTTTTTTACAGTTTAGGTGTTCAAAAATAACTCAAGGAGGCAAACTGCTTCCAATATTTTACTTACCACTTTAAAAGTTATAAATAAAACTCGTTTAATTATTTTCATGACGTTTCCTTATGTTTCTTCAAATGACGCTGTTAAAACTTAGTACTTTGTCCTTTATATTTACAATTTACAGCTACTTGTTTAATATGAAATAATATGTTATGTTGCATTGTGACTGTTTGTTGCACGCAGTTAAAACTTATTCCGTGTCATAATTTACCTATACAATATACACTGTTAAAGTCGTTAACTTATTTAGCAGTCCTTGCTATATCCTAATTCATCTATAGAAGTGCTTATAAATAGTTACAATGAGGTTATAAATAATGTAAATCTTTGTACAATCAACGGTTATGTCGCAAGACATAAACTAAACAGATATGCCGAATCGAAAATGAAATTGCATTTCTTGCAATCACTTGTAAAATAGAACATGACGTCATATAATATTACAGGAGGCCAATAATGAACCGTTGATTTATCGATGTAGCTACTGTTTCATATATATTGTTGCTAAAGTAAAAAAGTCCCTTGAAATGTATTGTTTTATTTGTTTTCAAAAATAGAACTCTTTGGAAACTGTTAAGGTATATTTCATTACCTCTATAGTGTAATCAATTTAGTTACTGACACATAATACTTTATTGGCCCGTTGGCGCAGTGGGCAGTGACCCCGCCTTCCGCTCCGGCAGTCGTGGTTTCGATTCCCGCCTCGAGTCTGGGTGTATTATGTATATGTATGTATGTATATATTTCTACAAAGAAATATTCTGTAAAGAAATATTTGCGTGTAACAATCGTCTGTTATCTATAAAAGGATTTTTTCAGTAACAATGTTGATATTTTTCACACACAGCATTTTAAATTTCGTTTCTGTCCGACTAACTTAGTATTGCAATTATTATTCTATTACATTAAGGCCCTTAGCATAAGAATTAGTTCACGCTAACTTTTCAAAGAAATTACAGTTTGCGAATTCAATATTTACAAAGGTCGTCAACATGGTTCTTTAAAATGATGTGCCTTATAAAAATTCATAATCCAAATTTTTAAATTTTAGTATCTATTTTGAAAATTTTACCCTGAGTATAGTTTACTAGGTTACTAAAATGTGTTTCACAAAATTATTTTTTTTGTCCGCCATGATTGAATAGCTGCAAAGGCTTAGCCATTGTTCATCCTCTCTGTAATATTATATCATTATGATACTTGTAAATCATATTTCAGAGTAAAGATTTAATCCTTGGTCCATACGAAAGCATTTGGTGGGCTCGAAATTTGTCTGAAATGAAGGCCATCTATATTTTATGCGAGCAGTTCAGAAACCCCATCGTTTTCAATGCTGGCCTATTCATTCACATCAGTGTGGCAACGTTCATTAGTGTAAGTATGCATATCTCTGAACCTTAATCGTTTATTTCTGTTCACCGATACGATATAGGAATATTTGGCTGGCCCGTTGGCGTAGTGGGCAGTGACACTGCCTTCCGCTCGGGTCGTGGATTCGATTCCCGCCTCGAGTCTGGGTTTATTAACCATATGTATGTAGTTATATATTTCCAAAAAAAATATCTATTTTATCATAATGGTTTCATGTTTCAGATTCTTAAAGGAGCTTACAGCTACTACACACTGCTGAGCCAGTCGCAGTCAGAAGAGGAATAAATCCTGAAAAAAAAACATTATTTACTATTAAAATGAAGGATTTAGTTAATTATAGAAGTAGACATTAGTGCAAAAAACCTTAACGGGGTACTTAGTGACTAGTTGTAACATTCGTAGACCTAACTAGGTCTTGTGTGCACCATTGCTAGCCTTAAAGATGTAGTTAAACCTTTAGCGTTAGTTTTTTGTAGTAAAGTACGTACTCGCAAAATTAGGACAAACATCAATGTTTATTTTCTTGCTTACGTAGAGATGAAACAAGATAATAATTTAAAAAATATAAGGCTTTTATTTCCCTTTACCTTCATAAATATAACTATAATTGTAATATCTAATATGCAACTTTTATATTAACTACCATGACATTGCGCAAGAAATTCTTGCAAATCGCAAGATTGTGAATTCGTTTTAACCGTCTATGGGTAGAGTTACAAGACTTGAGGCAACGTATTTTGGAAGAAATAAGTTGGTCAAAAATTTATCCTTCTTTATAAATAACTCTGTTTATCTACATAAAGTCAACGGAGCAAAGCTGTGGCGATGGGATATTGTCGCACCCACTCTTAATACAAGCTTTTAATTTAAGCTTAGTAGGAGGGGAAAAGGGAATATTAGACAAACCTAAAAAGTATTCCTAATATTCTTAAAAAAAAACACAGTAAACTTTTACAAATAGTATATGACTCTTCAAAAAAGAGCCATAGGCTCATTACCAAAAGGTGATGCATCTGCATATCGGCCCTATTCATTTTGCCGACTGGTATTTTTAATATATCACAAGGGGCAATTGGACAGTCTGTTTACCCATGTGACTAAAGTACTCCCGGAGTGTAAGGGATTTTTTAAAAGTTAACTTTAAAGTTGCTTTGCAAAAGTGACTTTAAACTGTTATATGTTTTTTTTTTAAGTTACAAGGGGCAAACGAGCAGGCAGCTAGCTAAGTGCCAACCGTTGCCCATGGACATCTGCACGACCAGTAGGCTAGCAGATGCGTTTAGGCCTTCGGGACGTCTCACAAACCGAACGAAATGCGACAACAATACCATCACTTGACGTCATATATGTTGCTGTGAACATAATACTTACCTAAAAGCTTTTAATATACATTTACGAGTACATTGTACATATGAAAGAAACGTTTTACCGTTTTCGAACGTTAATTCGCAAATGTGTACAATTTAAATGTCGCTCGTAATGTGAAAACATTCTGTAGCGGCGTACGAAACACTCGCTGGCATCTCCAACTGATTAATATGTCATTTATATGACAGGCTTTACAGCCTACATTAACTCTAAAAGTGAATTATTATTTATACATTTCCAGACATACGGCATTTATGATATAAGTATCATTTGAATATGTCATATTTTCAATATTAAAGTGACGCATATCGAAATTTTGTGTCACTGACTTTTATTATGCCAAGATATAATGCCATTCTTTCATCTGATAGAAATATAATTGCAAAATTTTGTAGAACTTTGTAGTCTTAAAAGAGTTGTAGTGTATATTTCTATTTTCTATATTTCCTGGCTAAACTACATGATCATTGAAATGATCGTTAAACGGTTTCAGTAACTGACCTTGCGACCTGCCTGGAACAAGGAAATCCTTTTTATAAACTTTAAATATTGATATAGGTTAAAAAAAAACTAAACTAAGTACACGATGCCTAAACTTACACGATGCTGTAATCAATACTCGAGCCACAAAGTTACCTGAAAAAAAAAAAAAAGAATAATTAAATAATCAATATACAGAAAATTGCATATCATAACATAATTTGCCGTCAAAGAAAGACTTGTTTCAACGCTCCATTTTTAGCTATTATTATGTCGGAGCCAGACATAGCTTCATTTGAATGATCATTTCAATGATCATGTAGCGGGGCTGGGGACTTTGTGTAACTGCACAAAGTTTTGTAGAACTTTGTAGACTTCTAGGATAAAAATGTATAAACAGTTTGAGCTATGTCTGACTCCGGCATTATACGTACACCTCGGTTACAAGGGTTTCGAAAAGGGATGCCTCAGTCAAGTCGTAAACGTCATGAGCATTCTTGTTATTGATCCAAAAGGAAACGTATTCTTCGGCCCACATTATTATGGCTCAGAATATAGCCCTATTTATCACCCTATCCGAATTGTTAAGAGACATGGGACGCGATATAATCGTTTACACCTCACTACATTGTATTTTACCCTGTCGTCCAAAATTCTCAGACAGTTCTTAGGCTCCATTAAAGTGGATGAAGTCAGAAACCGCCAGATATTGAACTAGTGGACCCTGTAGAAGCTGTCCTGCTCGAACGTTGGGTTACTTACTATTTACTACATCCTATAATATTGTCCCCGTTCCCGTTCCCGTTCCATAATGGTTCACCTTTTTGGCATTAATGGCTTAAACAGGAAATATAACATGCTGTCGTGGGCCTTTTTTGTAGAACTATTTAAGATAAATATTTGCTTCATACACTATATACCTACCTATATATATTTTCTTCTACTTACTGGACATTTGTTTTTATATTTTAGACAATTCACACAATACCTTTATAATTTAAAGCCTATGTGTTATTCTGATGTATAAACTATGTATATTATTGTAAAGTTTAGCGAAGTTTAGTAGAGCGTTTAAAATACATCCATACTGGATGTATGTATGTAATTTTCGAGTTTATAATATTAGTAGTATGGGAAGAAGTTCACCCTTGATAGATACAGCATGTATAATAAAGTACAGTTTTGTACTTTTCTTTCTTTTTCCACACGACCGTTGACTAATAACAAACACTAACATGATACGGGGCGGAAAATATCACATTTTTTTATGAGTGACTAGGGCTCCTGCGATTGTTTGCATTTACCTTAAGATATAATGTGACTAACGCACCAGGGTGGACATATGTATATCACCATTTTCAAGAGTAACTTTACTATAAACTATACCTGAGTCATAAGTCACTAAGGTTCTTTCCTTTGCAACGCCATGGGTCCTAATACTATTTTTTGTTAAGAAATTAGTCACATCTTAGCAAAGAAAACATGCGCACTATGTTCATTCTTGTAGATCTCTTTATTTTCACGGCCATTGACTAAGAACTCACCGGAATCGGGGTTTGCAGCTAGTGATATAATACACCGAAGCTCACGCTCCAAGGCGGACACTGTCACCATTTTCAAGAGTGTCTTTAATACAACCTTCACATGGGTCACGAGTCTCTAAGGTTCCTTCCTTTGTAAGGCCATGGATCTAACACTCTTTTTTGTTAAAAAATTAGTCGCATTTTAGTAAAGAAAACATGTGCAAAAAGTAAATTCTTGTACTTTTCATTCTTTTTGCACACGACCGGTAACTAATAACCCCCACCGCCGTCGGGGTTTGCAGCTAGTGATATAACACACCGTAGCTAAAGCCGCAGGGCGGACAATAAATCTAGTACTTTCATTTCACCGCACCATTTTTCAGGGGCGACTTTATTACAAGCTTTCTTTTCCTGTCACTTCATACGGCTTGTGTTTCGCTGTAATACATTTCACCGACATATAAAAGAATATTGTCTTCTACTAGCCAATGTTAGTAGTTTCTTATTACATTTATTCATAAATTTGCTCACACATGCGGGATCGCGTGTGTGAGAACCGGCGTGAAGTGGTGGCATGCTTTTACGTCAATTTATGGTACTGGTGTCACGTTTCGTAAGGTTTGTGGGACTTCCCGATGGCCTAATCTGACGAGAATATGTAATGACGATTATAGGCCGACAACGCATCTGCTATCCAGTGATGCAAATGTTCATGGGCGTTGGTATTCGCCTATATGAACCGCTTGCTAATATGCCCTTTGTAATATGAGAAAAAACTTAATTATATCTGAGAGTTCAGTCGGGGCGTTGCAAAGTAATATATTGTTATTTAAATTGTTAATTTATAACGTGTCAATTCACTTAAAATCGAAGATATAATAATAATATTGTCAAACAAAGTAAATATTCAAATTAAATTAGATTAAATTAAATAATCAATCATTTTCATATGACGAATACATGAACACTAAATTAAATTAAAATGATGTGAAGACCTACATACACTTAGCTGTAATTAAATTAACTTTTCATTTAAATAAATTGCGTGTAATACTTGTAGTTTATTCATTTTTTGGTAAGAAAAAGTATCAGTAATTGTAATGAAATCTTTTTATTTCGAAAAGTATAATATATACAGCTTTAAAGAATCCTTTGCATTTCCCTTTCAGCATCCATCTTATCGAAATGTAAGTTGTTTTGAATTTAACTGTTAATCAACAGAAAGACAGAGAGATAGATTAACTTTTCATACAATTAATTCATAGTTCATGACAGTAAAAAACGAGCCCTCAGAAAGGAGATTAAACGTTAATCTTGCCTTCTTTGATGCAATTCCCAGTTATTTAAAATTTCTTTCCTTTTAACAAAAGTATTAAAGGCGAACGCTTAAAAAATAGTACAAAACAAGAATAAAGGACTTGGAAGCTGTTGGTTTTAAGATATTCAGAATGGTTTGTTTGTTTTTTGGGTACCCCTTTAAACGTAGCAGAGCGAAGCGTAGGATTCCTTTTGAATTGCGTTTGTTAAATTCTTAAGTATGTTTGTAGTTTGTTTTTCAAAGGCTAAAAGAATTTGTATAACTGTGTCACTGTTTATTTATTTAATATTTATGTACCGCAAAGTAAAAAAAAAAAAAAGATTTAGACGAATTGAGAACCTTCTCCTTTATTTGAACTCAGTTGAAAAGCAAATGGAGCTTATAAAATACTACCTCTGCCCGCGTCTTGGCCCGCGTAAAGTTAGATAAAAAAAAGATTCAATCTTAGCGTGACGTATCTAGCCTTCCTCGATAAATAGGCTATCTAACACTGAAATATTTTTTCCAATCGGATCTGTAGTTTCTGAGATTAACACGCTTAAGCAAACAAACAAAAACACACTTCAGCTTTATATATTAGTATAGATGTACAAAAATATTCTGTTTTTCGCATATAAAGTATAAAAATTTAGTGACAAATCCAAAAAATTATAGCCTTCTAGTCGATATTGCGTTATCGAACTAATCATCATTCTATTTCTTTGGTATGGTACTTATTAATAAACTTAAATACTGTGTGTGTGGATCTGGCACGATCACGTTCATACAGTCAACCTATCACGTTAATATTTTATTAATAGCTTCAGAATTACGCGGCACTGTTTCCTATAAAAAAGGGTGTGAAATTGGGTATTGTTCATTTATATTTAGCGAAAAAGGAAATTTCAGTTAAACATACCATCGAGAGGAATATTACCGTACTTATTAGGTATTACGCTTCTTCCAACAGATGGCGCTTAACGCCAATAATCGCTCGTAGTATTTAGAAAATATTTGGCGTCCCGTTTTCCAAACTATTTAATTATTTTATTTACTTAAGTATGGAAGCGATAACAGCTATGAACTATTTTATAAAATTATTTAATATTCGCTCTACGAAAGACAATGAAAACTAATTATCCATTGCAATACTACTGTTGGCAATTTAAATGTTAATTAAAGCTTAGAGGACGTGCTTATTTGTAATTGTCAATTGTTATGTGCCTGATAATGTAAATTTGTTATTTGTATAACCCATTTACTGGTCGTGCACTATTATTTTAATCGAAATTAGTGTTAAATGCAGAATTACATAATAACAGTTTATTATTTTAAGTCTCTATACAGAATTTTAGACTTCACTGTAAAATGTCTCTCAATATCTAAAACGTCTTTCTATAAATTCATCATCTTTTATAAAACCAGCTTGTTCGCGGTAGAGATAGGAGCAAGGGGTATACCAGCAAAATCCCTGCACAACCTACTAAAAGACTTTGGCTTGTTAAGAACTACCATAAGTTCATTATTAGAAAGGGCATCTAAAGCCGCACTAGGAGGATCATATTAGATTTGGCTAGGCAAGGGTGGGAACAGTGGCAGTGAAGGTGAGTGATAGTGATCACTATAAAGAGCGCGCTCTTAAACCTACATCTGGGTCACAAGTCCCGGGCACTGCTATGGTTAGATTGTAGGGGTTTTGGGGATGACGTCAAACGGTATTCGGTCATATTAACTCTGCCTAGTCTCTACAATTTCACCTACAATATCCTCTCTAATTTAAACGGGCCCTGGTACTAGACTGAGATAATAATAAGAAGAAGAAGAATGTATGTATACCCTATTCATTCCATATTTTGAGACAAATGTTAAACAAAGAATATTTAACATTTATTAAATTTTTTTTTTTGGTTTACACAAAATACATTTCTATATACCAACTTTACTAAAACATAGTAACAAACTAATTAAATAAATGTTATTATAAATGTAACTTCAATTTGTATTATAAATATGTAGTAACTGTGCCGACAATATGTTGCCAAATTTTAAAAATACCACCTTCTGTAGTATAATACAACACATGTTGTTTTCAATGAATCATATAAATGTTTTATTTAATATATAAAGAACCAACTTTTAATTAACTAAACGGTACGAATAGAATGCAGCTAATAGGTATACCAACAGGATAAATTATTTATATCTCTGCATTATTATTATTATACTACATCCCCTTGTGAAAAAACCAATACAGCTAGTTAAATAATACTATCTGTACTTAATATTCAGTTCTAGATATTCATTGTGTGATTAAAGTTATGACAAAAAGGTTAAGACCAGTGTTGGTATATATGTTTACCTTTTTTCTCAAGACGAAATGAATAGGCTATAGTTAGGTATATATTATGTAATTCTTTATTACTGATTTTAACTCACCCTCTCAAACTTTGATAATTTAATATCCATGTGTAAAAGCTTGTTTTACTTGTTTGCTGGTTTCAAATTATGCAAATGTTAGATTTGCATACAATACTATCCAAATATACTTATATGTTACTTTTTCATAAATTAATTAAATTGTAATAATGTGAAATGTCCATCTGAGTGACTTTAATATATAGGGCGACATTAATTAATATGTGCGTACTAATCAGGCCTATGTCCAGCAGTGGACATCATCGGGCTGAAAGAAAGAAAGAAAGAAAGAAATCAGGCGCGGATCCACGGTTTTGGGCAGGGTAGGCGTATCCAATACTCTAATAGTCTTGTGACGTCACACTTTCACGGTCTATTGAGGTCAAAAGTCTGATTATAAATCCAATACCTTACTTACAAAAAGCGATGTATCAAAATCATATATTTTATAAAAATATCCTTAGGATCCTTTAAATTGTACAAATGTTAAATTTACACACATTGCTAGATAAAAACTTATATGTTACTTTTTCATAAACTAATTAAAATGCAATAATGTCCACGCTGAGTGACACTATATATCAATCTTCTTCTTCTTCCTAGCGTTATCCCGGTGTAGTAGTACCAGGGTCCGCTTAGATTGCAGAGGATTTGGCTGTGGGCCCAGTCCGTCCATCTGTCTGTCCGACCGTATGTCATTTTAATAAGTCATGCTAAAAACTCATTAGGAAAATTATTTTTAGCAAATTCGAACAACAACTTTTGGAGTTATTTAATAAATACCATAACCGCGTATCAGATACGTAACTAAGTTTTTGAGAACACGCTTTTGGCCAGTTTACTTTATCTAAGTAAGTACCTTTTCATTACAATGAAAAGGTACTTGTAAACTTACAAAGCAAACAAAATAGTGTACGAATGCTGACTAATAAACATTTCAACTTAACGTTACTTAAATTCAAAGTTAAATATTCAAATAACGGCAATATACAGAAAAGTCGACGTAAATAGAGACTCGCTCGTTCCGAGCCCAGCCAGCACTATTTCAGACGCTGCGGCAAAATCTTTAACAATAACAGCCAATAAGAGAATGCAGGATTGTTTCAAATTGAATTTTAAATTCCCGTGGCCAAGAAAGATAAGTTACGAAATTGGCAATGTGAGTAATATTTTTCAATTTGAAACTGAAACAGCCATTTAAATTACATTTTCGCGTGCAATTTTAGAATTTATAACGAACTTACCTATCATTTTTATACGGAAATATATAAACTTTCCACTTGAAAATTAGGAAGTGTAAAAGTTTGAATTTACCAAGTAAATTCTAGTAACTTCTGGTAAATTCATAAGTTCACTAAACGTTATCGTTTAATGAACTAGAGAGACGAATTTGTGAAAAAAGTAAAAATGAATTAATATTAGTCATCAATAAATAAATAAACGGAAGATAAGTGATATAAAGTCCTGTTGAAAGATCATTAACTGCTGATGAAAATATAACATCACAGTGGCACATTATTCGTGCGAATAAATAAATGGAAATTAATCGAGTTATCTGATTTATTGTGTCCTGCGAATTGTTTGTTAAAACAATTATTACTCGATGCCATGCGGGTCTCGTGCGTAAACAAGCGTATGAAATAATTTCCGATATAAATGTGACAGGGGGATATTTCACATTCATGGAAACTATACAGTATATAGCGTAGAGGTTTTAGTGATTTCGTTTCTAGAAACCATTTAAACTAGCGCATAAACAATTGGCTGTGAAGCTGATCTAGTAAGTTGCTGCGATATCCGCCAAGATTCGAGCAATTTTATTCTCCATATAGTAGGTTGCTGCGATTTCCGCCAAGCAATTGTATTCTCGATACATAAATCAACTCCTGTCGGAAATCGCAGCAACCTGCTATAAGTGTATTTATATAATTATTTAATTTCTATACGTATGTACCTTCCATTTATAAACCTTTTTTTCTTTTTATGTTACAAGGGGGCAGACGAGCAGGCAGCAGGCACCGAAGTGCCTGCCGGCGCCCATGGACATCTGCACGAGCAGTGAAGGTGAGTGTTAGTGATAACTATAAAGAGCGCTCTTAAACCTACACCTGGGTCACAAGTCCCGGGCTCTGCTATGTTCCTTCCTCTGCAACGTGATGGATGCAGCACCCCAACGGTGAATACATGAAATAAGAAATTCGTCTCATACTTGACGTGATTCTATTTTGAAATCATTACAAAAATCTTAAATTAATATATATTCCTACCGAGTTTCCTTGTTTGTTTGCATGAACGCGCTAATCTCAGGAAATATTGGTCCAATTTGAATATGCTATAAGCTATTTATCATTACGCTAAAATTGAACAACAACACAGCTATTAAACCATAATTGTGCCTTTTGAATATTTCTTCATCCCCGAGATTTTCGTAAATTCGTAGTTTTCGCTTCACCTATACAATATATAGAATAGCTATGCAACTTATTTTTAAATATTAAGAATATTTTTGACATACTAAAGTATATACAATATAGAAGATGCTGTACGAAAGCTATTAATAATGCATATTTTTGTAAAATATGCATTATCAATACATTATTAAAACAAAACCTCACGCACACCAATGCAAAACGATTTATACACACATATGTACATTTTACTATAAGATTCAGACAAAGCGTAGATATAACGAACCTTTCCAAAATAGCTTCTACAAGTCTACTTGAATAAAATATCATTTGAATTTGAATTAATCTATTTAAATTAATTGTTAAATATAACAATGTCTTTGTATATAGAAATTGGAATTTTAATAAAATAATTAAAGATTTGAGGACAAATTTCGGCCAGTCAGCGTTCTTTACTTAACATAAAACGTTTCAAGAACATCTATTTCAGTGAACATAAGCTACGAAGGTAGAAGAATAACGTACGTAAAAGCGCACCGTCAATTTGGAAAAAGCCCGCCCACAGAAAACAATAACCGCCGCATTACTTCTATTATTTCCACGGGATTTCAACGCGCCCGCATTTTCTCGGGATTTATTTATTTTCCCGCGGACAAATCAAATTTCCGCCTCTCCCAAGCTCACGGCGGGAATTTAAGAGTTGTCTTTGGAATATTTTTTGCCTTTGCCGTTGATAATAATTGACTTTGAAATGCTTGTAGGCGTGATGTCGCTTTTGGCTGCGTAAGCGTGAATTTTCACGCTATAATAAAGAAAGATGTTATAATATAATAATTGTTATAATAAAAAATGTCAAAGCGTAATCGTGACAACCGTATGTTATATTAATTGTCAAATTTTATTTTACTGTCAATAGAATAAAATATGTTAATATATGTTGAGGAGGTCGTAGTCTAATCAGTGGTCGGCATTTGAGTCGATCGCTAGGTTAAGTAGCTCTTGCTGCGACCGGGTGACAGATGGGTGACCTATTCTATCACTTATGATCTGGCATCTGGATGATTAAAATAGAATAAACGTAAATAAAGACTATCGAAAAATACATAAAATGCATAATTACCTCTGTATCAGTCATGTGACAAACTAACTTTTGGCAATAGCCATAAGCAGCAAAAAGAACAGAATTTTCTGCTACATTCGCCATAATAGCTGGTGTTGTACCAGCGTATAGTCCTCGGACTATACCATCATTTCGAAAAGTTTGTTTCAGGCAGTCGTACATCCCTTTGTAAAGATGGGGGAAGGTTTGCATTTTTACCTTCACTGTATCCAATGGTTGTCCAACATACACCACAGCTATTCCACCTAAAATTTTACTCATTTATACATTACATACAAAAAATAACTTTGAGGTAAAATCGACTCTTTTTGCTGTACAAAAGTGTATCTGTATTAATATGTACAAAAGATGTAAACCAAATGTTACAATGCATGGTAACAACATTCATAGCCCCCTTTTACATACCTCTCTAAATACCTTCCACAGACGAATTTAAAAATGTATGCTTAATTTTTTTTGGATTGCATCATCTGCATCAAAATGAGTATACTTATTTGATTTATTTATTTATACGCTTAATAAAGCACTACACCACAAAAAAATATAAATTACTAATTTCATTAGGTATTTTAACTCTTTCCAGTAATAAAATTATAACTTAATTATTACCTAAAGATCCTGCTGTGAAATCAATAAGACCACTTTTTAAATTGCCACTAGATCCCGTCGAGTGAGTCATTGTCGTAAATCTATAAGAGATACAAAATGAAATGAATTAAAAAAAAATTATTATGTTTTTATCTTTAAATTATTTGGGCAATACCACATGAGTATAACCTAATGAATAATAACATTCATCACAAACAGTAGCACACTCGTATAAAATCTTTCATATTTATTTAATATTCAGTTTCATGAAATTGGAATTAAAATCATTTATAAATTATGATCTTACCTATAAAGAAACTATAACAACAATTTGAAAGTTATTTTTATTTCACTATTAGTATGTAAAATAATATATTTAACACTTCACTTTATTGTCACTATCTTTGAACTTAATGTTCTGCTAACATTAATACATAAGAATATTATTCAAACATTTGGTTAAATACTAATATCTCTGTGATAACCTTGTAACTTTTTGATATGTAGTGATAAGATAGCAGTATTGCCAGTTTCAGAGACAATGTACAATAAAAGTTAAGTATTTATTTTTAACTTTACTACAACTGACAAAAAATACGTTTACACACAGTATAATTTAATTAAATTACATTTAACATAATTGAAAACGCTTATAATTAAAAAAAAACTATGCACTGTGCGCAATGTCATTTAGTTACATTTGGGAGATTTTATAATGAAGTCATAGGTTGCCGGCCTTTACTGACGAGTTTAGACCACCGGGAAGTCTCACAAACCGAACGAAACGCGACAACAATACCATCATTTGACGTGACAGCATTGCCGCTACTTCACGCCGATCTCAATTGAGAAAGAGGTACTGGTACCCGGACTCGCCGGCACAATTCGGCTACAAGTATGGCACTACTTCTAATTGCCTTAACTGTCTTGGATTTCCCCTAAGTATTGCTTAATTTTATCTGTTTTATAACTTAAATATATAGAATTGGTATAATGAATTGTTAGAAGATAGGGTTAGAAGCGTAGGCGAAGTATTCTTTGGATCGTTCAAAACTCATAATAGACGTAAATGTCATTTTAAGCATAAAATGGCGTTTGTCACATGCCTAATGTAGCGGAAAATCGAAAAAGTACCGATTTGCAACCGAGCAATGGAAATAAATCGTAAAAAGCAACCCTGAATTTGTACAAAATTAAAGAAGGAAAAGTTAACAAATTTATTCTTTCATTCAAGGGCGATTTCACTTCCGATTTAATATTTATAGCGCTCTCATGTGAATAAATGCGATCATGCGTATTAAAATAACATTGATTTACAAATCTCGCTTAAACTGGTTTCTAAACAGTGAAGACAGTACACCCTAATGAGAAACATTAATAATTGTAAAATCGCACTTTGAATTAAGAAGTCGACTGAGGTACTTAATGCTTTATTTCGATCAATAAAAGGGTAACGTTGTATAAAGTATCTCCTCTTTTTTCAAATCAGTTAAAAAGAAGGTGTCATAAGTATGCCACATAATACACCAATACTAAATACCGAAAACATTTTATGCTTTAAAGGATTTAATTGTATATTTTAAGACAAAGCCCAACAAAGAAGTTATCTTGAAGATTTCAAGTAAAAATTTAAAATATATATGTTATCTTATACGAGTATAATATAATTTGTATATACATTTGACGAACTGTAACAAGAAACCGCCCGATCCTTATATATTTACACCACAAAGGCGAAGGAAAACGCTAAGATTATTCGCCTGATTAAATATTTTCGCTCCACTGCAAACAAAGAGCGGCAAACTCTCTATGGAATATGAGGATTTCTGTTCTATACCAAAGATAGTTTTTAGTAAATCTACTAGTACAAGGTGGTTAAGCATTAAATAGGATTACGAGAAACTTGTAAGTATAATGTAATTAATAATTCTATGATATTAATAATTTAACCCCGAAGATGATCACACGTTGATCCGCATATTTAAAAAAACGAAAAATTTCTCACTTAAAGACAGAGTGACAGCGAAACTCGAAGAATTTATTGTTATAAACACCATTATTTTGAGTCTGTGTTTAAAAAGCCAACAGTAAATGGGCCTAATTTGGGAAATGAAAAGGCATCTGTATTTACAAGCACACAATATAACATCTGGAATCAATTAGCGTCGTATGATAACGTCGTAAGAAAAACGTGCCGTGCCGTACAAAAGGAAGGCTGACACTAGTATACTCAATAAACTAGTAAGCCGATCTTGTTTACGCGAGCGAGATAGCACTATTGTCGTCCTACTCTAGAGAGGGCGTACTTATCTCGCCCGCTATTTGTATACTAGTGCCAGCCACGTACAGTCGTTCTGGTTAGGTCCTCGATGGTGGACGTCTCTTTGTCGTTCTTGTTTCATCTGTCCGCAACAATATTAAACAGTATACATTTTTAAAAAATGGTAAAAAAAAAATTGTACATTTCAAGAAAAACCTGATGAAAAATTTCACCACTGGAGAGTCTAGAATCTTGTACTGAACCCATGGGATACATATCCGCTATAGTGTCTTTTACAACCTGTATAATTATTTTAAGTTTTAATATGTGTTAATAACTAGGTCAGGGAAGCCCTCAATGCACTTTATCAGGTAGCCAATCTGAAGTTGAAGAGCTTCAGTTTCAAAAGACAATGTAATAGAAATAGGCATAACGAAAGTAATCAGAAATCATTTAAATTATACATTTATCTGATAAAATAAGATGCATAAAGCTTCACAAACATATTTATTTTTATATTTTGAGCAAGATTAATAGGCATTAACAAAAAAAGGAAACTACTAAATACAACAGCCATGATAGCTAAAACAGCAGAGCGTATGACATTACCTACTGTATATTATAAGTATATTCCAATAAGCGACCACAATGTTTTAAAGTGCTCATTTAGATATTTGACATTCGATGTTTGCGATCATTACAGTCGCAGAGAAATCTTCGAGTTGATGCTAAGTGGAACATACTGTTAACATAAACCGACATCACAACAACTTCAAGTGTTTTGAAGGGAATTTAAATCCTTAAATTTATAATGTTTTTTATGCTATAAAAGCGTTAATTTCCACAGTAACATAAAATTGTCTGACAATAGTAGACATTTGAAACATCATTAAACAATTTTTCAAAAGTTTTCATCATGCCTATTGAACAATGATTAATTTGATCACTTTATTATGATGAGATCTGATGACACATTATCACCAACATTAACAATAGTCAACCATATCATTCTTTTTGTAACTTTTAACAAATATAGACAAAACTTTGTAATTTGTGATGTAACTCTGTTTCCAATAAAGTTTAATTATTATTATTATCACTTATTTAAATATCTTACTCTTACATACATTTTTAAATATTATTATAAAAATAAAAAAAATTAAAAATATATAAAAAATAGATGTCCGCCGGCAGCGGGGCAAAGACCCAAGCAATCGGTGGTTAGGGCTCCAGATTGAGAAACTTCCTCACAATACGCCGTATTGTTTAATAAAGGTTCTTATGAATTAGAAGTTACAAGGTTCTTATAAAACAGATGGCGTTGTCACTACATGCCTAACAACGCCATCTGTTACAAAACCACGAAACCTTATAGTGCTTGAGAACGTCTAGAGATCACATCTCATCACGTCACATTTAAGACTACAAACATTGTACCCAAGCTCTTTTAAAAATAAATTCACTGAAGTAGTATATTGCGCACATTTCTTGAATGAAGTATCATATAATCTAAAATTTTACCCTATTTTTTTTCCGTTTAGTGTCGTAGTCATTTTTAACACGCTTATATTTCAAGCTTCCTTTTTATTGATATATTGTATTGTAGAGTGTAATATATTTTTATCATACAAAAATAAAAATATTTTGCGTAGTTTTACGTTGAGAGTGTATGTATATAAAACCAAATATATCTAAAAACTCCGATGTTAAAGCACTTCAAGGAAATGATTTGTTTTAATCTTATCTCTGTGTCTTTTTGTTTGTAGTTTTGTTCATTAAACAAAATAGGGCCGTAAAATAGCAATTTGCGTCCCAAATTAATAGAACTACATATATACTAAGAAATCCCTGTGACTATTGCCACGTATTTCCATCAATGGGACTCCGAGGCGTTGAGGAGCCCGAACCATTGACCATAGAGTTTTCCCCGCTGTCGATATCGTTCTTCGAGTTTTCTGGCTGATGCCTGCAAAAGGAACAATATCCTTTTGTGACCAGTTGTACTTCGTAGTCCTCCATGTAGAACAACTGAAACAAACATGACTCAGTAACTAAAATATTATAATAGACTAAACCGATTTCGCTCTAATTTCGTTTTCCAGACGATACTTTACTATATTTGGTATTAAAAACAGTTTCGAAGTAAACAGCGTCCTTAAATTTACTAAAACACTGAAGTGAATTAGTTATATTTTATTTTTTACTTCAATAATTTAATTACAAAACTATACAGTCAAATTAGTCCACCGAAAAAATTTGGTCCTTCTGTCCGTGGACATAGCACACACAATGAAAGGGGGTTATAGCCATTTTGAAGTGTTTTCTTGTACTTCCGTTCGCCACAACCGAACCCCGGTTTTTAATACACATCTTGTTAGCCTTTAATGTACTTAAATATATTTGAAAAAGTTTTTAAATATAGGTAACTTTCTCTACGCATTACGTACAAAATGCATAAAAAAAGTAAATTACCTACCTAATATGACTTACGTTCAAAATACTAATTTAAAGAAGCACTCACGTTTTGGCAAGCAGAACAGACCGTAACAGGCAATTCGGGCAACATGTTCCGGTAGAAAACCGGCTGAAGTATCGACCTCTGAACTATTACGATACTTGATGGGTTCAGCCGTAACAGCGCTAATCGACCGATTGCCATCTGACGTCATCCTCGGAACCCCCACGATTTTTACAACCTTACGACTAATATCACAAAGTGACATTAACCGGGTCCCGCTGTTTTAAGTGCCTTTCGAAACACGGAGGAGGTCTGATATCACATATAAACCAGTGCTGGAATAGGTCGCCCAGTCGCAGTAAGAGCAACTTAACCTAGCGATCGACTCAAATGCCGGCCAATGATGAGGCCACGACCTCCTCAATGACTAAAATATGTATAATTAAAAATTTTTGGATGCTTTTTGAATTTATATTTAACTTTGTGTGTTAATCGAATATACTACGTTCAACGATATAACTACAAATTCATTAATATAACTGAATTTTCATGTTAATCGATGCCTGTTTGATCGTTAGCAAAAATATGAAACTTGAGGACTCCGATTGGAGCGCCGCATTCCAAGTTAGAATATAATTTTATCGTCAATAAACTGGCTCAGGCACATAAAAATTCATGATAAATAGTATAGCCATTTAGAGGCCTTAATAGTAGCCAACAGAATATAGATTTAACTTTTATTGTACGCCACTAAGAAATACAATACAGGTTACAGATTTGAGAATAAGTAAAGTAAAGCATTATCACTAATCAATTTCTCCAGTCAACCTCGTTATATAAAGAATGAATTAAAACATAATAAAGATAGGAACCAAAGGTAGCCGATTTTAATTATGTACACAGTTATTATATATTCTTCAAAAGCATGAAAATCAGCTATTGAATCTGGACTCTCTTTAATTTACACTTAAGTGTCACTATTCACCAAACGTTTGTTACATCAGTTCTCGATCTACTACATTATTAAAGCTAAATCGCCTTATAAATCGGATAAGCGAAGGGTCATTGGAAAATTCCCGATTTTCTACAAGAAAATTGCCCCATTTCCAGCAGCTTTTATGTACTTCATGCTGACGTCGGCGTCTTCAAAGACGAAAGTGTGTCATACAATGACTTAACTTTTTGCTGCCATACCCATAAAAGGCTGGAAGGACGAGAATATCACATGAACATGATTCTTCTTACCTGCTATTAAGGGGTTTTGAATGCAAAAATAGGAAATAATGATATAAGTCGCATATTTTAGCAGACGTATGTATATGCAGGCTGTTGAGATATTTAGAATAGTTAAAGAGAGTACTCGGTACACGATTCTCGTAATAATTATGTAATAAAAATAGGTACTTAATTTTGACCAAATTTTTATTTTAAATTGAATATTAGGAATACTTTTTTGAGGTATGTCTGTATGTATGTATTCCCTTTTTCCCGTCCGACTAAACTTAAATTAAGAGCTTGTATTAGGAGTGGGTGCGACAATACCCCAACGGCGGTGGGACTTCAACGGGGTACCTTGCGGATTTCAGCTGGGATTCTATTCGTTTTCTTTTATTCGCTTTATTCCAGATTTCAGGGAAGGTTTAAAAGCAAAGTAAAAAAGGAGGGAACGGTTTTCCGAAAGGTGCTTCAAACCCCGATTCCGCTGGGTCGAGATCTCCTAGGAGCCTTTGTTAAATAACGTCATACGTTGAAGGGAGGGGGAGGTTATCACCAAAATTGGATATTGTGTGACAACGGGCTCAAAAGCTTCAGTGACGTCACATACCAAAATGTAAATTTTTGTCCTTTAGTAACATACTACATAAAATAATGAAAAGAAACTGCTGTTTACTTGATTATGTGATAACAAACCGAGAATTGCGAAAATGTGACAACCTTTTACAAGGACGGGAGGAGAAGTCAAAAAATCGTTAAATTCGTGTGACGTAAGATATGAATGACTTCTAGTAATAATAATTCAAGCTTTTAAAAAAGGTATTTCTTGTTAGCCGCGACTTCGTCCGCGTAAAATTAGGTGAAATTTTAATAAATTAAATTTTTTTGTAACTAATTTTTCCGCCATTATTGGCAGGAAGCCTATATAAAATAAGCTATCTGCCTCTGAAAGACCGATCGAAATGAGATTTGCCTTTTCGAAGAATAACTGTAAAATAAAACAAACAGAAAGTGTTAAATTGTTTTTGTTTTGTCATAAGTACCGTATTTATTATAGTATTCCGTATGAAACAATTCCATAGACATTCGTACTAAAACGTAATTATTTCGACTGTAAATTTGTATATTTATTTGTTGCGTAGTGGCTAACGCACTTAAAGTGAAATTAAATAGCAAATATTAAGTAAAAGTTATTTACTTATTTTTAAATAAATAATTTTACACAATAAATTCAATAATTTATTCAATTTATCCGACTCTTTATTATTTATGAAGGCGGCACATCAGAGGTGACTATCGATGACCGAGAAAAAGTACACTATGAAAAGGTTTGCAGATGCCTTGCTGTCCTTTGTAAAATGCCAACCCTAAAACTAGGTGACAGGTGCGCTGGTAGGGGTTCGTAGGGGTTGCGAGGGGAGGGCGGCGCCCGCGCAGCTCGCGTGCCCACTCGCCCGAGTCACGCGCGCTCCTTAAGGGGCCCTGCGAACGGCGACACTTGTAACTTGTTTTTGGCATCAGTAGTAACAATAATAAATATATTGGGCTTGATGTTTTTAAAATTTCCTACCTTCAAAAGAAAAAAGGAACTCTTTTAGGATCACTTTGGTTTTCATCTGTCTGTCTTTTTCTTAAAAACTTCATAGGTATAAAGTTAAAATTAATACCAAATACTGAGTTCTGTAGTCTCTTGAAGCTATAAAAAACTAAAATTAGACAGTTGAAGACACTAAAAACATAACGAATTTCCAGTTCGACACTACCGTCAGTACTCACTTACCGCCTGCTCGTTAACCCCTGGCAACATAAAATAATAAAACCGGGCAAGTGCGAGTCAGACTCGCGCGCTGAAGGTCCCGTACTGTCACATGGCACGGCAAAAGTTATACATTGACCTTTTTTAATAGTTGTATAGTCAGCATAACATAAATAACTGTTCAAATTATAGACTTCTGCTTTAATACGATCTTCCCCTTGTGTGTTAGTTTGTGCAGAACACTTTCCATTAAGGATATCAAATTTATTTCATATTATTTATACAGCCCTCTCTGGTTTCATAACGACAATGTCTTTCCTTATTAAAGTTTTATCAAAAAGATAAGAGTATATAAAACTCAGCTGAGACAAAAGCACCGCCCTTTGTGTATCCAAAATGATAAAGCGGACGCTTAAAAATTCAAATCGTATATTTTACCTCGTTGCAGCGAAGTTGGAGAATTAATATAAAAGTTCTTCTCTGATTATCATATCTTTTGAAACGAGGAAACTCACTTCTGTAATAGATCAAACCCGCACGGAGCCTTTAAAACATTCGTGTTCAAAACTAATATTAATGAGTGGTAATTTATGTATTTACAATACAATGCGGAGTGGTGTGATCTATCGAATTTGTGATTTTTTTGGAATTAAACCGAGTCTTTGGGGAATAAAATTATACTGATAATGTAAACATACTAATACAAGTACGAATGAGAAATTTTGTAAGCTGTATAATGTTGTCTCTTAGACTGGATATCGCAGTGTTTAGTTTAAATAATCCTGGATAGTATTTTTAAAACAGGTGAGTGGAGAGTTTATGAACTACGTAAATAGAAACAATAAATCAGCAACAGAGTCGGGAGCAGGGACATGTCGGGAGAGGCGCCCTAATAGTGTCAACAAATGTCACCACGTGAACTTTAAAAGCTCTGCTGACTTTTGTAATGACGCACCTCCATTCAACCGTGTCATAAAACGACGTTGCGCCCCTAAGTTCATACTACAATAATGTGGTCTAAATATCTACATGAGCCATAGTTCTGACTTTAGTGGAAGCATGTGAAAGAGGTACTGGTACCCGGACGCGCCGGCCCAATTGGGCTACAAGCATGCCGCTACCTCTAATTACAAATATATATACAATTCAATAAAAATACACGTCACGCTTAAATTGTAAAAATCGTTAGATTGTAATCTATCTCGTGAGATTGTAAAGTTTAGAAGGAATACTGCTTACAGTATATTCAGTACTTTGATACGAATTTAACGTATTATTTTTCGGTAGATTATAAAATATCGAAGTGAAACTTAGATTACAATCAAAAGACTGTTGAATTGTCTCATGTCCAAAGATTGCCCATGATTCGTCGGTCTTGCAGTAGGCCGTTAAGTTTCTGTAGTATGGTACTGTGAAAATTCCAATAAAAGTCAAACAGGATTCGTTCACCTTTTAGTGAAACCGTTTTTTTATTCCTATAGTGTCACATTTACTAAAATATTCGTATTTTTTTATATGGCAATGTGAAAATTTCGGTTTTTCCGGTTTATTTCTTGGATTATGTGTTGTTAGTATGTTGTTAATGCTGTTGTTTTTGAACAGTGGCCGAATGCATCACAGCCGGTGTACCAGGTGTTCCTGATCCTCACCTCGTTCACGCTGTCGTGGGGGGAGGCGTGGTTCCTAGATTTTCGGGTGTTGCCGCAGGAGTTGCAGGCGAAGCAGATATTAGACTCTATAGGTGAGAATATATATCTATATATATGTGGTAAGGCACACCAAGGTGGAAGGTTTCGGCGAAGAATGAAAGGTGGGTATCTGCAAATTCGAATTAATGCCCGATTAATAGCGTAGTTGCCACTAAAATAAATTTTTGGTCTAAGTAATTGATAGAGGTTTGAATTTTACATGAATCGAGAAGAGTGAGAGAATTTGTCAAATACTTCGGATTGTTTAATAATTTCAACTAAATTAAAGACATGTACATGATGTCAAGCTCAAGTATAGCTTTTTGTTTGGCAAAAGATTAAGTCATAAACACACCATGGCAATTTAGGGCTTTTTGGCGCCAAAATTTAAATGGTTTTTAAAAAATGCATAATAAAGGAGTTAAAAGTTTGTTTTGCGCTGAAATATTTTATATTTTAGGCTTTGTTGATTGTAATATTAACTGCTTTCTGTAAAAAACCACTAAATGCACTGTTATATCAAAAAAAAAATACTTTACATCGCTAGTGTTTACTTTACATCACAAGTTATTCTTTTTCTATTACTCATTTTTATCTTTTACATATGACAAAAAAAATAGTGCACTATGTACAAGATTATTTTAAAGAATACCGCATTACGTATTAATACATCCTTATTCCAATTAAATTGAATATAGATATAGTACCGTATTAATTCATCCAGTTCTAGTTCAATTGCATATACCTAGATTTGGTTATTCGGCCAAAAGATGGCGCTAAGTTATGATATTCAATATCAAAAGTAAGAGTAAACCAACGTTCGGGCAGGACAACGTCTGCCGGGTCGGCTAGAAAATAATATTTTCGAAGTGATTCATTCATATTAGGTATAGTTTAATTAAAAATTTATTTGAACAGTACAACGAAACACATCAGAGCGGACCCCCCTACTGGGCCCGGGCAGGCACGCCAGGCCTCAGTCCACGCACGGCGAGTCCACCGTCAACTGGTTCTCGCCCGTAGACACGCCTGAGTCCAGTCCCAAACCAAGGGGGCCCGGGGACCAGGTCACACTCACACAGGCTCAGGTGCGTCAGGGCTTCTTATTTATGGAATTCAGGCTCTGATGTTGGAACTGACACGTAGGCGTAGGAACTGCGTTATAAAACGATATAACTGTATCGATCATGGCCTCGTTTGATTCGTCTTGACGACTACTTTGTAGTTACATTTAATGAAATATAACTATATTATGCTTAAATTATAACCAGTGTATTGAAGACCCACTTACGGGTTGTGTAACAACTTGATAAAAACACAATACGGTATAAATATGGTGATTATAGAATATAAAAGAACCATTATAAAGGCTGGCTCTCCAAAGCCTGTGTAAAATACATCTCAAAAATTATTAATTACAAAATTGAAAATTCAAGAATTTATAATAATTAAAATTACGAGGAACTTAAACAAATTAGAAAATTAATTAATTTTGAAAACACAAAAAATATTTTAGAACAATACGCAAACTTAAATTATTATTAACCCAATCAGAAGTAAAATAAATCTTTAAAATGCTTTCTTTGTACAGTAGGTGTTAACGTCACTTTTCGTCACATGATCTATTTAGGCAGCATTCTAGGAGCCACTTATTTAAATAAGAGTAAAATCTAACATTCTGGTGGTCAGATATAACCGTGGTTGGTGGTCTCCTTGTCAGAAGTCTACCGTCCATAAATTTAGGATAGATATACCTCTGCAATCTCTATTCTTAAATTTCAAATTATCAATTTCATCTTTCAATATTTTTCAGTTTGAAATTGCTATTAGGGGAGCAGCAAAACTCACTGCAGTGCACAACACGCCTTATACTGTAGGAACTTCGGCTGATATATTATGTAAGTAGCATATATTAAACACAGAATTTACACCAATAAAAGAAAAACATTATGATGCAATTTGGGTTGAACTGTGCTTGAAGGTGAGAGGTAGAAAGTTATTATAAAATTTAAAAAAAAATAGATTATATCACGAATAATATTTACAGATGAAGTTTCTGGAGCTGGTTTCGATTGGGTTAAGGGAGTCGCAGAAGTCCCAATTGTTCATCTCTTCGAATTACGAGATGTAGGCCAGTACGGATTTCTTCTACCTCCAGAGCAGATAATACCAAATAATGAAGAAGTTATGGCTGGCTTAATAGAAATGGACAAAGTTACAAGAGAAATTGGGTACTACACAGCAAGTGCATCTATCTTCCAGATTAATGCAATAATATTAGTTGCAGCATTCATATTTGTTATATAATTTGGAAAAATAAAAACGTGTTTTTTTTTAATATTACTTTTTTTTGTTTTGACAGGTATACGGTACACATAATTTAATTACAACATATCATAAAATTGTGTTTTTACGTATTTTATCACTACCATTTAACTTTTTGTTATTTTATGGTGCAATCTAGATAATATGCTCTTGTGAAATAGTCATATTGCGATAGTATAGGCTTAAGGGCGCGAAGAAGTTTAATTTAAGTGTATTATTATAAATTGATGAATAAATAAAAAAAAAAAAAAAAAAAAAAAAATGGAACGCTGCGAGTTTGTGTTGCCATGGGTGACACGAAGAGGCAGGGATGATCATATCTGTATATGTTGGTTTGCGATAAATACCAAATTCATGTTTACAGCCAACTCTCGTTATAGCCAAGTCTAGAAAATTAAGAGAGTTGTCTTGTTCGATGTCCAATTTGAATCTAATTTTAACGTGTCTTTTATTTAAATTATTAAAAAAGATATTCAGCTGTCTCTCAGTGCCAGTCCAGCTTAGAATGATATCGTCAACATACCTAAAGTGATATAAGATGTTTTTATCGTTGACAATATATTTGAACTCGAAATCATTCATAAAGATTTCTGCCATTTAAGGGCTCATTGCTAGACTTTCCCTTGAACTGAAACTGACCGTTGAAAGTAAAATAATTTTGACTCATGCAAATTTCGGTTAATTCTACAATATCCTTTATTTCACCAAGATGAAGCCGTTTTCGTACAAGAATTTCTTCAAAAATATGAACAGTTTCTTTTACAGGTACATTTGTGAGTAAACTATCTACATCTAGTGATAGTAATTTACAATGTACAAGTAAATTAATATCTTTAATATTTGACACGAGCTGAAGGCTATTTTTTATGGCATATTCTGGTTTAAAACTAGTTTTATTTACGATATATTTGTTTAAAAACGTTGCCAATTGATAAGCTGGGGCTCCAATATAAAAGACAACTTAGTGGGGAACTCAAATAAAAGATAGAAAGCGAATATATACGAGTGGGGTATCAAATGAAAAGGTTTGATTTGTGTATTATAAAATTTGGGGTATTTGAAGAGGGATATGGCGTAGAGGATAAATTTACTGACTTCAACGAACAAAGCCGAGTATCGGGTTTTTTTTTAGTTTCGAATTTAATGTTATTCGACTAAGAAATGATTATTTATTTATTTAAAACTTCGTTGCGTACATAGATAACAATAATGGTTAGAAAATATAACATTAAGTGCGCAAAGGTCTTATCTCTTAAAGCGATCTCTGACAAACAACCTAGGCCAGAGAGGATTTCAAAGTCAAAAAGGGTGAAGCTGAAGACAATTAGGTGTATAAAAACTAATATATATTAATAAATGTTAAACCATAACTCTCTTAGAATATTTTAATAAATAAATAGTAAATATATAGGACTATATGACACATGGACGTCTGTTCCTAAGGTACACAACTTAATGCCTGTGTTATAGGTAACAGTCGTCTGTTATACACAAATATATATTTTTTGGAAATATATAAATACATACATATAGATAATACACCCAGACTCGAGGTGGGCAGCGAACCCACGAAGAGATATGATTATATCAAAATCAATTGCAGTTCGTTAGTATCGCTAAAACACGGAAACGCCTGTACCGAATGCTGTTTGTTTTGTTTTATTCTCCTTATTTCAGGGAAGGTTAAAAAGAAAAGAAGGAAAGGAAAACTCAAAAGAATATTTAAATAAAATAGCCAAGTGCGTGTCAAGACACGCTTATGCAGAATGGTTCCATATCTGATACGCAATAAAGGTATTTTCTTAATAACTTAAATACTAGACAATAAACTTATTACAGAAACATAATCAGGAAATTTATATATGAAACCAAACTTATTACATATGGCTAACTTAAAAATCACCATTCTTAAAGTTACTGTAGCATATGAGATCAATAGGATCACTAATTCAAAGCACTTGCTCACCACTTAGATTAACAATTTTTTGCATTATTTCTTTTCATTTACTTATTTGTATGTAATGAAATCATTTTTCAATTCTATCCATGCCTATGAGATACATTTTAGCCGAACTATGGTAGCGGGTTTGGCAGTCGGGTATTGGGTTACTCATCCACCACAAGGGTCAACAGTGGGTTGTTGCGGGGTCCAACGGACTAAACCACTACACGGTGGAAAAAAATGGGAATGGTATTGCATACAACCACATAGTCGAGTACTGAGTACTCAATCTCTGTGGAGGACTACGGAGAAACTTAATTCGAGCAGTGGACGTCATCGGCTGAAAGAAGGATGTGAATATCAATTCTTAAGCAGCAAGCATCAATACGTACATAGAAGCCTTGGATTTTCCCTCGGGAGCGGTTGGCAAAGGTCGTAGCATGGTATCGAAGGTCGAGCGTGGCATTCCAATAATTCCAAGAGCAATACCCAATTCAGACAGTTTCTCTTCCGGACTTGCTATTGCGTGCAACATATACAGAAGTCTAGGTGATGGTCTGAGTAAAAATCAGTAAAAATTTTTTTTTTTTTTAAATAGTACAAAAAGAGATGATTCTATAATAGCGATTGTTTTATAGTTTTATAACAAGGGAGTAAACATAAAACGGTTCACCTGTGTGAATATCCACTCCAATTTCACTACCAGAAACTTAACAAAAGAGCTTGACAATAACTAAACTCTTGCGTAACGTAACCATACTCTTAATGTCAAAAGGTGGTCTGACGCCCTGCTTTAGATTCGCAATTAATCCATACTCACCGAGTACATTTGATGACTCCGAGACCCATCATGCGATAGTCGATCTCCCGATGGCAAAATACCTCATTCATGAGAGGTGAGCTGGTGTTCAACTTTTTGTCGTGCCGCAAGCAATGCCCCAACAACACCGCCTTCTCTTCCTTGGTCATCTTTGCAATGTACCCAGTTTGTAGAGTGTGTTCGGTGGCGTTGAATATCTCAGAGAATTCTCGAACATGCTCTAGCAAAAATTTTCGATCGTGCTCTAGCACAAATTTTCGAACATGCTCTAGCACAAATTTTCGAACATTCTCTAGCACGAATTCTCGAACATGCTCTAGCAAAAATTTTCGATCGTGCTCTAGCACAAATTTTCGAACATGCTCTAGCACAAATTTTCGAACATTCTCTAGCACGAATTCTCGAACATGCTCTAGCACGAATTCTCGAACATGCTCTAACACAAATTTTCGATCGTGCTCTAGCACAAATTTACGATCGTGCTCTAGCACGAATTTCTAAAATTATATCAACATAAATTTATTTTTCAAAATGTTTGTACACTAGGAATCATGTCATGTTTAATGTACCTTTGAAAAAAAAAGATGACAAAATATTTTTTCCTTTTATCTGTCGTACTTTATACGGGTTTTCCTACATTGGAAAATACTGCCTTTGAGCTTACCAGTGTCAGATTAAGCCTCAACAACTTATGCCTTACCCTGTTACTGTATTCTACTATTTGTAAACGACCCCTGTAAGCTTTGTATGATGCATTTTCTTATAATTAAGTTCTGCGATAGATTTAATTGAGAACATAATATTTTGAAATGATAATATGTGTTTTTAAGATATATTTTCGATATAGTGTTACGCTGTTAAAGCAAATATACTTAGTATAGGTATAACTGCCAATAAGGAATTGACTTTTTATAGGAGAATCGTTAGAGGAAAGATAAAAGATAAAATATTCAGTTACGAAATGTTATGCCGGTAATATTTTGTGTGAAATTTCCTAGGATATGTTACGGTACTATAACATCCTTTATTCAAGAAGGTGTTAAATCTACATAAATGTGACAGTGAGCTTGTTTGAATTTTTTTTACATACTAAAGGGACATAGTATTATGAAAATGTATAAATACATAAATAGCTGTGTTTTTACTGAACGAGCAGCCTTGTAAGGCTGTCTCGTTCGTTGACCGCGCAATTTTTTTGTTCGGTGAACATGTATTTTCCTCGGGCGAGGCACGTCCTGGCTGACCGAGGAATTTGCTTCCCGAGGCTGCCTCATGTGGCTGCTCGTTCAATCAGGACGCGGCTTATATTGTGTTATTAAGGGAAATATAAACACTTCAGATATTATTATAACCATGGAAAATGCTGCTTGTAAAATATATCTTGTTATTTGACTAGTTACGGCTCGTAATATTGATATCCAAATGTTGTCTTAACTATCTATATAATAAAAGAGCACAATTTCGCGCAATTTCTGCGCTTCTTTAGTATTTTCTCTTCCTACTGATCAGCAAAAAGAAATAATACAGTCGATCATTCTTAGTTATATCTTATGTAGGAAGGATATTCCCTCCTATAAAAAGTCAATCACCTGGGTTGCTATTATACATTATTCAAACAAGAGTCAAATCTTCTGTAAGATTAGTGCGACGAGACGCTATATTTATAACATTGTGTTATATATCCATGGTTAATACGTTCTGTAAAGAAATATTCTGTAGCTATATTTACATGAGTTAGATATTCTTATGTTACACTATCACTGACTAATATTTTCTGCCTTTTAAAATTAATGCATTAAATAATAAACGAAATCCTTAATGAGACTGCACGGTTGTTTTTTATTGTTTTAATAGATGGCGCTACTTTCTTGCATTATTGAAGCTGAATCGTTAAAATATTCATTCCCCCTACCGCTATATTCTTTCTTTAAATCAGTGCTTTATTTCTATCAGACGTTTGACTATCAAATATTTTAGTTTTACGATGCCAGTACGTTTCTTGAATGTATTATAGGGTTATCCTTAAACTGATTTATAACAAAGAAACCAGATTTAGCGGCTTATTTCTTTTGATTCATATCTTATGGGCCGTCTATAATTTATGTGAAAAGAATGTTAGGAATATACAAAGGTATGATTAATGTTCTCGCTTCTTTTTCACATAAGCGAAGATGTTTACGATAAACGCAACTATTTTATCAGAGTGCTGCCGTTACGCGTTACGTAACGCAGCGGTTTACTCTCCTATAAGAAGTTATCAGTTCAAAATGTCTCTTTAGAAGTCCTAGAAGTACCTATTTCGTCACCGAATTTACATCACTTTATTCTAAGTCCTTTACCGTACCGTACGTTTATGCCAGGTAAACTCTCAAAATAACTTTAATATATTACAAAGTTTATATTATATACCTTAAGGATCGCGGCTTGTTTAGACGGATTATATGGATTTTTTTAATGTAGTTAAAATAGCAAAAAACATAGGCGAATAAAGTTGTCTGTATGAATTTATTGCGCTCTACATCAAAGGGAATTTCAACATTCGCATAAGTGAAAATGTTACACAAGAAAGCTGCGCTATAATGCTTTCGACGAGTTTCATATTATACTTACTGTAGCAAACTGTGAATATTTATAAGATTTGATTTACAGCTATACATATAAAAGCAAAGGTCACCTATCAAGAAAGTCGTAAATGACAAAACGTTTTTTGCCATTTCCCAAAAAGCAGCTTATTTGAGTAACATCAATTTCAAACAAAGCGTGCGATGTGTAATAAATTTTAAACACATTTACGTCCAGTATTAAGTTACCTATTAGTTTGTAATGTACAAAAACTTGATCTCTACCGAGCCTCTACATAAACGCCATACATAAAGCACGGCCCATTTAAAACCTCGACACACTCTCAAAGCACCTTATTTCAAAGTCATTGCCTAATGCTATTATGTAAATTATCAAGCAAAGTTGTGAATTCCGTTCCGTGCGGGGAAAAATAAAACTGTTCAATAGAGATTCTTAATCAACCATTTATTTCCCCAAACTTTATCTGAAAGTCGTCAAACTTTGTTATTTGAAATTTTATCCAACCTCTATCGTTTTACGATTCAGCAAAATGAGATTTTTTTGTCTCTCACAGCTTAATCTTTCAAAGCTTAAACTATGTTTATACGCTATATATATAAGAGCGGAAGGTCACCTAACAGGAAATCTCGAAGAACGCGGGACGTAGAACGATATAATTTGCCAGGGAGGTGGTTTATAGGTTGTAGACATCCGCTATGAAATGATTTTTCGTCAGGGCCAGATTAAGGAGGTCCAAGGGAAAAGTCAAAGGGAGACGCAATTTTTAGTGAAGTCGCAAGAAACAGCTAGTATCTAATATATCAATTAAAAATAATTAAGTAACCTAGTTTTATGATATTCTTTTTATGATAGGTAGGACAACGAAAATTCTGGTTCGTATTGAAGAGGACAACTTTCAAAATCCCACATCCACGCGATTTGCAAGATATTTTTTGTCTGACAAAATATAAGCATCTATGTGAAGCCAGTTGTCATCCATTTTTTTACTAAAGAATATTAGAAATACTTTTCAAATATAACTAACATTTCCGCTAAGTCTTGTTTGTTTGCTCAATAGAAAAGAAGACACTAAAAGTTTTCCAACACCTGAGTTTCAATAACAAACGAACTGAGATTAGTTCGCTTACTAGAATTACGAACAGCAAAACTTCAAGGTATTGTTGGAATCCAAAGCGGTTCAACTTTCCACTATCAACGTGTAACTGCTTCGTACCAGTAGAGATAAAACATGTTCTGTATCTCCTTTAGTTTAGTACTCAATAAAGCGACTAGCGCATCCGGCAGATGCCGTTCAGCTCGATTTATGGTCAAACGAAAGCTAAACGCTGCATTTTTTAGTACTTTTGAAATATTCCTTTCTTTCTTTTCCTTTAACATTTTCCTGAAATAATGCGAACAAAATAGACCAATTTAATTTAGCCGAACCGTTATTGTGTTTTACCCAGAAATGTATCAAGTTTGAGTTATATTTCTTTAGCAGCGCCAACATCCGATCCAATTGTTTTTTTAATATGTAAAACTGTTTGGAATGTGTAAATAAAATTTTATCGAAATATGTCCAGTATAAGGGTAGGGTGACAAAGGCTTGTACAATCGGTTTTTATAAATAAAGATTATGCGATCCATTTGCCACTACAATGGGTTATTTTATGAGTGTTACGGAGTTCTTTAATCCGTTTCCTTACTACCATATCACGAACTTTCCTCATAAACGATATTTCAGCATCATCATAACATAGACAAGTGCTTCTTTTAATAGAATATGACTACATATTTGTATACTTTCGAAATTATTGTATCATCCTTCAAGAAAAGAGCATACTCATTTCTCAAAGGCCGGCAACGCATCTGCGAGCCCTCTGGTGTTGCAGGTGTCCATAGGCGTCGATAGTCCCTTAGGAGAATCGCCTGCTCGTTTGCCCCTTGTAATATAAAAAAAAATATAGTAATATATAAATGCTTAAATTGAAATTATTAATGTATAGATAAACTTGGAAATCTAATCCAGTTCAATAAATAATTCCGTGTAAATCTATCTTCCAGTTACCACAGTATTCGTTACAGTATCAATGAATTTAATTTCAAAATTCATATAACTTTTCGCTTAACCAACAATGGCCGATATTACGTTGAAAAGTTGACTATGGAGGAAAAATGAAAAAGCGGTCAGCTGCACAATCACGGCCCTCAGAAGCAGCTACATAAATGAAGCCATTAATTATCACGATCCCGGTTGTTTTTTTCCCTCCAAAACCAACCCTCGTCGATGCCCGCTTTACTGAATTTTGTATTTTCATCAATTCGCACGAGTTGCGCGAATAAATCGCACGTATTTAATTTTAAATAATATCAATATTCTTTATTTTAATTAAGTATTAGGTATTTGGTTTATTCTATTGATTTATTAATTGAAGATACCATTGCTCTCTTTATAGTTAACTATGAGTTATTATGTTTTGTTTTCAATAATTGTTTATGTATTTTAATTGAACTTAGTTTCCATAGTATCAATAAAACAGAAATAAAATAAAAATAAGGCAGAGGTGGCGAGACGACTTGGAGGCCCTCGCGGGAAAGGAGTGGATTGGTGTAGCTCTGGATAGAGGAGAGTGGTCTCAGAGTGGGCACTCCTTTGCCCAGCTGTGGGACATTGCAGGCTAATTAAAAAGAAAGGAAAAAAATTACAACAATCTTTTATTACCTATTACTAGAATGAACTAAAACGTTAAAATTTCAATTCTGATTAGAAATATTCAATTATGAATAATAAAAAAGTGCTGCATTATATAAACAAAGGTGTCAAATAAAGAAGGTAACAGGTAATGAAAGATGGTTTAAAAAAATATCCTTTTTTTTAATTTTAACTAGTTATTCAATTAACACGTTTAGAGAAGGCGAAATTAAAACGATAGGGAATATTGCTAACACTTGGAAGAAACATGTTTAGCGTTAGCTAAATGTAGAGAAAACAAACGTTAGAACAACACTCTATTAGGCAAGATATCGATAGAATTCATATACTCTCTTGTGCACGAAAATCTGCGAAAACTGCGGACAACCTTGAACGCCTGATAGACCGGAAAAATGGACGGCAAAAGACCCAGAGGCCGAAGTCCCAAAAGGTGGTCGTACCAAAATTCTGAACACTTATCTTTATGTTTAATTATTCAAATTATTACAGGACTATTTTTAACTAATCGCATTGCACCTGGAAGAACAAACTAAATAGTAACAAGAAATTCTCAATTCACTTTTTTTTTTGTTTAAAATAGTTACGCTTCTATAAAAACGCTGTTTTAATTATTATTGACTCAATATTATGTGATTTATCATTCAACCATAATCCCATCTATAGTATATACATAAATGAGGGTAGTTGTTCATAAGAATATAAATACAGAGACAATCGGTAAGCGAGGCAGTTGTGTTACGACCGTTGACTTGGTAACAACTATCTAAGTACATTGTGATCAGTGTGGGTACAATGCGTGCATACACCAATTTGGTGAGTTATAATTAATATATCCATCACCCGGTCGCGGTATAAAATGCTTAACCTATCGATCGACTCAAATGCCAGATTTCGAAGCTACTACATCCTAATCTTTCTTATATTTAAAATTTTACCAAAATTGACATACATTTAGAATATGAATTTTGTTTCAACGTTACAGGCAGATGTTTTCATTTTATTTGTACGGTTAAATTTTGATTTGAAAATATTCGTTAACATTTTTGACATGTCAACTGAAAAACGCCGAATTCAAAGTGCAAATGTCATGAAAAGCGTAACACAACTTTTCGCGGTAAAAGAACACAAATAAAACATAATAAATATGTTGAAAACATTACAACTTTTCCGAATATAAATAAAAAACTCCACATCGCTATTTGTACAGGCCTTTTGTGTGGTTTTTGACCACGTTTAGTTAAACTTTTCTATTAAAACGTGCTGCAAAACTTACCATTTTATAAAAATTGTGCTGACACAGGAAAAAAAAATTGGCACAATTATAGTTTATTTAAAAAAGTTTGTGTGAATGCTAACATTTTAATAAAATAAACATGAATATATTAACGTATTAAAATAAAACCTCACGCACACACTTATGCCAAACGATTTATACACACATGTATACATTTTACTATAAGATTGTGTCAAAGCGTAGTCATGATGACCGTATGTATATTAATTGTAAAATATTATAACAATCGTTGTTAAAATTATTAAAATTTTGTATACAGTTTAATAAGCATATAGTACGCAAATATAAAGATTTGTGGGCGAATTTTGACCAGCGGGCGATCTTTAGTGTACATATATAAAATGGCGACTTTAAATTACATTAATTTAGGTGTCTTGTGACGGCGTTTGCATGGAAGGCTGTGTAACATTGTGTGGAATTCATGTCTTAATTTTTAACTCTATCTCCTAAACGAATAGACCAAATTCGTAGTGGTTTTTATCTATACTCTATACTAATATATAAAGCTGAAGAGTTTGTTTATTTGTTTGTTTGAACGTGCTAAACTGGGGAAGTACATATCCGATTTGAAAAATTCTTTCAGCGTTAGATAGGTCATTTATCGACAGCTCAACGTGTTTGTATTGTTTGTCCTTGAAGACTACAAAGTTCTACAAAACTTTGCGCAGCTACAACAAGTCCCCGGCCACACTACATGATTATTGAAATAACTATTGTCAGTCAAAAAATAGTAAATATAATCATAGATAATTGTTGAGAATTAAAGCTGTATACATTTGAACCATAATTCGGTAAATTATCATATAATTAAAAAAAATACGCTATTCTATATCACTTAAACGACGCACAACAGCTTGACAACGGAATACAGGAATGTTTGTGAAGCGTCTCAATTTCGGCGGCCATTGTGGATCAGTGACAAACAAATTGTGCGCCATTACAGTCTGTCAAAGGTGTCTGACAGTCGAAATTAATATGGGAACTTGGTGCCGATTGACATTCAGAAGAATAGTTGTAGGTGGACCATGCGATCGACAATGTAGGAACAAACCCGAGTCAAAATTTTATACATATACTAAGAGTAAAAGGTCTCCTACTTTTTAACAGCATATTTACAAAGGGTAAAGGATCTCATTATTTTCTTCTTATTCTAGCTGCAGTTTCGTTCTGAGATAAGTTAATTTTATATTTTTTCTCTTTATCAAAACTTTCCGTGATCCTCAAGGAAAATACGAAAAAAAAAAATTGCTGAATAGGGCGAGCCGTTCTCGAGTTTTGCGTTTAGATTTCATTCATTTATTTATACTTAAATAATTCTATAATACGTGCGTGTTCTACAGAACTTTAACTCTAACTATTCAGCACAATATTTATAACAGTTGAAGTAAAACAGCATATTAGGCATGGTAAATAAACAAACTTGGTATATAAAAACATTGTTTACTATAAACAAAGAATTTGAAGACTCGGAAACTTAACAACATAAGAACGTTCAAAAATTTGTAAGGAGCTTGGTTTAAATCTCGAAATCATGAGGTCTTCGTGCTCACTCCTAGCAGAAGCGTTGAAAAGTTTAATTCAAGGGTATAACAAAAATATTAGTATGCCTAATATTTTTAAGACTGTTCCTAATATTCGTTCTTTTATGGAAAGAACTTAGTAGCTCTGTCCTACATAGAACCTTTTATACCTGTCTTGGTCTAGGTGCCTTTGTACTAGGTACCATAGTCCGCTTAAATTGCAGAGGATGTGGCTGTGCCTTCAAACGAATAATATTTGTTTCTTTGGAAAACATAATTAATAATAAATCAAACCACTCCTTTATAAATTATGTACTACCAACATGCAACAATTAAAATTATTATATTTATTTAAAATAAACGGAATGTCTTGCTTAAGGAGAAGTCCTACTTGGAACATATTCTAAGTTATCGATATGTATATCGATAATTTGAAATTAAGTTAAGCGATAGTTATTATATTAAGTTAAGGGGTACCGTGTGTACATTGATGTTATTTATTTATTGCGTAATAAATTTCATGTAAATAGAACTTTCATTTTTAAGGTATCAGTACCTTAATGTTACATTGGTTGTTTTTGTTTTAATGTTGTGTGTTAATCATACTTGGTTTTAAAGCATTAGTGAAATCTGGAATAAAGTAGAACAGAAGATTCTGAACCTTATGTCAGAAGATAATAGGGACAATAGCTAAAAGGATCAAGACTTATTATAGATATTTCAGTTTAAAAATGCACGCCCCTCCACTAATGAATCGCAACACTTGCTTGTGTGTGTCCAGGGTTTTTATTGTTATCTCAAACACGCACTTAAAGCCAAGTATATCGACAAGCTTGCGTGTTTGTGTCTATACGCCATTTTGCATGTATAGGTGCATAATTTAGAGGAGCGTGCATTTTTAGAGTTTACCTACCTTTTTAACAGATTTTAATTAATCTTTTTACCATCGAACTCTCCCTACAAAAAGATAGCTGCACAAAAAATCTTCTAAGTTGATTGTTATAATATTGATTTCTTATATTAATTAGAATAAAAGTAAATTAAAAATATATATATACATTTTTTGATGTTATTCACAGTAAAAGTTAACATGTATTTTTTTTTCAAATGCATTATGATTTCTATTTTCCACAATTATATGAAAATAGTACAATTCCTCATGGGAAAATACGAAATTGCATTTAACTATGAAAATGAGAATTGTTTGTGATATTCCTTTTATAATCATAAAACCTCTACTTAGTAGAAGTATATTATGTAACTGCTTGAACTAATAAAAGCAAATGATTAAATTAAAATTATGTTTATTTTTCATAACATGTTCCGTGTCGTGATATATTTATTTACAACTTTTTACCTTTTTAGGGTTCCGTAGTACTACAAGGAACCCTTATAATTTCGCTCTGTCCGTAATAATACGTTTACAACGTATCAGATGCGGAACCCTTTTATATAAGCATGTCTTGACACGCTCTTGGTCATTTTTTTTATTTCTTTCTATTTTGCATGGAGTTATCGAATTTTTTCTTAAAAGTCACGTGACATTAATTACTACAACTTATGATTCTAGCTGTCTTGCTAGTAAAGACATAGAGTAAGCAATATATTTATTTATATATTGTTTCATGGAGGTGCTGCTGCTGACCTGTAATATTAAACATACTAAATGAAAATATATTAAAATACCTTTTCTTCTATCTATGCAGTAATGTTATCATTAATCACTACATAACCAATCAGAATGGACGCCTTTTCTGCTTAGAACCAAAACAGTGCAGGAATTAAGTGTTAATACTGCACTGTTTTTTTTTTATTTTCATATAAATGTACCACAAAGGTTTCTTATCTTCCATTCAGTTTATATATAAAATGTATAAGCATCGGATCAAAAAGATACTGACTGAAATTAAAAATCGATCGAATAAATTCAATAGAAAATCATTTGGCGCGCATTATATACAATTGAAAACCTTTGATATATTTAGAAAGCGCTGTAGTTGAAAGAAAAGTAGATTACGCATCTTGCTTAGGTTAAAATAAAAATACTCGTGCATTAATGACCCACTTGTGCAATAATCTACTATAAAGAAGGAAGCAACATTTAAAGAATTAACACCTACAACGCCTAGTCTGATTTAGCCTTCAGAAGTCACTTATTTTTGATGCACTTCTTTCGCATACTATGTATACTTATTGTCATATAGGTTTTATCATGAAACATAATTCATCCACGTAAAACCTTTTAAAAAAAACACGCTAGATGCAAGACACCAATCATTCAAAGTAGTGAAAGTCAAGGCGTTATAGCAAGGATCTAGAACGGTATAATCGTGTTCAATGCTGTCGAGATTTTATTGCCATTATTTGTCGCCAATAGTGGAATTGCACATTTTATAAACATCTAATACACCTAATTATAAGTAAGTATCGACGCCCATGAGCAAAATCGCATTACTCTCTCGTTTTCGAATTATTTTATGCTATATTCGTATATATGTATGTATGTATATATATATGAATGCTATTTTCCCTTGGTTACGACATCGCGCGTGAACGGCTGCACCGATTTTGCTAATTCTTTGTTGTTGCGTTTGTTATTGTCTGGAGAAGGATCTTACGAAGGAAAAAGTTTAGAAAAATTGCTCGGAAAATTTAAGTCTACCTAACCACTTTATTATTAGGAACGGGAACAGAAACGGGAACGGGGATTTTAGGATAATAGAATGTAGTAAATAGTGTGTCATATAGGCCTGTACATATTTATTATTATTATTTAAATAATAAGTAACTCAATGTTCGGGCAGGACAACGTCTACCTGGTCCGCTGGTTGTTAATAAATACATCGCGTAACGCATTCAGTAGGCGAAAACATCCTCCATAGTTATAAACTAAAGGCCCGGAAAGTAGAATATGCGGGAACTCCCAAAAACTTATGTACTGTGGCGTATAAACACCACAAATCAACACATATAGCAAAGTTTCATAACAAGCGTTCCGGATTAATTTAATTCAAAGTTAAGAACACTTAGATACATAACAACTTATAGCCGCTACACACGTATCGATGAATCGTTGCGAAAAAACTGTAAAGTTAAATCCAACGCACCTAAAGCTACGTGAAGAACTGCCGAAATGAATGATCGCTACCCATACGCACCGATCAAACTGCGCGGTTTAAACGACGATTTTTCAAATACACGTATCGATAAAACTGCACAGTTTTCTTCGTAACGATTTATCGATACGTGTATAGCGGCCATTACTCGTCACATCGCCAAACGTAATCTGCTTTATGTAACGCCATTGATTTCGTAGTCTCGGTCATGTTCACATTATCTTGTAATTGCATCACCAAATTTGTTGAAATTAAATATTATGTTTAATAAGTTTCAATGTCGCTTGATTGCCGATTATCAGTTGGCTCATCATCAGGTTTAACTACCAAGTTATAATAACAATACTATACTATACTATAAGTGGCTGACAAACTTAAAAGTTACGCGAACTTCTGTGTGTCATTGTCAATTCCTTTGTAATAAGTTTTCGTATACGATCATACAATCCTAGAAAACCCGTTTGTATCATATTACTAGCTGTTCCCCGCGACTTAGTGGCCGTGATTTCAGTGATTATGTTAAAATTAGAGGGATTTTATTTTTTTGTGCGGAATTCTAATTAATTTTCTAACACTTAAGTAGCCTGTGTTGCTCCCTGCTATATCAGCTATCTGCCAGTAAAAGTCCAGTCGCAATCGGTCCAACCGTTTTGAAGTTTACCCAGAACAAACAGATAGGCAAAAATGTTTAAACTTGCGTTTTTGCTATAAGCATCGTATGCAATGCTATGGGTAAAGTATATAGGCAATTTGAAAAAAAAATTCGACGTTACAAAATGACCCTCAAATTTTTATATGTATACATGACTAGTTGTTACCTGCGACTTCATCCACGTTTTAAATTAGGTGAAATTTTTTAGCGTGATGATAAATAAATATATAGGACTATATGACACACGGACATCTGTTCCCAAGGTAGACAACTTAATGCCTGTATTATTGCTAACTTTTTATTAAATATATAAATACATATATATGGATAATATACCCAGACTCGAGGCGGGAATCGAACCCACGATCCCCGGAGCGGAAGGCGGGGTCTCTGGCCACTGCGCTAACGGGCCAGCCAATATATACCCTCTACCTTTCCTCGATAAATGGGCAATCTACCACTGAGAGAATTTTTCAAATAGGACCAGTAGTTCCTGAGATTAGCGCGTTCGAACACACAAACAAACTCTCCGGCTTTATATATTAAAGTATAGATGTGTGTATAATATTCTCCTCTACACCTTCAAGGGCACGCGAACATTATATCATTATCAAAAGTTAAAACAAACGTTACATGAGCGTAGTATATGAATCTACTTTCAATCATGGAAGTGGCCTATCTAATCAACAATCATTACTCATAAATCATAATCAGTTCTACTGAGCGGCAACGGGCAATCTGATTCAGTTGGCCACTGACCGCAGGGGGAGTCACGCGCTTACACTCCGAGGCATTACATTTACGGCCGTAAACCGACGTTAAAGACAACCGAATTTTTTATCGATTTCGTTCAAAGTTATAGGACATGCAGGGCTTGGCTTATCGCAAAAGATATAAAGGGGCGGGAATCGAACCCACGACCCCCGGAGAGGAAGGTAGGATCACTGCCCACTGCGCCAATGGACCAGTCAATGTCAAGATGCAATTATCATCATCATCCACAACCCGTCCACAGCTGGACTAGGACGTCTTCATGAGGACGCACATGTACTTCTGCTGTTGGCCGAGCACATCTGTGATAGTTAAACTGCAAATGAAAAATTACAGGCCGATGTTGACATACTTATAATGGTATGTTGAACAAAGAAATGCCTTTTTTCTCCCTTATAGTAGAGACAACTGTCGGAAACAGACATTTAGATTTTCACAAAGGCCGCATTACGTCGCTAATGTTAAACTGTGCGACCCTAATCAAAGCGAAGCCACTATATTGACTTGCTTAACGTCTTACTGCTAGTGACCTCCATTTAAGTACTTTTACCGCTATAGAATGGTACTTATATAAGGGTCTCTATGTGTCATGAATTTCTTTAAGCACTTATGCTACTGGTCTGGCTGGCTTGTTGCATACATTTAAATATAAATGAATCTCAATATCTTTATATCAATCAATATGGATTATAGACCAGAACAACTCCGTAAAAGTAACTCCACATTTACATAATGGAACTGTACACGTTTTTAAAATAAATTCCACAAAGACATTCATGAGATGTCTTTAAATAATTTTAAACGTTTTATAAAACGTAAACTCATTAAAAATTCTATTATAATAATGAAAAGGACTATTGGAATGATGAGAATGCTCGGGAATAAATTGATTTAACCAAATCTGAATTATAGTGAAAATGGTGATAACAAAAAATTATCCGACTGAGTCTGTTGCTAACTCTTCTCAGTCAGCGAGGAACCCTTGTAAATTTAACTTTAAGACGTAAATTATTAAATAAGGTTAAAAAAAAAATTATCATAATCAAACATGACGTCCGTAAGTCTATAAGTCTATAAGTACTTTTAAAAGGTCTATATGAATAAAAAAAATTGAGTTTGAGTTGAATTTGAAAATCGCCCAGGATAAATGGAACTGCGAACATAAATAGATATAAATTTAAGCCCATTTAGATACTGAACATCTACTAGAATGCTGTTTTTCAAAGGAGGAAATATTTTAATACCTAAACATAATTTACTTAAACATTTTGAAGTGTTTAATTAGGTTTAGTATGATGTTGCCTAGATATTTTCAAAGCAATAAGCAGATCTGTTTAAGGACGAGAGAGAGACAGAGAGCCTACATCGATGGGATTTTTTTTTAATATTACAAGGGGGCAGACGAGCAGGCAGAAGGCACCGAAGTGCCTACCGGCGCCCATGGACATCTGCACGACCAGAAGGTATTGGCAATTAAATTATTATACAACGCTTTTGTACGGAGCCGATTAGAAAGTAATTGTATAATGTGGAGCCCATATTAGGTTAAATACATTTCTATGGTAGAAAAAAATCAAAAAAAAAAATTATAAGGTGAAAATTTATATGGAAGAAGATGATGGGACTTGTTACTTAGACTTTAGTGCGATCAATACACCACCGCCCATTCCATCCCCACCTTTATTATAATCTCTATCACTTCAATTAACAGTATGACTTCAATCAAATAATTCAGAATCGAGTATACTATTATGGTACCGAGTCTCACTCAGACATATTAAATAATCTATTTCCACAGTCCACGTACGTTTTGATACATGGCAGTCAGTTTGTCAATCATTGTTACGTGTAATTATAATATTACGCATTATTCGAAACTTATAAAAACTTTTTACCAGGTGATCGTCAAATGCCACAAGATCTGATATAATAATAAATTGCAAATAACTTTTAATACAGTAAATATTTAGATTCACCAAGAATAACACAAAACAAAACCTTCTCCAACAAAATGTTGTAAGCACAAGAAACAAATAAATAAATAAATTTAAATTAAGTAAATAAGAACTGTAAGTAAAAATACACCGTTGTATTATGTTTGTAGTCTAACAGATGTGCCGCAAAATGTGACTTTTAAGGATTACGGTCTTTTTTTTTCCCCATGCATTTGCAAGGGGAACCAAAACCTATAGGGTACTTCCCGTAGGCCTCTATCATGAAATTTGGCAAGAAGTTACACCTTGTAGCAAAAATAAAGGAAAAAATCCGAAAATTGTAAATTTGTCCTTGCAACAGTGTCTGTTTGTCCATTTGTGTGTCTGTCTGACAGTACCCTTTTCTTGGAAACACGAAAACGTACAAAGTTGAAATTAACACCAAATACTGAAGTCTATAATTCCTTGAAGCTGTGAAAATATCAACTCTGTAAATACACGCAATCAAAAGATATGACCATTTTTGTCGCATTCCCTATATCAGTACATTCGAAACGGAAATCAAAACCTATAGGATACTTCTCGAAATCCTAGAACCATTAAATTTGGCAAAAACTTAAATCTTGTAACACAAGTATAGAAAAAAAAAAAAAATCCGAAAACTGTAAATTTATTCTTGCATAAATGTCTGTTTGTCTATCTGTCTGTTTGTACGTAAAGGCCCTTTTTCTAAGGAACGCGTTGAATTATAAAGTTGAAATTTGTACTAAATATGGAGGTCTACGGTCTCTTAACACTGTGAAAAAAAATTGTCCTCCTCCATTTCCTCTCATCCATCCATCCATCCAGAAGGAAGGAAGGAAGGAAGGAAGGAAGGAAGGAAGGAAGGAAGGAAGGAAGGAAGGAAGGAAGGAAGGAAGGAAGAATCTCGCTCGCAATATAAAAATAAATACGTTTGTTAAGCTTTATGCATCTTATTTTATCAGATAAATATATAATTTTAATGATTTTTGATTACTGTCGTCATACCTGTTGACGATGATAACTATGTGGCTTCGAAGCGAATTTTAAAAGAGCAATTGACGATACAAAGTAAATAGGGAATGATAATTAACAAGTTAGTATAAATTGTGGTTATAAAACAATATAAGTAATATTTAAAGGCATCAAATGAAACAATGGCAGTTAAGTGGAATTAAAACAATTTGTAAAATATACAATGTGACACATGACAGGTCGCTCTGAGACTCACAAGAGTTTTGACGATGCAAAGTAGGTGAGGACCGACAGATTGATTAACTTTTATATTATTTAAATGTTTATAATGTTTTTAAAACAAATTTGAATTATTTCTCAAAACTATATAGAAAACAATATCAGATACGATGTATTAAAACAATTTACGATGTTGCTACGAAGCGTGTTTTACAAGAACAATCGACATTACAAAGTAGGTAGGGAATGTCAATTGACAAGTTAATATAAATTATACTTATAAAACAAGTTAAGTGATATTTAAAAGCTTCAAACTAAACAATGGCAGTTAAGTGGTATTAAAACAATTTGTAGAACATGCAACATGGCAGGTCGCTCCGAGACTCACGAGAGCTTTTGACGATACAAAGTAGGTAAGGACCTAGTGAATGAAATATAAATCCGCATTTCCTTCTGCTTTTATTGTTTGTTTTCTGTTTACAATTTAATTGCTTGCACTTTGTACAAGCACATTAGAGCTGATAGCTCATTGAGTATATTTCTATTAAATATTTATAAAGTTGATGTATCTGTTTGTATCTTTTCTCTTTACAATTTATATTTTGCTTTTTTTTAAGTGATCTTTTTTTAAAGCATTTTAGAGTGGGCGTGACAATAACAAACTAGATTTAGCCTACTGTTTTAGTCCTCCAATCAGATTTTATTCCACTCTTCTACGAATGAGCTACTGAGTCTTTGAATATTCATTTTGATATATATCTATTATCTATGGTATAAAGGACCTATATCTTCTATTATCATTACATAGTATTAAAAAAATCACTTGTGGTTCTTGTACGCTTATATCTTTATAACTACGCATCGGAGTTTAATACGGTTTTCACCAATAAACAGTGTGATTCAAGAGTCATGTTTGTATGTATCAGCCTCATCTTCAACATTCCTGTCTTTCCATGTAACTCCCAATATATTTCTAACGCTTTGTATTTATAATATATTACAACTGTTGGTGGATTTTTTGTGGGCATTAACTTTCTTTTACTCTCGAAACCGAACAACAGATGAAACCTTCATGCTACTGTTTTACACGAGTCAATTCGCCGATTTAAATAAAATATACAGTCCACTAAAACCGCTCAATATTATTTGGTTGGAAGCTCCCCGACAAAAACCAACAGACCCCTTCTTAATAATGATTTTTTTTGAGGAAAAAATTTCTTAAGGCGACTTACAGTAGAATTCATTACGTCAAATCATATTTTTAGCGGTGTACCTTGTCCATACCTATTCTTTCTTTTCTTGTCTGTCTCTTTGTCTTTTCATCTGCAACAAAAATACATCTCCAACTTACTTTATTATTCTTCAAACGAGTATCATAAAAACAGTTTTATTTCAAACCTGAACGCGATTTTGTTTAAAGTTTCAAATCATAGTTACGAACTGCAGTGCACACAGCCAGGGGACCGAAATAAAAAACTAATTTAATTAACATTTAATTAAAAACTAAATCAATCCGAACTCCAAATATAGAAAAATATTTCAACATCTTAAACGGGCAACACCCATTACTACCTGCGGTTAATGGTCGCCATCGAATAGTTATTTGAGGTTCGGTTTCCGGGAACTCATATCTGTAACTAGATTAAAATCGGGCTAGTCAAAAAAATTACTTCGAATTCGTTTTAAGACATCAGACGCTATTGAAATATCTTGTTCGATTTATATTTCTGTTTTGGTTTTCAACATTTGGTAGTTTAAACGAATGTTTTATCTTTAGAGGTTAAAGATAAAATTAAGAATAATAATAATAAAATTATTTATTGCACACAAACAATTACAGAAATTACAGTTTTTAATAAGTATGAGAAATATGCGCGCAAAGGCGGCCTTATAGCTAAAGCAATCTCTTACCAGACCTTTGATGAGAGGAACATTTACAAGTAACTAAATGGATAGTGAAAATAAAAACAAATAAGGAAATCACTAATACTATAATACATACTACCTGATAATACATATAATAAATAGACATACATACGAATATACATATATATATTAAGAAGTATAATATAAGAATCACTTTTATAACTTACTAGAAGATAGTCTCTATCTTTGTCAAATTTCTAACATACTAATATAGTGTTCTTGCAAGCATTATATTGCACGCTTCAAACGCGGAGCGTCTGCCCTGTTGAAAAATTCCCATAGAATCCAATTAAATGGGACAAAAGTCACACAGAAACCAATAAGCTTTATTGTTTTCTATGAGGTTTTTGTCCCATTTAATTGGATTCTATGGGAATTTTTCTACAAATTGGGGTGTGTTCTACTTTCACTTAATCAAGATCTATCGATTTCGTGAACTAAAAATCACTTACATTAAATAGATAAATTATTCTCAATTGGTGTCAGTTACATAGTTCTGCATAATATGTATCGTTTTTTATATTTGTATTTACATACATGTAAGATAAATATATAAAGCTGAATAATTTGTAGTGATTACCATAGCTATGTTATAATTATTTTTTATTTTTGTGCTGAGGAGCAGTTGTCAGGAATGACGTCTCTTATCGTCGTTCCTGAGTGGACAGAAAGAAAAAGGTGTTCTACCCTTCCTCTTTATAGAGGGTAGCTATTTCTCTCGGATAACAAATAGCTGCGTTAAGGAACTTCGTTCCAAAATGCTTCATTACTTGGTTGATCCCGTCATTAAATCTCAATTTTGGAAACGTATTGCAAATAAATGTCAATATAGTAAACTACCTTAAATGTAATAAAAAATAATCAATTATTTTTAACATTTTTGAAGCAAAACTCAAAGGAGTTTAAAAGTACATTGTGTTGCTTGTACACATGTTAAAGATTTTTAATCCTAAACCTTACTAAGATTGCATAAAGTTGCACGGTTACCTTGCGGAGTATGATTGGTGAATGTATGACAAGAGCGTTACGAAAAGTGTGATCAGGCGAAGTTGTAGATTTATATTAAAGTTAAATTATACATGGGTATTTATATTTATAAAGAAGCTAAATAAATTTTATTTCAGTCGTGTGGTGTAAATAACGCACTTTTGTTTGTTACCAATACATATGTACATGAACATTTATTAATTTGTTTTAGAGTGTCGATGGAAATCTTACTTGAAAGAGTAAGTTTTTATAACAATGAGACAGATGAAAACAAAAATGACAAATCATTGTTGGCTTCCTTCATTAGATTACCTAATGTAGATTTAAAAGATCTGACCGGTATGATGGTGGACATTTTGATGGCGGCCATAGATACGGTAGGTAATAAACCTTTTATAAGGACCTGGCAGACGTTGTCCCGTCCGAACTCTTTTAGCTATAAGACCTAGTGTAAAAACCCAAATTCGCAAAAAAGATTTGATTTGAGACTTAAATTTAAAATCTTTAATGTTATTTTTAACTTCAAAGTAAAATTGTATTGTGACTGTTATTAAATTAGTATTTTCATGTTTCCATTGCTTAGTATATTGCCAAAGTTTTAATTAGTGTTAAAGGTAAACTTTATATAGCATTAAGCGGAATTTGGATGTACTTTTTAGCTTTAAGACTTTGTGTAACCCAAGTTCGCAATAAATAAATTTTATTTGATTTGATTTGAGCGTTGGGTTACTCACTATTTACTACATTTTATTATCGGGCTCGTGGGGTTCGATTCCCACCTCGAGTCAGGGTGTATTATCTTTATGTATGGATTTATATATTTCCAAAAAAATATATATATGTCTATAACAAGCGGCTGTTACCTATAACACAGGCATTAAGTTGTCTGCCTTAGGAACACATGTCCGTGTGTCATATAGTCCTATATATTATTTTATTTATCCTATAATATTATCTCCGTTCTCGTTTTTGTTCCCCCACTTCTCAAAAGTTACAAAAACAAAATTCGATCTAGCTGCGTGTCTATAAGTTAAAATCTATCTAATAATTTCCGTAACGGTTGTAGTGATTTAGACGGGCATTTATTTGTCTGACACAAAAAGCTGATATTACGATGCTTTGCTACTTTAATGTCATCACAATAATTAGGTTTCCCGATCCTTGAAGGTTTAACATTATAAATTATTTTTAAATAGAAAGAATAACGGACTTCAAAAACAAAAAGGCGAGGAAATAAAAAGCATAAAATAATAGTACTTTCATACGATTTAGTTTACACTTACTGATGTGCTGAAGTCGGTGCCATCCGCATCAACTTAGCGGAGAACCTATTTGGCTTGGTCGAATTGATAACCTTCTCCTTTTTTTGAAGTCGGTTAAAAAACGTTGAAATTAAACAGAATCTTGAATCCAGCGCGGACAAACTCGCGGATGAACGGGTAGCCCCTGAATTTATTTAAAAAAATTACGACACCATTAAAAACTTCAATGGGCGTTTATAAAAGCGATTTTATGCGTCGTGACCTAATATTTCAGGTTGTTTCTATGTAAATTATCCAAACAATTGCAAAACGTGAAGTAGAATTTAGCGACTATATAACATTTATCAAAAGAATAAAATAACAGCTCACAGTTTAATGGCTTTTGTCTTGGGCCAGTTATGATTATAAACATCGTTTGAAATACACAATGGAACCGTTTCGGGATGATACAATGTATTTCTTTCGGACTGTGCGACTCTTTGACGCATCAGCTTTAAATACAAAAGTTTCGGCTCACGTATATGTTTCCACGAACGAAACGCGAGACTCGAGGAAAATTTAACTGAGTGGAAATTTTGACACAACTCTCCGTTCGTATACCTTCGAGTTTCAGTATTGAAAAACTATATCTATACTAACATATAAGGTTGAATAGTTTGTTTGTTTGCTTGAACGCGCTATCTCAGGAATTACTGATCCGATTCGATCAATTATTTCAATGTTAGATAGCCCATTTATCGAGAAAGGCTATAGCCTATATATCATCACGCTAAAAATTTTCACCTACTTTTACGCGGACGAAGCCGCGGGTAACAACTAGTATTGGTATAGGAGTAAAAAGAACACAATAACCCTAATTGCTTCCGGCCTGAATAAAGGTAAAGTAAAATATCCTGGTGATTGCAGAAATTTTGGGGTCCACAAATAGATCCGAGGTTGGCACAGTACCTCACCAACTTTCTGTTCGGCTTCGGTCAGCAGAAGACACCGACCGTGGACTTCAACAGATTCGCTGAGCTCTACGTTTACAATGTACGCGGTAAGTTCTATATATAAGTGTTTATATATATTCCTATTTATATGTATAGACACACGATACAATAGGCATGAGTTCCGAGGATGACGTCAGATGGCAATCGGTTATCTTAACTCGCCCCACAGCCACATCCTCTACAATCTAAGCGGACTCTGGTACTACTACACCGGGATAACGCTAGGACGAAGAAGAAGAATAAAAATATTCTAATATTCTTTTAAAAAAAAGTGTGGTAGTCTAAACGTTCAACCACCTTAATATTGATACGTCAAGCATTAACATGCGTTATTATTTCGCGAAAATCACGCAAACGGAGGAGCAAAAACTTACAGCACACTTATACAAAGTTTATAAAGAATAAAATGTGCGAATACACAGATTTTTCTAACAACACACATTATTATTATTACATTGAAGTATTAAAATAAAATCTTAGGCACACCAATGCCACCTGTTTTTATACACACATGTATTTTTTTTATTGACTGGCCCGTTGGCGCAGTGGGCAGTGACCCTGTCTTCTGCTCCGGGGGTCGTGGGTTCGATTCCCACCTCGAGTCTGGGTGTATTATCCATATGTATGTATTTATATATTTCTAAAAAAAATTTTTTGTGTATAACAGGCTGCTGTTACCTATAACACAAGCATTAAGTTGTCTACCTTAGGAACAGACGTTCGTGTGTCATATAGTCCTATATATTTATTTATTGGATTTATATTATTAATTCTCAAATAGAACAACACATGTCGTTTCTAAGCAAATCTAAAGGCTTGTAGCCGAAGTTCGATCAGCAGGCGATCTGTAGTATATTATAATGAAAGATATTAACAGTTTTTCATACTTTATCTAGTGAATTAAACAAAGCAATAGTTTCGCCAAGTTCATGACCCGTGAGTGGAGGGCGCGCGGAATGCGGGCTGGAATTTCATTTCGTTAGTGGCGCCCGGGTTGCGGATTCCTGTGGTACGCCGGTTGGTGGCCGCTCGCGCCCCGGCTCCCGGCCATTCATTCATTCATACATTCACTCATTCATTGTTCATATTTTGTCATTTTACACCTGCATCGGTCGCATAGCACTCAATATTGTATTTGTCACCTACAACGTAACTTCAAAGGTACTTTTAAGAACCGAGCACGAACATCAATGCAAATACAGGACTAGAGCTATTTTCGGGGACACATTGTCAACATCACTTCACTTTAATTAACGATTGCCTTCAAAAATCGGTCCACAAAACCTTTTTTTTTTAATATTAGGAATACTTTGAGGTCACCACTTTCAGTAATTTTTCTTTTGAAAGCACGGATCAAGAGTGACTACACTGTTTCAACCGTACACCTAACGCATTTTAGCAATCTACATGTAAATTATTACTGGTGGATACTGGCGGACCCGGCAGAAATTAAATTAAAATCTATAATTAATATAATTCTTGATAAAATAATTAAAGCTAATCTAACTTCATAACCTTTTTGTTCTTCTTTTTCTTATACATCCTGTAAAGCCGTGAGTTATTCTACAAAAATATGTTTTCTTTCTATATTTCTTTTGGTTTTCTCACTTAACGATTGTAATCTTCCTTATTCTATAAGTTCTGTAAAACATTGGTGTTTTACAAAAAAATGTTTTCCTTGTATCTATTTTGCGTTCATAAATATATTATTTAATTTAATTTGCTTTTGTAATAAGCTTATTTGTTCAGTTTTTTTTTCTTATATATATATTTAGTTTACATTATTATATTATCAGAAGAGCTCTGATCTTTTGATCAGAAGATCAGAGCACTTCTGACACTGAAGTAGTACCGCTACCCTTAAGAGAACTTACCACCTTGCTAAAGTAATCTTGCAATGAAAAGTAATCTTTAGGTATTGAAATAAATTATTTTTATTTTTCGTAAGTATGAGTTAACAACTACATTATATTAAAATGTTTTGAAATCTTAAAAGAAACTTATCAATACCGGTTTTCATTAATTTGAGATAACGTATATGAGAGACCTAGAGTCCACAAAATTATGTTTTTTTTTGCATTTAATAATTTAAGCCCGTTCATAAAAGTAAGTCTACGTGATATATTAATCCTTATATCTATTTAATGATCATATTTTCTAATTTTTAATTATAACTTTATTTACCTTATTTATTAACTTTTGAGATTCGTAGATTTTGTAATATCCTTTTTATTTGCCTGTATTATTTTTTATTATTACACTAAGATATATGTAATGATAAAAAAATTAAGAAATCGTTTTAAGTGGAATTACCTTCTTTACGTGAGACTTCTTTAGTATTTGAACTGCGGACAATAACCGAAATCGATTCAAAATCAGTAAAAACGTTTCGTATATATTAACATATATATATATGATTTTTCAAAATCGATTAAAAAAATTGACAATCTTTTTTATGTCTGATTTATAGGGGTCTTGAATCTATTTAAGATTATGCCAAAGCCATTAAAAAAACATATAGTTCTTACGTAACATATCTATACTAATATATAAAGTTGAAAATTTCTTTGTTGGTTTGTTTAAACGCGCTAATCTCGGGAACTACTGGGGCGGGACTTGAAAAATTCTTTCAGTGTTAGATAGTCCATTTATTGAGGAAGGCTATAGGCTATATATCATCATGCTTAAATTGAATCTAGTTTTTTTCCTAATTTTACGCGGGCGAAGTCACGGACCCAGCTAGTATTATATATATGTGTCTATATGAATTATCAAATGGGAGTTAATAAATGTGCCTATATTAATTAACAAATGTGAGAAACAAAATGCACTACATATAATTTTTCACAAATGTAAAAAAAATGCTTAACTTAGAGAAAAACTAAAGACGTAACGAATGCGAAACCTATTTATAAAATGAAGTTCTATCATATCTGTTAACCTCATTTAGTTAAATTGCAGATAGTTTTTGGTCATATAAAATCTTATGTTTCTTTAAGAAGATTGATTGTGAAAATAAGTTAAAATTACAATTTTTTTTGGTAGTACTATCGACCGTCCAAAGTATATGTTGCATGCTCTTAAAGCACCATTTTTTTTCGTACTTGCATTATCTTTTTCGTTACTCCAAAGTGATCTGATCATTTCGGTGGTTGTTCCATCATGCATCTGCCTAAGCCCAAAATTTTAAGGAAGCAGGTATCAAAATGCTATAAATATTAAATGCAGGTCAATGTTTTCTTGAGAAAACAAGCTCTTAAAATAACGCAATCAATGCATACTTGTAGGCTATTTTTGGCGCATATTTCGTAAGTCGCAAATAAATTAAACCTTTAGGAACTTCCCTTCGACCTAGAATATTGAAAGCATTGCTGCAGGGCAAGGCCTCATGATGAAATGCCTTAAAGTGTAGTTGCATTACAATAATATTTTTTTTTGCAATTTGAACCTTGCCTTAGTGCGGTCGGAACGTAAATGTACGAGACAACAATTTTACGATAAATTTCGTAGCAATACTTCTTGAAACTTGATACATATTTAAAATTCATTAATATTTTCTTAAAATTTTAAAAGATTAATAGTAGCCCTTACATTAGTTTTGTATCAGCGGTGCCAATGAAATGGGCCGAAGGAAGATCTGCATTCATCATTTAGCAAGTTTTAAAAAAATATTCTTCACTTAATTTGTGGTTATAGAAAAAGATTAAAACGATTATTTTCTCTGTACGATATTCTAACTAACTTACAAAAGATAAAGAAGTAATTATTTGAATATTAAGCAATCTCAAAGCGCGAATTTGACAAAACACATCCGTAACAAACGATAAGTGTAATCAGTTATTATTTATATAAAATAATTATCGTTCCCACTCGATGTATTTGTTATTGACTGGTAAAGTTTAGAAGTTAAGCTATAAAAAGTTGCGAGGCGATAAAACTTCTTTTTTATCATTTAGTCTTATCAAAGAACGACGACAAAACTTTTAAAAACATTGAAGATAAAGTAATAAAGGCGGAAGAAAAAAAATCAGTCAAAACATACAATAAAAATTCGTCTCGAAACATCACTGATCACAAGATCACGTATACCATTTCAGTTCTATAAATATAGTTTATGCACTGTAAAAGTGAAAGTTTAACGATCACTTTCTTACGTATGCTTAAACCTTTCAAATTGGTAAAAAAAAACAACTATTCTGTAAAATTTTGTTTGGAATTTTTAAACTTTCCTATGCTCTTTAATCCAGTTGGACGACCCAGATTACACAAGCAAGGGTAAAATCAATACAAGAATTGGGGGCACCCACTCCTAATACAAGCTTTTAATTTAAGCTTAGTAGAAGGGGAAAAGGGAATATTAGATATACCTAAAAAGTACTTATAATATTCTTTTTTTTAAAAAAAAAGGATCGTCCCTAATACAATGAAATTATAAACAGGAAGTAGAAGCTATGAAGGTCATTATACCTGGAGAAGAAGAGCTGGGACAAACAGGATATCAGGTCCTGTGCTTCCTTACGCATGCTGCTCAGGCTGATTTCATCGCACCAGATGCTATGGCCAAACTGAGACAGGTGATCAAGTATTTATTTATAGAAGTTAAACTTCTTTATGTAAGAAGTAATTAAAAAATGAACTAATTTCTGTAAGAACTATTTTTAAAAGAGTGGCTACCAAGTTTTTTGCTGATTGTTCTCATGGCTCTATTCTTCCGAATCAGTGGTAGCTTTTAAAATATTTGACGAATCAAAAGAGCTTGTAAAAGTACTAGAATAAAATATCATTTGAATTCGAATTTGAATTTATGCATGCTTGATATGGGTAGTGAGATGGTGAATGCGTTACACGAATGGTGATTTCTTGAATATTTCTTAATTTAATTTCGTTCTTGAGCAATTTTATAAATTAATATTTTATTCAATACAATAAATATTCTACGGTTAAAGTGAATAAATTGTAGATTCATTTTTAAGGTCAGTTATGCATATACGAAGGAAGTTTTACTTCAGTCGTGTGGTCTAAAGCACGCGCGTTTTTTTTTTTTACAATTTTGGACCAGAGGCAAGTTTAAATTAAGATACAGGTTTTGTTTACACAGGATTTCTTATATTTATTAAGAGGTCTCTCATTTAGACTAGTAGGATAATTAGGACATGGTTCCATTTTTAAATTCATTTATTTGCTTGATTGCGAATTATATACATAGATTTTTAAGTCGACAGTATACCATAAATATTTTTTTGAATTTTTTAATTAATATTCATATAATAGGGTAAGGAAATAATTTATGTAAGGCCTGGAATGGAGGCTCCAAGGCCTATTTTCAGTATTAAATTATCGCTATAAATAATGGAGACAGAGTTTCGAGAGCTTGGATTTTCTTTTGGGAAATTTTCTCTGCTTTTTGAATGTATTTTTCACATTTGAAAGAAATAAAGGAAATCTGTTTTTGATTTAAGTTAAGGTAGTCTTTGTTACTTGTAAGTTTCTTTTCATATAATAAGCTGAAGATAATTGCCCTACAAATAAAATGAAAAATATTTGACACTTCAAAACAGCTTTTAAAAGTACCCGTTGTAGCTGCCGCTACATAACGATATGGCTATGATGTCGAGAAGAAAAGGTTACACCAAAGCAAACTAGATGGCGCTGTACGGATGACGACGACCGCAGTACAAACGCTGAAAATCTCCATTTCAGGTAGATTTTTAAGTTGAATAATTTTTTCTTATCCTTATATGATTTATTTACCTTTTAATATAAAAATAATATTCTTATAAACCGAAAGAAAGGCGAAAACAATACCATCACTTGACGTGACAACATTATCGCTACTTTACGCAGACCTTATGCGAGAAGGAGTTAGGTACTGGGACGCGGACGCGCCGGCCGAATTCAATTTTCATCAATCAATTCATCCAAAAGGACTGCAAGCGTGGCGTTAATTCTAATAGCATACATCTAATTGTATCTAAGTACTTGTAAATGATAATGAGCATCAGCCAGTTGGTTCTGTAGCTGCTTCACGCGATGAGTCTTCGCGGAAAGCACTCGCTGCGTCACGTATCTGTCTCCCTTGTTAATTGACTGGTTGGACATGTCCATGAGGGGATTGAGACGTTTGCGCTTGTTCAACAAGTTCAAGCGAGAGTTGCTGCTGTAAACGCTTTCCAGCGAATTTCTGAAATCGAAATAAGTAGATAGTGATATCTATCTCTTTTGAATGAATAGGCAACGCCTACGTGCTTACACATCAGCATTAGAGATGCATTCCCGATTCTAAACCACTTCCGGCCCCAAAGGACATATTAAATAGATATAAAATTAAGATATAAGTTTATCATTTAGGTACGTGATAGTATGTTCCAACTCACACGAAAGATGTCTGACGTTTCAAATTTAAGAAACGCCTAGTAGAGTTAAAAAATTTAAATTACTAATTTAAATGTCTATTATAATATATATATAAATCTACTATTTATATAATTAAGCATAAAATTCAAAATTTAGCTTGTGCTACTATCATAGATATTTTTAGTATAAATGTGAAAATATTTATATATGATATATATTAAATACGAGAATATTATTTTATTTTTAATTTAATATGGCTTCTATGGAAATTATGTACATCAAAACTGATTGTATAGATTTTTAATACGAATTTAACTTACCTTTCCTTGCGCTTTTCTTCTGGTACAAGACTCAAGACTGACATACTTATTTTTACAAAGTATAATCCATTTTCTAAAAGAAAATAGAAAAATAATCCAAACCAATGAAACCTTACGGTGAAAATAATAGTTATGTATCCATTGCTATGGCAACCAAAAAAAAGCAAAACGTAACGGGTGCATACTCTTTGGTTAATAAGTACAGAAGCAAAATATTTGGCACACTGCAATAAATATTTTTATAGCAGTGGGATGCGCTGCGTTTTTAGTAGTATATATCATTGGTGTCTAAGAGTTATTTTGTATTTCTTATATTAACACTGGCACCAAATAAATTTCGTTTTTTTATAGAGAAAAAATAATTGTCACAAAAACAGGAAGAATAAAGTAGCCAAGTAAGTGCGTGTTAAGACACGCTCAAATGGAAGGGTATTATATGATATGGTAGGTATCTGATACCCGCTAAAGGTATTTCTTAAATAACTTCAAAAGTTATCCGATTTCGCTCAAAATAAATTTCCTAAGGAGTTTCTAGCATGTCCATGAGAAATTTCAAGTCTCTACATCTAATAGTTTGGTAATCCATAGAATGGTCGTACGGACAGAGCGAAACTGTGAGGGTTCTTTGTAAGACTACGGAACCATAAAAAATGTTGAGTTTTACTTCTATCGTAATGTTACTGTTTTTAAAATAAGAATATATATATAATTGTTTTACCAATTTGAGGAAACTTAAACCCAAAGAGCAAACATATAGGTATAAAAATAATTCACTCTTATAAGACACTAGCTGTGCCGGCGATTTCATCCACGTAAAATTAGGTGAAAAACATAGATTCAATTCTAGCGTGATGATATATAGCCTTCCCTGATAAATGGGCTACTTACTGATTTTTTTTTTTAATCGTACCAGTAATTCCTGAGATTATCGCTTTCAAACAAACGAACAAACTCTTCAGCTTTATATATAAATATTTATTTTCATAGTACATAATGTAATATCAAGATGAGATATCACCAAATTAATATCCACGTCAGCTAAACAGTTCAAAGGTACAAGGGATACAAATAAAACACGCATTAAAACAAAATAATATACTTATTCAACAGTAACTGTACACAGTACCAACATACACAATCATTTATATACATCCATATTTAAACAAAGTAAACTTCAGCAACGTTTAAAAAATCAATACAATATTAAATATTGTTACGTCTATCTAATGGTTAATTGGCTCCTTAATAAGGCGACGAGCCCGTTTATAAACGCCTACCCTCTATTAAACGCCAATACGTACGTACGTAACTTACCGCCAACGTCTTAGAGCTTAAAATGACCAATTAATCACTCAGCAAAGTGTTTGATCCAATTTTGGTGCCAATTTTATCAAATATATTGTCATTTACTTGTTACTTTATAAAGTAGGGCTGTGATATTTAGACTGAACCAATTTAATGTGGATATGTTGTAATACAAGTATTATTTTGGTCTCAGAAATGTAATGTTGACTAATATTGTTGCCCTTTACATATTACTTTTAAAATTTATGGCCATCTGCCTTATAAAAACACGTTAGAATTTTTACCAATAAATATTCTAATAAAGATTCGGAAATCTTAGCTTTGGGTAGAATTATTCGGTAATTCTGAATTCTGTGAGATTTGAATATACGGGGTGAACCCTTTAACACGTATTGCACTACAAATATTCACAAATTTATGGTATCAAACATTGGGTCAAATATTTGATCAAACTTTTTATCTTTTAATATCAAAATTTATGCTGGTTATGCAGTTGATTCTTTCCTTTCTTGATTATTTTTCTAATTACAAATTAACAGCAGTATTTTTGATATTGTTTCCAAAGGATAATATTTAAAAATATTAGTCTAGTCAAGAAGTTGAAAATGGTGAAAAATCCATGTTACGTCCCACGTAAATTGTTGTAACCCCAAACTCCCAACTTCATAGTAGAGCGTTACAAACATGTGAATTGAAATAAAATCGTCATTATACAACACATTTGTGTATACAATTTTATATTTAATAATGACAATTAAATTACTGTATACCATATTATTATAAAAAAATAACTGTTATATTACAATTTAGTTGTTTATATCACTGTAAAGCTGGAAATTTGGGGTTACAGCAACGTACGTGGGATATATCAAAATATTGATGCCGCTCTTAAAAAAACGTGCGATACCTCATTCGATCCGGAATGATATCTAGAAAAAATTATCTTAATTTATTTTTTCTTAAATTATTAAAAATTACACTGACAACTATAAACTTCTGTAGCGTGTAATTTTAAAAAGTACAAAAATAGCATGTTAACATTTATTTATTTTTTTAAATTTGAAATACCGTGTTGTTTCAGTGATTTTTGGTAATTGAAGAAAAAAAAAGAACAATGTCGTAAATTTTTATAACGACTTGTTACGTATATATATAAACAGTGTAATTATGAATAATAATAAATATCATTTTGTCTTTTTTTACGTTCAAAAAAGGTACAATTGATAGTGGACAGCTTAAAAAGTATTTTTTTACATCATTATTTCGATTTTGAATTTTTTGGTAGTTTAAAAGAACTATAATTAACAAACTATAAAAGAACCTTTAAACATCTATGATTGAATCTTATTTGGTACGTATATAAGAAGGGCTTCTCGAAACGGAAAAAAATTGGGCCAGTCAATTTTTTACGTTTTTTTTTTATTTTTTGATGACCGCGGTAAAATTGTGTTTTAATAGTTGAAAAAATATAATTTATTTAACGTACTCATTTCAGCGAGCGCTTCTTCATACCGAAATTGTTGGACAGAGCCCTATTTTCAGTATTAAATTATCACTATAAATGATGAAGATAGTTTTGAGAGGTTGGACTTCTCCAGCAAATTTCCTTCTCTTTAAGAATCTTATTTTTCTTAATTTATCTTTTTTTTTTAATAATTTATAATTTTGAAGGTATTTGCAGAAAACTAAATGCCTTCTGTTCTTTTTTTTTTTGTTTACGTCCTAAAAAACGGTTCCGATACGTTTTATCTAGATATAATTTCAGATCGAATAAGGTATCGCAGGAATTTTTACGAGCGGTTTCACCATTTTCAACTTCTTGACTAAAATAAATAAGATGCATTTATTTTAGCACATAATCAACATACAAATTTATACCAAATACATCACATTTTTCTGAAATACAAATATTTTTTTTTATTTTTGAATGATTGAAATCTTTTAAATCTACACTAGATTAATCATGTTTGTCTCTTATTTTTTGCTACATTTGTTTTTCTCCAGAAAAAGTAAACAAAATAAAACATACAAACTACGGTCGAGTACCGAATTTTCTGTAGCAGATTTTTGATCAAACATATGTTCCAACATTACAAATACTGGACCGGCTTCTTACCACAGACATGTTTTCTTTCACGCGTCAACTTATAAGAGAAGTGAAAAATATTTGGTAAAACATTGCGGACTTTACCGATATCTAGAATTTGTTACACAGAGGGCGCTGCTTCTTTGTTCTGTTTTTGCCATAGTCTGTAATACAGGGAGGATTGCTTCTTAATAAGATCGTTGTGGGTGCCCCTTTCGGAGATGCCGCCATTTTCCAAGACTAGGATTTCATCAGCATCCGCCACCGTGGACAGTCTGTGCGCGATACAAATGGATGTTCTGCCGACTGTCGCAGCTTTTAGGGCTTGAAGAATCGCCTGAAATTTAAAATAAACACTTGCTATTTATGTATTATAGATACTGATATTCCTGTTGGAGGCCAAAACTCACTTTGGGTTTCTGAGCCGCTCCAGTAAGTACTAAATAAGTATATAAGATACTAGCCGACCAGGCAGACACTGTCCTGCCTGAACATTGGGTTACTTATTATCTACTACATTCTATTATCCTATAATATTGTCCCCGGTCTCCATTCCTTTCGTTTTCCTGTTCCCATTCCAAAGTGGTTCCCTTTTTTCTCGTTAATGTCTTAAACATGAAAGATAGATATATGCTGTCGCAGGCTTTTTTGTAGAACTGTTTAAGATAACATTTCCCTCATACACTATATATGTGTAACTAACGGGTTTTGCAGCACACGCGAAGATAGCTCGCAGATGGCAAAATTATCTCCTAATTACTTGACATTTATCGTTATATTTTGGACAATTTACACAATAGCTTGCAGTGTTGTTTTATTTTACTATTCTACAGATTTAATAAGAACTCACGTGTTCCGTTAGCGAATCCAAACTCGAAGTGGCCTCGTCAAATACGATGATGGGAGAATCCTTGAGTATAGCTCTAGCGATTGCCACACGCTGTTTCTCGCCCCCTGACAATTTCAAACCACGCTCGCCCACTTGAGTGTCATAACCCTGTAGTAAATTAAGTATTATTAACGATAATTTCAATTATAAAATACATCTAGTATTGGCTGCGGTAAGAGGCTCACTACAATCTGTGTTAAATTATGTCTATCAGTACCTTGCAAATACATAACATTATGTTATAATTTAAATTATAAAGGTAGAAATGTAACACACGCTGTGCGCAGAAGTCTACCGTGCTGAAGAAATACTCGTCCGTGTAAGTACTGTAAAGACATTAATATTACTTATATAAAAAACACGCAAATATATTTAAATTGTATTTTTTGAAAAACAATGAATATAGCTTAAGTTTGACATCTTGTAGTGTAATTGGCGTTGTGCCGTTCTATTTGATGTAAAAAAATAATAAATAATAATAAATAAATAATAAATAGCTTTACGTATTAAAAACTGACTGAAATTTACATTAAGACCTTTAAAAGTTTCAATCATTTGCACGACTCGCTTAATCAAAATCGAACAACTTCCTGAACTTCAAAGTGACTATTCTTTATTACTACTAATAAATATAAATAAACACAAATAAAGATAAAGTTTGTGTTTTAACACTTTTGATAATTCGGAAAGATATATTTTATTTTATTTAGTGTAACATACTGATAAAAAATTTCCTTGAATGTCCCGATGATTGTGTAGATCTAGCAAGATCACATTCGAAACAGTCAACATACGACCTTATTTTTATATAAGAATTACGGAGTGCTTTTTTCAATTGAAAATTTATTTGGATGCATCACAGCATGCATTTTGGATTTTCCAAACTATTTTTTATTTATAATTTAAGAATTTTATTCAATATATATAATTCGATACGTTACTTTTAAATTAATTACAACTAATCTATAAAACCATCTCACCTCAGAATCTAAGACTTTGGCGTCTGCTTTTCTCTTGTTATCCTTATCTTCAAACTCCCACACGTCGTAACCCTTATCGCATTCTATAAAGCTGTCTTCTAGAACATTAACACCTGTGTCATATATGCTGGAAAAAAAAATTTATTGATATTAAAGACGTCTGACACCATTTTACTAAGTGATTTTTTGAAACGTCTAAAATATTACTATTATTATATTATTACTTATTTTTTTATACAAAGATATACCAGCAGCATTTGGAAATACATTTAAAAACTTAATTAATTATGAATTCCGTTCAGTTTCCAACGCTATTATAGGTACATACAGCATTCAAATACAAAGTAGTCCCTAAACAACATGGACACAAACTATAAAAACAATGAAATTTGGAAGGAAACAAACAATGAAAGTAGCTAATCATAAGGATATTGCTAACTTCTTTCGAAACTTGGACAATTTGTCGTTGAAGATATCTAGATGGTCTTTATTTATTTCGTTATAAAGATTCGTAAGGCGATTTATTGGAGAAAAATTTCCCAGCATTTGTTTTTGAAGCATTAATAGAAAACAGCTTTTTCAATGGGTAGGTAACGAGGGACATCCTGCGTTCCATCACTGGAGAAGGATACGTGAGGATGTCAGCAAAGCCGAAGGACTGGTCATAAGGCTCGGATAGCTAGACACGACGCCGTGTGAACGCAGCCTAAGGCGTCGTCCTAACAGAATGCGAATGGGCGATGCGAGCGAACATAGTTTGTACGAAAGTGCGATCAAACGTATGGATGTCTATACTGAAATGTCTTTACTGAAGACGATGCGATAGCGCGAAAAAAAGAAAACTACCATTATGACACTTCTCAGAAATCAATATGTTTGATCGCACGCCCCTAAGTACTAAGTTCGCTCCAATCGCGCATTCGCTTTCAATTAGGACAACGTTTTGACAAGTACAATAACGTAAATTACATGAACAATAACGATAGTCATTTAACATGAGTAACAAAAAAAATATAGTGGCACTAATTACCCTCAATGCATTTTCAATCAAAAAAGATTATATTATATTTTCTCAAGCAAATTTATAATCAACAGATATGGTGTGGGAATTCAACGACTGGCGCGCTCAAATCCAAAATGGTGGAAGGTGTTCATAGTCCAAATAAAATAAGGGTAATAGGTACTTTAAGCAATTCTAAGGAATTCTCAGATGCCTGGAAATGTCCATTGGGTTCGCCCATGAACCCAGAACATAAGTGCGTCCTGTGGTAGCCAAATTTGTGATCTTAGATGTAAGGAAACCAAAGACAAGACTCATTGTTACTAATAAGTTACCAGATAGTAAGTTAATAGGATAAGTACCAAACTTGCAGTGAAAAAAGGTGTCGAGACTTGAATTTTAATTACTTAATGATTTATAATTAATTTCAGTAAAAGGAAAACTAAATAAAAATAACTAACGACTCTATAATATAATATAAAGTGACAGTTAACTTAGTAATAAGTTCAGATAATGTTTAAAAACTTGCAGTTACCAATATTGTGATACTAACATACATATATGTAATAAAAAAAGTTTAAAATTTTTTCCTACAAATATTTTGCATTTATAAATGTTAAAAATGTATCTATAATTTAAAAATGCTCAAAAATTTACTGTTAGGTGAATGATGAAAGTGATAATAAATTTAAGACTAAAATCAACAGAGCTAATACGAGTAACACAATTAATTTTAAGGCAAAAATCTTACAAAAATATTTATTTTCAAATAAAACCATTTAATAATAACAAATATGTATTTTATTTTTTTCGCATGTACTGGAATTTATAGACTGGAGCGGAGACGGCTGTACCTCTCTGAACCTTCTTGGGTTTCATTACTTTGGCATCTTGTAGATGTCTCTTCAGTTCTAATTTTTGTTGAACGACAGTCAAATGCTTTTCTCTTTCAATCCTTTTAGCTAACTCCTTGTAAGTTTTTTCTTTGATCTTTTTTGTTGAATTTATTACCTGTATTGAGGAAAAAAAGAATAATTTAGCTACATTTTGTAATCTCAAAAATAAATATGTCAAACTTGGTGTGGCAAATTGGCAACTTGAGACGATTATCACTTCGTGAACGGAGATCAAGATGAAGGCGGGAGTTAGCACCGAGAAAAGGAAAACGTTCTTTGAGATAGGAAGGAGTAGAAGGATTATAGAGGACACTATAAAGAAGATTAAGCATGTGAAAGTTACGTCGGAGTCTAATTGGTAACCACTTTAACTCACTTCGGTACCGGGTGACATGATCGTATTTACGTAGACCGAAAATGAATCTTATGCACATATTCTGCAGTCGTTCCAGCTTATTAAGTTGTGCTTCGGTGAGGTCAGTATAGCAGCAATCTGCATAATCTAAAATAGGTAACAACAGGGATTGAGCTAATAATATTTTGGTTTTTATAGGAAGAGTATTCTTCCAACGCTTAAGGAAACCTATTGTGGCAAAAACTTTTCGGCTAACTTCGGCTATCTGCGGAGTCCAAGTTAGCGTGGAATCAATTAGAAGGCCAAGATTTTTAACAACTTGTTGTACTTCAAGTACAGTATTTTCTAGCCTTGCCTTCTAGCCTTTTTACCCCTTCACGGGATAAATTTCAATAAAATATGAAACACGTCATCCATCAATTCTGTGAAAGAATGTTTATACAAAATTTGATGAAGATTGGAGCAAAGACTCACGTAGTCCCACAATATCTTTGCCTCCCTTTTTTAATCCTTTGGCGGTAGAATTTATGAAAATCCTTTCTTACCGAACGCCTACGTCATACAAAGAACATGTTTCCATTCAAGTTTCAGGTTTGTACGATCAGCGGTGAGTCTGTGTGTTGATCTGCCAGTAATTTAGGACAAAGCATTTTAACTAACAATTTCTGTACAAAAAGAAATGATATCTCATCAAATCATAAATTTTAAATGAAAGCCAAGTTTTATTGTTGCCTATTTCAACGACAAAAGAAGTAAGATATAAGTGAATGCCAAGTATAATGGTCAGTCCTGAAATTTATTTGAATAGCAATATAACAATGAAAATATCATTTCTTAGATAAGATAAGATAAGAAAATATTTATTTGCTAGATCATCACACCGCATACAGATACAAGTAAATATTAAACAATATATACTAAACATTTGGAGACAGTCACAAAAACAAGCAAACAATAAAATAAAATGTATAACAGCTTTTTATAACAAAGAGAAAAAAGAAAAAAAAAGAAATCAAACTATAAAAAAGTAACACATGCATGCAGTGCAACAACGCAAAACGGCAGCTACTCAGTTATTCGTCAGAGTGGCAATCGTTCACTCCGACACTGATTTTCAGTAGCCCCGGTATATTATCCGAGAGCAAAAAGCAAAATGAGCCTTAGAAATAAGGTCACATTGTACAAGACCTGCATACGGCCGATCATGTCTTATGCGTTCTTCTTCAGGAACGTGAACAGGACCATCATCCTCTTCTCCGACGGACACACTATGTACCTGAGAATACGAAGCAGCCCCTTTTAAACCCGATCGCGGTAAGAACTGCTCAATCTAGCGATCGAATCAAATGTTGACCACTGAGTAGGCTACGACTGGCAGTAGGCTACTGCTGAAGGTAAAAACAATATTATGCGAAATTATTCTTTCAAAATCGGCCTATGACTTTCTACTTCTGGATATAGGTCTCCCACAAAATTACGCCATTTAGTCCCGTCTCCGACTTGACGCTTCCGGCTTTTGCCAATAAAAGAAATTTTCTTCTCTATCTTTCTGTTCATGAAAGCAATTTCTTTTTTATCCTTGTACCAATTATAGTCATTTCTTCTTTATCTATGTTTCTGCTAACAATAGTAATATTCTACAAAACTCTTAAGGTGTGATATTTTTGCAGGACTTTACAGCTCGTATTTATATGTACAAAGAGCAACGCGACGAAATCGCCTTCCTCCGCCGGGACATTCCCCTGAACATGATAATGCTGGACTGCTCGCCCATCAACGACGTTTTGTGGAACGAAGTGGACGGGCTGCGGATGTACATCGTCAACCACTTCACCAACGTCAACCGGAAGTGGAACAGGGCGTAAGTACTCTATACGAAACGTGGACTGCTTAAACAGGCAAAGGTAGAAAGTGTGATGTATTGCCGTTTTGATTGCCGAGATGCTAAATATTCTTCGCCGAACACCTACCGCAACTTGACACACGAGGTAAGAGTTATGAGGAATGAAAGATAATTAATGTGTATTTAGGTATGATGTTTACAAAAACAAGATGGCTTAGATCTATTTAACAAAAACTGGCAATCCAGAGCTACGCACAGAGACAGATGAAAAGAGGGTATAGAGGCCCTTACCCTTTAGTGGGACAGAATAGGAAAATAATTATATACTAATACGTTAAATGAAAGCGTTTCGAACCATTTTCCAAAAATTGCGCAGACAGAGGTGCACAAAATTTGGCACAATTGTAGTTTAGAGGATGGTGTGCGAATGCGACAATTTTTATAATATATGCATTATTAATAAATTAAATTATTCAAATAAAACCTAACGCACACCAAAATCAAACGATTTACGCACACATGTATACATTTTACTATAAGATTATGTGTACAGAATAAAAATACACGCCCCTCCAAAGTATTCACCTCTACATGCAAAATAGCGTGTAGACGCAAACACGCAAGCTTGTTATAGCTTTGGCTTACGCTGCGTGGTCGTGGTTCGAGTTTACAACAAGAACGCTGCACAAGGAAGCGCTGCAATTAATTAGTAGAAAGAAGTGTATTTTTAGACTGAAACAACAATATTAATAATTAGGTACATTTATGACTGCTCCAAAATGTTGATTCAGTATTAGATGGTTCAGTTCAGACTCAAATCAAACAACCACAAGACTCGAATCCTATCCGTGTGAACTTGCTCGCTTTATATTTTAAGCCATGTTTTACAGTATCCTTGATAAGGTACCTTAAATCCATTTCTGTACTTGTGATAGCTCAGGTCAAAGCTAAAAAAAACAGCTGTATAATTATTAACAGACATTTGTAAGCTACGTATGTCCTACCTTTTAAAATAGTGAGGTTTTAGTCACTGATTTAGGCCCATACACTGCAGCATTTATTCTGAAGCGTAGACCTTTTTGGCACAGTTGACCCTACATGTGAAATGTAGTTTATTTTTCTTTGTTTATGCTTGTAATATTAGTTCTTTTGTGGTTAATATAACCATACAGTTTTGTTAGTTTTTAGATCGTTTATTTTTTTAGATTATTAATTTCATGTTAAAAAAAAAATAAGTTAAAAAAAACGAACGTGCAAACCCCAGCCACGAAATTAGAAAAATGGCGACGATACGTCCAAACAGACTGTTCACGTGGATTATAGCTTAGATGCTCTGTGCTTCTGAAATAATATTTTCTACTAGTTTCTGCCCACAACTTTATTTCAGTAGTTTAACACACTTATATTTACTACTACATTTGTAGATATATTCGAATTTTGACTTATTTTGGTCGCTTTTTCATTTTTTACATATAAACTCAGAATTACTTGATTTAATACCCAATTTACAGCCCTTATGAAGTTTTTTATATATTTGTTTTTGGCAATTTTGACAATCAAAAACTATTAAAAAATACCGAGCATATAGTGAGCACCTAGGGTACTTTCAATTTAAAAATATTTCGAAAAGAAGCAAAATTCTAATTTCCAATAGATTTTGGGCCAGTGAGACCACGATCATAAAGGTTTATAAATAATGTATACAGAGGACTTGAACTTGTTTATAAATAATGTATATGACATACGGACGTCTATTACTATGGTAGACAACTTGATGCCTCTGTTATAGGTAACAGACGTCTGTTATACATAAATATATTTTTTGAAGAAACATATAAATACATTCTAAAAGATAATACACCCCGACTTGAGGAGAGAATCAAACCCACCACGCCCGGAACGGAAGGAATGGTCACCGCCCACTACACCAACGGGCAAGTCGATATAGATGGGGTGCAACCACTATAATATGGCTTAACATAAATCTTGTAAAATGTAGTCTACTTATATATCTACTAAGCGAAGTCGCGCACTACAAATAGTCTATAACTCTACTCGAATTGATAGAGCCACGAACATGTACCTCCATGTATAAATAAAAAGGCGCGGACATGTCCGAGCGGGCTGCTCCAGTGAGTTATGGCCGCCCCGTGTCTGGACACGGCAATCGAATTGGGCGTTCGGGTACCAGTACCTCTTTCTTAAATAAGATCGGCGTGAAGTGGCGGCAAAGCTGTCACGTCAAGTGATGGTATTGTTGTCGCGTTTCGTTCGGTTTGTGAGACTTACCGGTGGCCTAAACACGTCATTAAAGGCCGGCAACGCATCGCAACGCATTGTAACATAAAAATAAAGTGTTCCTAATATTATTATTTATAAAACTTTATTACTACTAATGTATTTTTATGTTAAAATACTTAGTTGATTCGTTAAGCAAAAAAGAAGCCTTTATATCTAGAGAGGTCTTTGAGCGAGGTGCAATATCGCTTAAAATATATTCTGCGCTTCAACACCGCGTTTATTACTCTTGGATTCTTATATAATGTTGGTTAAATTTTATAAATTATTTCAAGTTAAAAACTGGTATTTTTAGCTAAAAATATTTCGGTCAAAGTATGTATTACTGTACGGGTGCGCGACTTGGAAGGTCACAAAGAACATTTCCCATCAACTTCAGGTCTTCGTTAACCGATATTTCCGCCCAATCCTCGGAATTTACTTGCCCGTCAAGATGTCCGACGAAGTCCTTCGGATTCGCTGCAATGAAATCCCAATCGCCCAGCAGGTCAAACGCCGCAAATGGAGTTCGATCGGCCACACTCTTTGAAGGGAATCAAACCACATCCAGAGGCAAGCCCTTGATTAAAATCCCCAAGGAAAACGCAAACGTGTCCGTCCAAAACAGACTTGGCGGCGAACTGTCATTGATGAAGCAAAGTTCATTGGAAAGATCTGAAGCGAAATAAAGAAGGAAGCCAAGACTGTACGGAATGGAGGTGCACTATGGACGCCCTAATCCCCATCTAAGGGATACAGGAATATAATGGAACACTTGTTCTTCTTCTTAGCTCTTCGTTGGCAAACACTAAATTGTGTCAGCCTACAATTTAGCCACATCAAATGCCTTATCAGTGGCAGCCATTAAGTCTTCTTGCGTGCAGATGTTAGGGCATGCAAGGCTTAATAAAATATGGCAATGAAACACTGGTATGTTTAGTTTTTTCTAGCCGTTATTAATTTAACTGAAAATGAATTTTTCTTTTACTTTTTAAGTATATTGAGAATACTTTCTGTGCGTAAAACAGTGGGTCCTGAATAATGTGATATTAATCGTGAGATTGTTGGGATGACGTCAGACGACAGGCGATCTTCTTAACTCGCCCCGTCATGAATTTAAACGAACCTTAGTATTAGACAGGTATAACGTTTAGGTAGAAGAGGAATACTCTTCTCTTACAGTTTTCTTTCTCCTATTCCACATTATCATTCCTTCCAGCATTTTTTAAGGTTTGTATAAAGGCACACCAAGGTGGAAAGTGGATATGAATATAATGTATCTTACTGGCTTGTTGGCGCAGTGGGTAGTGCCCCTGCCTTACGCTCCGGGGGTCGTGGGTTCGATTCCCACCTCGAGTCTGGGTGTATTATATATATGTATATATTTCAACGAAAAAAAAATATATGTGTATAACAGGCGTCCGTTACGTATAAACACAGGCATTAAGTTGTCTACATTAGGAATAGGCGTCCGTGTGTCATATATATATGTATATTTATTTTTTGTATATATTTATTTTATAAATATTTAATTTAAAGTTTGGCTCATAGTGTAGGTGTGATAATAACCCAAACGCATCGAGGTTTTGAACCAGGTGTGTATTTCAGTAAATCCCTTCTGCCGTTGAGCTATTGACACTCTAAATTATGGGTATAATATATCACAGACTATCCTAATAATTGAAAACAATCAGCCATTTTACGGCTTCGAATAAAACTACGATTGGTATAGAGAGGTGTTTAGAATCAAGATTATAAAATGCACACTGAGTGTGTTCATTACAAGTTTTAAAACGCCCAACTAGGATATAAGGCGTACCTTACAGAATCATTAATTGGACCTTTCCTTCATCTTCCTAGATCTTCCACTATCCCATATATCTATAAAACGCCCAACTAGGACATAAGGCGTACCTTAAATAATCATTAATTGGACCTTTCCTTCATCTTCCTAGATCTTCCACTAGTGCTAGGGTCAGGTTAGATTGCAGAGGATGTGGCTATCGCACGAGTCATGATCTCGTGACGTCATCCCCACAATGCTGGGATACCCACAATCTTTACAATCACGTGACTAATATCGTTCAGTGACATATTCGGGATCCACTGTTTAACCTGCCTTCCGAAATATAGAGGTCAGATATTTGAAAACCACTGTTAAAATTGGTCAACCATCTGTCACCAGGCTTTGGTACGATCTAATTAACCTAGCGATCGACTCAAATGCCGGCACCTGATAAAGCTAGGATCTCCTCGATAGTATTATTGTTTAGAGCAAAAAAAAACACACTTAAGTGTTGCCCACACTTAAGTGTATTTTTTGACCATTTTTTTTTTCAGGTGTTTCGCTGGATTACGGTTTTATCAGCACCTGCAGCACTGTGGTGGGCAGCAGTGTCCCCTATGGTGCTGGGTGACGGACCACCGAGCAGAGTGACTGCTGCAACACTGGCAGCCCTGGAGCGGCCAATCTTCACCATTTTTGTTCTGCTTTCTTTACTGGGAGCTATTAATGGGATTAAGTGTGAGTATAACCTACATCGATACCTCCCACGTAAATTGTTGTAACCCAAAATTCCCAACTTCACAGTAGAACTTCCCTGCTTCGGTATTTCCGAACGGATACGACTTAGGGACCTTCAAGAAAAGAGCATACACATTTCTCAAAGGCCGGCACATCAATCGCAAGTCCCCGGGGTATGTGAGTTTTTCCGGGATCTGTTTCAAATAGCTCCGTAACCTTGGATTCACGATTAACATGCTATATGTCCCATTATGAGGGAAAACAGCAAAGCAAATACATACTTTTTAACCGACTACAACACATTAGTATTATTTTCAGCTTTTTAGTTCCTCGCCTTTTTGTTTTTGAAGGCGGTTTCCTTTTTATTTAAAAATAATTTATTACATACTGAATTTTTTTTTACATATTTAGATTTATTATTTGATGTCGTAAAAAACGAATTTTTGTGCGCTTCCATTGCGGACGCTGGCTAAACCTTACAAGATAGGACAAAATAATATACTACGGAATTGTATATCTGAAAAAGATCTATAAAAAGTTAGCGATGGCATATCTAGATATGGGTCTATCTCTTGATTATAGCCCACAGTTTTGTAAACAGCTTTGTAAACAGTTTATTATTCTTGTGTAATATGTATAAGATAAAAATGGTTACAGTGGTAACCATTTTTATCTTATACATATTATACAAGAATAATAAACTATTTACCAAGCTGTTTTAAATAATATCTTATCCAATTAAACACGCTGGATATGTTGTAAATTCTACGCAGATCAAAGTAGCCCTTTACCGCATATGTTTATAATTAATATCTTAGAAAATATCAGAGGTTTAAAGTACCGAAGTAAAGCGGTCGGAGAGAGGATGGTCGGTGGGGTAAGCGACCAATAGATGGCGGACGAACTATTTTTGTCGCCTAATTTTACGCGGACAAAGTCGCGGGCACAGATTGCCCAAAATAAGTAGCTGATGTTGTTCATAATTAAATTGTAATTTTGCTAATCTAAGATCGTAAAGGTACGGAAAGTTATTAAAAATATTTTTATTCAATTTGAATATTTTATCTTTTGAATAAATAATTTTTACATACAGTTATTGTAAGATTGTATGGTGTCCTCAGGACCGGGTATCTGTTGCGTAGATTCCCCCTGGGAAAACAAAAAAAAAAAACAAAAGGATTGTATGGTGTAAAGCAACTCGATTTTTTAGTCGAACTTTTATTCGATCAGAATTCCTAGAGCATTTTAAGTGCTAGACGCAGAACACAGGTTCGAATCCCTAGGAAAATTAAGTACTTCAAACTGCCTATTAGCTGGAAGTTCCTTAGTCACATTATACAACAACCAGCCAGAACAAGAGTGCTATTTAAATTATAACATTGAAGACTGATAAAAACACAACTCATAAGAGATAATTTTCATAATACTAGTTGGGTAAACATCCATACAGTTGTAGAAACCAAGCGAGGCCTATGCCCAGCCGTGGGCAATTAAAGTATAGATAGATAGGTAGTAAGAGATTGAAGGATTTATCTAAAAAGTTCGTCTTTTATTAGTCTTATAGTCAATAAATTGATATAAAATTGCAAATTTTAAGTTATATAAATAAAGTATATTAAGGCTCCTGGAAGAAGACGAACCTCATGGCTCAAAAATCTCAGGACGTGGTTTGGATTGAGCACTAGATCTTTGTTCCGTGTAGCTGTCTGCAAAATACAAATTGCCAATGATAGCCAACCTCCGGTAGGAGATGGCACCGCAAGAAGAAGAAGATTTACGGTAGAAGGGATGGACTGAAACCCGCAGGGTACCCGGTTCTAACCCCGAAGCCTCGGGTATTTTCGTATCCACTCCTAATACAATATTTTAAGCTTAATAGGAGGGAAAAGGGGAATATTAGACATACCTAAAAATATATGTACCCTATTTTCTTTACAAAAGAAAAATCATTAAAATTTGTTTAAACAGGATCGAATCTGTAAGAATATATAAAATTCTCGTGTCACAATGTTAGTTGACGTACTCCTCCGAAACGGCTTGACCGATTTTTATGAAATTTTATATGTTTATTTAGTAGGTCTGAGAATCGGCTACTAGCTATTTTTCAGGCCTACGCGGACGAAGTTGCGGGGCACAGCTAGTAAGAATATATTATCCCTATTGTTGCTTTAAAGAAATCCTAATGGGGTATTTATATTTTGAGAATGACTAGTAACGTCCTGAACACTTTTTATATTGGCACAAAAATAAGTTGAAATGACTTTGCTAATTTTGGTATAATGAAAAAACAATAAGCTTGTTAAGTGTGAATTCAATTTTGTAAAGAGGTTCTGTATTATTGACTTCACATTAAATGTATACTGGTAGAAAACTGGGAACAGTGGGTTCCGATTTATGTCACTGTGTGATATTAGTCGTGAGGTTTTAGAGATTGTGGGAATTTCGAGGATGATGTTAGAGGCAGTTGGCCATCTTAACTCGCCCCACAGCGACATCCTCTGAAATCTAAGTGGACTCTGATACTAGACTGGAATAATGCTAGAAAGAGTAAAACAGCATTTTTAGAAAAAATATATCCTCAAGTCCGGGGTACTGGGATCTAGCTTTGTAATATCCTCTGACACAGTGCAAATTATATTAACTATAATTATTGCTTACCACACTAGTATATGCACGTGACGTACTCGCACTGAGCACAATGTGCTTCGGCAGTTGTTACCACTTCAGCGGACATAACAGAACTGACTGCATTTATCTGTACGTTTCTGTATTTATACTCTTAAGAACTACCCTCTTTTATGTAATACAAGTTACACTTTACAGACCTTCCTATAATCTATCCAAGGAATTATAAAATTACTTCTGTTCCTGGTCATGTTGCTTGATAAGATCCTTCTCGAGAATCTCCTGACTCTTCGCACCAGAACACCTAGCGTTAAACCTATTAACTCGCCCCACAGCCATATATATCCTCTGCAATCTAAGCGGACTCTGGTATTTAACCGGGATAACGCTAGGAAGAAGAAGAATAGTATTATATATATGCGGAATAAATCTATCGTGTTATAGGGGGATTACTGTATCTTAATTCTTTCTAGATCGAGCACGACGCTATTTTATATATTTTTAATTTTTCTTTCTCTATTCACATATTATTTTATAAAAGCTTCATTATTATATCATATTCACTCAAGACTGTAGAAGGTGGTACACGGAAAGAGGCCTATACCCAGCAGTGGGATAGATAATGATGTTATTGACGTTCATTATTTTATCAAGAGTGCTATATATGTAACTATGAATAGTATTAGAGTGTGCGGCGATACAGGGGATGAAGGGGGGGGGGGGGAGGTCCTATTCAAAAACGAGGGAAGCACTGGCGTACGACACAGACGAGTCCTGCAACGTCATGCACTGTGAAGACTGGGCGTATTTAAGGAATTTGAGAGACATTCGCGGCGCGCTGGATTGACTTTGCAGCTTGTTTATTGCCTGAAAAAGAAATTTCCGCACTGAAACTTCCACTCCCTCAACTCAACCTCAACAAGGGCGCACGAGCACCTCTGGACTGTTAACTTTAGTTAACTCTCGAAAGTGAAGGTCAAATGAAAGTTTGTGCTACCGTTTCACGCGACTTTCTTTGGTCGTAACGTGGAAAATTCGATACAGAGTTACAATTTCATTCGTTCACGATATTATATTATATGTTATATTTGGTGGGGGCCCGCATGGCGGATGCACCACGACCCTTTTGGATCTTTTGTGCTCATTCGTACATGATGATCGATTCAAGCAAGTAATCGTGACGTGACATAATCTGTAAGGAACGATTCTCTATAAAGTAAGCTTAATACTTCTTAAAAAAAAAAATGAAAATGCACCTGTAAAAGAACTCCTATGGGATGTCTGCCGCATATGGTGTTGTTATACTTGTTGAGGTAGTCGGTGAATGCTCTGGGATCCATTTTCTCTATTATGTCCATACCCTGCAAATTATTATTTTACTGTACAGTAAAATATCTATACGATAATATAATAATGTTATAGGCCCTATATGTTATACGTCACATCTCCATTTCATTAAAGATTCTCTCTTCGACTATTCCGAATCAGTGGTAGCTTTTAAAATATTTAAATTTTGGCTGGCCCGTTGGCGCAGTGGGCAGTGACCCTGCCTTCTGCTTCGGGGCCGTGGGTTCGATTCCCACCTCGAGTCTGGGTGTGTTATCCATATGTATGTATTTATATATTTCTAAAAAAATATATATATGTGTATAACAGGCGGCTGTTACCTATAACACAGGCATTAAGTTGTCTACTTTAGGAACAGACGTCCGATATTTTATCAAATGAACCCAAGAGGGGATTTTGCGCAATACTCGAGCGCGTCAGAAAACCAAATAGGGAGAATTCTTGTACCCTAAAATTTGGGGCACATTTCTGCCACACCACCACTAAATATGAACTCTTTATATATGGGAGTTTTTTAAAACCCTTGTAAATGGAAAAACTCGGGCGCGTCTGATTAAGATTACAAAAATTTGACGAATTCAACGTGAAATAAGAAATTGAAAGGTCACAGAGTTGTAAAACAAACGTCCGTTCATCGCTTGTTAAATATTCAAGCGCGATTTTTTTTTTATTGAGAAGGAAATCCTTTGATGATTACGGAAAAAATTAAATCTGACGATTTTCCCAAGGCACTGTAGTTAAAACCATAAATAACGTCTGAAACGTACGCTCCAGCCGTTATTAACATCATGACCTTATCGTAACATAACCTTTTTTATCGTTTTTGCACCTCATCTTCTTGATCCAATAGATCCCCACAACGGTTTAAGTGACTACGGTAATTTAGCATCGTTGTCTCCCGCCAACCACAATTTTGCCAAATTTCGTACTCCTCCGTCCGTGCAATTCATAAAATGGAAGTTTTCTCTACACGTATATACATTTACGTATATATCTATATATTATATATAGAAATATAGTTAAACGTATTATTAAATATAAAAACAAATAACGTAACATACGTAAATTTAAACACAAAACTATCCACTTTTGGTCGGCATGATGATAATCGTACAATGCTTTTCAAATGTAAAGTTGTTACGTTTCTTTTGAAATTCTGTCGTAATTCGACCTAGTTATATACACGTTCTTCGGGTTAGCTATGATAGGTATGTCTTATAATTAGCTTAGATGTCAGTGTGAAAGTTATTTCAAACTTTTGCATTATTGCATTAGCGGGAGTTATTGTTGCAAAATATACACGCTCTGTTCTTGAGGGCGATTTACATTTGAAGGAGTATCACTAAGATGTGTACCTCCTACAGAAGTGTCGATAAATTAATTAGGGTATTAGAGGGTAAAGATAACGCGAAAACCCGAGCACTATATCGGTGTAAAGTGCCTTAATCATGTCGTGGAAGGGACTAGGTCCCGCCGTCGGCCATTGAAGCGGTGGATGGATGTGGTAAAGGAAGATACGAGAGCCAATGGACTAACAATACGGGATGCACAAGACCGGGCAAAGTGGAGGCGTAAGACCGGTAAAGCGGACACTGGTCATGTAACAGGACAACGCTAAGAAGAAGAAGAAGGGTATAGATAACGCTCACGAGCCGCAGGTTGCCGACCCTTACTATAGGCTATATATCATCACGCTAAAATTGAATCTATTTTATTGAATTTATTTTACCTAATTTTATGCGGATGAAGTCGCGGGCACAGCTAGTGGTCATAAAGACCTTGGGTTTTAAAATGGTCTCTGTCACAGTATATATTTACTAGTACTGTAAAAAATAAACCGTAACTCTAAAAAAGGCGGTTAATTAGAAATCACACAGGCAATTCAATTTTATGACTAGATATGTAAACAAATCGACGCTTATACGACTACGTTGTGGTAACAGATAACATATTATTATGCGATTCCAATTGATGCTTGAATGAACGAACACTTTCACATTCTTTAATTATATTATGTAACTATTTCTCAATTTTGAGCCTTATAACATTTTGCTTCTTCACTAAATTGCTTTTACACTCCCCTTGGAGCGACGATGCGAAAGTTCGCCTCGCCAATAGAAGCGTTGATTCCTCGCGGTTTTGTCAATTATAAATGTCCGGAACTACCAGATTAGCCTCTAAATAATCTACAGCGCGTCCATAGCTACAGGTGTGATTTAGAACTAATTTATACAAATACACTCGGGTGCAATGAAATCGCACATGAAAACATTTTTATGTAAAATATTTTTATTTTTTTCTATTTGTTTTTAAATACTTTGCAATTAACAAAGTTAATAGTACTCATCAATATCATTTAGGAAACATATAAAAGCGAAGATGACATAATTGTGCCTTAACATTATATATGTTGAAACTGTCGAATTATTGCTTGCCTAAACGACTATCCATAGTTATATATTTAGATGAATATACCTATCGAAATAAAAATGATAAAACGGTAAAGGCATTGTGAAATATTAGTGTAGAACATGAAGTGCTTATAACACAGAAGTATCAGAGCCAGGTAATTTACAATGGGTTAACATTGGTTGGTTAACTTGTTCGTTAACTTACTTTATTTTTTAATTAAGAAATAAAAGGTTCTAAATGAAAATGCATCTACGGTTTCATTAAATCCATTACGTTCTAAATAAAATACTATTAAAGAAATAATCAAGTAAACGCAACTTAATACCCTCTATCTAAAAATGCCTACACTGTCGTAACAAAATAACACAATATACATATCAAAGCATAAGCTATCATTATTATCGATCAATAAATATAATTTCGTTTTTAAATGTTGCTAGAAATGATATTTTAGTTCTTGTAAAATTTTGATTTTGTTAGGTAGGAGTTGTTGGCATCTCACCGTCGATATACATATTTCAAGCCGAGCTTTAAAGAATATATTTTGAAGGTCTAGGAAAAAAGTAGCAATAATTTTAATGTGTTACAGAACGATCTAGTATCTTTTACTTTATATTATAGGTGAGCGTAAATATATATCACTAGTCTCCCACCGTCCGTTATGGTTTTACAGTATTCATAAAATTTACATTTCTTTGCAAGCAATAATAGTGTGCTAAAAATACGATATACACGTGTCGTAACGCGAATTTCGCACTTACGAGCTTATCCCAACATCTAACCTTGTAACTATCGTGTCTAACATGCAACGCTAAAGCAATAATCTTTTTCTAAATTAAATATAATGGGCAAGAACATGTCAAGACACGCTTATCTGGAAGGGTTCCCTACCCGATACGCTATAAACTTATTTGTTAAATAAACTTCAATAGTTGACGATAAAATTATTTCAGAAACGGAAGTAGAAAAATCTGTCATATGAAACCAAGTATTGTAAATTATTTGAATTGAATATAGACCTTTTTT